>CM056600.1:19456008-20183508 GCA_029721355.1 Tegillarca granosa | reverse complement strand
TCTCTTTTCAAATCTTTTGCAGTAGTGTTATTCTTGTAAGGAACTTTACATGTAAATTTTGTATATTAATCAAGCACATTTATTTAGTGTTTCAAAAGTCTCATAGGCTGGGTGTTATAAACTTTTAATCGTGTGTTTAAAATGTAACAAAAAATGTTTTATAAAATATGACACTTGAAAAAAAAACTACTACTACTACTACTACTAATACATAGAGTTAAGAGTCCACACAGAACATAAAAGTATACCTTATGGAAATTCAAAATTGTTTTTATGAAACTGAAGATATGATAACGTATTATGGTTTTAGCCCACAAACGGGCGCTTTAAGCACTTCGTTGACACTGATTATTCTCCTTTTTATACGCCCGTCAAAGACAGGGCGTATTATGGGATCACCCTTGGCGGGCGGGCGGGCGGGCGGGCGGCCGATAACTCTGACATCTATGGTCAGAATGACTTGAAACTTGGTATGCTTACTTACCACGATGATGCGAAGTGCAGTGCTCAGAAACCGTAACTCTAGCTTCCTTAATTTTTGAGTTATTCCCCTTTGAATGCTGTTAGCATGTTTGTCCGGATCATAACTTTGACATCTTTGGTCAGAATGACTTGAAACTTGGTATGCTTACTTACCACGATGATGCCAAGTGCAGTGCACAGGAACCGTAACTCTAGCTTCCTTAATTTTTGAGTTATTCCCCTTTGTGTGCTGCCAGAGTACGCGACAGGTTTGTCTGGCCCATAACTCTGACATCTATGGTCAGAATGACTTGAAACTTGGTATGCTTACTTACCACGATGATCCGAAGTGCAGTGCTCAGGAACCGTAACTCTAGCTTCCTTAATTTATTCTACCTGGGAGCAGATACACATAGAGTTGTAGGCTGAAGAACTTGCTGTCTTTGAAACAACCCAGTATACTAGAGATTACCTCAATTTTGTGATGAAGGTTACAAGAACATGATGGTAAAATTATATAAATGGTGTGGCTGGTGGTAAGTCTATTTTGTTACTAAAAATAATACCAAAATCTCAATAATTACTATTGTTTTTTATTGTACTTGTTGACTTGTGCACTGCATTTTGTATCATTGTGATGAATGATTGAATTGACTTATTGATTATGAACAGCTCATATGAACTGTATAAGTCCCTTTACAGTTCATAATAAACAAAATATCCACATAAATGACTTGCAGATTTGACGGGCGTATCATGCTCTGCCATGCGGAACTCTTGTTTCAGTATCAGTCACGCAGTCGTGTGTTTGATAACCACTAGTCTCGTGGTGTGTGTGTGTGTGTGTGTGTGTGTGTGTGTGTGTGTGTGTGTGTGTTGTTTTGGGTTACTAATTAATTAAGTATTGTCTATTATATGTTTACCCCTTTTTTATTTCAATTTTCTTGTTGTCTTTTATCCGTATCCCATGCCATTTTATGTCTCTCATTGTCTTAAGGGTACCTGGTGTTTCTAGATATACCACATGTAGTTACATGTATGTAAAAGAAAAGGCACACATGCTAGTGTATGTACTAGGATAATATATTTTTTGGCTATCAAGTATTAGATTTGGACCCATGAATCGACTGGGAGTGATAAAATGTATTGATTGTATAATCCCATCGGAAAGGACACGTGCAGATAACCGTGCTTGGATTTCTTCTATCACTGACCAGTGATGTAAGTTAAGGATATGGTAAAATGTGGTTTTTTATTCTGATTTATCATAGAAAAGTTCTTTAAATATTTTTTAAAAACGATTATTAAGCGAAAAAGAAAAATTTGTAAATTTGTACCATACCTTTAACTAATTAATGTACTGCTTTGTCCGTTTTTTAAGCCATTTTAGGTCTGCCATAGTTCTGATATTACCTGATAATTCTAGATACACAAATTACGTTAACAGTACATATTTAAAATTTACTGGTATCACATTTTCATTTTGATATTAAAAAAACTACCTGCAAATAGACTGGAATTGACCATAATTATCGATTAGAAAATCCTATCGGATGGGGCACGTACATAAACACATGGTTTGATTTTTTTTCCCCATCGAATCATTATGATAAGTTATTAGTAATGTAAAATGTTTAAGTTTTTTTGTGATATGGCACAGACAAGTACTTTAAACATTTTAAAATCTTTATTATTAGGCATACATCTCCATTAAAACAAAGAGATAGATGAGTAAGTGTGTATTGTGATCTGTTGTGTACTAGCGAGCACTCATGGCAACTTTTGGTTATTTGATGGCTTACGGGTCAGTATATCGCAGGCAAGCATATTCTTTCCCCAATTCATTATCCTGGCACTTGGTGAACCAGTCGACACTCTGTCTCCTAATGCCGAGCTTCGGGCCAGAAAGCAATACATCAAATTTCAAAAGTCTTATGTATGACTCGGCCGGGGTTCGAACTCATGTCCTCCCGCTTGCGCGTTGTCTTTATGTGAGCTAATGTTTCTAGATACATGTAAACTAGTTAACATTTAGATATAAAATATTAGGTTTGAAACCGCGAATCGACTTGGAATGAAAAAAATGTATCAATAAGAAATTCCCAACGGATAGAGCATGCGCAGATACCCGTGTTTGGATTTATTCCATCATTGTGATAAGTAATTATTAATAAGGCGAAATATTCGAGTAATTACGAGGACGGTGGATGAGTGGACTTTGAATTCCCTGTTATCAAACAGTCATGATTAAGTCATGAAAGTGTCATTTAATAAAGTCAATAATTATCACACCCCCAATTATAACTCGCTCTTGGGAGATAAAGGTACAACAAGTAATCGAACTCAATGAAGAACTAGTTCATCTCCTTCGATTATTCATAAGTAATTGGTATAAGTCGATATAATAATTCGATTTCTTAATTAATATTTTATTGTTCATCAATCAGAAGTTCATATAGACGGCTACTGAATTAATTAAATCAAGGAGACCTTTAGTTTCATCAGTTCTTGAGTGTGGATACGGTGTGGATTATATATGTATTTAAAAAGACCGGAAATACATGAAATTAATTTTTTTCCGACCTTCTCCGACTTCAAAACCAAACTCAGATGTATGTGATGGAGCATAATCATCAAGTAGGCGAACATGCCTAAATCATGACACAAGGCGTCGTTGAAGATAATATTTCTTGAGCTTTTTATATACCATTTCGGTAAAACTGACCTGTAACACTTTTGCCCTTGAATTTCGATGGCTATACCATCACATGAAAAGAAAATGACATAAAGAACCCTCTATGTGCTTATGCTTCTTTAGGCAACTACAGGCCTTCTACCGTGTTTAGTTAACCTAATTTTGTTTCCAATTTTTCATACTGGTTCGCTGGTTGGAAATAGTGAACCCTTGTTTTGTTACCAATAACAATGTTTGCAAAGTGTCTGATTGAATTTGGAAAACATTTTGAACAATTTCTTAGCAGGTAGTGCTGGTACCCATTTTTGTGATTATATATATATATATATATATATATATATATATACGGGATCCATTAGGCAGAAATCTTTCGTACTTTCAAAGTATGCTTCAAAATAAAATGCACCCGCGATAGCGATATGCCGATAGCTTTGGCAAAATGAATCGCATACCTGCCACCATATTTAATTATTTCCCAGACTTATGAGACATTTGCCAGATTTTGCTGCATCTTTGACAGTGTGCCAGTCATAAATTTGTTTCTCCACCTACAAATTGTCTCAAAAGATACCGTATCAGACCCACAAACTTCCCCAATTCAGTAAAAATCTGCATTACCGAATGGCCGAGTTCTGGGCGAACTTTTATATAAGCTCTTATTTCTTTAATACTTTCAACCCGTTTCCCAACCATTTTTACAAAAATGATCAACGACTGGCTCTATTGAAATGGCTATACATAATTTTCAAAACTATGTGGAGCTGAAGACGGGTGATTATACCGTTGAAAGGTATTGAATAGAGCTATTCAAGCGTATCATTAGCAAGGCATTATAGCGCTGTGGTACAATACAACCTACATATCCAACAGCCCTCGTATATGCGAATGATGCCTAACTTCGATTTGTAAGCCACCATTTTTTTCTAGTATCCAAGAATCAAAATAATAGCAATAATTTGAAATCAAGTAAAAATGTTGAAATTTTCATATACATTTTTGAAAATACGTTACTTGTGTTGCCATGGTGACAGATATTTAGATTTTGCATACAATAAAGTGTAAATAATACAGGGATACTAAATATATTAAGGTTGATATTCACCTTTTTCTACTGCAAATGCCCGAAATTTTGTCTTAAAAATAGTGCTGTTTTTGTTAAATTAACTAAATTCCTCTGCTAATGAAAGGATTAAAAGACAACCTTTATAGTTCGTGGGAAATGTTAGCGTTTTTTTTTTTTTTTTTTTTTTTTTTTTTTAATTATCTAGATATTTTATCTATCTGTATTCTCAAATGTCTTATTTTTCTATAACAATTTGTCTATGTAATATAAAACTTTGTCGCGGAGTAATAATTTTAAAAATTGCAAAAGTCAGGAAAACCAAGAACACACAACAACAATACAAGTGAAATTTGAAAAATACAATAAAAACATATAATAAAAATAAAAAATATGTGTAAATCTCCAGGCTTTAGGCAAAATAAAGATAAAGTTCCGTTGATTTTACAGTAATACGACGTATAAGTCTCCAGGCTTTAGGCAAAATAAAGATAAAGTTCCGTTGTATTATCACTGTCAAATCAAGTCTCAGTTTGATTGAAAATAAAGCAAAATGTAATTTTTTGACTCAGAATAAGGCAAATTGTAAATTTTATCAAAATTCAATTATGATTTTATAAAAAGGAAAATGAAAAATTTATCAAAGTTCCATCATGATTTAAAAATAAAACGAATAAACGATCTATCGATTGATGTAAAATAAAGTTCCATTGTGACTGAAATGTTAAATGAAGTTCCATTGCGATTGAAAATGTAAAACATAGTTCCATTGTAATTGAAAATGTAAAACTAGTCCCAATATGATTGGAAATGTTAAACAGAGTTCTTTTGAGATTGAAAATGTCAAACAAAGTTCCATTGTGATTGAAAATATAAAACAAAGTTCCCTTGTGATTGAAAATTAAAACAAAGTTCCATTGTGATTGAAGATGTCAAAGTTCCATTGTGATTGAAAGCATAAAACAAAGTTCCATTGTGATTGAAGATGTCAAAGTTCCATTGTGATTGAAGATGTCAAAGTTCCTTTGAGGTGTAAAATGTAAAACAAAGTTCCATTGTGATTAAAGTTTAGATGTATAACAAAGTTCCATTGTGATTAAAAATGTAAAACAAAGTTCCTTTGTGATTGAAGATGTAAAATGCAAAACAAAGTTCCTTATTGATTTAAAATGTATAACAAAGTTCCATTGTGATTCAAAATGTAAATTTTTAAAGAAAAGCCTGTTGTGATTAAAAATGTAAAATAAAGTCCGTTTATGATCGAAAATCATAGACGTCACCTAGCTCTGCATGTTAGTAGTATTGTGAGCATAACATAAAAGAAATTTTAATGTTTTGAACACTATAGACACTTCTGCTGTATAAAAAATTAACAGGCAAAAGAGAAAACATTTTAAGTAGTAGCAGAATTTTTATTATTATGATTATTATGATTAAAACTGAGAACGTAAACACAAATACTAAATTTGTTTCAAGTCCTTTTGTCAGATATTTCATTTATGAATCAGTGGTTGATCGTCCGCATCGAGAGCTGGAGATCAGGGGTTGAAACCCCGGCTGGCTCACACATACGACTTTAAAATCTAAGATACTGCATCCTCGCCTGGCATTAGGCATTATAGTCTAGTCAATCTACAGTTTGACCTCAAACTAATTGCAACAGAACAAATTTTGTTACTAATATGCTCTCAATACATGAAATGGTTACAGTAAAAAGTCTACCACAATCTGACAAAGGAAACAAGTTTTTGAGAAGTTTGAATTTCTTATGGGGATTTCTGTAGACAAGGGAGATAACTCCTGTAAAACAGGTGGAGTTTTAGTCCAATTATCATATGTTTTTTGATATTTTAACAAAAAGAAAAGCAAAGACCCTGGAATTAATCAATCATAATTGATTCCTTATGTATATTCATCATTTCTGATTTTATTTAAAGTGAAATCATTGGCCCATTTTCATTCAGTTGCATTTTATTTTAAGTCTTTCACAATCTAATGTTTCTATAGTGATGAGGAATACTCAAAGTAATAAAGTAGAAGTATAGAAAAGTTATGTTTTAACCTGAGATATACTTATTTTATCATTTTTGTGTATAACAAAATATATTTGAGGTAAATAAATCTTTTTTCCATCTCATCAACATGCCCTTAATCAGCGTTTTTGCATAAATTCTTTCAACAAAATTATTTATTTTTTTTATTCCATTTACACATTACATTATAAATTGTTTTAAATTAGCTATTTTAAGTCTATGTATAAATTTCCATCTAATTTCTAGGTTGTTCTTCATATAGTATCAGAGAAAACTTGAAGTTTTGAAAATTTTTGTGTAAAATTTAGGAACACAATCCCTTTTTCTATAGAAAAAGCTATTGGTAACTCAAACTGGCAAAAAACCCTAATTCCATTGGATTGAAATTGGTATGTTTTTTATGGTGAATAAAAACACAATACCTAAAAACAATCACATAAAAATATTTTCTTTTGCAATTACTTTGAGGTTTGACCCTATTTTTTCAAAGATTGACTAGACTATTATGTTGACAGAGCATAAACCGGTTCATCCAGTGCCAGAATAATGTGACTTGTGAATTCGTTTGTTTAACTGCTTTATACTGACTTTTGGAGCTACCACCGTAACAAAAAAGTCACGTTAGAACTAGGCAGATCATAAAACACACATTCATGCGAATACAAACTTGTTTTTGGTTTAAACCTTGCTCTCGTCGCCAATAGCTAAAAATTGCTGATTTGACGTTGAAAATCATTACCAGGTGACTAAATTTAATCTTTCTACATCTTGTGTAGTGTGAAGTAGCTGAAAACGGTTCTCTATGTATCTACTGTACATTAGATAAAAAGCCACTGGTATAGACTGAAAATGGCTTTGAGTTCAACCAACTAAAGCTAAAATGACAAGTGTATAAATTTATATAGAGACCAATAATTTCAGATGACGAAATGCATGATAAGTATCTGTTCAAAATTAATGGGAAGTACATAGATAGGGCTATTTGACACGTAGCATTGTAAGTGAACTTTCTTGAGAGGCAAACGAAACTAATAGTTATTTAAACTAATTAAAGTTTATTGATTCTGCAAAAATAAACAGTTTTTAGCCCAAAGCAAGCGTCATTATCGTACCGAATTCAAGCTTGTATATAATGGAAACCTATGGTAACCAATGGCACTTGAATAACAACAAATATGTTTTTTCTTAATTGGAGCTTGATTTTTATTTGATTTTAATTATCTAGAACTATGGAATTTTACTTTAATTTAATTCTTAATTTATCGTTATATTTTTTAATTTTATTTTATTGATTATTTTTAAAAAAGACCAAAACAGTGTTTATTTACATGCATATTTACCATGTTAGATAAAAACACAATGTTTTGAACTGACAAAATCATTAAACGCGCGAGAGCAATCCCATTTATTTTTGATTTATTTTTTATGACTTTTTGTCACTTTATTGGATATTATTGATAATCTTAAACAGTTTGAAAACCAAGGTCAAAGATTTTGGCAATAATAACATTTATATATGTCGATAAAAACGGTATATTATCAAAGAAGATAAATGATTCATAGTCAAGTGTGTTATCTCTGTTCCGGCCGGGAATTGTGGGTAATAGATATCAGACATGTGTCTTATTGTCATCTTAGTTTAATTATAGAAATAAGAAGTGTAGCTTAACAACTCCTACAAATGTGTGATAAGGCTGCCATGTACTACTTTTCAAATCTATATGAAATATTACAATTCAAAAGTAGCATATGACAATTAATATTTAGAATGATAAAGAAACAGTTTTAATTGTTTTAACTGTTTGCCAAAACATACCGACATGGATATTTTACTTCTGGTATAAAGTTTTAACATAATTTTGAGTTAATGTTGTTATTGTTGTTGATCGTGTAACGTTTTACGTCGCATCAGCATTTTAGCTATTCGAGACGAGAGCAAGGTTATTAATCTGTAAGGATTCATCTAAGAACAAGTTCAAGTATGCGTGTGATGTCACGACGAGTGTGTATTATGACCTGCAATGTACTAGCGCGCACTCAGGGCGATTTTTGGTATGATGCGTGCGTGCGTGCGTCCGTTAACAGCAAAAACTCTGAAACTACTTGGCCAATTTTAACAAAACTTGACAGGAATGATCCTAGAAGAAGTAGATGAAAATTTATACAATTGGTTTCCATGGCAACCAAAAGTAGGTCACAGCGACCTAGAATGCAAAAAAAACCTAAAATAAGTTTCTTCTCTGAAACCATAGGTTATATGCAAAATCTGATGTGATATTTGGCTTCTAGACATCCTTAAACATATAGGTTGTACATTTCGTGAAATTCCGTCAAAAACTAGGTAACGCATTTTAGCGTTTTTCTGTCATACTTCGTAAAAAGTGCAAATAAGGCTTATAATGGGATATCAACTTTGAAAATCTTCTTCTCTGAAACCATGAAGCCTTAAGCTTTCATATTTGGCAGTTAATATCAGCTTGAGCATCTTTACCAAGTTTGTACAAATGGTGGCCCCCGGTTCATTTTTTGCCCATCCCCAAGGGTCCATATATCTGCATATGCATATATTGGAAATCAAGTTTAAAAAACTTCTCTGAGACTGTAGGGCCTAAAGCTTTCATATTTGACAGTTTACATCAGCTCAAGTTCCTTTACCAGGTTTTTACAAATGGTGGCCCCTGGGTAATTTTTGGCCCCAACCCAGGGGCCCATATATCTACATACGCATATATTGAAAATCAAATTTAAAAATCTTCTTCTCTGAAACTGTATGGCCAAAAGCTTTCATATTTGGCATTGAACATCAGCTCAAGTCCCTTTACCAGGTTTGTACAAATGGTGGCCCCTGGGCCATTTTTTGCCCCACCCTAAGGGCTAATATATCTACATATGCATATACGGGAAATCAAATTTAAAAATTATCCTCTCTGAAGCTGTAAGGCCTAAAGCTTTCAAAAACACATACATAGCCATTGTTGAGTCATTTTTAACGGTTTTTGTTCAAATTTGAAATGTAGAGAGTAGATAGCGGGGCATTCAACATATTGAACGGGTTTTTCTGAGAAATTTTTCGTTGATCCGATTTTTAGAAATTATGCAAATGAGGTGTAATATTTGATCAATTCTTTGAAAATCTTCTCCTCTGAAACCACTAGGCCTATTGGAACCGTATTTGGTGTGGAAAGTACTTAGGGGTAACTAAAGATTTTACTAGGCGACCCCGCCTGACATCCAAGATGACCACTGTTACTATAATAGCAAAAACACATAAATAGCCATAGTTGAGTCATTTTTTAACGGTTTTTGTTCAAATTTGAAATGTTTTTTCGTTGACCCAATTTTCACTTATTATGCAAATTAGGTGCAATATTTTGTGAAATCTTTGAAAATCTTCTCCTCTGAAACCACTGGGCCAGTTGGAACGAAATTTTGTGTGGGAAGTCCCTACGTCGGCCTGACTAAAGTTTGTACCAGGCAACCCCGCCTGACATCCAAGATGGCTGCCGTAACTAAAAATAGAAAAAACAAACCAAAAAATGGCCATTGTGGATCCATTTTTCCACCGATTTAGCTCAAATTCCAAATGTAGAAAGTATATTGTGGGGGATTCAACATATGTAACAGGTTTTTTTTCCGAATTTTTTTTCCTTGACCCAATTTTCACTAATTATGCAAATTAGGTGCAATATTTTGTAAATCTTTGAAAATCTTCTCCTCTGAAACCACTAGGCCAGTTGGAACGAAATTTTGTGTGGAAGGTCCCTACGTCGGCCTGACTAAAATTTGTACCAGGCAACCCCACCTGACATCCAAGATGGTCGCCGTAACTAAAAATAGGAAACAAAAATGGCCATTGTGTAGAAAGTATATTGTTGGGGATTCAATAATTTTAATGGATTTTTTCGAGTCTTTTTTGTTGACCTAAACCGACTAAACCCAGCTAAGTTTATGGCATGGCCAAGCGTGCCTGCATGTGTGTGTAGGTTTCAATGAAGCAAAACTGGTCATAAGCTCAATTTATTTCCCATCTTTAGCTGATGAACCAATAATGGTAACCACAATACATTGTCTTACAGAGTCCACAGTGGCCGAGTGGTCTTAAGCATTCGATGTTACGGATCACAGCGGCTCTCAACCCTGACATTGCACATTAACGTCCCAGGAGCGCTAGCACTTCATCTTTAAAAGTTTGTCAGTTAACTTGCTGCTTGGTCGTGGTTTTCTCTGATACTCCAGTGTCTTCCACCATTTCCAAAACTGACAGTCTCCATGTAAGTGAAATATTCTTGAGTTAAACGTGAAACAGCATTACAAACAAAAACAAACATTGTCTTACATATGCAGCCAGTTGAGCATCATAGGCCCTATTGGGTATCTTGTTTGTTTAGTATGCCTAAGGCAAATATCAGTCGATACTCTATCCTCCCAATGCCTAGTACCAGTCGAGGAAACTATACTTCAAAATTTTTATGAGTGCCCCGATTGGGGTCGGTTTTTGTGTTTTTCGGTTTTTCACCATCACAGAAATGAAGGTTTCGATATGTATAAAAAGTATCTTGATTTGGACGCAAAACACTTTTGCTTTACTCCATTCCACATGTATATGAGATTGCTTAAAATTCTATGAACCATTGAGAAGAAATATCTTTATACACATTAAAATTATCTTTTATTTATTTATTCATATATATATATATATATATATATATATATATATATATATATATATATATATATATATATATATTATTTATCTATTTATTTATATTTTTTAATTTTCTAGGCTTTTTAAACAAAATTTAATACTTTTCCCGATAAAATGTTGAAATGTTTCAACAAAGTTCATAACATATCTATGGAACAACCAGTCCCGACCACAAGCTAGAAGATGAAACGTGTGTGGCAGTTACATGCATTAAAAAATAACGGCTAAACAACTTAAAGTATTCTATATAACCTTTATTATAAAGTGTGTGTGTGTGTGTGTGTGTGTGTGTGTGTGTGTTAAAGCTTCTGTATTTGTGTTTGTTCTGCAAACTCTTTAGCTATTTGTTCTCGGTGTCTGTTCTGTTATACACTTATATACATGTACATGAAATATAGAAACTAACAAGTTACAAGTGATCGACAGCAATCAATATAAAATAAATTGTAAAGGGTGGATCAACATTTAGAATAAAATGTAGAAAGTTGCTGTTCAGTGAAAAATTGTCTTCAATAAACACCACGGTACCAATCATGATAATGGTACAATTGACAAAAACTACAAATGCAACTAAATGAACAAAACAAGAACAATGGAACAATGTGTAAACAAACAAAGAGACTACTTGCAATAAAACAACGCAGGGAAAGGAAGAAACAATATTTAAATTTTATGTGTGAAATAATTTTTATGTCATAAAGCATGTTTTTTTTAATTTTATCGTTAAACACATTCAAAGTGCTTTATGACATTTTTAATATATTTGCCATATACCACTTTTTGAATTTAATCATAAAAATACATTCAAAAAGTTGGATATGAAAATAATATGACCACTTTTTGAATGTATTTTTATGATTAAATTCAAACAGTGGTATATGACATATTTAACGATGAAAATAAAAAAATTCTTTATGACATTTAGAATAAAAATTTCGAATTTGTAGCACTTACAATCTCTCTCTCTCTCTCTCTCTCTCTCTCTCTCTCTCTCTCTCTCTCTCTCTCTCCAAACTTTAACGATGAAACAGAGGCCATTATGTACATGGTATTTATCAGTCAAGCTAGTTAACAATATACTGATATAATGAGCTTCAATATGATAAAGGGGAAACAATCCATGAAACTTTTAAGGTGTGTGTCAAGTATTTAGTTTGATTGCGTGTTTCAATTAAATGTAGAAACTTAAACGATTTAAAGTAAAATGGATGCAAATCATGACCCCGTTTCACAATCATTCACTTAATTGAGCGTACACTCAACTAAAATGTTGCTATTTTTCTCTCATCGATATTTTAAAAATACATGTATTAAGTTTTATGAGACAATGTTTTATTTTGTTCAACAAACCTACACTAAACAAATTCAAATAGAACATTTGATATTCAATTTTAACAGTGAAATGTCTCAAAAAACTGCCATTGAAATATTCCCCGATTTGAGTTGAGTGTACACTCAGTTGATTAAATGATTGTGAAACTGGGACCCTGACGTAAAACACAATTTTAAATGTTTCAGAATTCTGATTTTTCCTTTCTCTTTTGACACAAGATTTTATCAGGCCAAGTTGTCATGTCTGCTTGATTATAATTTCCCTCATGCATGACATCCATTTTTTGTCTTTTCTAGAAAATCTAAAATAAATTTTCCGTCGTTATTCCCGCGACTATTCTTAATATTTATCAGAAGATACTGGACATTGACCTTTTTAAAGAAATTTTCTGCTCCTTTTAACACTTTGGCTTCGTCGCCGTCTAAATCAATTCTTAAAACAATTTTGGCGTAATGATCTTCCATTATTTCCAACAAGTCGTCCAAAAGAATACTATCCACAGACAACTCCTCTATTGGGTGCTCCTCTTTCGTATTTGACATTTGTTCTCTTGGTTTAAAACGACCTCTAGTGTCAGAAATTGCGTTATGGACAATTGTCATTTGATCTCGAAGCTTTCCTGCTCTCATTGACGCGCACATGCGCATGACATTTCCTCTGCAACAATCAACAGCAATGACGCGATTTCCAGAGGCGGCAGCAGACAAAGAATATACGCCAATATCAGACCCAATATCAACAAATACAAAATCTAAATCATTCTGTAAAATTTTACATATTTTTTCTACGTTATCTTCATCCCATGAGCCTTTTGCGAGAATTGATCCTGAAACACCTTTGTCATTTTTCGAATCTTTATAAATAAATATGGGTGTATTCACGGGTGTTGTGAGTGCCGACCTTAGGAAATCGGCTCTGATTTGACAATTTTCTATCATCCATTCCCTATTATTGGATTGTATTAACTTGGATTTCCATGTTTCTTTTATCACATGTTCTTTGTATATGTTCGGGTCGACATGTTGTTTCAGGGTTTGTGGATTTGGGTTGCGTATTTTTACATTATTTTCAATATTATGTACCGGTTCTTTTTCGTCAGAAACGCTTTGGAATTTTTGTCTTGTGAGTTTCATTCTTGCTTCTAAAACTTCATGAGGAACTGTCTCTGATGCTTTTATATTTCAGGTGGATGAAACTTGTCTTTATTATTACCAAAGATTTGTCTTAATCGTTCAAACAAGTAAATATACAAAAACAATGACTAAAACTGGTTCAACAGCTTTCCATTAATGTTTCTCATTTTCATTGTATATCTGCAAAGAGAAAATAAACAATTTTTGATGATTTTGTAGTCCGTGTCATCGTGCAGGTAAAACTTATTATAACATGAAATGTTTATAATCAGCGTCACAATAATGATAGCGGTTTTCTGATACTCTGTGAGAAACAAAACGGTTTAGTTTCACCAAGCTCACTTAAGTAAACTTATATATATATATATATATATATATATATATATATATATATATATATATATATATGTGTGTGTGTGTGTGTGTGTGTGTGTGTGTGTTAACTTATTTTACACACACACACACTCACACACACATATATATATTATTTATGTGTGTGTGTGTGTGTGTGTGTGTGTGTGTGTGTGTGTGTGTGTTTTATTGGGTCATGCAAATATTGCGTGCACTTTTATTGCTGCCGCTAGACTTATGTTAAAGTTTTTACCGTACTTTAAGATAATGCTACGTCTATTTCGAGAGATAGATAATACAGTAAATTAAAAAGGAAGTTATTGATTCAGCACGATTAGATACTGTTATTACAGTCTTCTTTGCAAGTTCAATCGTGTAAACCACAAAATACCGTAAGGTATAAAAAGTTCTCCTCAATAATTCTCTAGGCAACCGTTTTTACAACGGAACAATACAGCGGTCTTTGTTACAATAATTGTGTTGGTTTGTTTGTACTTTTATCAATATGTATGAATAAAAGTCTTTTCAGCTGTCATGCGACAGGTCACTATGAAATATGTTGTTGAGAGAATAAACTAGACCTAGTATCAGAAATGAAGGGGTTCAACATAAATTTGTCGATATGTCATGTGACAAGTCACTATAAAATCTGTTGTTGAGAGAATAAACTAGAACTAGTAGCGGAAAATATGGGGTTTAACATGGATTTGTCCAAATGTCATGTAACAGGTCACTATAAAATCTGTTGTTGAGAGCATACACTAGAACTAGTAGCGGAAAATATGGGGTTTAACATGGATTTGTCCAAATGTCATGTGACAGGTTACTATGAAATCTGTTGTTGAGAGCATAAACTAGAACTAGTTTCGGAAAAGAGCTCAACATGGTGTTCTAAGTCCCATGTGAGATTTCTTTCACTTAAACTGGGATAGTTGTGGAAACAAGGGTGTCTGAAGAACAAGTCGTTTTTATATTGTCAGCATTACAATCATGCTTAAAGCCCCTTTCTGAAGGGCTCTTGATAAAATAAGAAATGGCTACGCATATTTTGTTCAGAAAATCAAGCAAAAATTTTGAAGCTCATCTTGTAAAGTATTTAAAGATATTTTTTGTCATGCATATTTATGTAGTTACGTATTATCTTTTTTAAATGTTGTTTTATCTATTCATTTATATTTTTCAAAATTATCACTTATCTAAAAAATAAAACTTTTGATTTTTATTTCTCATTATCAAATTACAAAAGCCCATCGGGCTAATTTTAGCACAACAAAAATTCGTAACCTCTGTAAAAATAAAAACCATCGTCCTTTTTTTAAAAACATCGTTATCATAAGGAAATTAGACATTTTTGCATTCAACCTCGACAAGCAATATACATGTATGTTATTGAAACAGTGTGATAAAAAATAAAAAATTCTATTCATTTTGGAAATGTAATTTTGTAACAAATGTGTGGTTTTTTAAATAAGATTGGGAACGCTGCAATATGACAATGTAAACATTTACAACGTTTTAAAATTTAAAAAACGAATCGTTTTAAATTTTGCTGAAAAAAAATATATATATAAATATGCAATATATGATATTTTGTTAAAATAAACCTGTCATGTTTACAAATAAAACATCTCGTTAAATATATAAAAGAAAAAAGCAAATACGTACCAGGTAATGATAACTGAAGAACCAGCATATGTAAGTAAATAAAAGTAGGTATAGGACACTATCGTGTATCGCACTAGGGTGTATCGATACACGTTTACAATGATTGTATCTATTAACAGGCTTGATGGAATAAATTGCATTCTACCCTCGGGTAACTGTTAATTACATTAGTGGTGAATTTGTAAACATTTCTATTGAAAATTCTTTGATAACGCACACTTAGATTTTAGAAATAAATTGAAAAAGGAGCGTTTCGAGGATAGGGGATTAAACAATGTGGAATAACTGTAACTACATGTAGTAACTGTAACTATTTATTTATTTATTTATCTATCTATTTATTTATTTATTTATTTATTCATTCATTCATTCATTCATTATTTTATTTATTTATTTATTTACATGTATTTATTTATTTATTTTTAAGTAGTTTCTACTCATTTAAAAAATGTATCGCTGAATAAAACATTAATAAATCCAAACTTCCGTGTTGGCTAAAACTAACTGAAGTCGTTGTAAAATTTCCAATTTCTTCCGAAATTTTGCATCGACGCAAACATACTAAAGTCAACTCTACAAAAGTGACAACTTCTATAATTTTTCCCCGCAAAATTGTAAAGTGGACTGACCGTCAATGTACATAATGCAGAAATGCCGTTCATATGGGTCTTTTCCTCCACTTTTCTTCCACTTTAAGGAGGAATCCTGTGGAACAGGTTGCTATGTCGAAGCACCGCTGAAAGTAAAAATAAGAAGAATGGTTCGGAGCCTACAAAAGTACCTACATGTACATAATTAATCCGACAAAATCAGTCGATAATCTTTTTGTGCATAAAAACCGGTAGTGAAAGTTTAGAGTAAATCATTATCCGTGCTAGACAATTTATTCTAGAGTATTAAAATTTCTTAAATGTACTAGGCAAAACATATTTTATGTACATTGTGGTTACTTTCCAAAAAAACGAAAAAGTAATGTTAACGTTACAAAAATGTACACACTAAAAATTCGGCCGCGTTTTAGGCTCTGTTAGCTAACATTACAATTTTGATGGAGGGCATTATTTAAATTCCCTTCTATTCATTCATTCATTCGTTTATTTATTTATTTATTTATTTATTTATTTATTTTTTATTCATTTATTAATTTCCTATTTTTAACTAGGCCTTTAGAAATCAAAAAAAAATTTTTTTCTAGTTTTTAACATGGTTATTATTAATTTTATTACTTTTTATATTTTTATATTTTTGTATTAAGAGATTAAAAAAAAATCTTTTTTATGATCTGATAGTTATCCTTTACATCGTAAATCAGTGCAACTTTAAAAGTTAACATGTGTGTGGAAATTTGTCTCGAAAATGTTAAAATTCAATAGGGTTCATTTTTGTATAGGATACGTTACTACAACTTTGTGAGTATGAATGAAAAAGAAAGAAAAGGATGTTACGAACTTCTTCAATTACTCGGAGACGCAGAGCTTTTTTCTTTGGCAGAAACTATAACAAAGAAACAAATCAAAGTCAACACTCGAAAGGGTATGGCTTCGCCTTCAGTAACCCTTACCTAAGTACCCTCTATCACTATCAGCCATAGGTGTCACTGCATTATAGCGCCTTATTTTTGGGATATCGCCTCAAGTATTTGCGAATTCGGCGTTTTCACTTAATTTTCTGTTTTAAATCACTAAGAATTTTCGTCACCTATCCTAGTGCTGACCACTCCCTGTTTTGCTTAAGGTTAACTTGTTCACAGGTACTAAATGCGTATAACTACATGTATGTTTTCTTACTTTCGTTTTGCATTCGATTGCTAAGAATTTATAGAGCTAATGCATACCAAAACGCTTGTCTAAATGTGATTAACATATTGCTGCAATTTCAATTTACAAAACTATGTGTATCAGAAGATCATACCTGCGTAACACTGAGCTATCAATTAAATTTTTACCAACTCGCAGAATATTTCAAAAATTTGATAGAAGTAAAAGTGTAATAGTATCCTATTTGAATGAACTGCCTTGGTGGCTAAGAGCATCTGCCTCAATTGTAAGGTCGTGGGTTTCAATCCTGTCCAGGTCATACATAAGACTGTAAAATCTGAGATACTGCTTCCTTGTCTGGTGCCTGGCAATAAGAAGACAGGGTATTGACTGGTTCACTTGGTGCCAGGATAATGGACAGGAAGAGTGGTATGGTTGTATGCAGCATACTGATTGGGTGAGTGAGCACTTTACCAAAAAGTTGCCCTGAATGCACATGTGTACAGAGCAGGTCATTATGCACATGCATACTTGTTTTTAGATAAATCCATAGAGATTAACCTTACTCTCGTTGCAATGAAATCGACTTTCAGGATGAAGCAGGATGTTTCACCCAGTGAATTAATTAAAGGTTAAACAATAGACAGAGCTTGTTCATGACATTGGCATGGTTACCAAAATTAGGTCAAGGTGACCTGGGGTTAAAAAATCTTAAACAATTTTCTTCTTTACAATTGATGATGGGAGAAAAAAAACTTATGTAATATTTGGCTTCTCTAGGGTATTAAGCCTAAAGTTTGTTCATTTCTTGAAAAGTCAGTCAAAAGTATGTTACATGTTTTTGCATTTAATTTAAACATTTCGTAAAATGTCTTCAAATTATTATAACTTGACTATTTGAACCGATAAGTGTATGGGGTTTTGACTTTTTCTTAAAATGCCCTTCATATTGAGGTCAAAGATCAAGGTCATAATCTAGTTTGTGATTTTTGCAGTTTTAGGCTATTTTCTTGAAAACTAGAAGACATATATAAAACAATACATTGCAGAAATGTTCAACACCAGGTACAAGTTTCATAACTATATGATAAAACATGTAGGAGTTATTGCCCCTGAAATGTTAGTTTTTTGTTTATAAATACTCAAATTGTGCAACAGCTTGAAAACTATTATTTTTTGTATAGAGTATTGTAGGTATAATAATGACGATCATTTTGATAAATAGTTGAAGGTCATATGTTCAAAGGTCAAGGTCATATATATATAACAGCAGAAGAAGACTTAAATTGTCAATTACATTGAAAACTAAAAAAATTTGTATAGGCATGCATGTTAGTTAGATTATTGTAGGATTTGATATGACAATTATTTTGATAAATGGTTTAAGGTTATAGGTTTAAAGGTCAAGGTCATAGCTGCAAAAGAATACTAAAATTGTAAATTATCTTGAAAACTACAAACTTTTTGTATAGGCATGTATCTTTGAATATTGTAGGTATTGGTATTACAATAGTTTTGATATATAATATTAGGGTTTAAAGGTCAAGGTCATGGCTGCATAAATATACTGAAGTGGTTTATCATCTGGAAATTATCCATTGTTCTTCAGTTACTACATGCATTTTAGCAATTTATAAAGGAACTGTAATTTCATATTTCTGATTGAGTATTTCCAGTTGGCTCAGAACCAGGGAAAATTTGGATACTAGTAGTTTCTGTAATATGCAATATTGTCTATTGTACTTTGAAAACGATTTTGGCTATATCCTCAGGTAAGGGTTAAGGCCCATGAGCATCTTGTTTTTATTTTTGAATTAGAATCATAAGTAAATATTTTTTTCTCATACATAATTTAGAAGTTTTCTGTGCTCTATATAAATCGCACACTAGTATATCATAAGTGACACAAGGTATTGAACACTCAGAACTAGATTCACTCGGCATGTAGGGATTACAGTGAATAGATCAAAGACTACATTTCCAGTTAATGTTGTTTGCATTGTTGAATTTTATAATTTGCATGTCATTAATAAAAAATAAAAAGATTGTTTAAAGAATAATTTGAGAATAGTGAAATCTGTCAAAGGTATTTTAACTTTAAGCCTGTTCAGTGATATGAAATGAAATGAATAAAATATCTTGCCTAAAAAGAAACTACCATCCATTTAATTTCACATTTTGGGGGCATAATGATTCATTTGGTTTTTTATATCTCAGGACAGTCATTAATGATAGTTTAATTTACCATTAATTCTTGATTCTTTGAAATGTTTGACCAGTTTTTTGTAGATCTTATATATTTTTTTTAAATTTCAGATGCTTTTAAAGCTGTAGTTACTTACTCTGAGTCATCATTGGAGCTCCTGAAAAGGAAGAAACTAAAGAGGGATGTATTATTTCAATACCTGGCAATTAAAAATATTGTTGTCCCAGTAAATGCTGATAAATCAACAATCATACAGAAAATACTGACTTTATGGGAAGTAAAAGACAGACCAACTTTAATTAAGGTACTGAAAATGAAATTGCTTTAAAATGGATAAAAAAGGTTTTATTACATGTTTAACAATCGTGTCAAAAAAAAACTTACCATGAATATCAGTGTCATTATACTTGTGACTGCTTACTTTGGAAATTTTCTTAGAAAATCAAATGACTTTATGATTAGTAAAAACTCTTTTCATTGCCACTATTTTTCAGTCAGATTTTAGCATTTTGAAGAGGTTTATGATAAATACAAAGGGCTTATGAAGAAAAGCATAAAAAATAGCAGTCTTTGGGACTTCAAAATACTAGTTGCAGTGAAAAAGATACAATGTTGTCAAATGAAAAAGTATGAAAAGGTTTTGTTTTTTAATAGATCTGAAGTAAATTGGTGTTAATTTACTCAACTCTAGTTGTGACTGAAAACACTATGTGCATCCTTGATTGCCATTAGGATATCTATGTAGAAAAGACAATGTTACCACAATTGGATTTTTACTTGTTGATAATGCTGGTGTTTACACCAGAGGTAATGCTCTTGTTGATGTATTGCATCATATGGGTAAAAAGAATTTTTGGTTCTTCAGATTTGCCAGAATCTTAAATCCCCAAAGTGGCAACATTTTTCTTTTTACAGAAAAATTCTATGGAAATTTTGAAACTAAGGCTATAAATGGCAATTTGATAAGTGTGCCACTCTAAACCACTTGGTTACCAAGGTTCCATTTAACGGGAGGAATAATATTGGTAGAGAATGTTTCAAACTGCAGATTTTAATGTTTAAATTTTAAGACCTATATAGATTGTTAACTCTGCTTTCTAATTGAATACAAATTTACATTTTCAGATTTTATGACTGACATTGTAATTTCATAATTTTAAAAACCAATACATATATTGTATAGCCTAGGATTTCTTTAGTTAGGGTTGTTATAAAGAGAATTTTGAGGTCGAGATGGGGAAATTCTGATCGAGTGGTCAGATTAATTGCATTTTTTGGTTAATTGCATAATTTTTCTCTGCACCGAACCATTTCCTATTTAAATAATGTGAAAATTTCTGTTTATTTGCATAAACAAAAATCTAAATTCGGCTTAATTGCATAAAAAAATTCTGAAAATTATGCAATCTTGGTCTGAAGTTTCATGATTACAAAATATATTTGCCGACAATGCAAGGTAAACTCGAGAGGTGTTTACATTATATAAATGTGTACGGCTAATTCCAGGTGAGATACAAAGCCAGTTAATTATTAACTAATTAATTAAAATTATGACCCTGCCAATTGAAAAAATGTAGTCCCTGTTCAACTGAGATAAGCTACACATGCACATGCAGGGTGGGATATGGAAAAAAAATCGCACCACCCATTGCGTGAGATAAATCTATCACATATGTGAGAAAAAGATATTTAGCAACATTATGTTATTTTTCTCGAGAAGTTTCAGTTTTAATCCATCAGGTGATCCTGAACATACAATGAAGTTCACGCTTTTATATCAGTACTGTCATCATTCATTTATGTGAATACCTCTCAATTTCTTATCATATAAATGAAAGATATTATAATTATGTGAATTATGGTATTAATACTTGCACATGTCATTGTATATTGAAATTGAATGTTGTCATAAGGAAAAAAAAAGATTTAGTGTTAAATGTTTTAAAAACTCAAGTTATGATCCATAACTATTAACATCACTGTTGTATTTAAATGGTTTTTATAGCTTTTTAACCAAACATTTGTATACCCAGCAACACACTCCTTTCTCTGTCAAATTTCTACCACCATTTGGAAATTGCACACCTCATTTTACAAGAAATTGTTTTGGCCTAAACACCTTTCCAACCTACCAACATTTTTATATAAAGTATATGTAAAATCTGTAAATTTAATGTTATTTAAACCAAATTTTATTTTATTTTCAGATCGAGAATGATGACAGTTTTGATGGGAAAGATAATTCTTGCTCATCACCTTTGAATAGAGGTCAGAAATGTGAGACATCTGACCAACAAGTTCAGACACCACCTGATAATGCTGGCACATCAAGATCTCAAGACTTTTCAAATTCACCAATAAATCATCAGAATGCACAAGTTCAAACTTCTTCGTTAGGGTCAGCCAATGGTCATCCCCCTTGTGTTGTGAAAGAGGAAGCGACATCATCTTCCACAAATTTTGAATCAACCAGTCAACAGTTACCTTGTGATAATAACAAGGAATTGACAGTTGCTGGATCAGGTAATGTTTCTGACCATCCATCATGTAGTGACATTAATTCACAAGGCCAATCAGCAACAGCAAGTGGTTCACATCCAGAACAAGGTCAGGGTGAATATAGTTCTTATGAAAATAAACAAAAACTTGGAGAAAATTTTGCTAGATGGTTTTTCAAACTATTAAACTCTCATAACTCAGAAACGAGTGAAACTCCAGATGATTTTGGTCCACATCATTTTTGGGATGATGCCAAATTAATGGTGGAATGTCATACACCTAATTTTAGTTCAGATTTATACAGTGGCTCGGATTTGATATCTGAAAGATTGTTGGCATTTGTGAAAGAAGAACATTTAGTTTTTAATCCTAATATCAGCAAAGAAGGAGTGTTTGTTAGGTCGAGTCCACATGGAATGATGATTGTGTTAGTATGTGGTACAATACACAGAGGTAATGGCTGTTTAGGGACTTATGAACAGATGTTTGGACTAGTTGCTGATCCACGACTAAATGACAATTGGAAAATTAAAATTGTTAAGTTGAAACTGCAAAGTGAACAGGTGACTGCAATACCCAAATTGACGAGTAAGAGTGATAATGAAATAAAAGCTTTGATAGCTGTGTGATAAGTCTGTCAACTTATTTTTAGGACAGATTATTTGTTTCTGTTAAGTAAATGTCTATGAATAAAAAACCTTTGTAATCTGTTCAACAAGTCTGGTCCTAAATATGTTCTGTTTAAATACAGTTCTACTGTGTATTGTAACTGTTTAAACTTTAGATGTTTGTGTTTTATTATACACAAGAAAAATACCCAGGGTAACTTGAAGCTATCTTTATGGTATGTGGAGAAGGCCTCTTCATTTAAAAACTTTTTGTTGCTTACCATGTAAACAAAAAATTATTAATTACATAATTATAGAAGTCATCTTGTCCAGCTCAACTTGGGCCTCAATGACTGAGTGTCTAAAGCATAGACTAATGGATCACAGTGCCTCAGGCCCCTAAATTTGAATCCCACTTGGGGGAGGTCCTGGTATGGGAAAGTTTTGTCAGTTTGCTTGGTTTTCTCTGGGTACTTCAGTTTTCACCTCCATCATTCCAGAACTGACTGCATCAATATAAGTGAGAGAATCTTGACTGGGACATTTCACAAAGTGTGTGTGTGTGTGTGTGTGTGTGTGTGTGTGTGTGTGTGTGTTATTAATACCTGTTTACAACTTCAATGAACCTGGACATATTTGATGTCCTTCATAACGAAGTAAGGATCAAAGATTGTGATATACCAGAGGGTATTTACTGTCTTTGTGCTTTTGTTACTGAATATTTTGTCATATGTGTGTATCATGCATTCCTTTTTTACTGAATAAAATTTTTTGGTGAAATATATTTCTTACACAATTTCATTATTCTAGGTTTATGCAAACTACAAAATACAATACATGTAGTGTAAATTTTGTAACTAAAACATCTTAAATAGCCATATTGGGTAAGCATATCAGGCCAATGGCCCACCTCTTTTTATCCCCTACCTAAAAATCAGCTAAGGGCCCCATTAGGGGGAAAATAGTGAAAAACTTAAAAAATCTTCTCCTCTGAATGTACAAGAGGTATACCTTAATTATTTCATTTATAACATTCTTAGGTCATCTAGTTTCAGATTTGCACAAATGGTGGCCATGGGGCTCAAAATGCGGAAATTGCAAAGTACTTGATGAGGAAATTGCTAAAAATTATATATTTGTCAATATATCTTTAAGACTATTAACTTTTTGTATATGCATGTATATTAGAATATTGTAGGTATTTATACAACAGTAGTTTTGATATATGATTCAAGATCATATAGTCAAAGGTCAAGATCAAGACTGAAATTGTTAATTATCTTGAAAACTATTAACTTTTGTATTGTATTGACATGCCAATCATTTTGATATAGGTTCAAGGTCACAGGTTTAATGGTCAATGTCATGGCTGCAAAAGAAAACTTAATTACTAATTATCTTGAAAACTATAAATTTTTTGTATAGGCATGTGTATAAGAACATTGTAGATATTGATTTCTATATGTATATACTTAAAAATGAAATGTGACTAGATATTTCTAATTATGTATGGTGACAGTTCTTAACTTGAGAAAACTTGGAAAGTTTCTGTACTTAATATATTGTCTATTGCACTTTGCAATTAATTTTAGACGTTTACTCAGTTGAGTGTTAAGGCCATGTGTTAAGGCCCATGGCCTTTTTTTTCCCAAGATTTGATCTTTCTAACCCTTGCTGAGAATTCATAATCTTGATAGAAATGTTTATGATGTAGCATTGATGTGCATATTAATTTCCAGTTCCAGTTCACAAGCTTTTGTAGGAGTTATGGTCCCTTTGTATTTTTGATATACATACTGATCATTTTTTCTGGACTTTGTCTCTATAACTCATGCTCAGAATTTTATGTTAATTGACAAAAAAGATAAATATCATGATTAATAGTTAAATTCATAGCATATGTTCACAAATATTTTTTGACTTTATTGATTAATATAATATACAGATGACAACCAAATCTGTCAAGTTGTATTTCATGATGGTTTCAAGATTATAACAATTTTTTTAAATGTTGTATATCTGCTTAATACTGAAATATACCTGTCAAGTCCTGTAACAATGAGGACCTGACTAACATGAAAGAAGAATGGTCATTTGAGAGCATTTAATTCTGTAACAATGTAAAAGCATTGTCGTAGCTACATCTGAGGTAACTGTGGCAGTTGCCTCAGTAAAAAAAACTCAGTAAATATTACTACCTGCTGGTAAATTCATAATGATATTCATTAGAGGTATTCATTCAGTCAGTCAGGCAAAAATGTTCACTAAGTTAAACATCTAAAAGTTGGACGACAAACAAATAAAGAATATAATTATGGATTTATAATGAGAAATGGTGTACTGAAGTGGTTTTAGGATGCACCATTTAAAACTATTTCTTTAAAACTTTTCATAGGCAGCATGCCTGGACCCCCATCCCCCAACAACAGGCAATTAAAGCATCTTTGGCGCTTTAACCTCATAATTATCTCTTTGCCAAAAATCTGCCTTGCTAAAATTTAGGGTCTAGCTGTTGTAATGAAAAGTATCTGTTTTTGCCACAAATTACTTGATGTTGCAAATTAAGTCAACAATGTAGACATTACAATGAACAAGCCAATACATGATAAATTTACAAAGATACAACATATGCATTTATACAAATACAGGAAGGACTTCCTTTTGTACCCCCACTTAAAAATTCTTATTTTTGGATATCCAAGATATTAAAAGGGTTTCTTTTAAGGGGTATCCATTTTTTATCCAAAAAAAAAAAAAAAAAAAAAAAAACTTGAAAGATAATTATAATAATGATAATAATAATAATAATTTGGATTGTCATCTATTGTATAAGAACACATAATAAAAAAAAATAAATAAATAAAATTCTGTTAAATTTGTAGCGAATATATCATAATTAATGATACCTAATAGTGTTTTAACCCAGGTGAGCTAGATTTTTTGGTAATTTATCAACAAGTGATTTATTTGTTATGGATAAATAAAAGGACTTGATTTGTTATTGTAAATAAGTATAAACTCTTGTAGATAAAAGAAAATATTTAATATTTAAACTGTAATCGTGTGTTATACTAAAAGTCGTTATTCACGTGTTTTTGTTTACATCGACAACGCACCTTGTGATCAGCAGTGAATAACCTCTGAATTTCCATAAGTAATTATTTGATAATACTGCGCTCTGATTGGCTGTTTAAAACAAAATGGATTCTCTGTGATCTTGTTCATACCTGAAGATCTTTCTAGATTAGAGATTTGACGCTGGTGTTGCCAGCTTTTAGAATTTTAAAGATGCCGCTCGCTGTACGGGACTTCACATGGGAGGAGACGGAAAAAATGTTGTTTATAACTGTCCCTTTGAAGGGCGTGAAGGCGAACAAAGTTGACATTTTGTCATCGGAGAACTACATCAAGGTATAAACTGCCAAATAGGCCTATGTCTATTAGACATAATTTAACAGAAATGAAAAGGATTTCTTGATAAAAGTTGAATTATTTTTTTAATGATTTTAATTAACAATTTTATATGTCCAAGTCTTTGCAATTAGTTCAATAATGTTGGACGTTGTTGACGCCATTATTCTTTTGGTACTCTGGTTTTCCACACTATTTCAGACCTGACCACCTTAAACCGTATCTGTATCCTGTACATTGTAGAACTCATGACTGTTTTTTACAATGGTAATGTAAATGTCTAAGATATTAACAACAATTATTTTTCTTTTTTTCATGTTAAAATGTACTATAGATTTGTAATGATTTTACAACTTCAGGTTAGTTTTCCACCTTATTTGTTTGAGTGTTTCCTGTTTGGTTCGGTTGATGACAGAAACAGTAAAGCACAAGTAGGAAATGGAGCTGTTACATTTAGTCTTCAGAAAAAAGAGCCAGAGATATGGTCTCAGCTACAAGCTGATTATAAAGGTATTTGTTTTTCTGTCAGTAATTTGTGGATCTAATTGTTTTTTATTCTTTTCTATCACATTTTATGCTCGAGTCTTTCTTGCTGTAAGAGATATACCTTCAGTAATCATTGACAAATGTGTCAGTCTTACTAACCAATTGTCTGCCTCTTTATCTGTTTGTGCTCTGGGATTTCTCGATTTTAAGTTGGAATCAATTCAAAGTTGTTTACGGTAGTTCATTATATAAAATTACAGGTTAGTTTCATTTTTCAGCACAATTTTATCTGCACTTTTCTTCAAAAATATGAGAGGGCTACTAACTTTTTTAATGTGCAAAGATTTCTTGCTCAAAAAAACTAAGACAAGTAAATCGAAGTACCGGTAAATGTAAAATCCTGCAGTTAGATGCATATTTTTAAAGTAAATTTTAAACCAACATCAGGAATTTGTTAACAGAATTACTGTAAAAGACCAGTCTTGATCATTTTGAAAAAGAGGAAAATATTTGGAATATATAGTTTTTATTTTTTTGAGTAAGGATTAAAAATGCAGAAAAATTGCAAATTGGATAGGGCATCATTAGTTTTACATTTTGCATCTCCTGGAAGCACTAAGCATGAATTAATATTGATAATGATTTAGTAATTACTACATTACATATAAAAGCTATTATAATCATTTGTATATTTCTTATTTTGTTTAAGATGACAAAAATAAAACAAAAGAAATAAGAGAAGAAGCCATAAAAAGAAATCAAGAACAAGCTGAAGAAGATAGAAAAACAAAAGCAGAAAATAAGCGAAATGAAGAAAAATATGCATTAACAGAAATGATGAAGGTTAGTTATTATGATAACTGTTTATGACCAAGAACTAATGTTAACCACAGTATGTCACTGGAAATTTTTTCAGCTACTAAGTAGGAAAAAGTTAAAACATGAACTTTTGGAAGTAGTACATTCATAATTTTTAATACAAAACATTTTTGTCCATTCTAAGAATTTTGTATGAAAAATTGTTTAAAATTTCTTGTAGCATGCATTGTTTATTTTTTTCAAACATTCTTAGCTGCTTTCATTGAGCAGTGTTTAAATTTATTTCTTTGTGTATTGTTTATCAGAACTCTCAGATTCCTCTGATTTGTTGTGACAACTTTTTGCAGAAAATGTTTTGAAATTGCTCTAGTGATACTTATTTGAGCTTAAGGCAGCTGAATCTTAATTATTTTATATGGTAGTTATCCTCATCTTTTTTAAATTGAGTTTGCATGATGATTTTTTAAGCTTTTTTATAGCACGCACAATTTTACCTGATAAAAATAAATTTGATTTCAATCTGATACTATGATAAATTATTCAATTTCTAGTTAGAAGATTTAGATAGAGAAAGAATTGACACAATCAAAAACACAGAGAAACAGAAAGCCATGGATGAACTTGAGCATTGGAAGGAAGAACAAAGAAAACTTGCTGAAATGGTTTGTAATTAAAATCATTTAACCATGCTCCCTTTTAGGCTTTTCTTGGAGCTTCAGGAGAGTTATACTTTTGTTTGGTTTGTTTACTATCGGGAGAGATCTTGGGGTTCTGCCCACTTTCTACTTTTAAACTTAAATAGAATGGGGAGAGTCACATGAAAAAAATGGTGTTGTCTAAACAGTTGAAAAGATGTGTTTGTTTGATAATGCTGGATAAGTTTAGGTTTTTTGCAGGAATTTTGATTGAATAAACATGATATGTATATTGAATAAAAACAACCAAGCTTCATGTAAAGTGTTGACATGAACAGTGTTATCATGTTTTATGTTCGATTCAAGATTCCTTTACTTATATTACCGGTAGTAAGCAAAGTGGCAAATTTTCTCACAATAGGATCTGTTCAGAGTTGATTTTGTACCTAGGCGGTGAAAGCACATATAAAAGATACATAAGCATGTGATTTAGATCACTCAGTCACCAAGTAACCTACTTCATCTAAAAAATAATACAAAAATGTAATATCAATACTATATGTTATACACATATACATGTACTTTGTATATAATTATGCTTTTAGGAGAAACAGAAACTGTTAGATGAAAAATTAGCTGAAGAAGCAGAACTAAGAGCAGAAAGAAAAAAACAAGAAAAACTAATGAAGAAGAAAAAAGGTATATTGTATATATCTAATTCATGAAATTAATATTGGGTATAAGTCATAAGAGACACTGGTGAACCCAGATTTACTGATGAACTGTGTCCTTCTTTGGGCCTCCAATGGTAGCTTCAGTTAAAGTATTAAACATCATTCCATTTGTATGTCCAATTACAGCATTGGAAGCCAGTGTGCCTGCACTGGTCAAAGTGTTAATAAATTAATAATTACCTATGAGTGCATTAACAGTGCTAACTTGCATACTACATGGAGATAATAAAATAATTCATGAAATTAATACATTTGCTGATTTATTTTATAAAACATTTTTTGTTTATAAAAATATTCTACATTTCTATCACAGGTTTTGATATGTTTTCTTATTTATTCACAACAGGTGCTTGCACTTGTCAAAGTGACAATTTTAACCATTGAGTATATTAAAGCTTGAAAAACTTGCATACCTCAGTGATTTAATTGAGATTACAGTGGTTTTGTTTGCCTTAAAATTAATACCGAATAAAGGTAGTTTCCCCTTGAGAAATTAGACTAAAATTTCCCAATTTGACAACTAAAATTCCCCAAAAGGTAACAGTGACACAATCAAATAGTTTAAGTTAAATCCAGTTGTCCAAAACTGTTCTGACAGACAAAAAATGTTAGATATTGTCACAATATTTTAAGCTCTTTGCAATGAATTTCAAAATTCTGAGCGTAATTTGTGACATAAAAAGGGTCCAAATTTTCCCAATCAGGAAGGTAGAAGGTAGTTTTTAAAAAACCTTAGCAAAATCACTGGATTAGTAATTTAAGTTAATCAACAATCAATTTTTAAGAAAATTGCAAAATAAATATTTTTTTGTCACCAAAGAATATGATACATGCACATATATTATTTTATTTTTCACAATAGATAAAGGTATATTTGAGGACTCATCTGGTGGCATACCAACAAGGCAAAGTGGTAAAATAGAAATCAAATTTACACCACGAGTATTCCCTACACCTGTAAGAGAATCAGTTACACCTCAAGAAGAAGAGGTAAGTACAATAATACCTGTCTATAAAAACCTCCTTTGTGAAAAGTTGTAAATATAGGCAGATGGTGAAAGATCCAATAAATAATTTATTAAAATATGAAAGTCACCATACTAGGGTAGTTATTGCACCAAGGAACTTCCTTTATAAAATCAGTGTATAAAGATGACCTGTTTGAATATGGTAATTACATATATGCAAATGGTGTATAAATTAATGAAAATAAGTTATTTGCTGATCAAAAATCCTTAGTATTGATAGTTTTATGCCACACCCTCTCTATTTAGACCACCACCATTGATAGTTGAAGTCCTAATAGTAAATGTGCTAATAAAGTGCCATCTTAGCAATTAAGTTATAAGATTATTAATAAACCAAGTGAACTTTATTTATTTATTTATTTATTTATTTATTTATTTATTTATTTATTTATTTATTTTCATGTATTTTTGATTTTTATTATTATTTATTTATTTATTTATTTATTTTTTTTTTTTTATTTATTTATTATTTTTTTTTTTTTTGTAGATAGATATCTGTATTTCTTTTTAAAAAGCCTTTGATACACAATAAGATGATCTTAATGTGTATTTTAGAAAATAAATTTTGATGTTTATTAAATAATTTAGGGAAACTTTTTTTATTTAAAAATGTTAAGTTTGAAATTCAGCTGATGTGTGTGGATTGGTGCTTTATATATTAAGTTTGAAATTCAGCTGATGTGTATGGATTGGTGCTTTATATATTAAGTTTGAAATTCAGCTGATGTGTGTGGATTGGTGCTTTATATATTAAGTTAGAAATTCAGCTGATGTGTATGGATTGGTGCTTTATATATTAAGTTAGAAATTCAGCTGATGTGTATGGATTGGTGCTTTATATATTAAGTTAGAAATTCAGCTGATGTGTGTGGATTGGTGCTTTATATATTAAGTTAGAAATTCAGCTGATGTGTATGGATTGGTGCTTTATATATTTAGTTTGAAATTCAGCTGATGTGTGTGGATTGGTGCTTTATACATTAAGTTTAGAAATTCAGCTGATGTGTGTTGATTGGTGCTTTATATATTAAGTTTGAATTTCAGCTGATGTGTGTAGATTGGTGCTTTATATATTAAGTTTGAAATTCAGCTGATGTGTGTTGATTGGTGCTTTATATATTAAGTTTGAAATTCAGCTGATGTGTGTGGATTGGTGCTTTATATATTAAGTTTGAATTTCAGCTGATGTGTATGGATTGGTGCTTTATATATTAAGTTTGAAATTCAGCTGATGTGTGTTGATTGGTGCTTTATACATTAAGTTTGAAATTCAGCTGATGTGTGTAGATTGGTGCTTTATATATTAAGTTTGAATTTCAGCTGATGTGTATGGATTGGTGCTTTATATATTAAGTTTGAAATTCAGCTGATGTGTATGGATTGGTGCTTTATATATTAAGTTTGAAATTCAGTTGATGTGTATGGATTGGTGCTTTATATCTCACTCTAAATAGATATGATCAACAAAAATTAAGTAACCTAAAAAATTTAAAACTCTTGTTATTGTTCTATCCTTGCAAGGTTTTTTTTACTGTATTGTTCATTATATTTATTAATAGTGGTTAAAGAAGCAACAAGAAGCAAGAAAAATTGCAGAACTCGAAGATGCTGATCTTACTGAAGAAGAGAAAAACCCTCAGTTCTTAAAAGACAAAGGAAAGTATGTAATCATCTTTATTTATCATATTAAAAGTGTCTGACTTGAAGATCATTTACTTGACCTTTGTTTATTGAATTTGTTCATAATTTTGACAAAGAGTAAGCAAGTCAAGCATATGTCATAATAATTTTTTGAAAATGTGATCCATTTTGATTCTTTATTCATATATTACAGGTAATTTTCTTGTTTTTTTCTCAATCTGCCTTTGAAAATTACAATGAGTTATCCAAGTGCATTATGGTTTAAGGGAGATAACCAGGTCAATCAAAAATTCCTTAAGTCTGTTTTACATTTCAACAGTTCAACTTGAAAGTGTAACATCCGATACAATTTTAATTAATGAATTGTTCATAGTGTTTCTATAAGCTAAATTTAAGTAAAATAGGGGCTATTTAAAAATTATTTTAATCTTAATATTTTCAAATGTAGTTATTTCAAGAGGATTTAAACTTTACTGTTTTAAAATATGCTGTGAATCTGGGACACTAAGTGGCTGGGTAACTCAGTCAGTTAGCAGATAGTTTCCTGTTAGTTTTCACCGAATTATAATTAAACCTTGCTAAGTACATGTTTTTTTTATATTTTAACTATTTCAGTGCCTTCTTCCAGTCTGGTAACTACCAAGCTGCCATAAATGCTTACTCCTTGGCGATCCGACTCAACCCAAAAATGCCTGCGTATCCTTTGAATTTGTCCTATGAAATTTATTTTTGTGGTTAACTGGTTATGTTTTCTACTCATTTAAGTAAGAAGTTGTAAACAAATGTAACTTATCCTGCCTTACATTCATGTAAATAAAAATAATCTTAGTGCTGTTAATGACATTCCGGGGAAATTGAAGAACATTATGATATAAACATTTGATGGTAAGGATTCCTTGAAATTATATTTTCAATTTGAAAGTAAATGTAGTACAATTTTTTTGTTTTACCATGCTATAAGTGACTAGTTTATTAGATTTGAGAAGCTTAATAATTAGTACTGGCAATTTAAAATAAGGATGGACAAAACTATAGATGATGATGATGATGAGCAAAACTATAGATGTTGTTGTTGTTGTTGTAATTTTGTTTAATGCTGCATTAGCAATTTTTTCAGCCATTAGTATTCACTATGACAACAAGGTAATTCATTTCTGTAGATAAATCTAAGAACAAGTTTGTGTATGCATGATATGTGCAAGTCTGTATTATCGCCTGCTGTGTACTAGCACACACTTGAGGCAACTTTTTGTTAAGATATAAGTTCATAGAGTTGGTTTGCCAGTCAATACTCTGTCCCTCTAATGCAGAGTGTTGGGAGATGACTCAGTATCTCAAATTTTAAATCTTATGTATTGCCCTAGTAGAGTTCGAAACCACAAACCCCCACTCTTGAGGCGGACACTATCACCGAGGCACAGAGGCTATTAAAACTACAGATTAGGAATTATGTTGATACAGACATAATTGATTTGATTCATTTTATTGAATTAAATGTATTTTGGAAGATATCTTTTCCTTAACATGCTAAAGTTTATACTCAAATAGAGCCGCCTGCCATTTAAAGATACGCAACTTTTTCAAATGTATAGAAGATTCTTCAAAGGTATGGTATACTGATCACCTGCATAAAGTAAAAAACAATTTACATACTGGTATGTCATATATTTTGCTTGTGATACCTTAAGCATAATTATGTTTTTTACTTGATATCCCTGACTTTGATTGCCCTAAGTTTTTATTATCAGTAAAGTGACACCTTTCAGGCCACAGACTCATTTGACCATATTGCAAGATTTGACGGCTGAAGTTTACTCTATAAATAAACCTAATCATTTCAGTTAGCCAAATATAAATATTATTAAAATGTGTTATTTCTCAATGGTAATACAACTTTTCTAAAAGATGTCAATTTTGGAAATATTTCTGAAAAATAAGTTTGCTGGTGGCTATTTTTTGCAACCAGTAATTAATCCCATAAAATTCTAAAACAGATAAAAAAAGATAAAACTAATACATGAATTCTAAATTCTGTTTTAAAAAATGTTTATTTGAGAATAAAAACAAGATAATCTGCTAATAATCTCTGAATCTTGTTATGATAATATCTTTATTTTAGGCAATAGATCTGCTTCATCCACCAGTACCCCAAAACGCTGCCAGTAGATGTAAAGCTTTTGTACGTAGAGGTACTGCATTCTGTGAATTGGAGATGTATGTCGAAGGTAATGGATTTATAATATTTAAAATACCATTACACTGTATTTGAAACATTAAAAATGTTGTACAAGTCTAAAATATCTTAATAAAAAGTGGCAAACAACTGGAAATTTTCATTTAATCATGAGAATTAATCATTCTTTAGTCATAATTTTAATTAGTTAATTATACATGGCCATGTACCAGTACTTGTGCCGTTTGTAATATATAATTAATATTTACAATGATGAGTAATCCATCTTTAAGAAAACTTAAGTTCAACTCATAGAGTTTTACAAACATCTTGAATATTATTTCAATTTGAATTTCAAAACAATGTTCTACAAATAAGTATTGATAACCCATGTTTTAAAATTTTGAGATTCTTCAACTTCTTATATTTCCCAGTCTTTCACATTTAAATCCAAGTGCACAGCAAACAGAATTTGTTATTTCTATGATCTGCTTTTCATTGCATAACAACCATAAAGTTTCTATATAAAGATAACGTTGAATATGGCAGTCATATGATACCTTATAATATTCAGCAGAGATTTTTTTAACAACTGTAGTTGAGGAAAACCTTCCGCACCACTTTGTCTGAATAATTTCATTTTCGTTTTCATAGGGTGGTATATAATTAAATTATTACTCGCACACAAATTCAATAATGCATTGCAAGGTAAATGTATAAATCCAATGATAGTCATTTCCTTATGGAACAAGAACACAATAATTGTCACAAGAGGTCAAAAATCAAATTTAAAAAATCAAAAGAATTAAGTTTTTACACTCTCAAATTGGTATAGCATTTAAGGTGAATTTTTTTCTAAATTTTCAGTAAAATTTTATTTTTACATGACTGTTATTGGAAATGTAGACTTCAAACATCAACACCCTTTTGACAGTTTGAAACTGGCACCTATCAAAAACATCATGGAATGAACACTCTTGGTTAAGATTTTTTATTTTATATGAGGATTCAAAAGTAGTAGTTAAATACAGCTTTTGACTTGTAAGAATGCAAGGCGGTTTTTGTGTTGTCAGAATGCCACATGGTTTTTGTCTAATCAGAATGCTAGACCTATTTTTCTTTGCCAGAATGGGGGTCTCAGTGGCAGAGAAGTCTAAATATGTGGTTACAGATCACAGTGCCTCTCACATCCTAAGTTCAGATCTCACTCTTGTTTGAGAAAATTTGTCAGTTCGCTTGCCAAAGTTTCCTGTTATATCTTGGCATTCTGGTTTACCCCACCATTTCAGAACTGACCGCAGCGATATAAGTGAAAAAAATTTGAATGGGACTAAAATCATCATTAATCCACTACCTTTCACTCTTGTCAGAATGTTAGTCAATATTTGTCATGTCAGAATGTTAGACAATATTTGTCATGTCAGAATGCTAGACAATTTTTGTCTCATCAGAATGTCGCATCTTCTTGTTTTGTCAAAATGCTAGACAGTTTTTGTCCCATCAGAATGACACATCTTCCTGTTTTGTCAAAATGCTAGACAGTTTTTGTCCCATCAGAATGCCACATCTTTTTATTTTATCAAATTGCTAGACAATTTTTTCAATAGAAATTAAAACCTTTTGTTATTTTGGTTTCTGTTTAAGGTTTACAAGATTATGAAGCTGCTCTCAAAATCGACCCAAAGAATGAACAGTTACAGGCAGATGCAGAAAAAATGCGACAAGTTATACAAAGTAGTTCAGGAACTATACAAACATAGTTTTGTTAATGGTTATTCATTGTATTGTTTTATTGTGTCAAATTCTGAAAAGACCAGTTGTTAATTTTGTTTATTTTTAATGAAAAAATAATGATTTTATGCATTCCAGACTTTTTAAGGAAGCAGAAAATGGTATAATAATACATGTATATATTTTTAAATTTGATTGTGATAAAAGTTTAATAAACTTAACCCTTTGAAATACAGAAAAGTTTATACAATACAATGACATTAGTGGTAGTGAGACTGAACTCAGTGTTAAAGTTAGCACATGTTTACATCATGTGATTGCAGCTTTGCCATTTGTTCTAAAAGTTGGAATCCCAGAAAATAACAAAGTGAGGTCCCAGGTTAATGAAGAGATTAACAAATATAGGTACGAGTTCTAAAGTCAGTACAGTTCGGATGTCAACATTGTGTAAAAGTTGGTGTTAATGCATACACAATGAAACTTCTTAATTTTTTAGCTTGGTGATGTGTTATGAGATGATGCCTTGTCTTGTATTATATTTTTACTTCAGTATATGTTTTAAAGTTGTTATTCGTTTTTATTTATTGTTATTTGTACCATATGGTGAAAATAGTTTGTCATATTGTTTAATTGAATGCATGTAAGATAGAGAAATTTTAATTTGCTGACATGAATTTTTAAAATCTGCCTAAACCTAAGTGAGTACATGTGATTTTTTTATGTACATATTTAGTTGTTGTGGTAATCCCACAGTTCTGACGTGATGTGCAAATTATAGACTATGTGATAAATAATTATAAATTTATCTCAATGAAAGAAACCAAAGATATGAATCAGACTCGGTAGAGAAAACAAAGGCAAACAGCAGGAAAAATAACACAACTTCACTTTAATAAATTTATCATATTGTAAAACCGCAACTTTCTCTTAAATCTATGAAATTTAATTCCACAAGTACAAAGTACTTGCAGTGAAACCATGAGAAATTTTAAACAATATTGTTTCTGCAAGAGCTCACGCATTCAAAGCTTTAAAGCTTAATCAGATGGTCTGAAAACTTTTGTGTCTTGACAATTAGCTAGTATCTTAAACACTAATGTTACGTTGACATTAAGAATTTTCATCAATTCTTTGGTTGGGGTAATTAAGCTTCAAACAACAGGTTCTTGATATTTATTAAGTTGTTTTGTCATTAATTTTAATGTGCAATATTTATTTGATAAATTCCGTCCTATCAGTTTATATTGTAAAACATTTCTCATTCAAAGAGTTTTTAAAAATATTTGTAAGATAATAATAAATTATTATTTCAATACAATGATAGTTTTTTACTTATGACAAGAATTTATAATGGATGGATAGATAGACAGACAGAAAAAAAGTTACCAGAGCAAATAGTTTGTAACATTGAAAAGTAACATACCTTTGGGGATTTTGAAATAGGATGATACTTGAGGTTTCAGTAGAATTTAAGTTTAATTTCATTAGTGTTATTCAACCATTATACCTGTGTTAATTTTTAAACACTGTCAGTTGACATTCCAGTTATTAGCTTACTAAGTGAAAGTACATTGATATTGACCCACATATTGTTAAATCTTTTGATGCATGTTTTCATGAGACTTTATAGTTTGCTTATCTCAATTAGCCTCAAAATTTTCAAATAATGCCAGGGATTAAAAACAAGCTTGGTTTCAAGGGGAGTAAAGTGGGTTTTTTTTCTTTTTTTTTGAAAATAGTTAATCCCCCAACCCCCTCAAAGTTTCTCCTCCAAAAAATGTTATACGTGAAATCTGGGAAACTACTCACTATTTAATTCTTCATGTACTTAGGTGCAGTTATTTCAAGATATTTGGTAAATTGCATATCGTTTTATTATTATTATTTTACCGTCCAATTTATCTTCTGTTGCGCTTGAGAACATTCAGGTACTTAACAGTAAGTATTGAACAAGAGTAAGTACCGGCCAAAGAAATTGGATGACAGTGCAGTCATTTGGAAGTCTCCTATTGCAAACAAGATTCTCGATATCCAGCTTTTTCTGATTTTGGACACTTGGTTTAACGGATACACAGAGAAGTTGCAACTTCAGCTTTTTTTATATGATTTATTTCTACTTTAAATGTTCGAATCCTCCAAGAAATGCATGACAGGGTTAAAATTAATTACATAAGATCTTGATTTTGAACATGTTTTGGATGTCTATGTGAAGAAGCTTTCACAAACGGATCGGTTCGTTGGAATTCCGGTATACCATCTACTGAGCTAGCATTGGAGTTCGGGATATTTTTAAGGTACTCTTTCCAATGGAATGTCTGTGCATCTTTAAAACAGTACTGTACATCTAAGGTGTTCGTTTTATGATAGGTATAGTACAAAGTGTAAAAATTACACATCTCATCCTTGTTTGTAGCATGTATTTTGCATAGAAAAATACCAACTTTTTAGAGATTATCTATTTTCCTGGTCACCGCTGTAAAACTGACCCAAATATTGTTAAATGTGTAGCGTAAAGTTCTAAACAACCTCTGTTACAACTACTGTTTTGACATATGCTGCCTTCAGCATAAAAACTATTCCTAAACGTTAGCCATCTTGTTCAGCGCTAATAAACTGACCCTGATACGGTATTATTTCAGATTTTCAAACAACTTTTGATACTCTTTCTGTATATTAAGGGTATTTTAGTTAAATTAATTGATCAAATCACATTGTTGAGAAGTTGAATAAATTTAATGTAAACACAAAAATAGCAGCAATGTGATGGTTCTAAATACAAAAAAAAATGGAATTGTAACTAAAAAAAACACTGAACGTCAAGGTAATATACATGACACATACAAATTAATGGCAGTGACAGAAAAAGTTCCTATGTAATATTTATTTTTACCAACTTCATTTAAAGAGTATGAATGATTTTTTAGCTCAACTGGCTAAAGCCAGATGAGCTTATGGCATGATGCGGCGTGCGTGCGTGCGTGCGTCCGTTAACAGCAAAAACTCAGAAACTACTGGGCCAATTTTAGCAAAACTTTGCATGAATGATCCCTAGAAGGAGTAGATGAAAATTTTTACAATTGGTTTCCATGGCAACCAAAAGTAGGTCACAGCGACCTAGAATGTAAAAAACCTAAAATAAGTTTCTTCTCTGAAACCATAGGTTATATTCAAAATCTGATGTAATATTAAGCTTCTAGACACCCTTAAACTTGTAGGTTGTACATTTCGTCAAATTCTGCCAAAAACTAGGTTACGCGTTTTTAGCGTTTTTCTGTCATACTTCGTAAAAAGTGAAAATAAGGCTTATAATGGGATATCAACTTTGAAAATCTTCTTCTCTGAAACCATGAAGCCTTAAGCTTTCATATTTGGCAGTTAATATCAGCTTGAGCCCCTTTACCAAGTTTGTACAAATGGTGGCCCCTGGTCTATTTTTGGCCCCACCCCAGGGGTCCATATATCTGCATATGCATATATGGCTTATAATGGAAAATCAACTTTGAAAATCTTCTTCTCTAAAACCATGAAGCCTTAAGCTTTCATATTTGGCAGTTAATATCAGCTTGAGCCCCTTTTCCAAGGTGGTACAAATGGTGGCCCCCGGTCTATTTTTGGCCCCACCCCAGGGGTCCATATATCTGCATATGCATATATGGCTTATAATTGAAAATCAACTTTGAAAATCTTCTTCTCTGAAACCATGAAGCCTTAAGCTTTCATATTTGGCATTTAATATCAGCTTGAGCCCCTTTACCAAGTTTGTACAAATGGTGGCCATTGGTCCATTTTCGGCCCCACCCAGGGGTCCATATATCTGCATATGCATATATGGCTTATAATGAGATATCAATTTTTAAAATCTTCTTCTCTGAAACCATGTAGCCTTAAGCTTTCATATTTGGCAGTTAATATCAGCTTGAGCCCCTTTATCAAGTTTGTACAAATGGTGGCCCTCTGTCCATTTTCGGCCCCACCCAAGGGGTCCATATATCTGCATATGCATATATGGCTTATAATGGGATATCAACTTTGAAAATCTTCTTCTCTGAAACCATGAAGCCTTAAGCTTTCATATTTGGCAGTTAATATCAGCTTGAGCCCCTTTACCAAGTTTATACAAATGGTGGCCCCCAGTCTATTTTTGGCCCCATCCAAGGGATCCATATATCTGCATATGCATATATGGCTTATAATGGGATATCAACTTTGAAAATCTTCTTCTTTTAAACCATGAAGCCTTAAGCTTTCATATTTGGCATTTAATATCAGCTTGAGGCCCTTTACCAAATTTGTACAAATGGTGGCCCTTGGTCCATTTTCGGCCCCACCCAGGGGTCCATATATCTGCATATGCATATATGGCTTATAATGAGATATCAATTTTTAAAATCTTCTTCTCTGAAACCATGTAGCCTTAAGCTTTCATATTTGGCAGTTAATATCAGCTTGAGCCCCTTTACCAAGTTTGTACAAATGGTGGCCCTCTGTCCATTTCCGGCCCCACCCAAGGGGTCCATATATCTGCATATGCATATATGGCTTATAATGGGATATCAACTTTGAAAATCTTCTTCTCTGAAACCATGAAGCCTTAAGCTTTCATATTTGGCAGTTAATATCAGCTTGAGCCCCTTTACCAAGTTTATACAAATGGTGGCCCCCAGTCTATTTTTGGCCCCATCCAAGGGATCCATATATCTGCATATGCATATATGGCTTATAATGGAATATCAACTTTGAAAATCTTCTTCTCTTAAACCATGAAGCCTTAAGCTTTCATATTTGGCATTTAATATCAGCTTGAGGCCCTTTACCAAGTTTGTACAAATGGTGGCCCTTGGTCCATTTTCGGCCCCACCCAGGGGTCCATATATCTGCATATGTATATATTGGAAATCAAATTTAAAATTTTTTTTCTCTGAAACTGTAAGGCATAATGCTTTCATATTTGGCATTTAACATCAGCTCAAGTCCCTTTACCAGGTTTATACAAATGGTGGCCCCCGGTCCATTTTTGGTCCCACCAAGGGGCACATATATCTACATATACTTATATGGGAAGTCAAATTTCAAAATATTCTTCTCTGAAACTGTAAGGCCTACAGCTTTTATATTTAGCATTTAACGTCAGCTCAAGTCCTTGTACCGAGTTTATATAAATGAAGGCACAAGAACCATTTTTGTCAGTTGAGCTCCACAGGCCCTTTTGGGCCTCTTGTTTTTACTAGAAGACGGAATTTTTTTTTTTTGCTGTATGTTAAATTCCGAATAATTTTGAGAAAAAACTCAATCAGACTAGGGAGAAAATTCCAAAAAATTGTTGTGATATTTTCAGCCCTAGTTTTAATTATACTTCTACATCAGCTCAGATGGTAGAGTGTTCGCCTCGTTTGTGGAAGGAAACCTTAAAAACCAATATTAATACCCCGTATCACGGTGGGCTTGGCACATTGAAGAACCTTCCTTCCACATTTCTTTAAGCGCAATGCAAAGGCCATAATTAGACTGGTGACGTCTGGAAAAAAAAAAGAAATATTCTTGACTAGAACGTAAAACGCCCTTCATTCGATCAATCATTCAATCTAGTTTTAAATAATTTTATAGATATATTAATTATAGATAAAATGTTATTTAGAATGATTTTAAAGCTGCATTAAGTTTACCTAATATTGAAAAAAAAATTCTAAAAATATTTTTTATCAGTATAAATTGATTGTTTTTATGATCTGTGAGATTCATTTTCTTAAGTTCACTCTTATTTAATATTAGCACATAACAAATGGACATTCTAAAAGCTCAGTTCAACTCGATAAAATGTTATTTATCAGCTTGGAGCATGCGCAGAAAGAAGTTCTCCATGTGTAAAAAAAAAAAGTAAAATGGATGCATTATTGGAAATTTCCATCCTTTTTAACTTTATCATTATTTGAATAACACAGCGCACAGGTATGAACACACACACACACACACGCACCGATAAAATTTTATTTTAACTAGCATTTACAAGATGATTGAAGACATTGTTATCATTTTTAGCCCTCAACAGGAACTTTATCGTTTTTATTCTAATATTGAGGGTACATAAAGGGAACACAACAAGTTTAAAGTTAAGATCACTGTTGAGATATCCTACATTGTTTTAGCTCACCTGTGCACAAAGTGCTCATGTGAGCTATTAGTATCAATAGAGGCAGACCCTCCGTCAACAATTGCTTCAAACGACTTCTTCTCAGAAACTTCTGGTCACATTTTGTTCAAACTTGGTCAGAAGCATCTATAGAACATTGCCTTTCAGATTTGTGTTTTGGTTGCCATAGCTACCAAATGTAGGTCACATTGACCTACATAGTTCAAAACCTAAAAAAATCTTCTTTTCCGGCCAAAAACACTTCACTGAGATAAAATCTGATGTGATATTTGGCGTCTTAAGCATCTTATATACCAAGTTTGTGAATTGCAATAATTGTTGTGAAAAATTAGGTTACGCGTTTTTGCGTTTATTTTTTATACATTATAAATGTATGTTGAGAAAAAACTCAATCAGACTAGGGAGAAAATTCCAAAAAATTGTTGTTATTTTTTCAACCCCAGTTTTAATGATACTTCTACATCAGCTCAGTTGGTAGAGTGTTCGCCTCGTTTGTGGAAGGAAACCTTAAAAACCAATATTAATACCCCGTATCACGGTGGGCTTGGCACATTGAAGAACCTTCCTTCCACATTTCTTTAAGCGCAATGCAAAGGCCATAATTAGACTGGTGACGTCTGGAAAAAAAAAGAAATATTCTTGACTAGAACGTAAAACGCCCTTCATTCGATCAATCATTCAATCTAGTTTTAAATAATTTTATAGATATATTAATTATAGATAAAATGTTATTTAGAATGATTTTAAAGCTGCATTAAGTTTACCTAATATTGAAAAAAAAATTCTAAAAATATTTTTTATCAGTATAAATTGATTGTTTTTATGATCTGTGAGATTCATTTTCTTAAGTTCACTCTTATTTAATATTAGCACATAACAAATGGACATTCTAAAAGCTCAGTTCAACTCGATAAAATGTTATTTATCAGCTTGGAGCATGCGCAGAAAGAAGTTCTCCATGTGTAAAAAAAAAAAGTAAAATGGATGCATTATTGGAAATTTCCATCCTTTTTAACTTTATCATTATTTGAATAACACAGCGCACAGGTATGAACACACACACACACACACGCACCGATAAAATTTTATTTTAACTAGCATTTACAAGATGATTGAAGACATTGTTATCATTTTTAGCCCTCAACAGGAACTTTATCGTTTTTATTCTAATATTGAGGGTACATAAAGGGAACACAACAAGTTTAAAGTTAAGATCACTGTTGAGATATCCTACATTGTTTTAGCTCACCTGTGCACAAAGTGCTCATGTGAGCTATTAGTATCAATAGAGGCAGACCCTCCGTCAACAATTGCTTCAAACGACTTCTTCTCAGAAACTTCTGGTCACATTTTGTTCAAACTTGGTCAGAAGCATCTATAGAACATTGCCTTTCAGATTTGTGTTTTGGTTGCCATAGCTACCAAATGTAGGTCACATTGACCTACATAGTTCAAAACCTAAAAAAATCTTCTTTTCCGGCCAAAAACACTTCACTGAGATAAAATCTGATGTGATATTTGGCGTCTTAAGCATCTTATATACCAAGTTTGTGAATTGCAATAATTGTTGTGAAAAATTAGGTTACGCGTTTTTGCGTTTATTTTTTATACATTATAAATGTATGTTGAGAAAAAACTCAATCAGACTAGGGAGAAAATTCCAAAAAATTGTTGTTATTTTTTCAACCCCAGTTTTAATGATACTTCTACATCAGCTCAGTTGGTAGAGTGTTCGCCTCGTTTGTGGAAGGAAACCTTAAAAACCAATATTAATACCCCGTGTCACGGTGGGCTTGGCACATTGAAGAACCTTCCTTCCACATTTCTTTAAGCGCAATGCAAAGGCCATAATTAGACTGGTGACGTCTGGAAAAAAAAAGAAATATTCTTGACTAGAACGTAAAACGCCCTTCATTCGATCAATCATTCAATCTAGTTTTAAATAATTTTATAGATATATTAATTATAGATAAAATGTTATTTAGAATGATTTTAAAGCTGCATTAAGTTTACCTAATATTGAAAAAAAATTCTAAAAATATTTTTTTTCAGTATAAATTGATTGTTTTTATGATCTGTGAGATTCATTTTCTTAAGTTCACTCTTATTTTGTTCAAACTTGGTCAGAAGCATCTATAGAACATTGCCTTTCAGATTTGTGTTTTGGTTGCCATAGCTACCAAATGTAGGTCACATTGACCTACATAGTTCAAAACCTAAAACAATCTTCTTTTCCGGCCAAAACCACTTCAATGAGATAAAATCTGATGTGATATTTGGCATCTTAAGCATCTTATATACCAAGTTTGTGAATTTCAATAATTGTTGTGAAAAATTAGGTTACGCGTTTTTGCGTTTATTTTTTATACATTATATATATAGTACTTTTTTTTACCAAAATTACAAAAATGAATTAATTAAGGTGAATTCTTTTTCCAAACATCATTTTCTTATGTGAAGAGACATATGTTTGATAATTTTCATGAAATTCTGTAAAATACAAGTCGCTTTTTTCGACCTTTTTCATTTTCAATTCTAGCAACGCAAGGGTCGAGGGTTCAAATCCCAGTGAGGCCACTTTTTTCTGACAATGACAATGGTGCATGGAAGAGATTTTATGAATTTTTTACTTTTAAGTGTAATGATTATTTTTAAAATACCTATGATACTGATATGTAGATATAGCTAAAACCTTGAAATTTTTTTTTTGTTTTACAAAATCACTGTTATGTGACATAATTTAAACTAATTGAATAATTTTTTTAAAAAAAAATTGCAGTTGACTTTTACAATTTAAAAAAAATATTTTAATTAATGTGTCAATTAAATCTGTAAAGTCTTAAATCCGAATCTGAAAATTGCTCATGTGAGCTTTTGTTAAGGATAGGCACTCTGCCATCCATACATCTATCCATCAAAAGACTTCTTCTCAGACACTACTGGTCACATTTCATTCATATTAGTCAATAGCATCTAAAGACCATTGCCATTCACATTTGTGTTTCTGGTTGCTATGACTACCAAAAGTAGGTCACAGTGACCTACATAGCCAAAAACCAAAACAATAAAAATAATGTTCCCTGAAACCACTTCTATTGAGGCAACATGTTATGACTTACCAGGTATTATCAAGACATACCAGTTACATTTAAACTCAGGTGAGCAAATTAGGGCCATCTTGGGCCTCTTGTTTATATAAGAACCCGCCTTACCACACCACTTAAATAACAGAGAGAGAAAGAAAGCTGTAAGAGAGCTGTGTGTGTGTGTGTGTGTGTGTGTGTGTGTGTGTGTGTGTGTGTGTGTGAAGGGGCTAGGGCGTGGGATTCAAGCCATTTCATTACGTACATTTCGTTCAACGCCCGTGAAATATTTACTTATTTATTTATTCGTTTATTATTTATTTATTCACAGTTTATTGATTTAATTTTTTTTGTTGTAATTATGTTATGATCTTCTCTAACTGGGTGACCAATTTTATGTTTTTAGCTATAAATGTAAATTCATTGTATTCCGTTTTGACTAAAGTTAAGTTGAACTTAGATTGGTTACGCTTAAGCCACCATGAAAATTTCGCATTTTTAAATGTTCTATTAAAACGAAAGTGAAACGGGTAAAAGATACGAAAATTCCCATCTAATGTAATCAGAACGCATTCCATTCAGCTCTCTCTCTCTCTCTCTCTCTCTCTCTCTCTCTCTCTCTCTCTCCAGTGTATAAAATATTCTAGCTAAAAGATCTTGTTTAATACCATTTAGCAAAATGTTCAAATCGTATTATTATTTATTATTATTATTATTATATTTTTACCGTCTAATTTATCTTGTTACGTTTAAGGGGCATTGAGTGACTTAACAGCAAGTACTGAACATAAATAATTATCCAATGAAAATGAATGACAGTGCGGTCATTTTGAAGTTTCCTATTGCAAAAAGGTTCCTCATATCCAGTTTTTCTGAGTGTAGACACGTGGTAATCCGGATACAAAGAGAAGTTGCAACTTAAGTTTTTTTTTGTATAGGATTTATTTCTACAAATTTACATGTTCAAATCCTCCAAGTAATGTATTGATCAACCATTTTAAATGACGGGGTGGCAATTATTTTACATAAGATCTTGACGTTGAACATGTTTTGGTTGTCTATGAGAAGAAGCTTTCACAAAAGGATCGGTTCGATGGAATTCCGGTAAACCATCTATTGAGCTGGCATTGGTGTCCGGGATATTTTTAAGGTATTCTTTCCAGTGGAATGTCTGTGCATCTCTAAAACAGTACTGTACATCTAAGGTGTTCGTTTTATGATAGGTATAGTACAAAATGTAAAAATTACACATCTCATCCTTATTTGTTGGCCTGTAAATAGATCAGAATAACCATTAGATATATAATTTAACATTTTTTTAAAGAGATTATCTATTTTCCTGGACAGTGCTATAATACTGATTCAAAAATTATTTATATGTTTTGCGTAAAGTTCTAAAAAAAAAACCTCTGTTACCATACTACTACTGTCGTGATATATGTTGCATGGAGCATAAAAACTTTTTTTTAATAGCCATCTTTTGTTCAGCGTTAATAAACTGACCCCGGTACGGTTTTATTTCATTTTTTCAAATTTCTAAACAACCTTTGTTACTCTTTCTTTATATTGCCTGTGGTTTATTTTACAAAGAAAGTACGGTATTTATAAGGCAATGATTTTAATATTTGCTTCATTTGTAATGCTAGCTGACATCTAGCCGTCTAAGGAAAGCACGTGATTGACTTGAAGATTTTATATTGACAGTTAATTAAACCGTGTAATGGTTAGAAAAATAAATTTGGTTTAAATTCTATCTTTCATATTGGTCTTTTCAGAACATAAAGGGTCTTTTTGTTAAAAATGATTAATCAAATTACAGGCAAATAATTGTTCAGAAGTTAATAAGTTAAATGTAATCGCAAAAATAGCATCAAATGGATTGGTTCTAAATATAAAAAGGTTGAATTTATAACTAAAAAACAATGAACTTGACAAAGAATAGTCAATTCAGCGTATTACACGTGTGACGTACACAAATGGATGCCAGAATCAGAGAAAGTTGCTATGTAATATTTATTTTTACCAACTTTTGTTGCATGTTAAAATCCGAAAAATGTGCAGAAAAAACTTAATACTTGGGAAGAAATTCTCAAAAATTGCTGTTGATATTTTCAATTCTAGTTTATATTATACTTCTACGTCAGCTCAGTTGGTAGAGTGATCGTCTCGTTTTGGGAGGAAACCTTTTAAAAACAAAGCCCCGTGTCATTGTAGGCGTGGCACGTTGAAGAACGTTTCCTGTTCATTTGTCTGAGCGCACTGCAAAGGTTATTATTTCTACCACTCTTACGGCTGGTGGCATCTCGATAAAAGTAAAATATTCTTGACTGGAACCTGAAATAACATTCATTCCATTAAACATTCAATCTAGTTTTTAATAATTATTTTAGTATAAAATGTTATATAGAATTATTTTAAATTTGCATTAAGTTGACCTTTTATTGAAAATAAAATTAATTTTCTAAAAATATTTTATCTATATAAATTAATTGTTATTATGATCTGTGAGATTAATTCTTTTAAGTTCACTCTTATAAGCCCATAGTTTATGGAAATCCTAAAAAGATTAGTTCAACTCAAGAAAATGTTATTAAACAGTTGGAGCATGCGCGGAAGTTCTGCATAAGTAAAAAAAGCAAAACGGATAATTGGAAATCCCCATTTCCTTCATCCCTCATCCTTTCTAACTTTGCCATTGTTTATTTGTATAACACAGCGCAAAGGTATGAACACACACACACACACACACACACACACCGATAAAATTTTATTTTAAGTAGCATTTACAAGATGATTGAAGGCATTGTCATCATTTTAGCCCTCAACAGGGACTATTTATTGTTTTTATTCTAATATTAAGGGTACATAAAGGGAACACAAAAAAGTTTAAAGTCAAGATCACTGTTGAGAAATCCCGAATCGTTGTTTATATAAAAACCTGCCTTGCGAATAACAGACCACACCACAAAAATAACAGAGAGAGTAAGAGAGCTATGAGTATGAGAGAGAGAGAGACAGAGAGAGAGAGAGAGGGCTAAGACGTGGGATTAAAGCCAGGTCATTGCATACATTTCGTTCTGTGTGCGTAAAATCGAAATTAAAAAAATATTTATTTATTTATTTATTTATTTATTTATTTATTATTTTTATTCATAGTTTAATTTATTTTGTTATAATCTTTTCTAACTTGGTGACCAATTATGTTTTTAGCTACAGACGTAAATTTATTGTATTCCGTTTTGACAAAAGTTAAGTTGTATTTAAACTCTTACGCCACCATGACAATTACGCATTTTAAAATATTCTATTAAAACGAAGGTGAAACGGGTAAAAGATACCAAAATTCCCATCTTATGTCATTAGTAACGAAAAACACAACGCACCCCATTCACCTCTCTCTCTCTCTCTCTCTCTCTCTCTCTCTCTCTCTCTCTCTCTCTCTCTCTCATTTTATAATATTCTAGCAAAAAGTTCTTGTTTTATATATATAAATGTTTATTTTTTGTATAGATTCTTACGGACAATACGGCAAAACAGAACTGATTTCTTTAAAATAAGTTTTCGAAGTCTGTCTGACTGTTGAAAAAGCAGTAATTATTTTCAATGACTCAAATAGATGTCAGACTGTGAAAAGAAAAAAAGGGAAAAACAAATTGTTTAATATGCTCAAGAATAAACAACTGTAAACCCAATTTACAATTATCAATTCAGGTATGTGACGTGTTACTTTTGAATTTTTTAATAAAAGAATGCATTTAAAAGTAGCAAACGACTAAGATATTTTCAAAAAATCCATAAGCACCAAGGTGCACAAACCGAGTTTAAATTCTTTATGTTAGATACACATACCGACTTTTAGTTTAATATCTGTAAGATTATAGAAAAGCAGTTGTTTCAGTTACAATTCAAGTTTAAATTTTGTTCCACTACTTCTTGAGTTTAGAAAATGTCTTCAAATTAATAGTGTTGAATCTATTTTTATATGCTTACATATATTTACCTTATATTAGGTATTTTATTCTATTATCATGATTTATGAGTCAAGTTTAACTAAGTTTCAATGCAGATCACAGAATTTTTACGAAATTATGGGACTTAGATTTTATAAGATATAGAACAAATTGAAGTTTAACTGCAGATCACTGATTTTTGACAAAGTTAAGGGCCTTTAATTAGTCAAAATAAATTTTACTTGATGTCATGTTGAAATCTATGAAAAGTAATCAGCAAACACATGCAGTGTTCATAAACATTAATGTACTCACAAAACATTGTTGGATTCAAAACAGTATTTCCTAAGTCCAATGCTATCAATTTTCATTTAAATTCAAACAACGGAACAAACTAAAACCTCGTCTGTTTTTCATGATTGTAGACTCGCGTGCCAAGGCCCATAATTTCGTAAAAAATCAGTGAACCGGAAAGAAGCTCATACTTGATCTTTTACTCATTATGGTAGACTTGCGTACTAAATTTGGCTTCAATATCTACAGGCATTTAGAAAAAAATCCGGAAAACTTGTAATTAAAAAAAAAATTCAAGACCCATAATTTCGTCGAAAATCAGTAATCCGTAACTAAACTCAAACGTTCTCTAAATCATGTTGGTAGATTGTATACATGTACCAAGTTTGAGACCAATACACCAGGCGTTTAAAGAGGTCTGGAGAACTTGTATTTTAAAGAAACTTTCTATAATTTATGATAGGGACATAATTTCGCAAAAAATCGGTAAACTGAAACGAAACTCAAACTTGGTCTGTAACAAAACATGGTCGTAGACTCGCATACCTAATTTAAGTTAAATATTTGCAAGCGTTTAGAAAACTCCAGAAAACTAATGGTTCCTCCTGCACGCCTGCCCGATCGACCGCCCATCTACATTTCCAAGCCACTCTCATCATCAAATTAATATCTGAGTACAACTTAAAATAAGGATTTAAATAGCAGTGGTCATTATGAGAATGTTATTGAGAGACGCGTGACGTTTAAAATTATTTTAATGCTTCTGAAATATTAAAATAAAAATAGGTTTTACTTATTGTTATCGAAAGTTATAATGTTAGCGAATCCAACCTTAAAATGTTCACAAAGTAAAAATAGTTTAAGATCATGATCGTGTGTGTGTGTGTGTGTGTGTGTGTGTGTGTAAAGGCACAGATGCGATGAATTATTGGTTAAAGCCTACTTAAAGTAGTGAAGTCACACCATTATGTACTATTATGTTCAGTGTTTGTCTTTCAGGTATATGTTTTAAAAATTTTTAATTCGGATTTAAATGAGCAGAAAACTTAATTATGTTTCTATTTTTTAAACAATCTATTGACTGTCTCTTATAATTTCTCTTTAATCCGAAGCGGAGCTGTGTAATGAACTAAGCTTAAAATTAATTTTATGGAGTTTTATGGCAAATTGGAAAGAATTGGTTACATGTTCTAGCATTTAAATAAAAATCACAATGCTGTTAGTAGGACTGATGTTAATTTTGTATCCATTGTTTTTATTATAGAATTTAATTATGGCCAATAATAAGCAGAAAGAAGTAGACGAAATGACTGTGATCGAATGCAACAAATTTATGCTCGAAAACCAGATTAATTCCGACGTGACCTTTATAGTGGGGAATGACCGCAAGCCAATAAAAGCACACAAATACGTGCTTGGAAGCAGAAACTCCGTTTTCACCGCTATGCTCTTTGGTACCTTGGCTGAGAATGGGGAGATAATAATACCAGACATTGAACCTTCGGTGTTTTGCAGCTTGTTAGAGTGAGTCTTTTAAAGCATCCCTTTTAGTATGTTTGTTATGTACATTTTGTTGTATTTGCTTGTACTTGTTTTTTTAGTTGCATTTGTGATGGCAAAATATATCCATGTATCTTTGTTTTGAAATAGACTGCATGAATTCCCAAAGTTTACACATTCCGTTTTTCTCTAACATAGACGAATTTGCTAAACCTTTTATTTAAACGAGTAGATTCAACGTAAATAGATTTTATGTAAGTAGGTACCTTTTGGCATATAATCCAATATTTAATCTACAATATTTATTCAGTCGGAAATTTCATAAATCGGCATAAAAGCTGATACCTTTACGAAATCAGAACTAACAAATATTATAAAACCACTGATAAGTCTTCAAAATTACAATATTTTATCAATATTTGGCGTTTTAATTCCTACGGTGATTCTGTCATTCCGAAAATTAAAAAAAAACAACTTTGTAATGTGGCATTCATGACCTTCACAAAATACTGTTTCAACATTTTATTAATCAGAAACAATGGAAGACCAAGTATATATCTTGAAAACTGAATAGTAGGCAACAACGATGTTTCCATGCACATTAATTGATTCTACTGACTATATTAAATGATTGTATCAAACTTAATTTGTGTCATGGTTAATCAATGTTGTCGTATATCGTTAATAATTCTAAACAATGGAAAAAAGAACAATGGAAAACCTTAATGTAACATCATTTACCTCAGCTTAATGAACTTGTTTTCGCTTTTTCAGCTTCTTCTACACTGATCAGATGGAGGTAACAGGAAATAATGTGTGTGCCCTAATGTATGCTTGCAATAAATATAATGCAAAAGGAGCCATGAAGAAATGTATAGACTTTCTTAGGACGTCCATAAATTCCGAAAACGTTTGTCAAATACTGGAGAATGCGTTACTTTACAATGAAGTCAACTTGAAAGAGAAATGCATGTCATTGATTTTCAGAAGCGCAAGCGATATCTTAAAGTCTAAACAATTTACCCAGTTAACAAAAGACAGCTTAAAAATCATCATAGAGTCTGATAATCTTGTTAGTCGATGAGAGTTTAATTTATGAATCCTGTTATTGCATGGGCAGAGGGTGAATGCGAAAGACAACAGTTAGATGTTTCTGATGAAAACATAAAGGCCGTTGCTTCAGGAGATGATCTATTTAGTAGGTTTCCATTGATGTCTGCACAGTATTTTGCCGACAACGTTAGCTACACGCAGAATTTTATCCGATGAAGACAAAGTACACATTTTTATGTACATCAACGGGAGTAAGAAAGCTATTTGTAATGAGAAAATTATAACAAAATCTCGTAAAGTCGTACTTGAAATATGTGTATCGTCTTTCATCTGCTGTCCACTAGTCCTGTATGGAATGTTGGGTTTGTAGATAGGTATTGTATTTTCCGTTTCTGAGGACATTTTTCTGCATGGTGTGATTTTGTATGGTTGTGCAAATGAAGACGCGGAATATTTGATAGTTTGTAAACTACACGATGGAAGGTTTCTTCTTTCAAATGTTAAAAAAAATCTCACATCCGTAAGCGGTTGCGAATTTTTAAATGTGATGTTACCAAATCCTGTTAAACTGAAATCGCAAACCAAATACACTTTGGAAGTTTTAATGAAGGGAAGTCCAACTCGCAGAGGTCAGGATGGAACTGGTGTTTTAATTGCCCATGGGGTTGAATTTCGTTTCCAGGATAGTAATAGGATCACTAATGGAAGCACTGTAAATTACGGTCAGCTTCCGGGTCTCATATTTACCCTTTGAACTATTATTCTTAAAACGTTTTGTTTCTAATACGAGAATAGAGATAAAGAAAAACATATTCTGCAACTCTTACCATATGCATAAATTCATGTTTGACGTTCAAGATAAAATTCAATATGTATAGTTAACAAAACTATATGCTTAAAACAATATACAACCAAATGCTCTCTATTGAGAAAAATTATTAAATTACATGTTAATTATACTGTTTAATTTGTGATAATTATTGCTAATTATTGCTAACATTGCACAAACCATAACGGTTTGCATGGTTAAAGGAACGAACCATAATTATAAACCTACCAATTATGTACTAATAATTTATCACAACTATATGTGTGACATTTTTTTTAAGAAATGGACAATAAAAGTTTACGCTTTTAATTCTGGTTTTCACGTTCTTTGTGTTGACAACAAAAAATACATCTTTTGATATCTATCAAAAAGTAGATCAATGAATTTTCTTTCATAATTCATGTTAAAATGCACACCAAAATCAACAAACGGAACTTTTAAAAACAAACAGAACTGCATTTGTTCAATAACTTCATTTTGATTTCCATTAAACCATGTTGTTAAAAGCATTTTAACAATAGATCCAGGTCTTTTCTGATTTATTTTACAACATAATATGCATTTTATTTTGTTTTTTGTACGTTTTGAATCAAGCAAAACATAGCCTATTGCAAGGTCTGATTGATTCCTTAATCATATAGGAGATAATTCTTCAAATATTATGAAAAAGAATCATGTCATTAGTAATTAAACATATACAAAATGATATTATAGGAGTCATAACATTAGCGTGTCAATTCGTTCTAAAGTTTACACCAGCGTGTTAATACCATCTGGATCATCATACTAGCATGCTATTTGGAATAAAATTACCATCATGTTCATTCCAAGGAAAAGCATACCCTTGCGGGTGTATATATTCAAGGAATTAGAAATTTACCCGATTGCTGTAGTCTCTTCTCTGTCACTGGTCATTGTACAACGAGCTGCCTAAAATAAAAATATATATTAAAACCAGTGAATAAAACATTAACGGAGTGCGAAAATGTTTTATGTAGACTTATATAAATTTAAAAAAGTTAACATTGGTATGATGATGTTAAAAGAATTAATTTTGAATAATTGACTTTTTTTATCTTATTGTCACGTTTTTTGGCTGGTATTTTACTTTTTTGTGGGGGGGGGGGGGTATTTTACTTTATTATATTTAGTGTAAACAAGTACTTAATATATCTAATTCTTTCTAGTAATTATATCTATCACAATCTTAAAATGATAGATACACAAGTTGCTGAATTTAATTATAAATTAATAAACAAACTTCTTTGCAATTGGTGTACATTTAGTAGATAGAAAATGTTTCTGTCAATTGTCGACCGCGTCAGTATAGCGAAAATTCCGAACATCTCTTTTCAAGCAAAAATGTAAATTCACTTTGCAAAAATTGTTGAAACCCTAAAATTTAGTATCTCGTGGAAGATTTTTGTTCTTTGTTTCTATCATGAAAAAAAACAAAAAAAAAAAAACTCTTTCTTTTAACAATGTTATTCTTTTCATTGCTTTTAAAATTTATAAATTTAAAATGAAATGCCGTTTTGATGAACAGAAGTAAACTGAAAAAGAGTTATTTTTGTCAAAAAGTTTGTCTTCTATGCTTTTGTTCTTAATCATATGGAAAAATATAGAATTACTTCGTTTTTCTTGAAATTAATACAAAAAACATATCTAACTCCGATAAAAATGTACTTTTTAATTAAGTCTGTTATATGTTTTCTCATTATAAATTGTAGATATTGTTAAGTGTTGTAAAGATTTATTAAAAAGTTGAAAATTGCCATTCAAATATAGTATGATTAAATAAATAAAAGATAAAAAAAATTAACATTCAGGAAAACATTTTTTCGTTTTATGGTCATTTTTAGTTGTGCAAGTTACAAAAAAAACTGTCTATGTTATAGGGTTGGTAATTAGCGGGGGTCATTCATGTTATATGGTTCAAATGCTCCAATGTTTAGATGTTTAGAAGGCAAATCAATGCAACTGAAGATTGTTCGATAAAATTATATAGTTTTGATATAACAACTATTGCTATTCCAAAAACCAATTGCATGATTAGTAAAATGATTTAAAAAGGTTTGTTTACAAACTTAGATTTAGTATAAATGTATGTTTCATCGAGTGTGTTAAAATTTAAATAGTAGGATTTGATTTGTTTTTTTATTATTATTATTATTATTATTAATTTCTGAAAAGGATATGTATTTGTGTGGTGTTCGAAAACTTCATTATTGTTCCAAACTGTGCCATATTTTAAGAGATGATTGATGTTTTAAGAAATAGCTATAAAACTGCATATTTCATTCGTTCGTGACTGATTTAAATTCATTTAAACACAAATTGTAAAAACAATTGTTTAACTAAAACCCTTAACATTTAAATTTCAAATAAAAACCATTAATAGAATAGTTGTTTCTTCCGTATAAATACAATATAGTTTTTTTAAATAATTTAGAATAAAAAGCAAGTGTAAATAAAAACATATACTAGCCACGCAACCAAGACAGAATATACGTAATAATACAAGAAGTTGAATACAGTTCTTACCAATATGTCGCCTTTCTTGATGTCAATTCCATTGTGAGTTACGTCATAAAACGTCTGAAATTTAAAAATGTATATATTTACATGTATATCCAACGTCAATTTCAGTTCTTTCCTTTACTTGGTTCTCTCCATAGAAATCCTTAAAAAATCTTATTAAATATATTTTAAGTTGCAATCATTTTTTATCTTTGAGATGTCTATACTAGTAAGATCCATAGTGCTTTCTTCAACAACGTGTATAAAATTCTCTCTCTCTCTCTCTCTCTCTCTCTCTCTCTCTCTCTCTCTCTCTCTCTCGTTATGTTTTAAAAGGACAGTATCAAATATTTACCTGAGGTAATTGAGGTGACATTCGCCCAATTTCTGTCCATATTCCATTCCGTAGTCTGTATCCAGATGTTACTACCCCTTTAAATGATTAAAAAAGCTATCGACATAGATAATGTGATAGATAAACATAAAAGTAGTAGTAGTAGTAGTAGTAAATTAATAGTGTCTCTTACGTTAAAATAGTATTTAAATTAATAATTCTGAAACTTTCAGGTCTTTTTACAAAGTAAAAACAAGACCCGAGTTTATATTAACATCATCTTCGTAAAAAAGACTAAAGATAAGAAGGGGTGTGTTTAAGGAAAAATTTTGCATCTAACAAAGTTAATATCTTAGATACAGTTCAGAACAATGTTTTATGAAATAGAACCAAAGCCATTCATTTAGTAAAAGAAGATGAATTGTTTGATTGGAGATATAGCCGTTTACCATGTAGCCTTTACTTTTACCATGTAACTGCAAGCTAAAATACCATCCTATTCTTGTAAATTTAACAATACTCTTATGGTATGAAGTTTTTCTGAACACCTCCGCAATTAACTGTAGACAAGGCAGAATTACTTCAAGAACTTATATAGTTTAAACATGGTTGCATCAGATCTAATAAAATGGTAAAACCGATATAAAATGAATTTTATATATAAACGTTAACAGCAGTTGTTACCTTATTTTAAAAAAGGGAATACTAACCACTGGAAACAATGAGCAAAGGGAAAATTTTATATTTTAACCCTAATTGGACCCATAAAATCTCAATCTTTATAGTTCAGACGATTAACGGCGCAATGGTCTTCGAAGTGTTTTAAGATCGTTGAATTGGAATATCATTTGTAAATAAAATAGCCAAAATAACTAGGAACAAACATAAATATACGAACGAAAAATAAATAAAAACACACATATTCATAAACAGCGTAATATACTATTCTTTGGTTTGAAGAAGATTATTTACCTAAATTGTGAGAGTGTGTTCTGTAACCGATTGGATAAATTGTATCTTCTTTTCTATATTCACAAGCTGACTCCATGTGAAAGTCTAAAATATAGAGAAATAATTGTTTATTACTTAATGAAATTGTCTTTTAGGTTATTTATTTAAATCCTGAAACGATAAACGAAACCGTATTCGGAAACTTATATTCACATAACAAAATCTGTGAAAGGCATTGCTATTCTAAACTGATGATTAGTTTCATTTGAATAACGATGTCCTTTTTTAAAGAAACAAAGACAGTGTAATGTTTATATGCGAAGTAATTTGTTACTACCTCTTTCTCAGCCAACGTTGTTTTTACATATCTTTAACATAATGGTTTTATAAAGCATCCGCATACTAGACGTTTTCTGTTCTTGGTCCTGAATGTTGTTATTGGACCTGATTTACATTTCTTTTAATTTCTTATTCAATATGAGATTAGGTTCTTGTCGACAAGATTATGGACTAAATCCTCTTGTTAAATGAACCTTTATACAGGAAAACTATACTTACTTTTGACAAGCGGTGGAATATATCCATAGTTTCCTAAAACATAGAATCCTGCTTGTTTTGGCTGCCTTAAAGATATGTAAAAATTTTAGCTAAACATATAGTAAATATTTCGCAAAGTCAGCAATTTTTAAATTTTCATAACACGATAACAAATTCTGATTAATAGATAATAATGTTTAAAGAAATGTAAAAGCAAATCGAAAATGGTTATATTGTAAAAGAAGGTACATTGCAGTTGAAAACATGTGCCTCACAATGGCACGGGTATTTCATTGTTTAAACCAAAAAATACAAATACTTACGAGCAAATGATTATAAACCCAAAACAAAAAAAATTAAATTAGTTTATACAATATGCATCATGATAACACCATACTTGATTAAAAATTTCTTGTTCTATTTAGAAGTTGCCAGGTCTTTCTCTAACTAGATTATACAAGCAATTTTTGTATAACAAGGTCGTCGCATTCTGAGATCGGGGGTCATTAACGGACATTTACATAAAATGCCAATAATCCACGCCAAGATGAACCAACAGAAAATATTGATAATAAAACCAGCAAATTACTTTTAGTAAAACTTCAAGGAATTTTCACTTTTCTATTACCACATTTGCTGTATTTCCTCTCTGTGTGTGTGTGTGTATGTGTGTGTGTGTGTGGTTTTTTCTCGGTATACTCACGGTGTGTGTGTCATGTGTAGTACAACCCCTGAATTGTCAGGTTTGATTTGCTAAAAGGATGTGAAATGGTTTTGATCACGTAAACTACTAGATGAAATTACAAAGAAATATTGGCGTATTATTAATGGTATCTTAGTGTTCAATGATTGCTTATCATTTATAAAGCTTGGATGAAATCTAAACATACCAGTCCGTAGGTCTGCTAGAACGAACATGGAACTTATTTCTCCTCCAAGAGAAGATTCCGGTATTTGTCTTTTACTGAAGAAAGTTTATAATAATGCGATATATAACACATTTATGTCGCAGTATCACTCTCTCATTCTTTTTATATCAAGTATCGAGGGCAAACACTTCTAACTTACATAGGCTAACATGTTTAAAATATAGTTTGTAAGAAAAGATAAACACAAAACATTTATCACGACTTTAGAGGTTCATTGCATCAAGTGAAGTACTTGCAAACCTGTCTGTTTATTTATTTTTCAATGCTCTTTGCATCAATTAGTAATTTGACAACTGAAAGGCAACAGTCCTTTAATAAAACTCATACCTTGAAACATGTCTTTGTAATGCATTTGTATTACCAGGTACTTTATATTTGTTGAACCGCTAACTCTAAATCCAACACCTAGATAGAATGTAAAATATCACTTTTAGAACCCTTAAAATAATCCAAGAAGCCTTTGTCTTATTTACCCACAAGTCTTTTGGTGGACACATTTTTAAATGCCTAACTTAACAATGCACAGTAATATTGCCACAGGATGCATTTATGAGACCAAATTAGATAAAACGTGCAACTTATTTCTCCTCTATTACTGAAAGAAATATTACTAAGCGAAGTAAAAAAATATTGTGACTTAATGAGAATGACTTTACATCAAAAACTCGTTTCTTTCGATTGATTTTTTTCATATTGTATCAGCTATTTGCTGAGATAATGAACATACTCACTGAGTTAATCTTACAAGGGGAATACTTGTGATAATTCATCTGATTTGATTAGTCTTTTATTAATTTATTTATTTATTTGTTTATTTATTCATTTATTTATTCATTCATTCATTAATTCATTTATTCATTCATTCATTTATTTTCATTTTTGATATTTTTTGTCTCATTGTTTCGCATGTTGTCTCAAAATTAAATAATATAACCATCGAAAGATAAGGGTTATTGCATAAATATAAAAATATTCAACTGGTATTTGTGTTATATATTTATGTACCTTCTGGTAGTTCTCTGGAATTTGCATTCATTGCCCATGCGTAAACAATCTGTCGTTGTCCATCATTACAAACCGAAACATCAGATCGGTCATCCATCTCCCCACATGGCCTAAATTTTAAAAAAATACATAGCCATCAATGTAGTATTCTCCCGAACTTTTACATGTATTTGTTATCAGTTGATAAGCTTAGTTACTAATAGCGTCATAGACAAAAAACAAAACACGGACACGTGGCATCCATTGCCAAGAAAAGAAAAAAAATTGTTAATTTGAACTATAGTGGTCACGGTCTCAAATTAATTTTATTTAATGATATGTGGTTTATAAACTCTCATTAGATCCTTAATGCCTTCAATTAATTAATATATTTGTATTTGAAAATACAAGATAAATCCTTATTGGTTTTTTTTAATAAAATAGTATATGTAGTGTATAATAAACGTTGTGGATAGAGAACATGTAAAATGTTAGAGTTTAGTTTGAATAAGTACACTAAAAATCTGTGTCTTAAATTCTTTTTGAAAGACCTTTACTTTATTCTTATGATGCTTATTCATTTTAAAAAAAACGTGCAATATAATAAGCAATGAACTGACAATCTTGCATTTTGTTAATATCCGTCAAAAGTTTTAAAATAATTTTTGCTTCTTAAATGTAAAAAAAACATTTCGAAAAACAATTCAGCACACATATACTGGGCTCAAAGGTTGGGTAACGGAGACATACGATTAAAAAAATGAAAAATATCTGTCAGTATTTGGCACTTAGTCCAAAGTATTTGGAAACTATACCAGTAAGGTTGTGAAGATCCTGGTTGGCCACATCCATAAACCATCATGTGATGAGCTATCTTTTTAGAGGCACGTGGTTCATACTTCACTGTATCAAGGAGAAAACAAACATATATTGATGTAAATTTGTTTAATAACTAAGTACGACCGTATGTAAGCAATCTAAGCACATGCTGATAAAATAAAAAAGTAGTAGAAAGAGACGTGTTATAATTTAACTTAAATGAAGCACATACTAGAAATAAAACAATCAGTCCCCAGATAAGACAATTTACAAAAAGTGAGCATAAAATTGACACTGTTAGTAAAAGCAACTGAAAGCCTACTTATCTCTAATATTTCAAAGGGTTCTTATTTATAGAAGCTATAGAATTATGCTGTACTGTTTAATAGAAGATTAACAATTAATTAAGTTAAGCGAAGATTAAATGTATAAAAATGTTATGTACAACAAATAAGAAAGATTCAATTACTTACGTATGTAAGCTTCTTGATCATCCAATTTAGCTGCATGACATATGAGTGAATCTGGCTGAAAAGTAATAAAAACAAATTAGAGGTATCCCGTGTTGTAGATCTTCCTCATCTACATGTAGATCTGGTTTTTCTCACGTTCTATGTCTATATCTTTTTTGCGACAGTGCTGCGTGAGTAAATGCTAATTGTGTTCTTTGTGCTTTGAAGATTAATCTTTATTGGAAATTGGAATTTTTATTTTGATCAGTCAAACCCTATGTTGTGGTTTTCGTTCAATGCTTTATTCGTTTTTAACCTAAATGTATATGGATATATCCCTATATCGTTATATCAAGTTGAGTCTTATTGTAAATGAGATTCCAATCAAAACCTGCAATCTTATTAAAGAAGAAGGTGTAAAAATATTTAATGAACCAGAACCTTAATGCTTACAATCTTCCAATTAATTAAATTTGCACATCTATTAGGTCAAAATAACAAATACAAATAGATGTATGCATCACCTTTATTATCATCAGTGAGCAGTTAAGTGCTTGACAATATATATAATCAATGCAGCAACTGATACAATCCTTTTTTTGACTTCATGGGTGTTAAGGGAAATTATATTAAAATTAAACTGTTTCTTTCGATACAGACAAAGATATGGAGATAAAATGAAAAACTTGGACCAAACCGATCACGGACATATTTGAAAAAAATATTCACGTTATTTATACAAAAATGAACTTACCTTGTTTGATATCGCATTGGGCATGCGTATTTCTTTTTTGAAATATTTCGGATCATTCTTCCACCATTCTTGATTATGTTCTACGAAAGGTTTTGATAGAACACAAGACAAGAAACAAACAATTCCTATATAAAATTTCATCATAATATATCTTGTTATATTTCTATCATTTTCGTTTAGGTAAAAGAAATAGTAGGACAATAGCTATCAGAGAGTGCAAAGAGATAAGAAAATCCGTATAGTTACGTTCCTCTTTAAAACACGTTTATAATACCTGTACGATTTAATCTACACGTACATAGCTTTACATTAGCTTGATCAACTTTAAAAGATTTGACATTTGGTAATTTATACTTAAAATTGTTCTTTCGCTTATCAGCAAATTTTGAAAGTGGTAAAATCATTTTGAAATTGAAGTGATACATAGAATTTTAATGAGGTTTCCTTATTTAGTAAATGCGTCTTCTGTTGCATGTGTTTGAAGAAAAATTAAGTGAGAAACGATTTTATACTATCTGAAACGTGCACCTCATATGACTGAAAAGTTTGCTTTATAGTATGAATTTTATGTTGGCACTAAGTACTGACTACGGAGTTAAGAATGTCCTCGGGTAGTTTTACTTCAACAGCAGCGATACACGCTCAGGGCTAGAAAATATATAACAAATTTGATATGTCATATAAGCACATGTCGGAAACTTATTCTTCACCAGTGACACTCTTTTGTGGGCAGAAACAATTAATAGATGAAAAAGATAATCTAAAGATTTGGAAATAAATAAATTCAAAGTTCCAAAATTTTATAAATCAAAGTTAAACAATGCTTTGCATGAAGGAAAAAACTTAGTTTTAGACAAATTTCAAAACATTTTAAGACAACTGAAAAAATTTGCTACATGGTTTACATTTTTTGTTAATTTTTGATGTGCTATATGTGCACATTTCGGAAAATCACCCCTCATCAGTGGCAGTAAAGGCCGAAAAGGTTGATAAAACATGAAAGTATAAACTATGTATTCCTTGTTTACTATTTGTTTTGTATATACTTTTCCTGTGGTTTCCCTATTTGTTATATTGTTTTGTTTAAATTAATATCATCTATTAAAATAGATCTCGTAGCTATACGACAAACATGATGACTTCAATTTTTCTATTGTCAACTTTCCGTTTCTTTGCAGTAATATCCCTGCTTCTCCTGCGTATGGTGTATATGTTTCACAGTTAATACGATACGGTAGAGCATGTTCCCACTATCGGGACTTTCGAAACGAAGCAAATTACTTACAATTAAATTGTTGACACAAGGATATTGCAAGCCTAGGGTAATCAAGGTCCTTAAAAAGTTTTATGGCCGTTACCACATTATTGTTGATAAGTATGTAGTCACTGTGTCCAAACTTATACTGGATATATTTGACTTACCATATTTCTTTGCTCCTTTCATTCTCAAAATTGACTTGCATGTGACGGATGAAGCTAGTTAGACAGGAGGTGCCCACCCTTCCGGAGCACCCGGCCTGACCTCCTTGATGGAAGTTCACGTGTATAAATATATAACACAAATACCAGTTAAATTTTAATGTGCCAGATGTGCACATTTCGGAAATTCATTCCATATCAGTGACACTAAGACCGAAAAGTTTGATAGATAAAAAACATAAGCCAAACCGTTGAGAATAAAACATCTTAAGTTCCAAAATGGTTTAAATCCAAATCCAGCTACGGAATGCTTTGCATGAGGGAGCAAACCTTAGTTTTAAATAAATTTCAAATTTTTAGACGGCTGAAAATTTTGCTAAATGGTACATTTTCTGACAGCACAAAGTACTGCCTACTGAGTTATGGATACCCTCGGGGAGTTTTACTCTCCACCAGCAGCGGTATCCGCTAACAGGTTTAACTAATTTTGCCAATTTTCAAACTTTTTCCTTTGTTTTGGGATTGTGATATGGACAAGGACTGTTTGTTTTATTTCTTATATCAGCATATTGTTTTTCTTGTGTAGGGAATTACAAGGGGAACACTTACATCTCTACATATACATGTGGAATACAACAGTTTGTATCTTAACCAATTGTTAACATAGTGGTCTTTCACAAGTGATTCACAGTTGGTAATAAAATAAAACACAAGTCAAACATAATTCGATTCAAAATTTAGACGGATGGTCTCTGTTGCCCAGTGATCTAAAGCGTGCACTTACGGGTTATTTCTCTTGCCGCCTAGGTTAAACTCTCGCTCCGGCAGATCCTAGAATAAGCATGTGATTTTGCTTGCCGAAAATCAGTGGTTTTTCCTGACCACTCTGGTTTCCTTCCGAGATCCTAAAATTGACCGCATCAATATAAGGGAAAGAATCTTGATTGAATTATTCACCCAACCAATCTAGTCCCAAACTTAGACAAGAAATGTTTGCAATCATCAAACTGCTTGTTCCGTAGAAAATACCCACCATTGTTTTATTGAAATGTCGCATGCGGATTATAGAAGATGATCGAAGAAATGCTGTCGCTAAAGCTTATTTAGTCTATGTAATGATTACAATATAGTGTCTATTTTCGTATGTTTCCTTTTAATATTAAGCTGAAAGTAAACATAATTCAGTCCATGTTTACAAACGCAAAATACCGACTATTCATAAGTTAAGAACATTTTATTTGCCGAAAACAACATATTTATTTCTGATTTTAAAATCTATATCTTTACCCATAGATGTCGCTCAATCCACCATAAAATCAAAATGTTAAACTTTTAGTTCAATTTTTTGTTTGAAAACATTGGTTTTTTTATAAACATATATGCTTTTTTATGTCCAAACATTACTTTGAATTCATTTAAGAGAGCGTTTGTCAACAGAATAATTTTTAAACCTTTATAATCTTTTGGATAAATGACATAACGTCAAAATGTCACCAATTATGCAAGAATTGTCACGTTTCCATCAAATTTGAGATATTTATCATAACTATAAGCAAGGAAATCGGTTAATTTGAGAAATAAATTATAAACTAAATGCTGAAGGGTAAGTCGAAGGAGTGTCACCTATGGGTATAGATTAATAAAGTCCATGTAACAGTTTTAAACAATATAAATATCAATAACAGTAAAATAAATAAATTCTCCGAAAGTTATATTTCAAAAATATTTGAGACAAAAATAAATATTTTTACACAGTCAATTTAGACACCAGTACAATGTTGGATATATATATTACCTGTGTATTTACAAAATAACATCCTTAATGACTAATAAAATTATTATGTCATCGGTATGTGCAATAAGGAATTGTAAAAAAAGAAACAGTGAATAAAAAGAGAAGCTGAAGATTCTTAACAAAAAATAAATCTTACCTGCAATATAAACATGAAAGTTTTTTAATAATTTAAAATAATAATAATATTAATAATAATAATAATTAATTTTCACTCAAGTTAATATTTTAATGGATGAAAAATAAAACGTTTAAAATGTCATTATTGGTATAAAACCTTTATATCTATAGCGAATAAAAATAAATAATAGAGAAATATTTCTCTCTAAAACTTGACAGAGAAAGTTCGGATTTAAAAAAAAAATTAAAAATTTTAATCATATTGTTTCTCAAGAGAGTGGGGTATACAGTTAGCTAATTCACCAACAAATTAATAAAAAAAAACTCAAATATAACCGATACGCCACTTTTTTATCAAATAAAAAAATCTTAGTTACTCTCGCCAACAAGGAATATTACTGTTTGACGTATATATAATATATATTTATACATAATGTTAGTTTGTTTTTCAAATCTCAGATATTGCCACATAAGTAAAAATATGTTTAAATACAACTGTCAATTTAGGATTAAAGATTATGTAACATATTGACCAACGATTTATTCAATAAATATTGCATGTTTCTCTACTGAACGATGTTTTGAAAATAACTGACAGTTTGAATGTTTGATTTACATCATCAATCTTCTACATATGGTGTAGCTTAATCCAGTCTTAAATGATTGCAGTCAAATGTTTTGAAAAGAATCTCTAAATAAACAGGAATAATTAGTTTTATTTGTTAAAGATCACGTTGGTTCATTTATCACCTAAAAATTTATACTCTTATCAATTCAATAATCGAGTTTTTGAATGTATAAAAAGATAACATTCATAACATTCACCATAATACTTGACAACCAAGCAAAAATTTTTTTTTGATATTTTACTATTGCTGATGAAGTTTACTGTGCACTTAAATTCACTAAGAACAATCCAGTATTACCATATTCATCAAAACAGCTAAAATTTTCAATCAATGGGACATTCATTAGATACAATGATTCCTATCACTTGTACATAATTAATCGTGTTAAAACTTAGACTTTTATCCAAGATGTTAATAAAGAGTTCAATTGATTATCAGATTTCTTTAAATTAATATTTTATTCTTTTTATGCATTTATTTTCTCTAATACATAATTAACGTTTTTCTAACAAAATCAACGTTTTTCCAAAATCTTTATTATATATCATTTTTACAGTTGGGTCGTAATTTCAAGTCCACATATTAGAATACTGTATTGTCATAAAGAGGATATGCTGGCTCATCATAAGCTCTGTTTAGCGTATCCAGAAGTCGTTTGACGTCATTTTTTCTGGTCTGTAGCTTCCAGTTGTCGAGACGATCAAGAAAGTTGTCTTCATTTCGGATAGATTTTGTGCGATCGTGTTGCTTAACAAGCACGTTCTGGGTCCCTGGAACAATGCTTGCGGACTTTGGAGCGTTCTCAAGGTGCATTTTCTGCGCATCTTTAGAAGTCTGCCAGTAATTATAGGGTGGACCAGAAGCCCAGCAACCACCATGGCTGTAGACATCTTCACCATTTACATAGTACATCATATAGAAGTTGCACATTTCATCGTTCTGAGTAGCTCTGAAAAATATAATTACAGCATGCACAATACCGGGAATACAAGTTGTAGCTGCGATTAATCTTTTACGACATAAAGACAATTCAGCCATTAAAGAAAATAGGACCATAAACCTATTGATCATTAGAATACAAAGATAGGCTATAGGGAAGATGTAACATGGAAAAATAATAAGTAACTACATAAAATTTTCTTAATATATAACACGAATACCAGTTACACAGTTACATTTGATGTGCCAGACGTGCACATTTCGGACATTCATTCCTCATCAGTGACACTTAGACCGAAAAGTTTGATAATAAAAACATAAGCCAAATAGTTGGAAATTAGTTAATCTAAAGTTCCAAAATTATATAAATCCAAATCTAGCTAAGGAATCCTTTGCATGAGGGAACAAACCTTAGTTTTAAACAAATTTTACAATTCAAGGCAGCTGAAAATTTTGCTAAATGGTATATTTTCTGACAGCACAAAGTACTGCCTACTGAGTTATGGATACCTCGGGGGTTTTACTCCACCAGCAGCGGTACCCGCTCAGTAATATTCTCAATTGATTCATATTGATTGTAATTTCTATGAAAAGTAGGCATAATTCACTCTGATAATTACAGTGACTCAAACTGGAGAATACGAAGATTCTTATCTAATGAACAAACCCAGCAAAAAAACTTTAATCTATCTTAGACTTATTATGAACTCTTTTATTTAAGAGGTTAAGTTATCCCTAAAGAAGGACATATGTACTGGGCTGATTGAATTTTTTTCTATTCATTAACTTTTTCAAAATGATGCCAAAATTTAAAACAATATTGAAAATTAAAAATGGGATATTAACGATATAGTTGAACGATTGAAGGTTAGTTATGTGATAAAACTTAAGACTTCATTGGTAACTTTAAAAAATATGCATATATCAAAACATATTTACCCGATGTAGATTTTTTTATCACCATCATTTTTCATTGTACAACGGGCTGCCTGTAAATAAAAGTAAAATATAAATAACAATATCTCTTTTTTTTTAATTAGGAATATCGTACTAAACAGAATATCGCTATAGACACAGCAATCAAGAGAAATATTAGCTAATAAATGTATTTTCCGGTGGGTCCAGCTCTATGACCCTCTTTAAGCATTTAAACAAGACATTTGATTGTCATCTTGTAACTTCATGGAATGATCTTAAATTTACTATTTTTCTTTCTAACTGTACTTATTGAAACTGTTTATGTCTACAGGCGTAACATAATGTCTTTACTGTACAATTACTGTGATCATGTGTTATCAAAAACCTTAGATATTATAATGAGTTTCACGTCTTGCCGTGTGACAGGCGTAAGTTTGCTATTTTTAGTACAAAAATATGCAGAACAATTGGACACTGCATCAAATGGCATCACTAAACAAATCATTATTTGACATCATCAACAACAATGTTTGTTCTTGTGCTTTAAATTACGGGAAACATATTCCAAAAACCTACCCATCACTTACAAAGAAAGCGTGGCAAAAAAATTTTCTATAGGACACTTTTAATTTTGCAGCCAAACAACAGCCGTTACTACATTAGAAAAATTTACTTTTTAAATTTTTTTCTTTAGTTTTGGTTGTGATTAGAATCATTCATTAAGTGGTAAAGTGATCAATAAAGAGTGTCATAACTTACCAGAATATCCCCGGGCTTGATGACAAGATCCTGTGTTGTGGCATTGTAGAACATCTAAAATGATACAAGGATATACTAAGTCAGTTACAAAATACAAATTCTTTAGCAATGTTTTATTTAACTTTACTTTTATATTATTCGTATTATTTTTCATATCAACGTTTTGCATTTGCCTATTGATTTATGTAAATCTAATGTGTTAAATATATATCTAGTCAAACTTAAAAACTTTGTAGTTTTTAAAATAAAATGGGCGAATATTTATATGAACATTTAGCTAAGTAATGTTAAGTAACAGTGATAATTTACCTGTGGTTTCTTTGGGCTCATTCTGCCTATTTCTGTCCATTTTCCATCTCTGATACGATATCCACTAACAACTTCACCTTTAATTTAATAAACACAAAATTAATAGTGTTTGCACTTATATTATTTGCAAACACAAGTTATAAACGAAGCTACTGAAAAGAGCTATACAGTTATGTAAAGTGACTCTAACATTTTTCGAAAATAAAATCATTCTGAAAACTAGACATTGCGTTTGAGCAGGGCTCAATCGCTGGGTAAGTAACCCCAATGGTGGCAACCTTGTACATTATAAAAGAATTGAGTGTTAGTAGTAGCAATGATTGATGTATTTGAATGAAGATAAAAGTATATTAACTTCTGGAAATAAGTGTTTATGCACAGATGCTACATAATTATGATGTTTCCATACGCACATTCATAACAAGACCTGTTCATGTTTTACTATCTAAGGTACTGCAACCTTCGAGAAAATGCGAAAAATGCATTATAAATAACTTTAATTGAAAATTTTAATGTTAGATGTAGAAGACTTTGACAAATTGCATCGAGATCGGTCAATTAGTTTCTTTTCTAGAATGTAAGATCAGTAGAGTGTGACATCCAAAAGGCACAACTACATGGGATAGGGAACAAGTGTACAAAATTTCATCACATTCCACAAAACCGTTTTTACCTATGCTGTTTACAAAAGTGTGGCGGAAAAATACGGAATAATAATAATAATAATAAAGGGTCTATGTTGGGGTGACTTAACTAGTCGAATAAAAATGGAAGTTTGAATGCAAATAATTGAAGTATTAAAAAATACTAGTTAAACAACTAAAGATGTACTATATTTGTATTCATACTCACCATGTGTATGTGTATGTGTCCTAAATGCAAAAGGGTGCAACTCCTGTTGTCCTGTGTACAAACACTCAGTCTCCATATATTCTACAAATTAAAGTAAATCAGAAAACTAAAGCGCTTGCTAAATGCACTATTTACACTATTCTTTTGAAGGTTTCACTTCCACCAGACACTGATTATTATGACAATAAAGTTGGATATCAATTTGAGAAAAATAGGCATGACAAAAGTAAGCACTTACTGGAAGGAACGCTCGAGAACATTTGTTGTATATAAATTGGCTGCAGTTTCACAATCATCGCAAATACATGTAATAAAAATTCATATTTTATATATTGAAGATATTTCATTTAAGTCCTTAAATCCTTTCTTTAAAAATAGTAAAATAATAAAAATTTTATCGTTTTTATTAATCTTGTTGGGTTTTTTATAAATCAGTTAGGTGTTATGTTCTATTACTCTAAAGGTAACAATACAGGTGCTTGTACAATAAAAGCCTGTTTTTCCAGGGTGGAAATCTATATACATGTACTATTTTGCAAGCTTACTTTTCACGAACAATATAGTCATTTTGTTGCTACTGGCATACTGGCATAATCACAGAGTTGTGCAAGTATTGTTCTTTCTATAAGTACTAATGACACTTACCAATACTGTGTGCTGGTATAGAGCCTGCTGTTCCCAGCAGATATACGCCTGCTGTTTTTGGCGATCTATACAAAAAGAACAAAAGGAAACACTTGTTACATTTTACAATATACATGTATAAGGATTTTGTGGAATGATGGTGCTTTGCACCTAAGTCAATTAATTTCACTCTCATGATAAATAATTATATTTTTCTGAGAATATAACTGATCTTTGACAAGCGAAATGGCGATCTTTTCTCTCAATAGGGTCTGGGCCAATCTGATTCGATCTTTTAAACAAATCATAATTAAAATGGGTACGGATTTCATCTAAAAAAAACTTTGAGTGCAGTGAAGAAATAATGCTTAACTCCCTTACCAAGATTCTTTCACATATCAAGGTGTTCAGTTCTAGAATGGTGGAAAAAATCAAGAGAATTCTCAGAAAATTGTCGACATTTGGCTATCAAATGGGTCATAGCCCTTGTTATCTTACCAGTAGATATACTTTGAATTGATGACAGCCACATAGAAAACTTTTCTGTATACTGGTATTTAGCATGCAAGATTATAATATTGCTTAACAGTTAAATCCAAGTTTAAAGTACTTGTCATATAATACTTTTAAATGCATTACTTTAAAAATGTAGCTCATGACACACACACACACACACACACACACACACACACACACACACACACATATATATGAGTTGAGTTGAGTAATGGTGTTTAACGTCTATATATATATATATATATATATTGTACTGTATTGTATTGTAGTATACTGGTACTTACGGTTTGTCTGTTGTAACTAGTGTTATTCCTGAGCTGTCGTGCCCGTTTTCTGCAATTAAAAAAAAATTAAAATAGAATTCCAAGCATTGAGTAATGTCTTTATAGGGAAGACAACTTAAAAAAATAAAGTTTTTATTTGTCAATTGTTAAATGTGTGGTAATACCATTTATGATCACGCGCAGTGTTTCAGTAAACTTTGACTAAATAAGGCTGTTTGGGTTTCTAACCATCTCGAACAAGAAACTGATATAAAAGTTTTTTTTTTATTCACTAGAGAGTTGATTTTTTATTTTGATTTCATCAAACAATTTTACACCTTGTCACGTTTAAATTTTTTTATACAAAATTATTCACACCTAAGTGTAAATGTTTAGTATGATTAGGCTGTTTGTCAATTGTTTTAGGTGGATTGTGGTATTTTAAATAAACACGTTAGTATTTTTGTGTTAATTTTAGAAACAAAACCTTTAAAAGGTCAAAAGTTATGAATATAAACCGATTCACAACTTGTATGTTTTGGTTGTATTTAAAATATTTCTTATCAGTATTACCTGAATGATGTAACATTATAGTGCTCAATGATTAAATACTTAGACTTGGTAGAAAAATTAAATGTGCCTGTTTTTTAGTTGTGAAATATATGTCTGGGTTGAAAGAAGGTTTGATATCTTGTAATATTCTTGACAAGATAGTTGCAAGTGGTTAAAAGCCTTATACGTTCCGGTCATGTGTCATATACATTTTTGAGTAATTCATTAAGAAGATTAAAATATTTATAATAATGCAAATGTATTTGTCAACAAACCAATAGAAAGCTTTATATTTCCTTGTATGTACTAGTCAAAATTTGACGAGATGGTAGAAAAGGCCAATAGGTGCCGATAGGCAACAACAATACAGTGAGTAAAGTACATAATGGCGACTGTAACAATTTGTACAGGGGCGACCATATGTACCGTCACAGTTCTGACAATGTACTTGTCAAGATTTAGATGGGGTTGTACAAGTGTCAATATGTGCCGATGGCCAATAAATATGTACAGTGAGTGAATGTACATAATGCCGCCTGTGATGATATGTACTGGGGCGACCACATGTACCATCACAGTCATGGTTATGTACTTGTAAGATTTGGACGAGGTAGTAGAAGGCGTCAATATGTTCCGATTGGCGACAATATGCACAGCATGTGAAGGTACAGAACGTAGCCAGCGACTATGTGTACAAGGGAGACAATATGTACCGTCACATTCCTGGTAATGAACTTGTCAAGATTTGAACAGGATGGGTAAAGGTATCAAATGTTGGTAATGTATTTGTCAAGATTGGAATGTGGTGGTACAAGGCGTCAATATGTACCGATAGGCGACAATAAACAGTATGCAAAGTGAGTGAAGGTATATCATGTCGCCTGTGACAATATGCACATTTGTACCGTTACAGTCCAGTTAGGGAAAAAAATACTTACGAGGTGGTAAAAAGCTTGATACATCCTTGTAATGAACTTGTAAAACCAAGTATTTGATGCCTGTATTTCCTCCAACTTTAAACGCTACATCTAAAATTTAAAAAAAAACATAACTTTCATAAGCTAGGGATTGTCTTATAAGGTGTCAAACCATTTTCTATACTGTTCGTGTCTTATCTAGTATTCAGTATAATATATATTCTTCTTAATTCCATTACAAATGGTAGACATCCTGAAGAATCTTATGAGTAGATCATTGTTTGTCTGAGACTTCGATTTTCAATGTTTGAACTTAGGTTTTTCACTAGTGTGACTAACGGGGAATAAATTTCCGAAATCTGTACATATGGCACATCGAAACTAACACAGGTATATTTGTTATTATTTACGCGTCTATTTATGTGCAGTCTTACACAATTGTTTCAAGATTGTGAGGTCTATAAAAGAATTGACTTCTATGATTATCCCAAAAGCAAACTCATATTACATGTTGTATAATTAATGCGTATGAAAAATGATCGAGTTGAGTAATAGTCAAAGATTATTTTACTCATATCGAGTCGGTAAGTTCTGAGATGGCGGTGAAAACAGAAATACCCGAGAAAAATCCACCTATCTTCGGAAAACAGAACTGACAAACTTTTTCACTATAGGATCTGCCCGAATGTGATTCGAACGTAGGCGGTGAAAAACACTTGGACTCGAAAGCGCGCGCTTTAGACCACTTTTCCACCGAAGTCCCCTGAATTTATATGAAGACTGAATCAGTTGTTTCCAGTTACATCTTTTAAAAATATCGACTAAAAAGATTATCCGTGATACAAAATCAAGGAAATACCTACTACATACGTGATGTATGTGAACGAATCAAACTGTCATCTAAAATCCAGTTTTCTATATTGTAAAAGACATAAATATTTTTAACGCATAGAGGCTAAATTTAGAATAGCTGATACCAATTTTTTTTTCCGATATAGGATCTTTAATTTCTATACAGTGTATTTGTGACAAACCTGTTATTATACTATTCATAATTGTCTTATATTGCGTCGAACCGTCAAGCAAACAGTTAAATTATAGATCTTATGATTTCGTGTTGTTGGAATTTTAACCATCCATCTGAATTCCCAGTAGGCATGGAAACAAACATCAGACCAATCAATAATGTGTGGGAGTTTACGTAGAACTAGAAGGAAGATCAATAACATTGTTTATAACAAGTATTGATTGATATACTAGTAGTACAAAGCTATTCTGTAAACGCTCTACAGACTATGATGCTATTAATATTAAAGAATGCTGTGAAGATTTGAAATGACAAATAACTTTATTCGTTTTTTTTTCTGGTATTTGTTTCAAGACATACAACTGTTGCCTCCAATATTTTGATGTTCTAAAAACACTACAGACTTCGACTTTGATGCCATTTTTTCAGGCATTGGTTTTAAAAGATACTGTTGCCTATATATATATCATCATCATCATCATCACTGTATGCTTTTTAGACATGCAATGATAAAAACTTTGCTTTTCGTTTTATTCGCTATGAAACTGGTAGCTGATAAATTATATATTTGTAACAATATGACACAGGAGATGGATTATATACAAATGCTGAAATCGAAAAATACTGAAAATATCGGATGAGCAAGAATGCAACAACTTAATATGTAAATTAAGAACTTAAAAACCTTCAGGGAAGATGGGGTGGGGAGGGGAGTTAATCTAGCTGTTCAATAAAGCATATGCAGTTTACAGCTAAGCACCTTTCATATTAACTATGGCAAATATGATGTGCCACATTTTAACTACATAAAGAATTGTCATCTAAAGCTATAACTATTTTCCTGTTGATATGGCGGACAACTGAAACCTAAAATTCCATACGACGTCAAAAGTCATAATATCTATCAATCATGGTTTATATCATACCAGCAGTCTATTGAAACTCAAAATTCTATATGACGTCATAAGTCATCGGATCTATCAATCAAGGTTTATAGCCAATAATTTTGTTTTCCAATCATTCCTTATATTGTTTTACACTTTATACAAAAAAATACACTAACCTGGTGGCAATGTGAGACTAGGTGCATCCATTGCCCATGCGTACACGATTTGAGAGCCAGAACCACACACTCCAGCGGAGTCATATTTAGATGTCACGTGTGACATCTCACCACAATTCCTGAAAATAATAAAATGAAAGTCATGAATATAAGTTCCCAGATTGCTTAACAGTCTTGCTATGTGGAGATTCAAAGTGATCGAGATTATGGTGTTATATATATTTTTCGCAGGTTTAATTCAACTTCTTCAGGACATAGAATTTTCGCTCTGTATAAGTTTAATTATTGCTACTTTATGCTCCAGCTATTTTCCAACTAAACCAGAGCTGTGTGTATTCTCAGTTTTGGAATTTACTTTAAAATAAACTCATGTAAATCAGTTTATGTCTTCTTAAAATCTTACTGTGTAATATCGACGTAACAGAATTATTTAAAATACAATACCACCCGAGTATCCTCAAGACAATTAAACATATATACTTACCAAACCTCAGCGTTTCTTCCAGGAGTAGAGCACCCATACAGAAGCATGTGATGAGCTATTTTCATATTGGCATGAGGTTTAAATCCAACTAAAATTAAATATATGTGAATATTTAGAACAAATATACATGATACAATGTAAAGTTATGTGCTGAAATTTGAACTTTACCAAAAATTATTCAATATTCTGTATTTGTCAGTAAGAAGAATATCTTTTGATACATATATATCAAATAGGTTTCCATTACTTATAAAAACCTTTAGAAATATACACAGTATAAATATATGAGTTATTTATTAATTTTTTAATTAACATTACTATTTGTGTGTGTGTGTGTGTGTGTGTGTGTGTGTGTGTGTGTTGTGTGTCCTGCCAATCGCTAATATATTGCAATAGTTCCATGTTTCCTGTTGTTTTTGATATTTGTTAGTTTACATTTTAAAGCAATTCCTTTCAGGTTTCTATCATAATGAGCATTTGTAAACCATAAATACACGTTTTTATAAGTATATTAGTTAGGTATTTCAGCTGAAAAAGTTTATAATTAACTGAAGCTCTTTGCTTACCTATATAAGTTGGCGTAGAGTTCATTTTCATCGGTGTACATAAGTAAGAGTCTTCCTGTAAAGAAAAAGAAAAGTCATTTTTGACCGAATACGTGTAAATCTAATTACAGTATGCAAAATTTAACACACAGAGCGTCAAGAGTCAAGGAAGTCTGTAACGAATCACAAATTGATACGTTGACCTCTAATTTCTTGTTCGCAATTGTGAGCTAAACCACAATGTGTAATTAAACATGCTTTCAGACTTCAAAGTTTTGGTATCGCAGTTTTGCCTTTATCCGTTGAGCATGTTTTCACTTTGAAAGCCCACCATAGAAGCTGAGATAGCAAATATTCGGCTTGCCTTCGTGTCTTCACTTGCATGTGTTTCCTGTGCTACCCAGAATTAAATTATAGAATTTTCTATTTTGTGACCATAAATTCGCTTTTTTTTACAATAGTGATTTAAACAAAATGATAAAAGCATCCAGAAATTTAAAATAGAGAAAATGCTTGAAAAATAACCAGCTTACCATGTGTTACTTTTGAATATTTATAAATAATTTTAAAAAAAATTAAAATAAAAAACTAATAAATACTTTAATTATAAAAGGACGCATTTAAAACCTAGAAAATTCGGAACATTTGTAAACAGTTTTATAATCAAAATTGTTTTTTCTGTTGAACTCCAAAAATCAGCGCATAGCAATTCCCATATAAGTATATAAAGGTGTCGCCCTAGTTTCGCATTCATTCCTTAACTAAGACACCTTTACTATATATAAAATCTGATAAATTGCGTTAATTTTTAAGATATTTAGGCATGAAATATGCGATTTTTCAAGATAACAATAAGCTAATGTAATCTCTCTCTCTCTCTCTCTCTCTCTCTCTCTCTCTCTCTCTCTCTCTCTCTCTCTCTCTCTCTCTCTCTCACTGAAAAGGAAAAGTTGTCAAGTTAGGAAAAATTAAAACATAAGGTATAAAAAAAATAAACTACACTAACCACTGTAGGCTGCACATTATTCATTAAGAAGTTTATTTCTGTTGTTTTTCCATCACTGTTTGGTTTTGGTGCTCCAAGAACAAGTCCAAAAAGAGCTAACCACAATATCGTCAAATACATGGCCGTCTGGCCGGATTTTATGTAAAAACTGCAAAATAGAAAACAATCGTTGTATATAAACCATAGTATGCACTCTAACCATATTGCTCGAGTATAATATATGATATCATTAAATTTTGTAAATTATTCAATATATATTTTTAAAATAAAATTTCCAAATAAAAAAAATATTTTTAATATTTTCAATATTTTGAATAACATATAAGCGCTGGTTAACTGTTTGTTAAAATAAGGTTTATTCTAATTTTTTTATTACATGCAACTAGTTGTAAAATAAATTAGGTGGCTGTGACCATCCAAAAACGATACCATTTTGTCATGTGAAAGCCAATCAATTCCTGTCTAATGTCGGGATTTTATCAACCAGTGTTCTCTCTATATGTATAAGTTTCCTCTCTAAAATTGTTTCCTCTTCTTGTATTGGTCGTTGCGAAATACATTTTCAACTATTTGAAACTGTTTGTTCCTTTCTATTTAAGGCATACAATGTGTTTAATGAACTGTGAAAACCTTGAATTATGTGAGTGAAGTTCAACATATGTCAAAATCATTCAGTCAGTTATCACGAGACGTCACCAGCTAAAGATTAGATTGCAGAAATTTATACCTATGCATTACACTTCAGTCGAATTAACAAAGGACCTAGTGGACCTAATTATGAACAGAATATAAAAAATCACATCAGAACCAATATTATCTCACTTTGAACGCTGTAGACAGTACCGTTATGTCATATTTGCTGACTGGAAAGACTAAAATAATACAAACATTGTCCAGAGATATTTTTAGGCTAGAATTATCAAGACGCTTAATAAGATTGTCGTCATCATAGTATTGTTTATAAGTACATGTGTATGATTTCCAAAATTATCCTAGAAATATTTGACGTTCCATAGTTCCAAGTTCCTTATATTTACAAATTCGATTCAAATATTGTGATCTAGACAGGAGGTGTTTACCCTTCCGGAGCACCCGGTCTCACTTCCCTGGTGGTAGTTTAAAATTGCCAGTTTTCAAAGTTTTCACATTGATATTGGGATAGTGATTTGAATATAGACTGGTATGTTTGTGTTTGATTAATTTCTACTATTTCTGTACGAAACAGAAAATGGTTTAAGAAAACATTGGACCACACCCTTCCATATTTGTACCAGCTGTTTTGTCATGTGCTACTTTTGAATTTTTATGAAATAATACTTTCAAAAGTAGCACGTGACAATAATTGACATTTGCTTCTTTTGAATGTATTATTTCATAAAAATTCAAAAGTAGCAAATGACAGTTTCACAAAATGAAGAAAGTGATATGTAGCTGAAAAACGTGTACTTAAGCAATACTTAATCGATCAAATGACAAAAGTGAATAGTGTTGTGTTAACACAGCCGGGACTTGTATAAACCCAACACTAAATGGACGGGGTATTCTGTTCCAATTAGACAAGTTTTCTTTTCACATGGTTTAATACAACAAATATTTTTATTGGTATTTCTTAAAGAAAAAAGAACAGTTCGCTTTAGACAGATTATCCATAGTTCCATGGTTGGAGCTTTTAGAAAGTAAAAAGCTAGTACATATAGAATGCAAAAATCGAACCCTAGCTATATCAATAATCTGTCTAAAATATAATAATAATAATAATAATAGTAATAATAAATAAATAAATAAATAATTTTTAAAAAATGATAGTACGCCATATTATAACCATCGTGTGAATTCTGACGATATATTGACACTCCTGCATTTAATGATATCTCGCCTCTCTTCCCTCGATAATCCCATCCCATTTCAATCTCGTTGTCGTGATAAATAGGTTTGACTGTAATGGGAGGGAAAAAAACTTAAACTTCGCTCAGTAAACGATCATCTATTACAATCTGTTGTTTGTTTTGCGGACATTATATACAAAATGGATTCCGTGAAAAATGATATAAATGTAACAGGATGTAAATACATGTAATTTCTTAATTTAAACAGAACAAAATATTTTCATAAAAAGTTTCCGGATGTATATGTCCTTTTTCTCTTGAAAAACATTTTCTCTCTCTCTCTCTCCTCTCTCTCTCTCTCTCTCTCTCTCTCTCTCTCTCTCGTGTGTGTGTGTGTTGTGTGTCACAGGGGCTTGGTGTCAGGTCAGCATTTTCTGTATTTTTGTTTAAAGATTATTTATTTGTGTTTTTATTACATGCGAGGTTGGCACTAGTTCATACATATCAATAACTTTGCCTGAAATCCTTTTTAACAAAATTCCGTGTGTGTGTGTGTGTGTGTGTGTGTGTGTGTGTGTGTGTTATCTACACAATTATTTACGGAAAGTACATTAGGATGTATACATTTAGAATGCATTTATGTGCCCTCCAGATAATATGTTGATGGATACCGAGTCACTTTAATAAGACAGCCATGCCTTCAGGGATTGTTTCCTACACATAGACCAATGTTATGTCTTCCTTTACCAACAAAAGTACTGGTCACTTACAAACTGAGAGAAAAATATATATTCTGATTTTTATGTTAATTACTTGAAATTTTAGCGCGTGCCATATGGAACGTTCCGTAACCGGACGTGTAATAATTCCAAATATACACCGAGCTAAAATATTAAAATTTTAATCTCTCTCTCTCTCCTCTCTCTCTCTCTCTCTCTCTCTCTCTCTCTCTCTCTCTCTCTCTCTCTCTCTCTCGCACACACACACACACACACACACACACACACACACACACACACACGGTCAGCTGTCCATTCTATTTCCTCGGTCATTTTCATAATATAGTCAGATAATTAACGTCCATATTACTACACACATGTACGACATGTATAGCATAAAACAATCCGTCATTATCCCATTATTAATCTTTATATATAATAACGTACAAAAACTGATTTGATAAATATGTATATCATAAATATGTATATAAATATGTACTCACCAATGCAGTCGAGTATAATGTGACTTATTTACGAAAGTATAAATCCTTATATTACTGTCACAATTTGTCCGTTATATCTGTCTAGATAAAACTAAGATGAACCGACCTCACACTGATAACGGATTTCTAATGAACCTATCATAAACCGAGTCCTGCAAATATATACATTAGATTTCGCACGTAGGAATTTTAGCTTTTTAATAAAAATCAAATCGATCGATTTTACTTCTCAATGAAGTAACCTATGACGTATTACGTGTTTCCATGGAAATATATATAATAAAACGGTTGGATTTGTTTTAATATTACAATGACATTATAATAATTTAATTACAGAACGCCCTCTACTGTGAGTTATAAAATCAGGAATGACAGTAAGGAATCAATCAATACTTCTCGGTTTCAGCGTAATAATTATCGATATTCGTTCTCAAACGGCCAGGATTATTTTCCATGTGAATATAATATATATTAATATTTAATTCTATAATATAGTATACAGACTGTGCGACACATAATCCGAAAAGAGCAAAGTATACATACATACATACATACATACAAATATATATATATATATATATATATATATATATATATCACGGCACCTTACATATCTGACAAACATGCATACCGGTAACCTTTGCCATTTATCCAAAACGCCGACAAAGCTATGTAAATAAACAATAACAATAAAATTAACACTAGTGTTGGTTATATAAAAAGAGGGTTTCATTTTCCCACAAAATAGACAATAGCCCCTGAGTATATTACAATATTTTTTTTATTGAAAGCTGTTTATTTGTATATTCCGCTAATTTACAAGCTAATTATAATTGAGACAAAAAACCTGTTACATGTGTTTAATGACTACTATATATTATTTTGGATGCAACAACAAATTAATTGCTAAGAAGTTCAAACTTTAAACTAAGTTGCATACCATATATGGTTCCGTTTTGCTCAGTAATTTCAGAGGCGAAAATTTTCAAAGAATTAGCTTTTAATAACAGTTTATCTGCATATATCGCAAATTACGAGCTAATTTATAAATGTGAGAGAAAATCCCTTTATGTGTTTAATGGCTATCAATCTACTCTCTATACATATCAACTTTGAACTAAATTGGTTGATAATTTAACCTGTAATGGCCATTTGACACTTTTTGCTATTAATAGCAACGTTAACAGTAGCCATCTTGGATGTTGCAAGAAGTTGATTTGTATAAACTTCAAACTACTCCACCTAGGGACCTTTTATAACAAATATGGTTCTGGTTTGCTCAGTAGTTTCAGAGAAGAAGATTTTCAAAGATTAAGCTTTTAATAGCAGCTCATTTGCAAATTTTGCTAAGTACGGGCTAATTATAAATGTGAGGAAAAAATCCTGTTACATATGATAAATGGCTATCTATCTACTCCCTATATATCAAATTTGAACTAAATCTGTTAATAAATAAACCTTTAATTGCCATTTTGCACTTTTTGTTATATATAGCAATAGCAGCCATCTTGGATGTTGCAAGAAAACGATTTGTACAAACTTTGAACTATTTCACCTAGGGACCTTCCACACCAAATATAGGGTTTTATTTCGCCAAGTAGTTTCAGAGTAGAAGATTAAAGTTTAAGCACGCTCGCACGCATGCTTCGTCATTCCATAAGCTCAGGCGGCCAAAGCCAGTTGAGGTATATATATATATATATATACTGACAACGTCATAAACTAAATAGTTTTAAATTAATCAATTTGAGCACTAAGTGTTTCGCACCAATTATTTTTTTGCCAGTCACATGCTTGAAGAATTAAGACGATTTTTATCAAATCGATATTATTACCTGCGTCTCGAAAGGCACATATAAATGGTGCGTAGTTGTGTAACACATAACCCCTATGAACTTTATTCAAATTAAAAAAAAAAATACCCAGTTTTTTGCACACATCAGTGATGTGCAACTCCTATATTTTTAATTAATTAATTTATTATTTTTAATTTTTATTTTATTTTATTTATTTATTTATTTATTCATTTATTTATTTATTTATTTATTTGTAAATCATTGCATTTGGAACCTTGTCATTTTATACAGAAAAACATATGAACGATGCATAGATTGTGTAATCCATAATTGCTATAAACAATTCAAAATAAATAAAATTTCATCCAGATCTTTTGCACACATCAGTGATGTGCTCCTCCTTTTTAGTGACATTTGACGAATATTTTTGGTTAAATTATTGCATTTGGAACTTTGTCATTTTTTACAGAAAAAGCATATTAACGGTGCATAGTTTGTGTAATCCATACGACATATGTTAAACTTTGATAAGATCGGTAAAGTTAGCTACTAGTAACTGGCTACTTGTAAAAGAAAAGTTAGCTACTAGTAGCCAGTTACTTGTGAAGAAAAGTTAGCTACTAGTAAGCAGTGACTTGAACGATTAAAGATAAATACTAACAATTATTTCTAGTTAGCTTTTATTTACTTATTTACTGATAAAAACAAATAAATGTTGACCATGTGTAATTCGATCTTAATCACAGCTTTCGCAGATATTCCTTCCGCATAAGTTTTCTTGTACCACGAATATAGTACACAGATATAAAAAAAATTACTGTATTACGTAACAATTAAAAAATCTGCATCTAATGATACAAAATATTTAGAAATAACAGCCTTCATACGCACGCATACGTTTACGCAATCCGACTGGGGGGTAGTTTTTTGGTGTAGATTTCTATGATTTTTCACATTCAGTGCGAGTAGCTGGCTATTTATTTCAAAGATATTCAATATTCATTCACATCATCATCAAGGATATTCAATTCTGCATTTAACGATATCAAATATTTAGACATAACAGCCTTCATACTCACGGATACGCTTACGCAATCCCGACTGGGGGGGTAGTTTTTGGTGTATATTTCTATGAATTTCAATGATTTTTCACATTCAGTGCGAGTAGCTGGCTATTTATTTCAAAGATATTCAATATTTATTCACATCATCATCAAGGATATTCAATTCTGCATATAATGATACCAAATATTTAGACATTAAAGCCTTTATACACACGCATACGCTTTCACAATCCGACTGGGCGGTAGTTTTTTGGTGTAGATTTCTATGATTTTTCACATTCAGTGCGATTAGCTGGCTATTTATTTCAAAGATATTCAATATTTATTCACATCATCATCAAGGATATTCAATTCTGCATTTAATGACACCAAATATTTAGACATCACAGCCTTCGAATTCATACGCAGGCATACGCTTACGCAATCCGACTGGGGGTAGTTTTTAGTGGAGATTTCTATGATTTTTCACATTCAGTGCGAGTAGCTGCTATTTATTTCAAAGATATTCAATATTTTTTCACATCATCATCAAGGATATTTAATTCTGCATTTAATGATACCAAATATTTAGACATAACACCTTCATACTCACGCATACGCTTACGCAATCCGACTTGGGTAGTTTTTAGTGGAGATTTCTATGATTTTTCACATTCAGTGCGAGTAGCTGGCTATTTATTTCAAAGATATTCAATATTCATTCACATCATCATCAAGGATATTCAATTCTGCATTTAACGATATCAAATATTTAGACATAACAGCCTTCATACTCACGGATACGCTTACGCAATCCGACTGGGGGGTAGTTTTTGGTGTATATTTCTATGAATTTCTATGATTTTTCACATTCAGTGTGAGTAGCTGGCTATTTATTTCAAAGATATTCAATATTTATTCACATCATCATCAAGGATATTCAATTCTGCATATAATGATACCAAATATTTAGACATTAAAGCCTTCATACGCACACATACGCTTACACAATCCGACTTGGGGGGTAGTTTTTGGTGTAGATTTCTATGATTTTTCCTATTCAGTGCGAGTAGCTGGCTATTTATTTCAAAGATATTTAATATTTATTCACAAATATTTATTCTATTTAAGTATTCAATGTCTAAACATTTGGTATCATTAGATATAGAATTGAATATCCTTGATGATGATGTGAATAAATATTGAATATCTTTGAAACATATAGCCAGCTACTCGCACTGAATGTGAAAAATCATAGAAATCTACACCAAAAACTACCCCCCCTAGTCGAATTGCGTAATCGTATGTGTGCGTAAAGGAAAATATGTTTGGCAATCCCCCCCACCCCCAGAAATTGGCGGTTGCAGGTCTAGCATGCTTTTTTGTCTCCCGCTCTCACCGAAAGGAGTGGACATTAAGATGAATTTGTCCGTCCGTCTGTCTGTCCAGTCGTCTGTCCTTCCGTCTGTAAGTCATTCCGTCCGTCACGTTTGGTTTCCGTGCAATAACCTCAGTTACAATTAAGGTTTTTAATGAAACTTGGCACAGAGGTAGGATTGGGATTGATTTTCGGGTCACTAGCTATAGGCCAAAGGTCAAGGTCACTGAGACTATAAATAGAAAATCGGTTTGCGGTCATTTAAAGATTAACCGTTCAAGATTTCTAATGAAACTTGGCACAGAGGTACCTTATGACAAAAGCTGGCTTTGGATTGATTTTCGGGTCACTAACCCAAAGGTCACTAGCTATAGGCTTAAGGTCAAGGTCACTGAGACTATAAATAGAAAATCGGTTTCCGGTCATTTAAAGGTTAACCGTTCAAGATTTTTTAATTGAAACTTGGCACAGAGGTAGCTTATGACATGAGCTTCCTTGGGATTGATTTTCGGGTCACTAGGCCAAAAGTCAAGGTCACTGTGACTATAAATAGAAAATCGGTTTCCGGTCATTTAAAAGTTAACCGTTACAGATTTTTGTCCCCCACTTTCACCGAAAGGGAGACAAACAAACGATATATCATAGTTCCAAATTCCCTTTTTGCATTTTGTGCTAGGACTGCCCATATTACCCCTCATATATCATTACGATTACAGAAGTCTATTTCATTTGAAAGCGGGGGACATAAATTCTATGAATTTGCTTGTTGTTAAAGAATTGCCTACGCGCAGTTCTAGAACGTTCTGCTGCAACGAATTTTTGACAACTTCAAAATAAGCATTCACTACTGGAAACCCGAATTCTAGATAGTTACTGTATATAAAAAACATGTTTAGCTTCTTTTAAACCTAAAATAACAATTGCCCATTGCCAAAGCTGCATAAACAACTTAACAAAGACAATAGTTTGGTATCACAGGCGCTTGTTTCGATATTTAAAAAAAATAAAACCCCTGGACCCTTATATAAGTCTTATATAAGGGTCCATATATTTTTTTTAAATATCGAAACAAGCGCCTGTGTTTGGTATGCCCAGTTTGACTAAGGTGTTTCGTTGATATTTATGGTAAGCGTTTAAGCCAAGGTCAAGAAAGTATTTTCAGAATTTTTTACGCTGATTTTTATATTGTGGAGCAAATCAAACTTATGAATCATCGTTTATATAAATTTATGCAACATGAAAAAAGTTAACCTTTTGAATCTATTTAATTTTATATAATGTGGAACAAGTAAAACTTCGTAAGTTTTTTCTTATTATTTTATGCAACATGAAAGCAGACCATCTTCTAAATGTTCTTCCGTTTCATTTGATGGAATGTGTTTTTCCGTGTTCAAGTGTTTGTTAGTGTAAACATAATTTTAGTTGGAAACAGACTACGTATTGAGTTTCATCAGCGATATGATAAAACGATGAATCTAGTCTCTTTTTCCGAGATAACAAGAGGAGAGACGGTAGGATAAAGAAGATACACGTATCAGAATACCGCTTAAACACCTGCTTTATGAAAGCGATTAAACTGGCACTCTCAATCAATGCAACATTCTATTTTTCTTTTCTATATAAAGATTGAGTACTTGTATATGACGTTTACTGGTGAAATCTTGAAATTCTTGCACAAATTTTCACATTATTTAACACAAGTTTGCCAAGATAACTTAATTTTAACAAATAGTTGAGCCCTATACTTGTCCCTATACAATTGGTGTCAGAAATCACTTTTTATTTTCAATATGTCCCTTTGTTGTTGTGTATAATTATATTTCTTGTGTGGTTGTTTATATGTTTTGTCTTTAAACTACTTATGGTTAAATTTAATTTTTTTAACCTTTAAAGTTCTCTTTATTCAGAAGTTGCAGTGCATAAGGTTATTTTATTACTAGTGGTACAGAGCATACACTTGGCTCATTGTAAACTTAACGATAATTTTTATTGACCAAACATATGATAAGTGCTTCAACGAAGATATCACTACGACTGTTCTATTAGGCCTACATGAAATATGCCCATTTGGAACCTACTGATCAACAGATTACTAATGCTTTATTGAAGACGCCATGATTACTGGCAAAACATGTAGTACTTTACTAGACCTCGTAATGACTGTTGAAGCATGTAAGTGCTTGAATGAAGCCTTCACATTGATGGCAAAACATATATCAGGGACTTCATTGAAGACTTCACAATAACCTTTAAACATATAACAAACCCATGTGGCCAAGTGGTTATGACAAAAGCCTTCAAACACAAGCCATCGCATCACTGTGGGTTTAAACCTAGTTGACTACAAGTGAGAAAAGTTTAATTATGAATGCTTATTTCCTTTTCAAAGTCATACCTAGTCAGCAGATGCAGTTCACTTGATAGCCCTAAAAAGTTGCAATAATGCTGAAGCAATATTATACAACTAACTCACTCACTTACTCAATAAATTAGAACAGATAAATAACATCAGTATTATATGTTTTATTTAGCATTGATATACCAAAGACACATACAACCGCCATTCCTTTATACTAATGGAACTATATTGTAATAACAATTACAACAAGGTATTAATCACAACAAGAGCTCTAATCAGATTAAACTCAATACATTATTTTTACAAATAAATACAATCTACTCGTGTTTCTATTTGTGTCAGTTAGTCTACGAATAAGTGATTTAAATACATGTTTTATTTAGCACCAATGTGCTCAAAGACATTCAAAGCCAGCCATTTGTTACATAGGTTTTGTATAATAAAACAGCTAAACAACTCACTATGGTTGGCTACTTAATGGGTTCTGCTTAGCCCTAAAATGTAACTTTAAAAAAAACACAGTTGTGCTGAATTTGAACCTAAAATACTCTAGCAGCTTGGTGCTCAATGAATTCAGCTATTAAATTATACAAAAAAGTTATGGTCTATGCATACCACAATCAACACACAATATTGTACTGTTAAGACTGTACCTGCAAATAACAGCTAGTCAAAATTTTTTATTTATTAAACTTGATTACAAAAGAGATTCAAATTTCACAGACATAAAATTAAATTTATAAATACCAAAATATGTCATTTGCAAACAATAAAATTTTTCAATAAATATATTTGTTGCTTTAAAAAATATCTTGACACAATAATATTGTTCAAAATACAACATCATTTTCTAACAATTCCAAATTTTTCACCAAAAATAATTGTTTTAAAACATAAGATTGAAGTATAAATGTACCAGATATTACATGAGTTTGAGTGGTAATTGAGGAGACAGCCAATATATGATTTATTTAAAACCACATTTCTGTCAGCAATTTATTTGTTATATTTTTGTAATTTGAACCCAGTGTCATTAAAATATTTATATAACACTTGTTGAAATACAGCATGTCATTTGAAACACAATCATTTTTATTTTATATTGTTTTATACCTAATAACCTAACATCACTTAAATACAGCTGTTAAAATCATCATATGTCAACCATTTTATTGTTATTTTTTGGAGAACATATGAATAAACGTAATTAATCCTGTATGTTGTACTTTAGTAAAATTCACTTTTCCCCACACTGATTCATATTGATATATTTCTTGCACCACAGATAGAAATTTCCATATAAAGAGCGTTGCAAGATATTTCAACCTTGCACCACCCCACCCCCCCTCCCTGTACAAGATAGCTTACACGTTCTTTTTCCCACAAAGATTTATTAATGAAATCAGAGGTGTATCGATACTTTGAGAACTGCTTCATAACCAAGAATCTGGCATCAAATGAATGGAACAGGTAATACTTAAAGTTCAAATTTAAAATCTAATTTTAAAAACTCTTTTTTCTAAATCAATAACAAGTTTATTTCAAATTACATTAATTTTTATATGACGAAATGTTAATATGAATTATGACATCACACTTGTTCCAGCTTGTGTATTCACATGTCACTTCCATCAAATGTTGAATTTTGATTTTTAATAGCACTTGTATTTTTTCGGTACTAGAAATAGAATCAATCAGTACTTATGGTGTCAGATAGGGAAATATCAACCCTCGTTCTAATATATCTGGTCTAGAACTTGGCAAGCCTCGTTCTGGACCAGATATATTAGAACTTTGGTCGAGATTTCCCTATCTGGCACCACAAGTAGTAATAGATATTTAATGTATATCCAGTATACCATAAAATAAGCATGCCAAAAGTCAATGTACCATGCTTAAACATTCTAAGAAACTAAGATTAAACATGTCAAATTTTGCACAGTTTTTTCAACTTTATGACTCTTTCATTTAATATTTGAAAAAAGATTTTGAATAATCATTTTTCTGAAATCAGAATACCATGCACTATGTGTGCCTCAAGTTTGACAAACACTGACAATCACTCTTCTGAATACAAATCCTTATATGTGCTATAAATAGTAAAAACAATGCATTTTTATATTAGTGAATATCCATCTGTTTATTAAATATACCTAGTTCTTAAAGCTTATATACTTGAATATACAAATACTAATGGTTACTACTAATCCACTGTTCATCTATCATAAGCAGTACCTAATGTTACCACACGTACAAATACACTGACACTTTCTTGATATACTTAATATCTATATATAATAAAAATATATAATATATTTATATATTAAAGCACTTTTATATGTTAATATATATATAACAAAAAATAATCATACATAATTACATACTCACTGATAAATGTTTAATACTTAATTAAATACAAATAAAACCCTTTTTTTCGATGAAAGATAGTCTTACATGGCTGACTTGATTATCTGTGTGTTAAAAACCACTATTTATTCCAAATGGATGATACATGGTTTGAAATTTAGACAATATATTGTGCAACAAGAGGAGACAATCTATGGAAAAATTTGGGGGCACCACCTAAAAATCTTGTTTTCAATCAAACCCATAGCAATAAACAATAAACTTTGAGAGTGTTGTACGAAATGTAGAAAATTGGAAAAAATGAAATTACCGTTCACGATGACATAAGAATTGACTGTTTATGTTGTAAAACGAACATTAAAGGAATCTCAATTAAAGTCAGTTAGTTAAGCAGTACATGTACTAATTTATGATATTTATTCAAGGTTTGAGAATGTTCAATATTTTTTCACATTATTTGTTAATTAAATTGATTAAGCCAACCCAGCTACAGCAAAAACCTTGTAAGCATGATTTTGCAAAAAGTTTTCACTGATAAGAAGTCAGTTGCATAGTAAACTCATCATCTCACATGAAATTTTGTCAAACAATTATCCACCTGAAATACATTTTTACCCAATAAAATGATATAAAGCAAGGTTGGAGCCAAAAATAAAATTGTTAGCAGTCAATCTGCCAATGTAAGAAGTCACGCAAAATGTGAACATTTAACATCCTCTGAACTAGCCCTGTAACCACTAGCCCTGGGTTACACAGACAATAGTTTATGTCAAATACTGAAACAATTAGTGTAATTGGGTTTGCAACTTCTTCCAACAACTGAATTCAATTATTGAAAATACCACATATAATTTTTTTTTAAAAAAAAAAAAAAAAAAAAAAAAAAAAAAAACACATCTTCTTCACAAATCTGCTATAAAGAACTTTTTATGCTTACTTACAATATCAATCTTCAGTATTAGAGAGTTCCTACAAGTCAATAATATACTACAAACACACAATACTGACAGAACAATATGTATCCTGGTTGCATAGAATATATATAATATATATTTTTTAAAAATCTAAATTTTTTAAGTTCTAGAATCACAATACATCAACTTCCAGCCAGATTTTAAGTTTGTCTAATTTGACGAGATTTCCCGCCACAACCTCTTTCTTCCTGATTGGAATTCCATCAATACGAATATTATGAACACCGTTCTTGCGTATCTTTCTTCTTAAGTGTAAGGAACTAATTCCATGCTTTTGATGCAAAGAAAATAATTTCTTTTCATTTCCTCGTCTTATTTTGTATCTTACATTGTCTTTGAGAGCAGCAAGAGACGGAAGGATTTTGAAAAGTTCCATTTTTCGTTTACTGTTTTTGTGATTAATCTTGATAGTGATTGGATGATGAGGTTTTGATGATTTTAGAGATTTACTGGTTTTGGTAATTTTCACGTTGTGATGGTGCCTCTTTTTATGTTTTGCCTCCTGTGTCTGCAATAAAAAAAAAATCCAGTGAAATAATAATACCTAACTTTGTGGTAGAATAAAGCTTGTGTGCAGTTTGTTTACAATTGAGATCATTTATCAGGAATATTATTTCAAAACACAGTGTATATTTTTATTTTTTAATTTGATTTGATTTTATCTTTATTTATTCGATATTTTTTTTAAAAAAAAAATTCTAATTTCATTAATTTTATTTTCTTTATTATTATTTTTTTCATTAGTTTATTATTTATTTATTTATTTATTTTTAAATTTATTTATTTTATTATTTATTTATTTATTTTTATATATTTTTATTTTTATTTATTTATTTATTTTTTTTTGTTAGAAGTCTGACTGAAAATATATTATCTAAATTTGTTGATAAAAAGCAATATTTGACAAAAAACTGAAGCATCTAACAACAAGGCATGAGATATATAAAGAAATAATAAGTACAAAACAATAACAATAACTTTAAGTATGAATCACACAATCGGGAGTCTATCAGATATAATAACTTAATGGCGCTAAAAATACTGTGACAAATAAACTGTACATTGTATCCTTGAAACACCTAACTCTGTGGTAGAATAAAGCTTGTGTGCGGTTTGTTTACACTTGATATCATTCATCAGGAAGTACATCACTGCATACACTCAAAGTCAAAAAGCCACCCCAAGGGTTAAACTTTCCATACTTAGTAAGAAAATTTTTTTGAAACATATTTCAAATACACTTAAATGCATCATCCATCAAATCCCTTGTGATACTTGAATACATCACCCATCATCTAGTTTAAACAGGTTAATGAGATTTAGATCAGGTAAGAGTTTAAACTAACTTAAAGTTTTCTGAGATTAAACCTGGATTTCAAATAAAGATCGCTCACTTACTTAACAGACACAATTAATGAGAATATTACCTGTGTAAAAGCTTGCCAAAGGTTGGTGGTTTTCTCCGGGCACTCCAGTTTCCTCCTCCATCCCAGAACTGACCGTTTTGAAATAAGTGAAAGAATCTTGACTGGTGCATAAAACTGCATTACTCCACTCCACTCCACCTTAGTAAAAATTGCTATACTGTAATGACTATCAACTTACCTTATTATTTGATGAATTAATACTTCGTTTAGCTCGTTTTGACAATGGAATGTCCTTTTCTTCAATATCACAGGCATAACATTCTTCACCATTCGGTAATGAACCATCATCAGGACCAGCTACATGTGGAATATTACCTCCCGTTGGAAAGGATCCGAAATCTCCATCTGATGTACGAGCACAGTATCTACAAGAAAAAGGTTGATGATATCATGAACACAAAAAAACAATAAAATAAAGAATCCCACTGCTTCAAAAGAATTCTTAATATTAATACCCTTGATCTTGTCCATAATTTTTATCATATACACATAAATAGAAATAAAAGATTATCCCTAAATAAATGCTAGCTCTCAAAGGGCTATGTTTTACTTGATTCTTTTGTGCTTTTCACTTATCCTACATAAAATCTAGCTACCGCTTAAGTTTCATGAGGATACAATTTCAACTTTATAAAATTCACTTCTAAAAAATTCATTATGAGAAAAAAGGCAATAACTCCTTAAAATGCAAAGTGCATTATAGTTCTGCACTTTCCCTAATCAAGATCTATATTCTAAATCTATATACTAAAGAAGTTTCATGCTGATACCTCTTATAGTTTTGGTAAGACCTCAACTTTGTAATATATAAACTCACCCCTGTGCATTATGACCTTAGCCCTGTGATATATGTACAAACTCACCCTTGTGTCATATTACCTCGGCCTTGTGATGTATACACTCACCCTTGTGACAAATAAACTCACCTCTGTGCCTTATTACCACAGCCCTAATATATATAAGCCTACCTGTGTGTGATATTACCTCACCTCTACACAATCTTACTCATGTGCCATAAGACTTCAGCGCTGTGATAAATATAAACTCACCCCTGTGCTATAACCTGATATCCTGGAGGACAATCACACATAAAACTACCAGAGGATGGTGAACAGCCAAACAAACAAGGATTACTACTGCACACATTTATATCTAAAAACAATGAAACATATAAGAAATATTTTATGCAAATCAAGACAGCATATGTCATCGTTATCAAAACAAGAATCTTAAAATTCTGTAAAAACAAGATTTTGGTAAATCAGAAAAGCATGTTAGCTACCCCCATAAATTTATGATGAAGAAGAACTTACTATCAGTCCATAATTGTTAGTCATATACATATTTGGAGAACAAAATTCCATATTAAAACAAAATCATTTAAAAATATCAAAATCCATATAAAATTAATGACCTAATCGTTCTATGTACAGAAGAATTCAGAGAAGATTTTTCAATTTAAAAATACAATTTGGTTAGGTCAATGCTTTTTAGTTCAATCTTATGGTTATTTTTATGAGAAAAGTTCTGAATAAAAGAAATATTTAGAAAAACCATATGACAAACAATTATGGAACTTTCTAAAGCATACCTATAGTTACTATAGTAACTTCCTATTCTGTCTTTAGTGAAATTGTGAATAATGCTAATGCAGACAATGATGTTAACTTTGTTGTATAAGCCAAATTCACAAAGCATTTAAATATTTTCAATATTTTAAATAGTAGCAAAAAATAAATAAATAAATAAATTAATTAATATATTAATTAATTAATTAATTAATAAATAAATAAAACAAAGGTTTAAAAACATTGTTATAATTATAAATTTTCATTATATAAATAAAAATTGTATAAAAATTGAAAAACCTTTATCTTTTTTTTTTAGAAGTCAGTAAAGTCAGTATATAGCAATTTAGAGTTTACTTTCAAAATTTGGTCATGACTTTTACTTTGACCTCATGTAGTAAAACAATGCCAAAAACCTGAAACATTACAACCTGCAGTGACATATCTTCAAAAGTAGTTAAAGTAGAAGCAAAAGCAAAGTAAAAAACTAGTTCATGACCTTAAACTTGACTTTATTCAAGAAAGTATTGAAACTGAAAAAACTGCATGTTAATTTTTTCAAAGAGAAAACATACATCAATTTGAATCTTATTTTGAAAATGAAACCATGACCCTAACCTTTGACCACAGCCTCAAGAAGAAATATCTAAATTAATATAAATCATCAAAAATTAAAATCTGCATCTTAAATGGTAAAATAGAAGCAAAAGTACAAAAGGTAAAAAACTGAAGAAATCTTCACACATCAATGAAATCTACACAGATTATGGTTTGATAATGACTGCAACCAGACACTGAGGATTAATTTGTTATACTTTAGATTAACATTTCTAGTCCATATGAAACAGAGAGGGAGAGAGTAGTAGTAGTAGTAGTCAATAAAAGAAAGAGTAGTCCATAAGAGAGAGAGAGAGAGAGAGAGAGAGAGAGAGAGAGAGAGAGAGAGAGAGAGCTTACCTATACATATCATTTGTTCTGGATCAAAGCTATATCCTCCACTACACTGACAGTTATAGGCTCCAGGAATGTTAATACACATAGCAGCACCACATATCGATGGAGAAGTACATTCATTATCATCTGAAATAAATTAACAAAGCTTTATTGATGCACAAGGAATAGCAAAGAGTTGTCCCAAGAACAGAGGAATAGTGGAGTAATTGTTTGTCAGTGTCTGTGTCAAGATCTAATGAGTTTTGCTCAACAGACATATAAATTGCTCATGTGAGTGCACATGGGAAGCACATGTGTTTTTGTTTACATCTAAGAACATCTGCAGCTTTAAAATATGAATGTCTTCATTTGAATGAGGGCCTGGTTGGTCAAGCACTCAAAATTGAGTCAGGTTACTGAGCACAGTGTCCCTCACTTCTAGGTTCAAATACATCCGAGTAGATTATAGTGCGAGAAAGTTGGAAAATTTGTTAGCTGAGGGTCATTGGTTTTTTCTATGCATTCCAGTTTCCTCCATCATCCCAGAAATGACAGCCTCAGTAGAAGTGAAAGAATCTTGACTGAGATGTTATACACAACTACTCAACTCTACTCTTTAAATAAATGATCATTTCTGTAAACTCATATTTTGTGACCTTGACCTTTGAATTCATTACCTTTACAAAATAAGTCAAAATGATCAAAATGAAATTCCTAAATATAACCAAACATGTTATTCCAAAAACTCTAGATATGGAGATGGTTAATCATTTTACACCAAAAAAAAAAAGAATGAAAAAGGTAGTTAGAAAAATAGAAATATAAGCTGTAACTAAAAAATATGTATTATATTTTTATTACTTGGTTGCTGTCATGGTAACCAAGAACAGGACATGAAAAACAAATGGAAAAAAATAAATAATAATAAAGAAAAATAAAATAATAATAATAATAAAGAAAACAAAATAATTACATAAACGGAAACTTACCAACACATTTACCATATCTGTTAGTAAATCCAGGTGGGCAGATACAATTATATGATCCAACTGTATTCTCACATTTACCTTCACATCTACCATCTTTACACTCATCAATATCTTAATTATAATAAACATATAAAATATATAAAACAAAAAAATATATCTTATATTAAATTGTAAAACCACAAATGTTAAGCAGCGATCAAATTTTGTTATTATTCATGAGTTAGTAAATACATAAAGTTTTATGTCAAAAATTTTTTTTACTTACCAAGGTGACCCAAAAAGATTTATTTTTACAAAAAAACGATTCAACAAGATTTTCTCCAGACAATTTTATTTAAAAAAGACAAATTTTGACCCAACAATTATTCATGATGTTATTGTGATAATAAGTACAGACAATATTACTTAAAAGTCAAGGTTAAGATGACTCAAACATAATCTACTAACAAATGTTTCCAAGCAAGAAAAGTGTTTTTCCTATGTCAGAGAGTCAAACTATTACCAGATTAAGCAACATAAGACAGGAACATTAAATTTAGTTAAAATATTCTGGGTTTTTATCCTGATGCAAAAATTCCATAGAAAAATCCAATAAACTTGAATAGAGTTTAGTAAAGTGTAGCCTCTCTGGAAATTTAACATGTTGAAAAACTAGGTAAATATGCTGTAAAACATCACTACGAACATCACTTCAAATGTTAATTTCTCCTTATTCAACATACAATCCACACATTTACAATATTTTAGTTTTTACAGAAATATTTACAGTGTTTGAAATGTACATCACAATTTTTAAGTATCACTCGGTCCAATTAAGTGAAAAATATCTTAGAGTAACTAAGTTTATTAGACGATCTTTGAAAATTTTGCAAAATCCACTGTTGCAAAACAAAGTGATGTTGAGTCAAGAATATATCACTTATATCGAGATGCCGCCAGCTATAGGCGAAAGTGCAGAAATTTTGCCTGTGCATTGTGCTGATGGCATTATACAGCAGGGTTCTTTATCGTGCCATGCCTGCTATGACACGGGACCTCGTTTTTTTTAAGTTCCCATCCAAAAGAACAGTGACTTTCATTTCGTTATGCCGAGTGATTGACAGTCACTACCCACTTTCAAGTCTTGCGTCAGACCAAGCCAGGGTTCGAACCCACAACCTTCCACTTACAGAGCGAGCACTCTACCAACTGAGCTACCACAGTGGCCTAAAAAACTAAGATTATATATAAAGGCATATGGTAAAAGAAAAATAACAATATACAATGTAGTTTATGTATCTGATGTAAAAATACTTTTTATTTGTCATAAGGAACACCTTTGTTGTAAGGAACACCTTTATTTGATTTAAGGAACACCTTTATTTGATGTAAAGAACACCTTTATTTGATTTAAGGAACACCTTTATTTGATGTAAAGAACACCTTCATTTGTTCTAAGGAACACCTTCATTTGCTGATCCACATTGTGTGTTTGACAATTCCACTTTCAGAAAAACCTTTTTAAATAAAAAAGAATAAAAAGAATAATAATAATAATAAAAATGTATAAACCAAAATGAATACTTAAACTGCCTACCTATACATCTTGTTCCTGATTGGTCAGTTCTGTAACCACGTGGACAAACACATCTGTAACTTCCTGGAACATTCTGGCAAGTTCCTGCAGGACCACAAAGAGTTAGCTGTTCTGCACACTCATTGATATCTATTAAACATACATAAATATCCATGTTTTGAATACATTTTGTACCTATATCATATCTATAATACATGTACAACGATTTCACTCATACATGAGCGGCCTTGGTGGCCAATTGGTCTAAAGCATGTGCTTATTTATCAAAGTGCCTCTTACCACCAAGGTTGGAATTTGACTCAGTTTGATCCTAGTAAACATGTTTGTCGGTTCACTTGCAAAAGGTGGGTGGTTTCTTTGGGCACTCAGGTTTTCTCCACTTTCCAAGAACTGATCACATCTATATATATAAGTAATAGAATTCGACAGGAGCGTAAAACATCAATAATCCACTCAACACCACTTCTCAATGTTTAAGTGCCTGTTAAAATAACTAAATATTAATTGGGTAAAATTTTGTTGTTTTGCAAAAAAAAAAAAAAATTATTGGGGAAAATGTAGAATTGAGTTTTGTCAAAAATAAATCCACTTAAAGGCCTTCTTAAATAAATTTTTTTAGTAACATTAAAATTTGTGTTATTCACCAACCCATGTAAATAGCGTAATTAAATACCTTAATTACAAAAATTTGTGATTTTTACAGTATTTTACAAAACTGAATACAACCAAATATAGTAAGACAAATAAAGAAACAAGACAAATATTAAATAATAATAATTAAATGATATCATTATTGTTGGCAAAATGGAGTGGTTATAGTATTTTGATGGTGTCAAAACATTCAACTAATTTTGCAAACATAAATGCAATTAGCATATCAGAATAACACAACCAAAAATGCAATTAGCATATCAGAATTACACAATTATAAATGCAATTAGCATATCAAAATTACACAACCATAAATGCAATTAGCATATCGAAATTACACAACCATCAATGCAATTAGCATATCAAAATTTAGCATATCGAAATTACACAACCATAAATGCAATTAGCATATCGAAATTGCACAACCATCAATGCAATTAGCATATCAGAATTAAACAATCATAAATGCAATTAGCATACCAGAATTAAACAACCATAAATGTTATGAGCATATTGAAATTACACAACCATAAATGCAATTAGCATATCAAAATTTAGCATATTGAAATTACACAACCATAAATGCAATTAGCATATTGAAATTACACAACCATAAATGCAATTAGCATATTGAAATTACACAACCATAAATGCAATTAGCATATCAGAATTACACAATCATGAATGCAATAAGCATACCAGAATTAAACAACCATAAATGTTATTAGTATATCGAAATTACACAACCATAAATGCAATTAGCATTTCGAAATTTAGCATATCAAAGTTGTACAACCATAAATGCAATTAGCATATCAGAATTAAACAATCATAAATGCAATTGGCAAATCAAAATTAAACAACCATAAATGTTATTAGCATATTGAAATTACACAACCATAAATGCAATTAGCAAATTGAAATTTAGCATATCGAAATTACACAACCATAAATGCAATTAGCACATTGAAATTATACAACCATAAATGCAATTAGCATACCAGAATTAATCAATCATAAATGCAATTAGTTTATTAGAATTACACAATCATGAATGCATATAGCATATTAGAATTTCACATACATAAATATTATGACAAGATATAAAGAGAAAATCATTTAATATAAACAAAAAACTAATGAAAATATAAAAATGTCATCAGCTGTTTCATGGTAACTGATAGTGTAGCCTGGATACACATGAAATTAATTATTAGTTAAGAAAAAATGCACATGTTTTATATGTTCCTATCAAATATGAACAACACATGTTACAATGTTTATATAAAAACTTACGTTAACATTCACATTATAACTGATTACTTTTTTACCCACAGACACCTGTTTTAACCCCTAAAACTTATGTCACAATCACAAATTACTGATTGACTTTTAGCCCTATAGACACCTGTTTAAACCCCTTAAAATTATGTCACACTCACAGTGTACTGATATCTTTTTTGCCCTATAGACAATTGACAATCTTGGTTGGCCAGTGGTAGATCATCAGGTTTTACCGTGGGAAGTTTTGGGTTTGAATCTTTGCACAGGTCATACATAAGACTTTAAAGTTTGAAATACTGCTTTTTTTACTGGTGCTCAGCATTTGGAGTACAGAGAAATAACTAGTTCACTTGGGGCTAGGATATATTACTGTCAGAGAGAAGTTCTATGCTTGACTGCAGCATACTGAGCTAGCATCTTAAACAAGGCAGACCAAAATATTCAGCTGCACATCTCACATACTAGTATATAGAAAATTGCTCTGATTTATCCTTAAGATCCTTGCTCTCGTCAAGAACAGCTTAAATTGCTGACGTGGTGTTAAACAACATTTCTGAGATATTACCATAATTTACCCATGCATAATTTCATGAAATTCTGTTGAGAAATAAACTTCTTAGAGTGGTGACAAGGAAATTGTAACATATCAGCTATAATTATTAACTGCTAATTTGCATATTGCATTAATAACATACAAACCAAAAATACTGTAACATATATTAAATATCCTAAGTTCTATAGTAATGACGGCCATCATGGATTTAGGATCTGGCCAAAACATGAACTGTCCAAAATATTACCATTATAAACTCATGTATGAAGTTTCATGAAGTTCTCTTGAGAAATAATTTTGTTAGAATGCTGACAAGAAAAGTGTGACATACATATGTAATTGCTATGTACCTACATACATACAGGCCAAACCCTAAATCTCCTCCAAACTTTGTTTGCAAGGGGATAACAAAGTACTGTACAGTTAAAAAGACTATCTATGAACTTTATAGGCAGGTGGTCTTTATACAGAGTTCTTTTGGTTGAAATATGAGGCAATATAACTATAAAACAATTGTCTTAAAGAACAGGTGGTTTCTATATAGAGATGGTTGCTACAGCAGGTTTTACTGTAGTAAGGTTAAAAGTTAAAATTTGATTTCCATAGACTGAACACCATTCTTCTTTATTTGCACAAATCCAGTTTAAATCCTTTAAGCTTCATCCATCTTTGTTTAAAATGTATCTATCTCCTACCAATAAGACTACTTCATGTCACCATGACAACATGCATTTTTTTTTTTGGAGACGTCAGCTGTGATAAAGGATCTAATAAAACTCTAACATATATTTTATATTTTCAAGTTGAAAAAGTTTCATTTCAAAATTTTCCAGATGCTACTTAAAATTTTATAATATGCAAAAAATAATCTTAATGCCTTCATAGAAAGGGATACATGTACATGGATGCCACATTTAAACTAAACAGGCATCTGCAGCTTATGCTTTTAAATAAAGCACTATCTAAATACCACTACCTTAATAGACACAAAAGCACTATCTAATTGCCACTCCCATAGTAGACATGAAACACTAACTAAATTCCACTCCCATAGTAGACATGAAAGCACTAACTAAATGCCACTCCCATAGAAGAAACAAAAGCACTATCTAAATGCCACTCCAATAGTAAACACGAAAGTACTAATTAAATGCCAATCCCATTGTAGACAGGAAAGCACTAACTAAATGCCACTCCCATAGTAGACACAAAAGCACTAACTAAATGCCACTCCCATAGTAGACACAAAAGCACTAACTAAATGCCACTCCCATAGTAGACAAAAAAGCACTAACTAAATGCCACTCCCACAGTAGACACAAAAGCACTAACTAAATGCCAATCCCATAATAGAAACGAAAGCACTAATTAAATGCCAATTCCATAGTAGAAACAAAAGCACTAACTAAATGCCAATCCCATAATAGACACAAAAGCACTAACTAAATGCCAATCCCATAGAAGACACAAAAGCACTAACTAAATGCCACTCCCATAGTAGAAACAAAAGCACAAACTAAATGCCAATCCCATAGTAGACACAAAAGCACTAACTTAATGTCACTCCCATAGTAGACACGAAAGCACTAATTAAATGCCACTCCAATACTAAACAGGAAAGCACTAACTAAATGCCACTCCCATAGTAGATATGAAAGCACTAACTAAATGCCACTCCCATAGTAGACACAAAAGCACTTACTAAATGCCACTCCCATAGTAGACATGAAAACACTAACTAAATGCCACTCCCATAGTAGACACGAAAGCACTAACTAGATGCCAATCCCATAGTAGACACAAAAGCACTAACTAAATGCCACTCCCATAGTAGACAGGAAAGCACTAACTAAATGCCACTCCCATAGTAGACACAAAAGCACTAACTAAATGCCAATCCCATAGTAGACAGGAAAGCACTAACTAAATGCCAATCCCATAGTAGACAGGAAAGCACTAAACTAAATGCCAATCCCATAATAGACACAAAAGCACTAACTAAATGCCAATCCCATAGAAGACACAAAAGCACTAACTAAATGCCACTCCCATAGTAGAAACAAAAGCACAAACTAAATGCCAATCCCATAGTAGACACAAAAGCACTAACTTAATGTCACTCCCATAGTAGACACGAAAGCACTAATTAAATGCCACTCCAATACTAAACAGGAAAGCACTAACTAAATGCCACTCCCATAGTAGATATGAAAGCACTAACTAAATGCCACTCCCATAGTAGACACACTAACTAAATGCCACTCCCATAGTAGACACGAAAGCACTAACTAGATGCCAATCCCATAGTAGACACAAAAGCACTAACTAAATGCCAATCTCATAATAGACAGGAAAGCACTAATTAAATGCCAATCCCATAGTAGACACAAAAGCACTAACTAAATGCCAATCCCATAGTAGACACAAAAGCACTAACTAAATGCCAATCCCATAATAGACACGAAAGCACCAATTAAATGCCAATTCCATAGTAGAAACGAAAGCACTAACTAAATGCCAATCCCATAGTAGACAGGAAAGCACTAACTAAATGCCACTCCCATAGTAGAAGCGAAAGCACTAACTAAATGCCACTCCAATAGTAGACACAAAAGCACTAACTAAATGCCAATCCCATAATAGACACGAAAGCACTAACTAAATGCCACTCCCATATAGTAGACACAAAAGCACTAACTAAATGCCACTCCCATAGTAGACACAAAAGCACTAACTAAATGCCACTCCCATAGTAGACACAAAAGCACTAACTAAATGCCACTCCCATAGTAGACACAAAAGCACTAACTAAATGCCACTCCCACAGTAGACACAAAAGCACTAACTAAATGCCAATCCCATAATAGAAACGAAAGCACTAATTAAATGCCAATTCCATAGTAGAAACAAAAGCACTAACTAAATGCCAATCCCATAGTAGACACAAAAGCACTTACTAAATGCCACTCCCATAGTAGACATGAAAACACTAACTAAATGCCACTCCCATAGTAGACATGAAAGCACTAACTAGATGCCAATCCCATATAGTAGACACAAAAGCACTAACTAAATGCCACTCCCATAGTAGACACAAAAGCACTAACTAAATGCCACTCCCATAGTAGACACAAAAGCACTAACTAAATGCCACTCCCATAGTTGACACAAAAGCACTAACTAAATGCCACTCCCACAGTAGACACAAAAGCACTAATTAAATGCCAATTCCATAGTAGAAACGAAAGCACTAACTAAATGCCAATCCCATAGTAGACACAAAAGCACTTACTGAATGCCACTCCCATAGTAGACATGAAAACACTAACTAAATGCCACTCCCATAGTAGACACGAAAGCACTAACTAGATGCCAATCCCATAGTAGACACAAAAGCACTAACTAAATGCCACTCCCATAGTAGACAGGAAAGCACTAACTAAATGCCACTCCCATAGTAGACACAAAAGCACTAACTAAATGCCAATCCCATAGTAGACAGGAAAGCACTAACTAAATGCCAATCCCATAGTAGACAGGAAAGCACTAACTAAATGCCAATCCCATAATAGACACAAAAGCACTAACTAAATGCCAATCCCATAGTAGACAGGAAAGCACTAACTAAATGCCACTCCCATAGTAGAAACAAAAGCACAAACTAAATGCCAATCCCATAGTAGACACAAAAGCACTAACTTAATGTCACTCCCATAGTAGACATGAAAGCACTAATTAAATGCCACTCCAATACTAAACAGGAAAGCACTAACTAAATGCCACTCCCATAGTAGATATGAAAGCACTAACTAAATGCCACTCCCATAGTAGACACGAAAGCACTAACTAGATGCCAATCCCATAGTAGACACAAAAGCACTAACTAAATGCCAATCCCATAATAGACAGGAAAGCACTAATTAAATGCCAATCCCATAGTAGACAGGAAAGCACTAACTAAATGCCAATCCCATAGTAGACACAAAAGCACTAACTAAATGCCAATCCCATAATAGACACAAAAGCACTTACTAAATGCCAATCCCATAGTAGACAGGAAAGCACTAACTAAATGCCAATCCCATAGTAGACACAAAAGCACTAACTAAATGCCACTCCCATAGTAGAAGCGAAAGCACTAACTAAATGCCACTCCCATAGTAGACACAAAAGCACTAACTAAATGCCAATCCCATAGTAGACACGAAAGCACTAACTAAATGCCACTCCCATATAGTAGACACAAAAGCACTAACTAAATGCCACTCCCATAGTAGACACAAAAGCACTAACTAAATGCCACTCCCATAGTAGACACAAAAGCACTAACTAAATGCCACTCCCATAGTAGACACAAAAGCACTAACTAAATGCCACTCCCACAGTAGACACAAAAGCACTAACTAAATGCCAATCCCATAATAGAAACGAAAGCACTAATTAAATGCCAATTCCATAGTAGAAACAAAAGCACTAACTAAATGCCAATCCAATAGTAGACACAAAAGCACTTACTAAATGCCACTCCCATAGTAGATATGAAAACACTAACTAAATGCCATTCCCATAGTAGACACGAAAGCGCTAACTAGATGCCAATCCCATAGTAGACACAAAAGCACTAACTAAATGCCACTCCCATAGTAGACAGGAAAGCACTAACTAAATGCCACTCCCATAGTAGACACAAAAGCACTAACTAAATGCCAATCCCATAGTAGACAGGAAATCACTAACTAAATGCCAATCCCATAGTAGACAGGAAAGCACTAACTAAATGCCAATCCCATAATAGACACAAAAGCACTTACTAAATGCCAATCCCATAGTAGACAGGAAAGCACTAACTAAATGCCACTCCCATAGTAGAAACGAAAGCACAAACTAAATGCCAATCCCATAGTAGACACAAAAGCACTAACTTAATGTCACTCCCATATAGTAGACACAAAAGCACTAACTAAATGCCACTCCCATAGTAGACACAAAAGCACTAACTAAATGCCACTCCCATCGTAGACACAAAAGCACTAACTAAATGCCACTCCCATAGTAGACACAAAAGCACTAACTAAATGCCACTCCCATAGTAAACACGAAAGCACTAACTAAATGCCACTCCAATAGTAGACACGAAAGCACTAACTAAATGCCACTCCTATAGTAGACAGGCAAATAAAGATAAAACTCTCCTAAATTAGGTATTTAATTGACAAAATGGTTTAAGTTGTTACAAATAAACAATATGGCCAGGGTTCAATTTCCGGCATTATATAAAAAACAATCATTCCAGTACTTGAGCACATGGGCTTTTTGTCAGGTTTTTTACCAAAAACAAAACCATTTGAAACAAATTCTTAAGACACCAAGTTTCCATTTATTAATAGGTGTACATGTACAGGTATCTTTATTATATAACCTTCCCAACATTCCATGTAATAAAGCTTTTCACTAAAAACCGTACTCCACTACTGTAATATCCCTTTAGGTAACTAGCATTATATATGTGGGATTGTGGTTATATTCATACACAATATGCATAAACATACATACTATACATCCCAAATTGTCAGGTACATCCCAGAATTCCATTTTGAAGTAATGACAGGTATACATAAAGGAAGAATAAATACATTCTTTTAAATTAATTATAGATAAAATTTACCTAAACACTGTTGTCGACTTCCAGAGCGATATCCTGGTGGACATTCACATCTAAAGCTTCCAACAACATTTACACATGAATGCTGACAGTTGTGTTGCATTGTAGCACATTCATCTAAATCTGTTAAAAAAGAAAACTGATTCATTTAATAATACTGATATCATATGTGTACAGTGGCAACAGAGAAACTTCCAAAATGAAAATATAATTCATACTGTACAGGTTTTCATTTTACATAGGTTATTCTTCATCATTCAGGTTAACTGGGGCATAATGATTGTGGCCAAATGTCATATTTAAAGGTCAAGGTTATACTGATTGCCTAACACCAGACGAGGAAGCACTCTCTTAAATTTTAAAGTAATATGTACATGTATGACCTGACCAGGTTTGAACCCCCAATCCCGATATGCTTTTTCATGTGGTCACTGAAGTGATCCGATCAAAATTAAACGTTGAGTTTGATTGTTATCAAACAGTCTTTGCAATTGTATACCTTTCTTTTTGTATACTATGTATATGTGTTTAATAACAAAACATCACTGACACAACCTTTGCACAAGTAAGTGAAAAGTTCAATCGATTGTTTTTGATTGAATGGAGTTTTACATTGAAGAGAAGAATATTTAACTTATATTGAGAGATCACCAGCTATAGGTGAAGTGACAGAAGTTTTTAACTTTACAGTGTGCTTAAGGCAATGTGCAGGGAGGAATTTTTGGCATACCACTCCTGCTGTGACAAAGAGCATCAGTTTTTAAGGTCTCCTTTGAAAGACCCCATGCCTAGTGCTTGGTGAAAGAACAGTTACTTCCTGTTTTCATGTCTTGGTCAGACCTGGCTGGTTTAAACCCTGACCCCCACAAAGTTAGTACTCTACCAACTAAGATACAATAGTGGTACAAATCAAATTGAAATTAACTGATGTCTACAATGGTAACTGTACAAGAACATACCTCTGCATGACTTTCCATCCATATTTAAAACATAACCAACAGGACAGGAACATTTATAACTTCCAGGTAAATTCTGACATGTAAATTCACAAGGTGGCTGTCTGTCTTCACACTCATTTACATCTGAAATATAATGACAGAAACATTTATAACTTCCAGGTAAATTCTGACATGTAAATTCACTAGGTGGCTGTCTGTCTTCACACTCATTTACATCTGAAATATAATGACAGAAACATTTATAACTTCCAGGTAAATTCTTACATGTAAACTCACTAGGTGGCTGTCTGTCTTCACACTCATTTACATCTGAAATATAATAAATTCACAAGATGGCTGTCTGTTCAGGCACTCATTTACATCTGAAATATAATGACAGAAACATTTATAATTTCCAGGTAAATTCTTACATGTAAATTCACTAGGTGGCTGTCTGTCTTCACACTCATTTACATCTGAAATATAATGACAGAAATATTTATAACTTCCAGGTAAATTCTGACATGTAAATTCACTAGGTGGCTGTCTGTCTTCACACTCATTTACATCTGAAATATAATGACAGAAATATTTATAACTTCCAGGTAAATTCTGACATGTAAATTCACTAGGTGGCTGTCTGTCTTCACACTCATTTACATCTGAAATATAATGACAGAAATATTTATAACTTTCAGGTAAATTCTGACATGTAAATTCACTAGGTGGCTGTCTGTCTTCACACTCACTTACATCTGAAATATAATGACAGAAATATTTATAACTTCCAGGTAAATTCTGACATGTAAATTCACAAGGTGGCTGTCTGTCTTCACACTTATTTGCATCTGAAATATAATGACAGAAATATTTATAACTTCCAGGTAAATTCTGACATGTAAATTCACAAGGTGGCTGTCTGTCTTCACACTCATTTACATCTGAAATATAATGACAAAAATATTTATAACTTCCAGGTAAATTCTGACATGTAAATTCACAAGGTGGCTGTCTGTCCTTACACTCATTTACATCTGAAATATAATGACAGAAATATTTATAACTTCCAGGTAAATTCTGACATGTAAATTCACAAGATGGCTGTCTGTCCTCGCACTCATTTACATCTGAAATATAATGACAAAAATATTTATAACTTCCAGGTAAATTCTGACATGTAAATTCACTAGGTGGCTGTCTGTCCTTACACTCATTTACATCTGAAATATAATGACAGAAATATTTATAACTTCCAGGTAAATTCTGACATGTAAATTCACAAGGTGGCTGTCTGTCCTTACACTCATTTACATCTGAAATATAATGACAGAAATATTTAAAACTTCCAGGTAAATTCTGACATGTAAATTCACAAGATGGCTGTCTGTCCTCGCACTCATTTACACCTGAAATATAATGACAGAAATATTTATAACTTCCAGGTAAATTCTGACATATAAATTCACAAGATGGCAGTCTGTCCTCGCACTCATTTACATCTGAAATATAATGACAGAAATATTTATAACTTCCAGGTAAATTCTGACATGTAAATTCATAAGGTGGCTGTCTGTCTTCACACTTATTTGCATCTGAAATATAATGACAGAAATATTTATGACTTCCAGGTAAATTCTGACATGTAAATTCACAAGGTGGCTGTCTGTCCTTACACTCATTTGCATCTGAAATATTATATACAAAATTTAGAAGAAAAAACCAATACATTTTCTTTAGAGGCAATATCAGCTTTATTGATATATCTTAATTCAAACTACTTTCTACCAATTTCATCTAACAATTCATTTAAGTGTGATCAATATTAGGTCCAGCTTAATACCATATACAGTAAGTAGGGAATCATCTCCTTGCTAAGCATCAATAATAGGCATTGGCAAACAAACAAATAACAACAAATAAGTAAAAATAATCAAAGTAATTTATGTACTGAACAACTGAACTGCATCCCTTCTATCGAAGTTTAAAAATTATTTTAAATGTGTCTTCACTTTCACTTTTCAATAAATTTCAGCAAATAAGAAGCTAAATACATAAATCCCCCCCCCCCCCCCCCCCCCCCCGCTTTATAATCAAGGAAATATCTGAAACCATGAAAATTTAATAAGATGCATACAGTCAGAATCACATTTTTAACTACATTACCATGTCAAAAAAACTAACTTGACATATTAAGCGTTTAGATACCTTTTTTATTCTATAATTAACATTGGTATCACAATAAATATATTTCCAATTAAAAGTTTTACATTGTTTGTTTACGTTAATTTCACATACCTATACAACTTCTTCCTGATACATCAGTTTTGTAGCCTTTGTCACATACACATCTAAATGATCCTATTGTGTTGATACATCTTCCATTCTGACATATCCCAGGGAATATCAAGCATTCATTTATATCTGAAATAAAACATTAAATATATATTTCATTGTCATCATTCAAAGAAATTTATAGAATAGAAATTCATGGTTAGCTTGGCAGGGTAAATTGAACCATGTTCATGAATCAGTCAGGGTAGATAAATCTGTGCAATGTTAAACATTATAAGGGAAGATATTTTTACAATACTAAGGTAAACCTTTGTTGTCAAGTTGTCAATTAAAAACATAGTGATAAAGGTTCGCAGGTCAGCTGTAGTGCTGCTTTAAAAATTGACAAATATATTTTGCATATTTTGTCATGTTATAAAGCCTCACATAACATGTCAAAGATGATTGAACCTTCCCCTGTGACTGAGGGTGCATGGATTTTTTAAATGCTACAATTCATACACTCTTCAGCATAGTCAGGGGTCTTAAAAATTGCCAAATTTTCTGGACATTTTAGTCAAAAAAATAAATGTAAAAATCATTTTTAATCAACATGAAAAATCAGTAGGAAATTTTTTGGTTGTAGGACATTTTCAATATTACAACAAAAAAAATCTGCTACCCAGTCATACAAAGGTAAACTGTAACTTTTAGGGTTAAAACAAAACTGCACAACATGCAAAATTCTGATGGTTGTCTATTATTTTTGTTTTAATATTTGAGTATTGCTATCCATGAGTGTACAACTGTCAATGGTTAACTTGCAATACAGTAATAAAGATCAAATAATCAGGCTGTTCTTTATTATTAATCAGTAAATAACTATACATCCTGTAGTAGTGTATCTATTCATTTTAACATCCAAATACTTTCTATGACAAGTTGTTTATTAAACCATCACATTGATTGACATAAAAAAAACATTACCAAAAAATAAATGAAAGTCATGGTTGTCAGTCTACATGAAAGAAGTTCTGAGCAGGATTTTGAAAATTTCTAAGACGTATTACTTGCATCAAATCATTTTAGCAAAACTTTTATTTATTTATAAGTTAAATAACTTTCACTTGCAATCAAAGAGGTTACATACATGTACATGTATGTTTTCAAATTACATCAACATTGATAAATTTATGGTAATTGCTCATGTGATCTATCAGACCTCTTGAGTTTATGTGATACATTTTGGGTAACTGAAAATTTTGAAACTGCCTTTTAAACAACTCGATTTTAATCTCCCTTTAAAATGTCAAACAGTCATGATCGAAATTCCCATTGTCTTGATATATATTTGCTTACCTTCACCACCAGGCCCAGTACCAGGTCCATGTACACAAAGTTTCTTGTATTCCCCTAAAACAAAAATGATAACAAAAAAACATATTCATAAATATATATAAGAAATTTTAACTGGTAAGAGCTTAATTTGAGAAAAATGTGTTTGTTGTTAAATAAAAATATATACAATAAAGTACCAAACATTTAGGTCAATGTATAAGCAGCTAAGGGATGGAGTTAACAACTGTCTGAAATAACAATGCATCTAAGTGTGTTATATTTGAATTAAAATCAAAATAACAAGTGTAACTAGACACCTAATTCAAAGACACAGCCTGGATTATTATATCTAAGAAAAACCAGCACATAATAAAGACTTGGAACTTCAAGTTATATTTAAATAAATCTCATTTACATACAGGTGAACCACTGTGGTGGCTCAGTTTGTAGAGTGCTTGCTACATAAGTGGGAGGTCGTGGGTTCGAACCCTGACTGGGTCTGACCCAAGGCTTAAAAGTGGGTAGTGACTGTTCTTTCACCATGCACTCGGAATTACAAAATGAAAGTCATGGTTCTTTTGGATGGGAACTTAAAATAAATGATGTTCTATGTCATGGTAGGTGTTGCATGATAAAGAACCCTAGTGTATGATGCCATCAGCGCAACGCACAGGCAAAATTTCTGCAATTTTGGCTATAGCTGGTGACATCTCAATTTAAGTGAAATATTTTTGACTGGGATGTTAAACACCATTACTCAACTCAACATATAGGTGTATCATCAAAATTGTTATACTCAATATATAACATACTTGAGGATTGCCTTGGACATCTTTCACAGGTGCCTCCCCATGCTTTACCTCCTGAACAACAACATGTAGTTTTGGTTGTTCTGGCAACAGAGGATGATGGGATACATCTGCCAGCCAATAACTGCATGTAACAGGATCCTTCCCTTTGATCTTAAATTATAAAAAATGTTCCATTATAATTTACATGAAAAACTTTAATAACTTTAAATGCATTCGACTTCTGTTTGTAAGTTATTCAGGGATATGTTTTCAATAAATTTTTAAATGCAAAAACACTTCAATTAAATAATATTCACACCTTGAAATTACTTTTTTACATATAGATGATTTATGAAAAACTGTTGTCTTTTTATTCAAGCAAGTTCTACTAAGTTTTAAAAAAGATAAAGCATTTGGCTTAACTAAACAGTAGCTTTTTTTATATAAACCTAGAGAGTATCAAAATTTAAAAAATTGTTTTGAATAAGCTTAAAGTAGCATGCACAAAACAGTGATCCTATGATCAACAAATGAAGGCTGAAGCTAGGATTAGATAAAACATAATATACAACTTTTAATTCAACTTACCAAGACATTTTCGGCCATCTCTACTAACATCATAACCAGGTGGACACCGACATCTATACCCACCTACTATGTTAACACAACTGCCTACGCCACAAATATCTGGGTTTTTACGACATTCATTGATATCTACAAATCAATCATTCAGTGCTTAATAAAAACATCCGGCTTCTTTATACAAACAATAAAAACAAAACAAATAACAAAAAATGTTGGCATTTTATCTGCACATGTATCAAAAAACCTTGAATCATTTTGTACTGATGTTGACTTAAATTTGAACTAAAAATGTGCTCTTTTGTACATAATACAGAAAAGCTCAAATAAAGATTTTATTACAAAAATAAAAGACTATTCATGTTAACACTGACATAAAATTCCACACACCCACAGCAATCAAATGTTTTACAAGCATCTGATATTGATTTGTGATAAATTATCCCCCTTGTTTCCAGGCACTGATCTCCCATTATGACAGTTACTGGTTCAAAATAAAAGTTTTACATAAAAATGTTTTCAAATGTGATGATTATATGTGTCTTATTTCTTGTTGAATTCTGTTATCAAACACACTGTTATTCATTCTGTAAATAGGCACTGATTATTATTTTGTCATAAGCTGCTAGTTTCTAGTCAAAGTTTTACATAAAAGATTATGTGTCTTTATTTCTTGTTTTTGTTTTGTTATTGAAGACACTGTTATTCCGCTGCTGAAATTTTCTACACAAGAAAAAATCTCATTATTATGCACCTCAATAACTTTGCTAGTTTGCTTATCTCCACAGTAATTGAGTATTTTTGAAGTTTAAAAGTCTAAAAATAATAATGTTTTTAAGTTTTCCTTTAAAAGTCTCCTATAATTTATCACCAAATCCCCTTTATAACACCAAAATCTGACTGAACAATGGTGGCGATGTATGAAGGATTTACTGTATTTCATTCTGTAATTCACAGAATGATTCTTATACATGTATTAGTATTTACCTCTACATTCCTCCCTTCCAGTTTCTTTATATCCCTCTGGACAAATGCACATGAAAGACCCCACCAGGTTTTTACATGTACGTGGGAATCTACAGTTGTTAGCTTGTGTCAGACACTCATCAACATCTAGTAATTAAAAAGAAAAAATCCCATGTTTTCAATAAGGCCGAAACTAGTGCTTTAAAGGTAAGCCTTCTAAAACTCAGATAAGAAATGTTTAACTTTTCTCTGTGTATATTGCCAACTTGTAAGCTTGGGAGTGGCGTGTAGTGATTATGATCTATGCCCAAGTCAAGATCATTTTATTCAGTTTTTGGATGGTGGAGAATACTATAAAAGAGGTAAGAAAGTAAATTGATGATATACCATGAACCACATCATCTGGTTTCCATTACATTGTAGTGAAAAAGCATTATTAATGGGATGCATTCTTGGATCATATGGAATATTTTAAGGAGTTGAAGAAATGATAAACTGCACATTTGATGCAGAAATATGAATCAGCTGACACTGAAATACAGTGATCTTAAATTTGAAATAAAAAATACCATAAGTACATTATCTAAAATTAAATCTTTGGTCATTTAAAGATGCAAATTGATTGATCTAAAACATAGAAAGTTTGAATTAGTGTACTGTGTGTTCTTTTTCAAATTATTCATCATCATCATCATTATCCTGTTTAGATTATCCAGGCCTTCGATTATTTCTTTTACAAGGTGAGGCCTGACTGTCCAGACATGAACAAAGTCTACCCTCCATGCTTGGTGATCCAGTGGGTTTGTATCACCCATTCTTAGAGACTTACGGTTCTGTTTTACTAGGTCATCCCAGGTGAGTTTTGGTCTACTCGGGGCATGATGATCAAGTGACATTTATTGTACAGATCCTAAATATCCATCCACAAATAAAATTCCAATAGCAAAATCACAAACATCATAAGGTACCAGTACTAACACTTACTATTAAACATCTTATCAATTATACTGTATTTGGTGGTCTTACAATATAAACAATAGAAATCTAATTTTTAAGTCTTTCAACAAAAGAATAAATAAATAAATAAATAAATAAAATAATTTATCTTTTATATAAATAAATAAATAAGATATTTTTCATAAATAAATAAATAAATATTAAAAACAAAATAATATAACTTTAAACTAAAAAAAATATTTAAAAATACATATTTTTTATCAATAAATACGTAAATAGTTTCAGCAAAATGTTCCAATCTAAACGAATATCACAGTGGTCTGAAGAAGATTCATATGTTTATAACTAACAGAACCAAATTTCCTCAAGGAACACATTTTTACGAAACTTACCTTCACAATGTAATCCATCTTGGGCCAGCTTGTATCCCTTAGGACAGATACAGGTAAATGTACCCACCAGATTTACACAGCGGAATGCACAATTGTTAAGTGGACCAATACATTCATTTATATCTGTAAAACCAGAAAAATCATCCATTACAAGCGCTGTTAAGAGAACATGGTAAGTAGTAAATTTGCAAGTCAAATCTATCTGCATACATTAACCAAAACATTTTCAAAACAAAAACGTTAAACACTCGATTTTGATGCTGGTGTTTCTGTTTTGCCTTTGGTAGTTTACTATAACATACAGGTAAAATCTTCCATGTTTTTAAAAACAGGCAAGCTTCAATAAATGATTATTTATTTAAAGAAAGAAAAAACAAGAATGTAATATTCCTTATAACATATTTATTAGGATTTTATATTCAACTAAAATTTTCTAAAAAGTTCCCACAATTAATATTTTAATTGATTTTTTTATATTATTTTTAATTTAGAATTAGTTATATTGAAAAAGGAATTAACAACACGTCACTCAAACTTTTTAATACCAAAATTTTGTCATAAGTTATATGTTTTACAATTTTATGTTTATTTCTCAGGTCATTTTTTATTTGATTGGATTAGATAAAAGCTCGAATTAAAATTATTTCACTTTTTTTTGGTGGTCAGTTCAGGTACAGTGGAGGAAACCAGAGTGCACAGAGAAAAACCACTGACCTTTGTCAAGCCAGCTTACAAACTTTCTGACACTAAGATCTACCTGAGTTGGTTTCAAACTTAGATGGTAGGTGGTGCTGTGATCTGTAAGTGCATGCTTTAGACCACTTAACTGTGAAAGCTTTTTTTGACAGAAACTTGACATTATTTTGATAGAACTATCCATGAGTGAAATCAAAGATATGCCCTCTTCCAATTTTACATTTAAACAACCTGTATCAAAACATCCAGGTATGGACCTATCCCTTCTTGACACATTCCCACCCATCACTTCTTCCATTTAGCCTTGACTTTTATTCCTAAAATTCTATACCAACCTTCACAAGTATTGTCATGACCAGGTTCAAACCCTCTGGCACATGAACAACTGAAACTTCCTATAAGATTAGTACATGTTCCATTACCACATATGTTTCCTCTATCTCTACACTCATTCTTATCTGAAAATTTAGAGAAAAACAAGAAAATTAGTAATAACATACTGAATCTTATAACTTATTTGTTGTTCAAGAAATATTCAACCAGAGCGGAGTGGAGTGTTGACCAATTATGTTTTAAGCCCGAGTCAAATTCTTTCACTTATATCGAGGTGGATAGTTATAAGATGATGATGGAAACTAAAGTGCCCAGATAAAAGCATAAACCATCAGCAAGTAAACTGGAAAATTTTCTCACACTAAGATATGACCAAGTGGGATTCTTTCTAGGCAGGGAGAAGTGCTGTGAATCTGTAAATCAGCACTTTAGACAACTTGGCCCCTTTTCACTTGAAATCTGATATCTTGCTCAAACCAAGCCTTACATGAACCATAGTAAGATCATGAATTAAATGAAAGCTGGCCTTATCTTGTTACACAAATGACTTCTGATTTGTTGGATGTGCATTATACAGTTTGCTGATAAACCCTTTGGATGTGTAATCATCAAGGAAGTGCATTTGTTAAAAATATGTTTCAATTATTTTAAAAAAGAGGTTAATGTTCATTTACTAGAGGCTACCACATATGCTAAATGATAAAGCCTTTCTTACTAATGACACTTGTGCACTGCATGTGGTGGACCGAGCTTAAAAAATGACCAAGTAGCTCAGTTGGCAAAGGTCATGAGTTGAGTCCCAGTTTGGCCACTGCATTTTTTCCCTTCTCTGTTACATTTTAGGGTTCACCTTACCTTGGGAAGTGGCTAACAAACATGTTTGATCCCAGAGCAGAACCTGATAGTTTCTTTTCAAAGTAGTTGAATAAAAGAAGAGAGGAGTATGGCGGACCAGGTCTGAGATCTAGAGGTGGCTGGGTAGCTCAGTTGGTAGAGCATCCCACTAGTATTGGGAATGTCCCAAGATAACGTCCAAGTTCGGTCACTGCACATTTTCCCTTTCCTGTTACACATGTCTCATCTGCTAGAAGCAGCCAATTACACCTGCATAAGTTAGCTTTCTGTACTTGCCTAGAGTAATAAGATACTTACCTACACAGTATGTACCAGTGTTGTCTAATGTATAACCTGGGAAACAGTCACATCTGAAGGAACCATCAGTGTTAACACATTCACCATTACCACAAATGTTTGGATTATTCATGCATTCATTTATATCTAAAAAAGAAAGATGAAACATCAGGTTTAATCAGCAACAAAGAAATTAACTTTTGAAATATAACTCTCATCAGGATAAACAACAAAAGTAATTAAACCACAAGCTGTACACTTATTTTTATGGTACCGTGTTGCTAGTCGAATAGCTATCATAAACAATTGAGACCATTAAAAAATTTTTTTTGAGCATATCTTTATCAATAGACAGTAGAGATAGTTACACTTGGCAGAGTGGTTAAAGTAATCACTCAGTAGTCCCAGATTCTGACAAGTATGCCATCATCTTGTAATGATTAACATTCATCAAAAAGATAGGACATGCTTGATAAACCTGTATGGCTCAGAACAAACTTTTAGTGGATTGGAGTAGAGTACCCCTTGCTCTGTCAATATTTTTTTACTTTTATCAAGGCAATAGTTCTGGAATGGTGGAGGAAACTAGATTACTTGGAGAAAAAAAAGACTTTCAACAAGTGAAGCGACAAATTTCACACACTAGGATCTGCATTAAGTGGGATTTGGACCAAGGCTGTGAGAGCCACTGTGTAATGTGATGGTGCACTTTAGACCACTCAGCCACTGAGGCCCCACACAAACTTTTAGTCACTTTTGATAGATATTTCAGTGTATTCACAGAACAAATTTTTGTAATAAGTTGGTTTTTTGTAATATTGGTTATTATTATTATTTTGTTTTTTCTGCCTCTTTATTATTATTTTGACAGCTTAAAATCTTACCTGTTGATCCACCACTGGGATCTCTAATTCTTCCATAACCATCAGGACATAACAGATCAAAAGTGGCTAAAAGAAGAAAAAATAATCACTAAACAGTATTAAACAAGTTAAATTAACAAGAAGATTCGATTGGATTAATGGTCTTCTATGCCCTAATCGAGATTCTTTCACTCATATCAAGGTGGTCCATTCTGGGACCAAAAATAATTAGTCTTTTTATTTCTAACAAAACAACAGTTAAAATTCAAAGTCCAGAAAATGAAAAAAAGTTCCATAAATATGTACATGTATATCTTTACTATATTATATAAAACATTTTGAGATTTTTTTAAGAGTTCTTGGAACAGGTGTTGATTACATAAAATATAGTACTAGGTTTTCCATGCCGATATTTAACAAAATATAAGCTGCATTTACATTCTATGCAGCCAGGCAAAAAGTATATTGGTTTAAGATAAATGTTTGTTGATTGTTACAAGAATCCAGATTTCTATACTTTTTTTGTTTTGTGTAATGGAATTCCCCAGTGCTCCACATGATGCCTCATAGCATTTGTGTGGAACAATTATTTCTATTGGCAATGGAATTGCATAAAGTGATGTTTTCCCATAGAACAACGTTTTTCAGGAATATTTGATGTAAACATTATCCATTTAATTCCACACAAACATTAAGAGGAACTGATCACATGGTATACTAGCAGGTTCCATTAGCTAAAATCCAATGCAAACGCAATTAAAAATAATTAAAATTATATTTTAAAAAGAATCAGATATAAAAGATACATCCTTACCATCTCCTGGTTTTGGACACACTTCACATATTTCTGATGATCCCCATGCTTCTCCTTTACTACAACAGCACTGAGCTCGGGTAATGTTAAATGGACGTGAATCCAGACATCTTCCTGCAGAGAATGTGTCAAAACAGTTTCCTTTTCTTGTATCTAAAAATAGACAAATTCAATCTAAGAAAAATTTGGAAAAAAAACAGTATTCTGTAAAATCACTAAGTTTTCTGTGAATTAAAATTTATGCATTTTTGTGGGCTAGTGAAAACCATTGAAATTTGATATCAATAAAAATTTTATTTTTTAGCAAAACTTTTACAAAAAACTGTGTGTGTGTGTGTGTGTGTGTGTGTGTGTGTGTGTGTGTGTGTGTGTGTGTGTGTTTTGATTAGGAATATCAATGGACAGTCAGTAAAACCTCAAGTAAAACCACAAAAATACAAAAGAAAGGTTGCATATTAGATACAAATTCCAATTTAAAACAGTAAACAAGGTCAAACCATCATTGACCTTAACAAAAGAATTTGATCTTACAGGCTGGATTGAATGAACCTGAAAATTTCACACATGAAACTAAATGGTTGCAAGTCATTCATAAGTTTTTCATTTTGAGTAAAAATATTTAAATGACCTATCTCCATAAAATTTTAAAATAAAATATACTGTAGTAACCACTCTCCTTAAATATATCTGAATAAAAATCATAAATAACCACACTCCTGAATTTTTTCAAAGGATCATTTACAAAACAATACAAATCTGGCCTTTAAAAGTTTTGCAACCGAAATTATCCTTCAGTTGAACTAAGCATATTTTGACAATCGTTTTTAATGAAATTATAAACTAAAAATTTTGTCAAAATTAAATATAAATGTTTTTAGGTTATAGTATTCTTCAAAGTAACATCTTAATTGTCAGAATACCTTTGAAATTAATAAAATTATTAAGACATAAAATCATCCAGATTCAAGCTAAGGGAAAACTTAGTTAAGGATTGATTATAAAACTCGGGCCTTTAGTTACAATATAATTTAAACACTGTTCACTCACCCAAACAATGCATTCCATCAGAAGTTAACATGTATCCTGGTGGACAGATACACTTGAATCCTCCATCGAGATTCTGGCATCGTCCAAATGCACATATACCTGGTTCTGTCAAACACTCATTCTTATCTAAAAATTATTCAAATAAAAAATATTTAAAAATTTTAATTAAAATATTTGTAAAATTTTTACTAGTATATAACACTTCGAATCTTAAAGGCTAACAGAAAAAGCAAACTATAAATTTCAAAGTACCGGTATTTAAAATCCTAGTCTATTTCGTGAAGTAATTTGAAAGCTTTATTCATAGAGGACTGAGGTATGCTGCTAGACTGATTGATAGATTTAATGGGGTTTTATGTCCCAGTCAAAAATATTTCACTTATATAGAGATGTCACCAGCTATAGGTGAACTGCCAGAAATTTTTACCTTTGCAGTGTGCTTAGGGCAATGTGCAGGGAGGATTCTTCAATGTGCCAAGCCTGCCATGACACAGGACATCGGTTTTTCAGGTCTCATCCAAAGGACCCAGTGACTTTCATTTCCAAATGCCGAGTGCTTGGCAAAAGAACAGTCACTACCAATTTTCAAGTCTTGGTCAGATCTAACAGGGGTTCAAACCCTCGACCTCCCACATACGGTATGCTGTTAAGCTTTCAAAGGTTAAAATTCAAGTAAAACCATGTTTTTCTGTTTTATTTTGGGAGTATATAGACTCTATAAAGTAGTCGGTCAACATGAGTTATCTGAGGATAAATGGTTGGTTTTAGTGAAACCGAGGGCTATTAAATTTTCAAAATTTGCTAAAAACCAACTTAAACCTTAAATTTCAATTTTTTTCAAATTTAGAACATATAAGAAAATTTACAAAACAAAATTGGTTCTACTGAAGGTGAAATGTCTTGAGCTTGTTGACTTGCCATAATTTTGTATCCTATCGTCATCATATTGAATAAGGCAGATGATGATGACAATCTGAACTCAATATATACACAAAGAAATTTATGACTTTTTACCAACACATCTGTCTCTTCCTGGTGTCAGAACATAGCCATCCAAACATGTACATTCATATGAACCATCTGTATTGATACATCTACCATTTTCACACATACTAAATAGTTCAAGACATTCATCGACGTCTGTAAAGTAAAAAAGATGATTGAATCAGTATACAGTAAAAGCTCAGATATAATACTCCTCAATATGCCACATGATTGAAGCTGCATTAAGTTTTCCTAGGAAAAAAATTAAAACGTTGCTGATCTAATAAATGATGTTCCTAATAAACTGTTACAATTAGTTCAATGATAAAAGCTCAAATAAATACAGAAATAACAATAATTTCCCAGCAAGATGCAGCCTGTAGGATCTAGTTTTAGAATGTGGTTACATCATAAAAAACCGGGTATTTAAAGCACAACTTACAAAACGGTGAAATACGATAAATTAAACACAGAATTTCATCAAATTTGTCATTTGTGACTTTGTAAGGGATACGTAACACAATTACGAATACATTGGATATTAATAACGGACAATTTGTCAGGTTTCACCTTTGATTAATTGAATTTTCATACATCTGGTGCATGCTCCAAGCAAATGATTATCCTCGTTAAACACTGACCAACCCGTTAGAGGATTCCGTTTATTTACAGCCAATAGGAACGACATTTTAGAAAATGAATCTCATGGATCGTGATTAGAAGTTATTTTTTTCAAATATATTTTTAGAAAAACAAAATAAAAATAAATTCAGAAAATTGAAAAACTTAATGCAGCTTTAAATCAAATATCATAAACTAAGTTTCATTTGTTCAAATTCGAATTTGAATCAGCAAACATAATTTGCAGTCGCATTATTAGTAGAAACACGTGGTATGTTATAAAATTCTGTAAACACTGTCATATGGTCCCTCAGTTACTTTGCCACTTCACAAATGCCAACTACACGTTATTTTGAAAAATATGTACATTCTTTTCTCTTTTTAAATATTTCAACCCCAGTGGCAAAATTTGAATAACAAACGGAGATGACAATAAAAGATTTTAACCTTATGCATAAGCTTAATTAATTAAATTTACAAAAACAATCATCATTTCAAGAAGATCCATCATGGCCATACTGCAAATCAGTTTTCATTGGTGATGTTTGTAGACTCAAATGTTTTTTTATGTTAGATTGTTCCTTTGACAGTATTGTATTCTGCTGTTTGCAAGAGAACCAGAGACCTGTTCAAGAGTATGTATGTATCATTTTGCTTTGGTGAGCATACTGTTCAACAGCCAGTGTTCATGCAAGTGCATGTGAGCAACTGCTATCCCTCATGCAGGGATGTTCACCTAAGATTCAAGACAGCATCTGGCAGACAAAGTTTATAAGGAATGTTTTAATAAATTCAGAAACCAACATGAATTTTAATGTTTATTTAAATACAAGTTTATTTATCTTATTTGAAGAAGTTCAGTATTGCAGATAAGAAATAAGTAGAACTGATTTATTCAAAAGTCATCAATGACTTAAATGACAGGGTCTGTCCACAGACAGTAATTTTGTGGAATAAAACTTTTATTGACTTGGATCAAACACTAAGCTTCAATCTGTTTTACACTTACACCTGCAGTAATAGTACCATCTTGTGTTAATTTGTATCTTTTTGGACACTGACACTTAACCCTAGAGTTAGCACCATCTTGTGATAATTTGTATCTTATTGGACAATGACACTTACCCCTAAAGTTAGCACAATCTTGTGTTCATTTGTATCTTATTGGACAATGACACTTACCCCGACATGGCCATTTTGTGTTAATCTGTATCCTGTTGTACAGACACTTACCACTACAGTTAGTGCCATCTTGTGTTAATTTGTATCTTTTTGGACACTGACACTTTCCCCTATAGTTAGCTCCATCTTGTGTTTATTTGTATCCTGTTGGATATTGACACTTTCCCCTAGAGTTAGCTCCATCTTGTGTTCATTTGTATCCTGTTGGTGTTGGATATTGACACTTACCCTGACAGTTAGCGCCATTTTGAGTTAATCTGTATCCTGTTGGATACTGACACTTACCCCGACAGTTAGCACCATCTTGTGTTAATTTGTATCCTGTTGGACACTGACAAGTAAAACTCCCTACAGTATTTATACAACGGCCATACTGGCATAATCCAGGCTGCTTGTAACATTCATCCACATCTATAATTAAAAATGGTAGATATTAAGAGTTTTATTAAAAGTTGTGAAATGATACAATCTCATCCTTACATGGATACAGGAATAATATATTATTTTTACTAAATTGCCAGTGAGTTAATTAAGAAACCCTGTCACAGCAAACGTTCAAATGTTTGCTCTGTCATTTAAAAGAAATTCACACAATTTTTTTTGTTTAATATTTCAGTCAATATTAACTGTTAACCAATCAATGTCTGTAAGACACTATTTGATGGCAGCAAAATCCTATTAATCTATTACAGATCTCTCCAGAGGGAACTCTTCTCCTATAGTGTTGTCTGGATAGGTAGAGTGAATAAGACAATGGGTCACTTTTGTAAATCATTCTGGACTGAAAGCCATTTTGTTTCCAATGACAATACTAAACAGTGCCACCTAAACAAAGGGGAGTAACTAGATTTGATGGTGGTGTGTGTGTATGGAGAGTGGTCAGACCAGGGATTATTCTTGGCTTTTGGGGAACTATATCTAGTCTAGTCCTGTTGCTATGCATTGTCAAGGACAGATTATTTCTACAGAAAAAAGTAAAAATGTAGTTATCCAATGGTTATTCAACAAACTAACATGTGACATATTAAAGTATATTAACAAAAAACAAGCCCACAACATCTTTTTCTATGATAAAGGATTAAGAAAAACCAGGTTAAGATTATTCAAGTTTACCCCAGTGAAGCCCTAGTTGGCCACACTGTATGGAAATAATGACAAATATAGTTAATTACCTTGACAAACTCCACGATCTGTTAGGGCAAATCCTGTATGACAATCACATCTATAGCCTCCAATTAAGTTAACACAGGTACCATTACGACAAATTCCTGGTCTGGATGTGCACTCGTCAACATCTATACATAAAAAAAATGTAATATCAACAAAATATGATGTTTGTGCAGAGCAGACATACTGTTATACTTGTCTACCATCTTATCTCTCTTCCTGATAGGCCTCTGTGGCTAAGTTGGCTGAAATGCCAGCTTACTGAGCACAGAACCTCACAACGATACATTCAAATCCAACCCGAGCAGATGTTAATGTGAGCAAGTTTGTCAGTTTACTTACCAATAGGTTGGTGATTTTAGTCGGGGTATTCTGATTTCCTCCACATTCCAGAACTAACCACCTGAAAATCTTGACTAGGGCATATGACATCATTACACCACTCAACTCCACTCAATATTTTTGGGGGGAATTATTTTTTATTTTCATTTGTTGAATAAAAAAATTTGCATTGGTAAAAAGAAACAGCACTGTGAAACCATTAAATAAATTTTGGGTTGTTAAATCTATTCAAAGGTTACAAAAAAGAAAAAAAAAGAAAAGAAAAGAAAAAAAATAGTGGTTTGGTAGCTACTGCTTGTCTAATGGCAGGTCTTATATAAGGGAGTTTGAAATATTCTATAATTTGAGTGATCAGATTAGATTATTTTGCCATTGTATTTATCAAATCATTTTGTGCTTAATGTAAATAAATGTTAAGGAGAAACTTGAAACATGATGTTGCATTGCATTTTTTGAACAAACATCAACAAGTTTAATACAAATTTATTTTTGACCTTCGGAACTGGTGCTAAATTATAACTATCGTAATCTTTCTTTATTGAATTTATGCAAATATCAAATCAAGAATTAACACAAAAATTATGCTTCTGCATATTAGTCCTGATAAACACCACCATAGGACTTCCTTTATCAAACCAACATAGATCAATATCTGTGTTAGTATTTTAATACCTAGACAGCCATCTCTGTTCTGGTTCAATCTGAATCCACTTCGACAAACACATCTAAAGCTGCCTTCTAAGTTAGAACAGTCACCATTTGTACATATTCCAGCAATCTCTTCACATTCATTTTGATCTACAACACAATAATTTTTTTGGAGTTAACTTACTTTTATTAAGCTTCTATTGTGAGATATATCATAGATATATTGCAATACAATTTTAAACTAGTTTCTAAAACATTTATATATACTGACCAGCTAAAACAAACTTATGTATTTAAACAAATTACCAACACAAGTTCATATCATCAAACCACAGCCACCAGTGGTTTTGCTTGCCTAAAATTACTACCGAATAAAGGAAGTTACCACCGTGAGAAATAAGACTAAAATTTCCCAATCTGACCACTGAAATTCCCCAAAAGCCAAAAATGACATAAAATCATTTAAGTTAAATCCAGTTGTTCAAAAGTTCCTAGCCAACAAAAAAATGTCAGATATTGTCACAATATAAAATCTTCGAAATGAATTTAAAAAATTCTGAACGTATAAAAATTGTCAATCTTTTCCCAAGCTGAAAGGTAGAAGGTAGTTTTATCAGCCTTGGCAAAATCAAAGTAACAAATTAACACAAGAGCACATGTAATTAAGTACATGCATTATTTAACTCGCTTTCAGTTTGTAACTGATAAACGGGAGTAACTCTCACATACATACCAACACATCTATGTAGATCATCGGTCAGTTTGTAACCAAGTGGACATCTACAAAGATAACTTCCAGCTGTATTTATGCACTGTGCTATACCAATACAGGGAGGTAACTCCCTACTGCATTCGTTTTCATCTAAAATCAATATATACAATTTAAAAAAACAAGATTAACTAAATGTCTATTCTTAGTTAATTCGAAAAAAGTATGCAGAGTGAATGTAGAATAATCACCAGGAAAGTGGCATATGCACAGCCACACCTATGCGGCTTTGACCATTTTTTGGCATCACAAACATCACATTTGTTTTTATATTTTCTCTCTTTATTCCAACAAATATGTCGCCAACAATTAGATTCTGGTATTTTAATGAGTATAGTTATTATATTGTATGAAAGGTTTAATATTTATTGACATGGCAGCGCATGTCTTACAAACTTGTAAGATGTCTTACTAGCAGGGATTTTAGCAAATTCATAAGTTTTGTAGAAATCAAAAATATGATGCAATAAAAAGAGAGGGCCTCAAAGCTTGCAATGTTCCTGTTTTTAGAATACTTTTGTCGAAATAAGTTAATCAAGATTAATTTAATTTAAAATTTACAATTAAATACTCTTAAAGCAAGAAACTTTCTTATGCATTTAATTTTCTTCAGGAATTTGCAAGAGTATCAAAATGTGAAAAAATTAAAACTTTTGGGATTATTTTATTTTGGTACATTCCACTAGCATTTGCACTGAAAAAAAGAGTAAAGAAACATCTTAAAATGATGATAATAATGAATTACTGTGTAAAATTTACCGATTTACAATAAAATGTTCTTCCTGTTTTTTATAATATTTTACCTTCACATATATATGTGGTAGGATTGTAGATGTAACCCAAGTTGCATTCGCATCTAAAACGATCTGGTGTGTCAATACATCTTCCATTTTGACATACACGACCACGAAACAGTTCACATTCATTTACTACACAAAGTACAAAATTTTAAAAACAAATCATTTTAGTTCTAATTTACAATTCTATGTTTTACTTTCTATGAAAAGAGAAGAAACCCATCCATGATAAAGTTCTACTTATAAATAAAAAACAGCATGGCTGTTCCTTTTTTTTTCTTTTAACACCTTAGCTATGGGTGTTATTTATGTTTTTACACTTCGTTTTGTTATATAACATATAAAACCAGGAAGTTATTTTCATTCAAAAAATATTCATCTCAGAAAGGGTTAGCATCTTTGAGGGAACAGCCAATCAACATGTCACAGAAAATTTTATCATTTGTTACTCTGACGAAACGGTTCACACAATGGGTTTCACTACCATACTATTTATCATATGTATGTACCCCTTAATATTCATGCAGAATGAAATGGATTCACATAATTTGATCTTGTTTCACAAAATAATTCCAAGGTACTATGTGATATGGTGGTGAGCCCTGTTGTTAAAAAAAACTTTAAAACAGAAGTATGTGCAAAACAATTTTTTTTTCTATTTCTGTGTGGAGAGAAAGTCTTTTTTTCTTTTACAATTATTTTTTTTAATAAATAATGAAGAAAAAAGTAAAAAGGTATTCTTTTCTTTTTTGTGGTAAAAATGTTATGCAACAGTAAATTTTAAATGAAGTTTTTTCAACAAAATAAGATAAGTACATCAAATTTTTTATATCTTTAATAACATCATTGTTGTTGACATTTACGGCATTATTTGGACTTTTTAAACCAGATGAGTATTAATTTTAAAATTTTATCTTAACTTGTTAGATGAGAAATTTCAAATTATCAGAAAACAAGATTTAAAAAAAAAAGTGTAGCAGGACTAAGCTTAGAGCCATGGTGTATGTAGTACGTATGATAGAGTGAATAACTGCCAGACTATCTGGTCTGGATCTTTCAGCCTTTGTATTAGAATACTCAGCTGAGGCACTCAGTGAGGAAGTGATTCTTTTTCTCCCTCCTGTTACATTTGGCACCTGACGAAAAAAAAAACCCATAGCAGGGTTGTGTGAGATTTCCAAGGTGGGAAATCTCAAGATAACAGTGGAGGAATGTAGTGGGACTGAGCTAGTCGTGGTGTTGATGTGTTGTATGTAGTAAATATGATATAGTGAATTACTGCCAGATTATCTGGTCTGACTCTTGGTAAAAGAACTTCATGGTAAAACTCTCGCTTATCACCTGGAAAGGCTGGATTTGATACTCAGCCGAGGCACTCTGTGAGGATGTGTTTTTTTTTTGTTTTTTGTTTGTTTTTTTTTTCCGGTGTTTTCTTCCTCCTGTAACAAAAGTAATTATGTTTATTTATCTGTTAATTCTTTCTTACCTCTGTCAACAATGGCCTGAGCACACAGTTTATTATATTCTCCTATAGAAAAAAAAATAGCTAGGTATAAAAAATTATGTCATCTTTTTTTAAATTAAAGTGAAAGTTTGGATTTTGATCTTGGCTTTCAGTTTCTGTGGTATACAAGTTAATAAAAACAATTTGGGAAAGAACATTAGAATTAAATAATGACTTCAAGTAATCCATGGTATTTTTGAAAATATATTGGAGTTCCTAATATTCTGATGTCTTTTTTTTTCGTCTAGTATACATTGCAGTAGCTAAATTATTTATCTTTCTTTAAAATTAAACAATGGAAAATGACACTATCCTGAAGGAGTTTATTTTTGTGTTTTTCTAATGTCTTTTCTTTTCCTCTAGTATACATTGCAGTAGCTTAATTATTTATCTTTCTTTAAAATTAAACAATCAAGAATGACACTATCCCAAAAGAGTCTGTTTTTGTTATAAACTATTGGCACCATCTTTGGAAATTTTTCGGGGGTACTTTCACCTTAATCTTTTTTTTAGAAATTATACTAACAGATCAGAAGATCAAGAAAAATCACAATTGATCCTCGGGGATTAAATTTTGTTTTTTTCATGAATGTTTCATAGGTAAGTGTAAATCACAAAATTTAATGTTAATGAAAACTCAAATTTTTACATTTTAAGCCCCCAAAATGGATTTATTTTCACAATACTCATTTCAATAAACTTTTTTACCAACTAATTTTTTCTTAATTGCAAAAACCATGAAAACAAAATTTTAACCCAATGAATTTTATTGATTCTATAGTACAGTAAAACCTGTCTACAAAGGCCACTTGAGGGACTGGCTAAAAGTGGCCTTTGTTGACAGGTAACCTTTGTAGACAGGGTCAATATTCTGAAAATCTGTTATGTCCCTTGATTTGCATTTGACTTATAACTTCTCCAGTTTTACAATTATAAAATAAACACACAATTCACCAAAATTAATACATAGTAATTGAAATGGGCAGTTGTTGTGTTTATTTGAATATTTTAGGGACTTTTAAAATGCAAAGAAAATTATTTGTTTTGTCTCATTTATTGAAAATATAATTTTCTATGCATTCATATATCTTTTTCAAAATATTTCTGACGTATCCAGTTTAACAAGTGAGCTTCAAAAAGCCCTGCATTGGCATTTCCTTTCATACACTATCTAAACTCCTAGGCTCATAATCTGCATCTCCCATCTCCAGAAGTTGCCCTGACAACGTTTGGTTTTAGAAGGGTTGTCAATAAGAGAAAATACATGTATTTTTTATGTTAAATAATGTAACTATCTGATCTTATCTTACTTGTGTTTCTTTCCGGACATGGTTCACATGGAGAATTCCAAGCCTTTCCAACATAACTACAACAGCATTGTTGTCTGGTCAAGTTATTTGACAGTGGATTCTCACACACAACTCGATATGGTGGACTTGTTGTCGTATAGTAAGAAGGGTAACAGTTACCCTTCCTCATATCTAAAATGAAATACAGAAATTTACAGCTGAACGACAGGTACAATAAAAAGAATAGCCAGAACATTAAGAAACAAAGTGCAACAAATGTAATGGAAAGGAAAGGAATGGCAAAGACTGAATTGGAATGATTTAGGGACACAAACTTGACAGAATTTTTTTCATATCAGTAAAAAAAAAAAATAATAACAAGAGGACCAATGGGCCTTATACGCTCACCTGCTAAATTATGTCTTATTTAAATGCTTAACCGGTAATTTCAAAATGAAAATGACTGTTTGTATTATAAAGATTTTTTTTCACAAATTCATAAAATTACAGAATTCTGTTACAAAAATTAAAAAATAGCCAATAACATCAAAGTTCTCAAAACATGAAAAAATCTGTGGCAACAATTTATTGTTTGAACTAAAATAGTATTGATGATAATCATCAAAGAATGTCAGATTCACAAAAAATTTATTTCAACTCTTACATGGAATATAAGATAGTTTTAAAAAATTGCTAGATTTGATTATGTTGATCATTTTTGCAATTTATTGTTATCATCTACCTGTAATAGTTTTTACATGAAGCTGTTCATGCAATTTGCAACAGCCCACTGTCGTTCATAATGCATGAACACTGACAAAAGGAATGTCATTTCTTAATTGAACCACATATCAAAAAAATTGTCATATCAATACTTTTAATATTCTCATATACATGCCTATACAAAAACTTCATAGTTTTCAAGATAATTAATAATTTTGGTCGGGTGAGTTAAAAACTAATATTAGAAATGGAAATTGGCTTGCAAAAATCATATAATCAGGATGGCATCTACCAGCATAACAAGAACAGTAAAGTGATGGAATTCAAAATGCAGCACAAAAGGGCAAGAGAAGTCTTAAAAGGATCTGGTGATAAGATACTGGAACAGAAATAAGGAAGTCAGGATATACCTAACAGAAGCAAAGAAAAAGATTAAGCAATAGAGATCTTATTAACAGAACATGCTCCACCTTGAGCTGCAGACCTATGTAATTATACACATACATACCCATACAATCATGTTCTCCTGGCATTGGGACAAAGCCGTTGGGACAAACACATTTAAAACTCCCTCTGGTGTTCAAACAGGAACCAATACCACATAAGGTGGAATCCTCAGCACATTCATCAATATCTACAGAAAAAAAATTAAAATATATTATTTCATTTTTTAACAAGTGACTAATTTTAATTTCTATTCCCAGAATATGTGACAGTTTTGAAAAGGGTAAATAAAGCTTAGTGGTGCTAACACTAAAATTCAAAGTCTAAGTTTGTTTAAGTTTTAAAACTGCACTTTTTGTGAAATACATTGCATAATATTCAAATGAAATGGGCTGGGTCAAGAATTTGTTCTTCTTTATGAAGGTTGTTAGTTCTGGAAAGGTGGAAGAAACAGTACCATATAGCGGGTTATTTTTATTTTAGTGGGGGTAAAGTTTCACGATTTTGACATTTTGAAAAATTCAGTTAAAAATATTAGCATCTTTATTTTGGCAATCTCAAACAACTCATTCTTGGTCAACAAGTGTACAAAAATGTTCAAGTTTTTAATTTTGGCAATTTCAATACTACTGCCAGAAAACATCAAAGTTTGCACTTTGTGAAAAAAAACTTGTTGTATGGTAGTACCTAGAGAAAACTACTGACATTTGGAAAGCAAACTGACTGTTTTCCACACTAGGATCTGCTGAGGTGGTGAGAGACATTGTGAGGCTGTCAAATAAGAACTTGACAGACAGATGAACAGATAAATATATGTCAATCAAAACGAAGTATATCCCATAATACTTTGCAACAATGTGTGGGCAGGTTATAAAACAACCAAGTTGTTGTGTTTTTAGGTTAAAACAAACTCTGTAAGACTCAAAGGTTTCTCTTCCAGAGAAACTTACTACTCCAGGTCTCAAAGAATATTTCACTTTTATCAAGATGTCACCAGCTATAGGCAAAAGTGCAGAAATATGGCCTGTGTAATGCGCTGATTGAATTATACAGCAGGGTTGTTTATTGTGCCATGCCTACCGTGACACAGGACCTCATTTATTTTAAGTTCCTATCCAAAAGAACTATGATTTTCATTTCATAATACTGAGTGCTCTGCAAAAGCAGTCACTACCCATTTTAAGTCTTGGTTCAGACCTGGTCAGGGTTAAAACCCATGACCTCCCACTTATGAAGCAAGCACTCTACCAACTGTGCTACTGCAGTGGTAAGAACAGGTCGAGAAGAAAATGTCAGAAAATAAAACAATTTTGCAGTCTATTGTTACTCACCTACACATTGATGATTCTGTAGCCTGAATCCATCTGGACAAACACAAATATAACTACCATATGTGTTTTGACAATCACCACCCCGACAAATGTTCTCAAATTCTCGACACTCATCAATATCTATAATAAATAAATCATCATAAAAAATGAAGAAAACTTTATCATGATGCCAGTAAAATATACAGTAAAAACAATTCTGACACTGCTGTAACTTAGCAATCTAGCATACTGTTCTACTGTTACCTAGCAACCTAACCTACTGTTCTGCTGTTACCTAGCAACTTAACTAACTGTACAGCTGTTACTAAGCAACCTAACATATTGTCATAACTTAGTCAAAATTGTCATAGTTAAATCAAAATCATTTTTCTATCTTTTAAGATTTTGATATAAAAAGACGAACCAAATTATGATTTTAAAATGTGATGTACATAAACCGCTACAAAAGAAGTAAAATCATCATTTGAAAATCAAAACATTTCAAAGAAAACAATAATGATTTAATTTCCTAGTTATTTTATATTAGTGTGGAGTGAGGTAGTGGTGTTTTACACCCCAGTCAAGATTCTTTCACTTAATCATATGAGGTATTTCATTAAGTAATAGTGGAGAAAACAGGAGTACCTAGACAAATTCCTTGACCTTCAGCAAGCAAAGGGACAAACAATCTTACACTAGGATCTACCAAAGTCTGATTCAAACCTAGGCGGTGTGATCTGTAAGCACACTTTAGACCACTCAGTCATCATGGTCCCTTTTTTCACATAAAAAATCAATGCTAAGAGAAATTTTTATTGGTTTAAAAATGTAATTTAACAAATTCAAATTAATGTATGACAAAGATGAGACTTACAGAACCACTAACTTACTATAATGGGTAACAGAATGTTGTTTTATGTTGCATCAGCAGTTTTTCTGCTATTCATGTCCAGATTTTTCAATAATTTTGAGAAAAATCTTAACTTTTTTCATAATGTGCAAAAGCATGCAAGTATTTCTGATCTACTTTGTACTAGTGTGTACTTTTGGTAACCTTTATAGTGCTAGCACACTTACCCACAATGTCACATATATAAGTATTGCAGATTAAGGTACTCAGTCCATTATACTGGTACTGAGGCAACCATAAAAGAACTTTCACACTAGTGGTTGACCCAAAGCAGTTAGGTGTCTAAGTTTCAAGGCTAATGCCTTTACCCCTCAGACACACAACACATAATTAACTGATGGACTGATTATGTGCAGTTTAGTCAAGTTTAACCTAACATCATGTGGAACTCATTAACTTTGTATAGATCTATTTTTACTGTTAGTTATAGAAAACAATCTGCTGTAAAATCCAACAGCATTTTTATGGATAATATTAAATTAATTTAGAAATAAAAATTCAGACCAAATTTAAGGAAGGATTTTGCAAACCTTGATATCCCTCTTTATGTCATGACATACCTTCTGAGACAAAGGTGACTGTATTTGGTCTATATCCTATACCACCTGGACATAATGATCTGTATTCACCTAAAATAGAAATAAAGTTTACATAATGCCTTTGAAATTAAAAGAAACACATTATTATAGAGCGTTTGAGAAAGGAATAGAGAGGGAGAGAGTGAAAATACACTTGAATGCATTGATGTCAAACATCAGATGGAGAAAGAAGAGGAGGACAACTGACAACTGATGATGCTGATGACACAACAATGAAAATAAAGAAGGAGACAAATTCAAGCAGTACACAAATTAATAAATTTACTTGTATCATTTTGAGGACATCTTTCACAGAAGCCTGGAACTTCTCCCCATCCACTACCCACTGTACAACAGCATGTTGATCGGTAGACATCCATTCCCAGAATACCACTACACTGTACCATTCCTCTTCCTGCTGGTACCTCTAAATAACAAGTACCAGTTCGCTTGTCTGAAAATAAATAAATACTTTTAAAATTGTTTATTTCCATCATAGTACAAACTGATTCAAAATCACATTGTTAAATTAGTTTAATTAACAAGAAACATATGCTTCAGAAATTCAAAGAAATTGTTTTTACTGTACATGCAATTCCAAGCTTAAATCAGTACAAACTACAGATTTGTAATTCCTGATTAGTAAAAAAAAAAAAAAAAAAAAAAAAAACTCAATTTTTAAAAAATTTTCTGTAAAAAAAAATCCACTACATCTGTACTACAAAATTTAAAGAAAAAAAATAAATAAAAAATAAATAAATATGAAATAAAAAAAACCGGCAATACTTTATAATATTTTGAAATATGTAAAATACAAAATTATACATTTTACATTTCTTGTAACTGCAGCCCTGTTTTTAAGTACACATGTATTATTTGTATACTACATATACTTACCAACACACCCAGTCCCTGTTGGATTTAGCTCATAGTTCGGAGGACACTGGCATATATAGCTACCCTGTCTGTTAACACAAGTACCAAACTGACAATTATCTGGGTTTTCACATTCATCAATATCTGTAAACAAAATCAAAGTATTTTACTTATGTCATATATCCTAATACATATGTATTTATATGTAGTACATGTAGTTGTTTCTGTAAGGTAAATTTATGAAGTCTTTTCGAACTATAAATTTAAACTAATCTTTTTTTACACAGATTTGCAAACTAGAATAATTTTAATAAAAGACATCAAAACATTAAAAATACACTAAGTCTTGTATAACAAAAAAAATCAATACTGAAATCATTTAAATCTCAAACAAAAAATCAATACTGAAATTACTTAAATCTCAACAAAAATCTGTTTACCACCTGTGTAATCCTTAATTACAATCAAATCTGAACATCTTACCTGTAGTTACCATCTTTGTCTTCCAGTTTACAACTTTGATTGCATTTATGTCTGAAAAACTTTTCTATTTACATTTATAACATCCAGTGAAAATCTTTAATTACAAACACACTTGAATATCTTACCTGTACAATTACCACCTGTGTCATTCAGTTTAAATCCTTGATTACAAACACACCTGAATATCTTAACCTGTACAATTACCACCTGTGTCATTCAGTTTAAATCCTTGATTACAAACACACCTGAATATCTTACCTGTACAGTTACCACCTGTGTCATTCAGTTTAAATCCTTGATTATAAACAGTGTGTGAAATTACTGCAGGCCAGATGACCCGAGGCTATTAACTTTCGCTCAGGTCACCAACTTCATAGAGTTCCAAGTCCGGTTGGCTCTTTCGTTTAACCAGTGATTCTCCTTTAGCAGGCGGATGTTAACTCAAGACGCCGAAATTCATGGTATTTTGTTTCAGTATAATAAGAAATCTACATTAATGAACAATACTTTACACTAGTACAACAGACAACAGACAATATTTCAAAGACACAAAAATACATACAGTTTAGGTAATATGACGTTTAATTGGCAAAATTAAAGAGACACACAAACTTTCATATTTCAGGGCCATTAACTTTTCATTTGGGCTACCAACTTTTAAAAGTTAAGGTCCCTGTTGACCATCGTCTTTCTAGCTAATTTCATATGCTGATTATAAACTCACCTGAACATCTTAACCTGTACAGTTACCACCTGTGTCGTTCAGTTTAAATCCTTGATTATAAACTCACCTGAACATCTTTACCTGTACAGTTACCACCTGTGTCATTCAGTTTAAATCCTTGATTATAAACTCACCTGAGCATCTTAACCTATACAGTTACTACCTGTGTCATTCAGTTTAAATCCTTGATTATAAACTCACCTGAACATCTTATTTGTACAATTACCACCTGTGCCATTCAGTTTAAATCCTTGATTATAAACTCATCTGAACATCTTACTTATGCAGTTACCACCTATGCAGTTTAAGTCCTTGAATACAAACACACCTGAACATCTTTACCTGTACAGTTACCACCTGTGCCATTCAGTTTAAATCCTTGATTATAAACTCATCTGAACATCTTACTTATGCAGTTACCACCTACGCAGTTTAAGTCCTTGAATACAAACACACCTGAACATCTTACCTGTGCAATTACCACCCGTTTCGTCCAGTTTAAATCCTTGATTACAATCACACCTGAACATTCCATACACATTCTTACAGCGACCATTAACACAAAGGTTGTGAAATATATCACACTCATCAATATCTGAAAAAGACAGTATCCTACATAAGAATGGTACTACGGCAAAGAAAGAAATGAAACATCTAAGTAAAACAAATTTATGCAACAAGTGCGTCAAAAAAAGACCTTCATTTCAAACAAAAAAAATTTTTACCATACAAAATATACTATTAATTACTTTCATTTTGTGACAACCATTTTTTTTTCTTCTCTTCTTCTTATTTTTTTAAAATTTGTGACAAAACCAAGAGTGTTACTAAAACTTTACTATATAAAACACATGGTGCAATGAACTTCCTTTTATTATCTTCAAATCATTTAGCACAATTTCCTTCATGATCTCTATGCATGTAATGGGTACCAGGTACAGAAAGTTCTCCCAAATGATTTTTTTTTTAAATAAAGTATATATGACTAACATATTTGACAATTATACACATATTACATCTGTGAAGGAGTCTTTAACCAATTTATCAAATGACAAACAATATCATTTCTGTCATAAATAGGTTTCATGTGAAAATTACTAAAAAGTGAGATTTGCTTAGACAGAAATCTGGTATTTACTAACTAATGGTCTAATTGAGATGAAAGTGGGAATAGAGCACTATAATACATTGATGTGAAGCTGTATAAATTACACACCAATACAAGCTTTTTCATCCGGCGTAGAAGTAAATCCCATGTCACATTCACATCTAAATCCTCCAGGAAAGTTAATACACTGTCCATTTTCACAAAGATTGGAATTCAGTGAACATTCATCAACATCTGTTACATAAAAAAAGATTAAAATGTCACTTCATATCTTAAAAAAAAGTCGTTAAGAAATTGATATTTGATGTCAGTGGTTTATTTGTCTGATTTACCTAAAATAACCAACCTGACCTTACACAAAAAAAGATGGTTGAGGGTGTCAACTTCCAACCTATTTGGACTTTAGTAGCTGAGTGATTTAAATGGCATGTATATATTACATATCTTATTGTCTTTTACATAAATGGTTCCATATTTAATCACAACAGATCCTGTCACTCACCTCAGTTCTCAGAGGCTTCAGTGGTTGAGTGGTCTAAAAGACGCACTTACGAAACACAGCACCTCTCACCACCTGAGTTCGAATCCCACTCAAGACAGATCATATTGTGAGAAGGTTTATCAGTTCCCTTACTGAAGATCGGTGGTTTTCTCCAGCCACTCTTGTTTTCTCTACCATCCCAGAAATGACCCCCTCGAAATAAGTGAAAGAATCTTGACTGGGCATTAAACACTATTACTCTTATCCATTCTCACCTCAATTCTCATTCACATTTGATCTAAGTAAGAGAAAGTTTGTCTGCTAGCATGCTGTGTGTAGGCTAAAAGTATGATCATACTGATTCCCTCTACATTTCAGAACTAACTGAGAATATTTTGAAGTTTTAACACATTTCAACCAATGGTCTCAGACAGTTACCTCTGCATTCAAATCCATCACCACTAAAACCTTCATCACAGACACACCTAAAGCTGCCAGGTGTGTTTATGCAGGTAGCATCAATATCACATCCTCCATTGTTACGTGTACATTCGTTACTATCTAAAAAAACAACATCAACAAGATATACAAACACAAATGTAAAACAGATACAAACAATTTAATGCTTTTAATATCATTACACAAGGTATTACAGGTTTACACTCCGAACAAATACCCAAAACTACAATTAAAACATAATTCTGTAGAAATAATCTCAAAAAGAGATTTTTTTTTTGTTTAAATAGAGAAAAATCTTTAATTTTAAACATTTTGCAGTCAAGCAGTGTCACAATAAAAACATAAACATCACCTGTAAAAACTTTTTTTTTAGTCAGGACAATATATTTAGACATCATATTAATATGGTAATACATGTTATTTTTTCCTGCCTTTTAAAGCCATCTGCTTACAAAAGCCCTTATTGTCTTCCTTATACAACATTTTCAGACAGGCTATTACTGCACTTTAGGATAATAACCATACCTATATTATTTCAGTATACTAAAGTTTTTATTCACAATTATAGGAACCATACCTCTACAAGTGAACCCATCTCCAGTATACCCAGGTTTACAATCACATTTGTATGAGCCAATAGTATTTATACATTTAGCATGTGGATCACAACCAGCAGAACCATCCTCACATTCATTGTCATCTGAAAAACCAAACCAAACAAAGGTTCTTATGGTAAAAAAAAGTCACCAAAAGAAATACAAATTTAATATTTCAAGTGAAACAACAGGTTTTAGTTCATAGAGAGTGCGACAGAGAGCATTCTTAAACAATTATCATCACACTATATTTGTCACTGAATAAAGTTAAGAAGAGGAAGACAGTTTAATATTTCAAGTAAAACAACAATATTTACTTTATACAGAGTGACAGAGAGTGTTTTCTTTAACAATTGCCATCAAACCAAATAAAAATTTGCAGATTTGTCTTCCAATCTGAAAATAATTTTGAACAATTTTCTGTGTCAATTTGTGTCTGTTTGCACTGCTGCTTTTAGTTTTTTAGTTTGAGTTTTTCTACTGTTGCCTGATGTGTGTGTGTGTGTGTGTGTGTGTGTGTGTGTGTGTGTGTGTGTGTGTGTGTGTATGTGTGTGTGTATGTGTGTGTGTGTGTGTGTGTGTGTGTGTTACCTGTGCATCCTGGATTTCTAGTGTCAACTTTCACAGAGAATCCTACATCACATATGCAATCAAATGAACCATGTGTGTTCTGACATGTACCACTTAAACACAAGTTTCTGTTATCCAAACACTCATCAATATCTACATGAACACAAAAGTAAAAGTTTAAGTACTTTTTTTCTAATATGGTAACAAACTTATATATTTTAAAAATATTGTATGAAATGTGGTTATAGTTTAATTTTTTAAGAGATTTAGAATTAAAACGGATTAAAATTGTTTTATGTTATATTGTATAACCATATTGTAACACTGGCACTGAACTGGAAGTGCAAACTGTTTATTGCAGCATAATGTCACTGCATTGTTGTATCAAACTGAGTAAAATCATCTAAAACACTTTATTTCCCAAATGTATTTAGTTAATTTCAATTTTTTAAAAAATCCCTCAAATTAAATGAAACTCATTTTCAAGAATAAATTTATATTTAGTTTCTATTACCAATATGTGATATAAACAAAAAATGTGCATAATAGAGCATAGTTAGTATAAGTAAAATCTGTTTACAGTTTTATTTGTATCGATGACATCATCATTACCTAGACAATGTTTTCCATCAGCTGATGTTGTAAGTCCACCAACACAGGAACATCTGTAAGTGCCTGGTAAGTTGGAACATTTTCCACCATCACATATATCTGGATTCTCCTTACACTCATCCACGTCTAGGAAAAATAAATCACTGCATTATATTAAACATGCATGTATTTCCATTACTATAGGATTCTCCCAATAATATTACGGCTTACTGGTATACTTCAGGCCCAAAAATAATAATTACGAATAAGGCGCTTATTATGGCCAAATGAAAAATAAAATGCTTACAAAATAGTTTATTCTGAATTCAATTTTCTTATTGTTACTCAAAATCTTTAATATTATTATTATTCTCCCTCGTTTTCGACAGATTTTTTTCAGGGACATCTCCTCCTACAGTTCTTGTCCGATCAGGTTGAAATTTTGCCAACTGGTAGGGAATGACCATGGGGAAATCTGGAAACTCTTCTTAATTAAAATTAACAAGATGTCAATGGGCCTCACCTGAGGATACGTCCCAAATATGGATATACTCAGGTGAGCTTTAAAAAAATAAAAGAATCCAAAAGTCTCCTGATTTCAAGTTAAACCTTATACAATAACATGACCCATTTAATTTGGTTTTTGGACTAAAGATGCAAATAGTTGATTAGTAATGAATGGTGTTTTATATCACTGTTAGTTTTATTTCACTTATATCAAGACACTGCCAGCTACAAGTGACATCGCTGAAATCTATAACCATAAAGCAAAGCACATACAGTGAGCAGTAAGAGATTTTTTTCATACTTTTCGTGCCAAAGCAGTGCCTCTCATCAGTACAGATCCTGTGACTTTTATTTCTACATGATGAGTGGACGTTAACAGTAACCATCAATTCTCAAGTTTTAAGATTGTACAGGTAGTTGTAACAGGGTAAACACTATGTTATGTACTATATACCTCTACATGATCTCTGATCTGGCAGTAGAACAAAACCTGGATCACATCCACAAGTAAATGATCCGGCAGTGTTAATACAATTGGCTTGACATCCTCCATTCCTGTCTAAACATTCATCAACATCTGAAAATATAAAAGAATGGTTTACCTCTAAAGTAGTTAGTACATGTACTGTTTAGAGATGTGTGATAGTTCCATAAAATGGAAACTACAACTAATAGTACAATTTTACCATATAAATTACCCTCATATCACTTTCTCTGTGAATGATGTGCAACCATCCAATCAAATGTACTGAATTCTATTAAGCAATCACTTTCTTGCTAGACCTTAAAATTTTTCAATCAGTTTTGTTTTTTATTTTTTTATTTATTTATCTATTTATTTATTTAACAAGTTAAAGAGAAGGCTTGTAAAATGCAGATGTTATATGAAGTTTCTTACTCATACAACAAGTCAGGAATTGATTTGGTTTGTATCATATGCCCATTGAATCTTACTTTAGCGATACATAAAATTTTTGTCTATGTGATACAATGGTCCGTATCACACATGTGTGATACAACATTCCGTATAGCCACAGTAGCCAGGAACTACTTTTAGGGAAATTCCCTTTTCTGACAACAATAACATTACATCATGAATACATGAGAACTTCTCTTGTGTGATGTCATTATTCACTTGGGAGAATAGTGTTATGTTAGGAGAATTCCGAACGATGTTAACAAATTTTGTTAAATCAATGTTTGTTTTTTAAGTTTTTACCAGTGTCTACGATAGTAGCTGTAAAATGTTAACAAGTAATGATTAAATGAACAATTATCTGTTGTTTTCATTACTTTTTTTAGCAGTTTTGTTTTCAGTTTTTCCAATCAAATTAAAAATCAATATAAAATAGCTGATAGTGAATTTATTGTGGAAAGAAAGCTTTGTATTCAGTTTGGTAGGGTTTGTGATAAATACAAAACCACATGTGGTTTTGTGTATACATGTATATCATATAACATGATCAGTAAAGTGGATGGGTTGTTAGAAATGAAAGAGACAGGTTTATAAATCTTGTACCTATACAATAGTTTACAAGTCTTTCATTTACATGTTTACCTATAGAACTTGTGCCAGGGGTCAATGGTTTTCTCTGGGCACTCCAGTTTTCTCCACCATCCTGACCACTAACCACCTAGATATAAGAGAAAAAATTCTTGACTAGGGCATAAAACAATCATCCCTTGACTCAACTCAACTCTTCCTTGTTCAACTTGTGTAGAATTGGTTACGCTAGTATCATTTAATGTAGTTAAATTCCAGGAACAATAAAGAAATGGTTTTATTGTATATGTAAATTTCTTACCTATGCAACTGGTGTGGAATTGATTTGGCTTGTATCCTTCAAAACAACGACAATGATATCCTCCAACAAAATTCTCACAGATTCCATTTGTACACAGACTGCTGCTGTCTGAACACTCATTTATATCTACAAATAATCATAAAAATTGTTACTATAGCAACAGGCTAAAGACTGATCAGACCAGTACTTATGCCTGATTCAATGACTAATGATGTTAAATGACCTAAAGTTAAGAGTATACCATACAGTGTGTAATTTTAGGGTGTCTAAATTTTGGTGATTCTGACGGTGCTTCCGGAATGCATTGTACAACATTAAAGTGTCTCTCAGTGTGCTAGTACACTAGACTAAAATGCCACAGATTTACACAACAAATATCATTTTACTGGTTATAATCCAATCATTAAAGGTCTGCAAACAACAAGTAAATCTCTTTTCACATGATGATAATTAGAGGACCTTGGAATGATCAAAGATGTTTTTTTAAACATACATAAAAAATTATGGCATGGCTTGCAATGTTTTAAATGTGACCTTTAGAACAACAACATGTATCACTACCTTGGTATACCCATAATGCTCACCCTGATATCCCTAAACAAGACCTGTCATCAGATAAGAAGTTGGTTGATTGAATTTTGCTTTTAAGTCACATCGACAATTTTTCTGCTATTTATTTGAGATAATCAATCTCAAGGATTTATTTTAACAAAAGATCATTTTGTTCATAAGTGTGCAAGTGTTTCTGAACTGCATTGTAACAGTCCACACTTTCTGGCAACCTTTAAAGTGCTAGGTCACCTGCCGGCAATGTCGTAGATAAACATGGCAGGCTGTTCAGTCCATTATACTGATACCAAGCCAACCAGTAAAGTTCAAAGACAATGATAAATCTTTCTCACTTGCAGCTGACAGTAAACTAACCCACTGTGGTGAGACACCTTGAGTATGAAGGCTAACGTCTTTACCACTCAGCCACACTTCAGTCCTTCATTATATGAACGGTTAAGTTATATCTGTCTATATCTATCTACATGTATATGTATACTTCTGGCCATAAAAATGTTTAACTTACCTTTAAAATTTTCACTGCACCCCTACCTACCTAAACATGATCTGCCATCAGATGAGAGGGTGTGACCATCAGGGCATTCACACCTATAACTACCTTCGGTATTTTCACACTGTCCTCCCCTACATACACCTTGCTGATCAGAACATTCATCAATATCTAAAAATATAGAACAATAGAAAACAATATATATTAACAAATTGAAATTCAACATTAAAAATAATTTACAAAGAAAATTAAAATTTTAAAATTATTTTAAATTAATAGTAAAATTTTATTTTTATTTTCAATACAAAATATATCTAACCTAAAATTCTTTTTGAGTATTGCATCTCTAAATTCACAGAGATTTCTAATTCTGATCCAAAGTAAAAAACAATATCAAAAATGTACAAAACTCTTAATTACAAGTTAACATACCCACACACATTTGTTCCATCATTACAGCCTTAAATCCTTCATTACAGATACATCTAAATCGCCCAGGTAAATTCTGACATTCACCATCGCCACATACACCAAAAGATATACGGCATTCATCAATATCTGTAAAAAAAGAAAGTAAAATAAATAAAAAAAATCTGTAAAATCTAGAACCGCTTCAACATGTTTAAACAATAAACTAATGATTTGTGCACTGGGACCAATATTTCAAAAAGACAGCAAACTGCAGGCAATTTACATATTTTCAAATGTTTTAAAAATAGAGATTAGGAACATTAAACTAGAACTCCACGAGTCAGATGTGTCTCCTGACATAAGATTGGAGTCAACCGTAAAACTGTTAATCAGTTTTTTGATTCAAATTTATAAGCACTGTTTTTACACACAAAAATAGTTTTATTGCAAGAAACAAGCATACGAAGTTTGGTATCAATTGAACTTAAGATGACAAAGTTATGCTCTGGACAAGCAATTAGAGAACTGTGCAAAAATTTCAAACAAAACTTTATATGAAGGGCAATAACTCTCTCAAAAATGACCATATGCAAAAACATGCAATATAACCATTAAAGTATTAAAAGATGTCTATCATGTCAAAATTTGGTGAAGATTACTCAAAAAGTGAAGGAGTTATGCCAATTACAAGCAAAAATAATATAAGGGGAATAACTCTAAAATTTCCCAATGTAGAGTTATGGTTCTATAACTCTGCACTTTGTCTCATTGCAAGACACATACATACCAAGTTTGGTATCAATTGAACTGAAGATGCCAAAGTCATCCTCCAGACAAACAATTAGAGCAATGGGCAAAAATTTCAAACAGAATTTTATATGAAGGGCAATAACTCTTTTATAAATGACCATATACAAAAACTGTGTTATATTTGTTAAAGTATTAAAAGACGTTTATCATGTTAATTTGGTGAAGATTACTAAAAAAAAATGAAGAGGTAATGCCTCTTAAAAGCAAAAATAATATAAGGGGAATAACTCTTAAAATACCTAATGCAGAGTTATGGTTCTATAACTATGCACTTCGTCTCATTGCAAGAAACATGCAAACCAAGTTTGGTGTCGACTTAACTGAAGATAACAAAGTTATGCTATGGACAAGCAAACAGGGGACGCCGCCACCTCTGGTGACAAAAAAACCTATCAGATCAATAGTGATTCTGCATACCAATTGCTCAGAATACAGAATCATCAATTTACCTATTTTTCTAGTATGATTGGAGATGCTCATCTAGTATGTTGCCATGACAACATTTCAAAACTTACTGCTAATCTTAATACTTTAATTTAGAACATTTACATGTAAGTATTGTCCATTGGTTCCCAATGTGGCATATGAACAAGTAAAACCACCTTAACACATTAAACTGACACCAAGTAAATATCTGTATATGCATCGACATGGTCCAAGGAACAATTATTTTAAATAAGCAGTCCAAAGAAAGGAAACCTGGCAGAACAGTTTTTTTAATTTATTAAGTCTCCAACCCATGAAAGTGGGAGGAAACTTATTGTCTTTGTATTGTTTCTTGTTTTTCTTCCGCCCAAAATTTTGTTCAACAATGTTCTCAGGAATGGAAAGTCCTATCAATTTAAAACTTTCTGCAGATAACTAGTATTATCTAAAGGTGTGCTTTTTCAAAATTCACAAACAACAGTTATATTTATCAGAGTTTAATGCCCCCTCCAAAAACACTTTTTTTATTAGTTATTTCTCTCTTAAAATTTGATGGTGGAAGTGTGCCTGCTCACTGACAATGTCTAGTTTAATTTTATTTGTATTAATTTATTTTATTTTATTTCATTTTATTTATTATTATTATTATTATTATTTTTTTTTTTTTTTTTTTGAAAGTCTATATTGCTTTACAACTGGGTAAAACAGTCTAAAAATAGTGATTTTATTTAAAGACTTCCTTTAAGAATTTTCTTGCTTACTTACCCGTGCAGTTAAATCCATAATCATCTAAAGCAAAGCCTGGATCACAAGTACAGGTATAACTTCCCACAGTGTTACGACACTGACCATTCTGACATATACCAGGGAATAAGGCACACTCGTTAATATCTAAAAACAAATCAAATAAAAACAATTGCATTCTGCGTTAGTTTTCATCCATTAGTATATTACAAAAATCAAAGTTTAGTACTAACGCTCACACTTTCTTTTTTTGTGAGATAAACAAATGTTTAGATTAAAATCTATATATGTTATTTTTTGCTTGTTTGCTTGTTGATTCTTTTATTCATTTGTTTTTTATTCTTTTATTCATGTTTGTTCTTTTTTTCACATCATTCATTCATTCATTCATTCATTAAACATTCACTCCCTTGATCATCAAACTCATCAATAATTTACCTGGTGGCATACCTCCATCAGGTCTTACTTCACAAAGTTCTTGATATTCCTCTACAATGTAAATAAATAAGACGGTAAAGTAAATCCTGCCTGAGTTGAGTTGAGTTGAATAATGGTGTTTAACATCCCAGTCAAGAATATTTCACTTATTTCGAGACGTCACCAGCTAAATGTGCAGATATTTTGCCTGTGCGACGACTGATGGCATTATAATTAGGGTTCTTTATCTTGTCACGCCTGCTGTGTTTATTTTAAGTTTCCATCTGAAAGAACCATGACTCCTTTTGTAATGCCGAGTGCTTGGCGAAAGAACAGTCACTACCCACTTTCATGTAACTTGCCTGAAAATGACCTACTAATGTAATATACACATGTATGCATGAAATAAAATTGAAATAACTTTTTGGAAACATTCTTGAAAAACAAAAATCTTAAATTTAAAAAAACTACTATAATGACAAACCACTATTCATATTGTACTGTTTATGAACTATTATAAACATCAACGACTTAAAGATGTTTATGGTTCTTCCATTTTGCAACTGTTTCATTAACACTGAAACTTCAAATACTTGCAATTTTTTATGTCAGAAATACAGTATAACTTGCTATAGAGTCCACCTCTATATAAAGTCCACCTGTCTATAGCAACCGGTCTGAAGTATCCCCAATGGATTTTACTATGTAATGAACCTCTATATAAAGTCCACCTGTCTAATGTGAATAAAGTCCACCCTTTTCAGTCCCAAATGACTCCAGAACCTGTCTATAAAGTCCACTTCTTTAATATAATTTTCTATTAAATTTTATAATTTCCCAAATTTTTTGCAGTAAATATCAGCCACATTTCTTTGAAACTGTGATGTATGAAGATTGGCAATAAATAATTTTAATATAAATTATTGATCACACTAAATACAATGTAGTAACTAACATAGTTTTAAAATCTACTGTAGTAAAACTACAGTATTGACTGATATTACATAAAATGAAGTCATACTTATCATGTCAACAACTGAAGCCATCAGATATAAAGGTAGAAATACCCATTGTTATCTATTATGTTTTATATATAATTGTTTAATTTGTGACACCTTTGCTGTGACTTATAACAACAAAGACACAATTAGTCAAGTGTATATAATATGTAGAGTTTAACCAAATAATCTTTTCTGATGTACAGTTTATCAAATTTAAATAGTTTGGTTTTTTAAAGATTATTTCTTAATAATCTGTTTTTAAAAAATAAAATGAAAATAACTTTATTAATGTATATATTAATAAGTTTTTAATAGGTACTGCATATTTTCACTTTTTTAACTATTTTAAACACTGTATGTTTACTCGTATATATAGGGGACCCTCTATATAAAGACCACCTGTCTATTAAGTCCACTTTTGCTCAGTCCCCTAGGTGGACTTTATACACAGGTTATACTGTATATGTATTTATATAAAGCAAATTAATACATGGTTGAACTGGGCATGATCCAGGTTCCCATAATCTTTAGGCATGTATAATGCCCAGCCCAATGAGCAATCCAGAATACATATAAATTTGTGTTCTAACACTGATTTAACATCCATCTTATTTTTCTGTGACCCCCTTGCCATTCTGGCCCCATTAAATACAGCCATACCTGTTCCTTTCTTTGGACAAGCTATACAAGAATCACTGTAAGCTTTACCAATTGAACAACAACAAATGTTTTTGGAATATCTTCCTGCTAACGAGTTAGAGCATACACCTCGACTATACTGCAAATAACAGGTATATTTTCTGGCATCTGAAATTAAATAAATAGGTATCAATTAAAGACTTTAAATTAATTAACCTTCTCATAGCATACAGAATAAGTACCCAGTAAGCCACTGGAAACAAAAAATATACTAAATATACTAAATATACTAATATACTAAAGAAACACTTTACCCTCATTATGCATTTCTGTAAGGTAGATCAAAGGTCAAGGTCAACCAGTATGGAAAGCAAAAGTCATAATAATCAAATAAACTATAATTAACTCAGTTAAATTTATTTTAATTCAGTTAAACTTAATTTAACTGGCAAATAATTGGACTATCTCCCATTAACTATAGAAAATGTTTTTTCTAATTTTTGTCATTTCGCATCAGTTAACTTATGTTTTAACTTTTATTTTTTGGTAACGTACTCCAATTAACTCTAGTAAAGTAGAGTACTGAGTCCACAAGAGTTAATTACGTTAGTTAATGAAGTTATATATGCAATTCCCATTAACTGCAGTTGATTTAATTATTGTTACTTTCACGTTCCAAAAACCTGTACAAAAAATGCAGTTCTGAGTTTTGAAACAATTTTGAAAAAAAAAGTTTGCCAAATATAAAACCTGTTAGTGTTTGTTGTTTGTTGTCATAGCAATATCTCTGACTTACCAAAACATCTCCTTCCAGATAAGTCCAGTGTTAGTCCGTTGGGACAGTTACATTTAAAGGATCCTTGTGTGTTTACACAAAATCCACCACCTTGGCATAAGTCTGGATATATCTCACATTCATTTATATCTAAAACAATGACAAAATTATCAGTTTAACTCATCATTTTGCCCCCTTTAATTTTCAATACAAAAAATTCCTACTATGACTATAATTTCTATTTTCAATCTGCAAGACTAAGGATGTTTAGTTGTTCACCAATGTGGTGCAATGAATATTCCATGACGATCAACTTGATGATCATCTCCAATAAAACAAGTGAGTTAACTGAATAACATGATTAATTATTTAAAATTTTTGGTTGATCAAAAATATGTTAATACCTTTTCTTTAAATCCATAAATCAACACCTATTAGACTGTACACTTTGTGAACTTTATACAGGTTATCTGTAAGTATATTTTCTGTTTTGTATATAAGACAAATATAGCTCCTTTACATAAAGTATGGAAACCAGGAATGGAGTGGAGTAGAGTAATGGTGTTTTACGTCGCAGTCAAGATTTTTGCACTTATTTCAAGGCAATCAGTTATGGAGTGGTGGAGGAAACCGGAGTTCCCGGAGAAAACCACCGACCTTCGGCAAGCAAACTGACAAACTTTCTCACACTAGGATCTGTCACGAGTGGGATTCAAACCCAGGTGGTGAGAGGCATTGTGATCCGTAAGTGCGTGCTTTAGACCACTCAGCCACCGAGGCCCCTAAGAAAAAAGGAGTTGAGTGGTGGTGTTTAATGTGCCTGTCAAAATTCTTGCAATTATATTATGCCATTAGTTCTGAGATGTTGGAGTAAATGGGAATACCCCGGAAAACAGGAGTACCAGGAGAAAATCACCATCATTGTGCAAACATACCCATAAACCTTCTTCCACTAGGATTTTTCTAAGTGGGATTAAAACCTAGGCATATCAAACAAAATAACGTTTCTTACCAACAAACTACACCCCTGTGATAATTGAAATAAAAATATTGGTCTTACCCACACAAGTTCCTGTACTTGACGAGAACCCTTTAGGACAACTTAACTGAGCTGAAATATAAAATAAAGTATAACGTTTTCAGAGATAAGATTTAATTTAAAAAAACTGTTCCCTAAATCAAATTTATTTGAAGAAAACATAACCTCGCTATTATCACTAATAGTTACTGTTATTACTATTAAAGAGTACAAGTACATGTAACTACTATTTCTTAAGCAGAGTATTTGTCTGTACATCTGCCAAATTTGGCAATGGCTACCCATTTTTAAGTCTTGAGTCATATTGGTTGGGTAGATGAATAATGTTAGCTTTTCATCACAACTTGTCTATCAAATCCATGTAGCTTAAACTTTTAACATTTACTTACAAAACATATTTATCTTTACCTTAAATTTTTGTCAAAAGACAACGCACAGATGTTGTTACCAGAAACAATTTTTATATCTTTTTCACAAAATACAAAAAAGTTCAAGAAGATACTTACATTGAAGAGGACATTCTTCACAAGGACTTCCCCAGGCTTTACCAATACTTCCACAGCATTCTGACTTAGTGACCAATGACTTGATGTTGTTTTCACATTGACCATTTCTTACTTCTAACCAACATGAACCTTTTCTCATATCTAAGAAATCAAAGAACAATAAAATTTCAATATTAGCCACTAAACCACAACATTAAAAGGCTAACAAACTGATGAGTGGAGTAGAGTAATGGTGTTTTATGCCCAAGTCAAGATTCTTTCACTTACTTTCGAAGTGGTCAGTTCTGGGATTGTGGAGTAAAATCTGAGTGCACGGAGAAAACCAATGACCTTCGGCAAGTGAACTGACAAACTAATTCACACCAGGATCTTTCCTGAGTGGAATTCCAACCCAGGCGGTTAGAGGTGCTGTGATCCATAAGTGTGGGCTTTAGACCACTCGACCATCAAGGCCCCCAACAAATTGATGAACTTTCTTTTTCACTTGTGAAATAGTTATCATAATTCATCTTTATTGTGTGAAAATTATTTTTGTTTCATGTGAAAATTATTTTTGTTTCATGAGATTTACAATTATTATATTTACTTGAAATGACAAAAAAACTGATTTATAAAGTGAAAGTAGACCATCACATAATGGTTTTACTATCACAAGAAAACTACATGTTACCAAAAATAGATTTGTATACAAATTCACAGATAAAATGCATCAAATTACTGATTGACGATCTTACAAACATTATAAACATAAACCAGGAAATCTAAATGAAACAAAATATTTACCAATGCATTTACGTCCAGTGGAATCCAAAATAAGTGGTGCCCGACATTCACAAATATAACTGCCTTCGGTATTTACACATTGAGCATCAAAACAAGGGTTTTCTCCAGTGGTGCACTCATTGATATCTGTAGAAAATAGAATAAAAAGAGATATGCCAAAAGAAACTTAATTATAATAAATGTAGTGTAATACAGTTGTATCTTGTTATCTCTGGTTCCACAACGTATTATAATACATGTAGTAAAGAATTAGTAAATTTACAAAAAAAAAATTTTTGTGAATAAATCCAAACAATAATACAATAAAACCTATTAGAAATGATCACCTGTGTGAAAAGAACACCTGTCAATTAACATCACTCTTAAAAGGTCCCTTTGCTCATATTTCCAACAAAAAAAATGTTACATAAAGATCATCTACCTATCTTTTAAGATCTATACTTCATATATCTTACGGTTGGTCTCAATATTTTTTTACAGATTTTTTTTTTTTAAGAACTCGAAAAAAACTTACCTTCACAACGACTTGACCTCTTATTAAACTTATATCCAGCTGGACATATACAGCGATAACTACCAACGTTGTTCCTACACTTTCCTCCATCACAATAGTTAGGATGAATCAAGCATTCATTTATATCTAAAATTAAAAACAAAGAATTTTTTTTGTGAAATCAAACAGGCCAAAAGGCAAAGCCTTCTTCATTGTTGTAATGTTGTTTATTGTTATTAGTCTCTATGTAATATCTTAGAACATGTAAGTTTGTGTATGTGTAAAATGTGCAAGTGTTTATTATGGTCTTCCGCGTACTAGCCTGTACCTATAGGGAGACTTTTTTGTAAGGTGCTAGCTCACCAAGTCAGTATGCCACAAAAAAAAAACCATACAATTCCTTAGTCACATTATCCTGACACCAGGTAAACCAGTCAATATTCTGTCTTCTTTAATGCTGAGTGCCAGGTGAGGAAGCACTACCTCAAATTTTCAAATCAAACGTATGACCCAACCAGGTATGGAACCAACTACCTCCCACTTCTAAATCAGATGCTCAATCTCTAAGCCCCCTAAGCGGTTGGTACTGGAGAAGATAAGTAATTTTGGCATTGTATGGTTGTTATGTAATTATACATTAAAGTTTACATGTTCTTAATTTTTTACCTAATGAAAAAGGTATTTTTCTTATATTAAATTACCATGGCAAATATAAACAAGAGGCCCATGGGCCTTAACGCTCACCTGAGGACATGGCCAACCTGAGGATATATCCAAAATCATTTGCAAAAATACATAAAATATTCTAATATACATTCCTACAAAAAAGTTAATAGTTTTCAAGATAATTAACAATTTGAGTCTTTTTATGCATCTATGACCTTGACCTTTAAACGTAAGACCTTGAATCTTATATCAAAATAATCACCATATCAATTCCTACAATATTCTAATACACATGCCATACAAAAAGTTAATAGTTTCCAAGATAATAAACAATTTCAGTCTTTTTATGCACCTATGACCTTGACCTTTGAATGTATGACCTTGAGCCACATATCAAAATGATTGTCATATCAATACCTACAAAATTCTAGTATATATACCTTTGCAAAAAGTTAATAGTTTTCAAGATAATTAACAATTTGGGTCTTTTTATGCATCTATGACCTTGACATTCAAATGTAAAACCTTGAATCTTATATCAGAATGATCACCATATCAATTCCTACAATAATCTATTATACATGCCAATACAAAAAGTTAATAGTTTCCAAGATAATTAACAATTTCAGTCTTTTTATGCACCTATGACCTTGACCTTTGAATGTATGACCTTGAGCCATATATCAAAATGTTTGTCATGTCAATACCTACAATATTTTATAATACATGCCTATACAAAAAGTTTATAGTTTTCAAGCTAATGCACAATTTTAGTCTTTTTTAGCAAAAAAATAACATTTCAGGGGCAACAACTCCTACATGCATTATCATACAGTTACGAAACTTTGTACCTTTTTACATTTTGTCCTGCTAAACATTTTAACAATGTTTTAATATTATATATCTCTTATAATTTGGAAGAAAAAAGCCTAAAACTGCACAAATTACAAACTAGGTCATGACCTTGAAATTTGACCTTGACCCCATTTTGAAGGTTATTTCAAGAAAAAGTCAAAACTGAAAACCCCATGTCAATATCTATTCATATAGTCAAGTTATAATAATTTGAAGCCATTTTACGAAATTTTCAAAATTAAACGCAAAAACGCGTAACCTAATTTTTTACCAAATTTCACGAAATGAACAATTTATAAGCTTAAGACCCTAGAGAAGCCAAATATCACATCAGATTTTTTCTCCCATCATCGCTTTCGGAGAAGAAGATTTTTTAAGTTTTTTGGAACTATGGGTCACCTTGACCTAGTTTTGGGAGCCATGACAACGTCACAAACAAATCTGAATTGCACTGGCCCATACATGCATCTGACCAAGTTTCATTGAAATCTACCTCATAGTTTTAGAAAAGAAGTTGAAAATGTAAAAGTTTACGCCGCGGACGACGACGACGACGACGACAACGCCGACGACGACGACGACAGACAAATTTTGATCAGAAAAGCTCACTTGAGCCTTCGGCTCAGGTGAGCTAAAAACTGGTTCTACTACAGTACTGTGTCATTTCAAAAAAAATTTAAAGCAAGTTCAGAAATAAAACTTATGATTTTTTTTATCAATTTTAAGGAAAAAAAGACTTCTGGCATAAAACTTCAGTTTGATGCAAATACCCTATATTCCATTAATGTTAGCTGTAACCTCGGACAAAGACCTTGTTACAAAAAAATATACAAAAATCTTGATTTTTTTAATCTGAAATACATCCTAAAAGACATTAAAACAAAATATCTTTTTTGATTCTGATTTGTTACCATCTGAGCTGAAGTTGAGTGATCTTTTTGGTAATCAACATAAAGCATTTACTGAATGGGTATATCATAGCATCACAACTTGTAGAAAACAGGACCTATGGCTTTCTTGTAAGTGCAAATACTCTATCAACAGACTCACTATTCAAGATATCCCCCTCCCAATTCAATTCTGCTCTTGAGGTGGACACTTTTGGTATCGGTGCACCGGGAATCAGACCATTTGGCTCAAATCTCGAATCAAGATTTCTAGAAACAGTTCAGTTCGATTCCAATTCTGATTGTTATTATACATGTACTACTCTCTCAAGTTTATAGAGGAAGGAACATTACTATTATTTTCATTGTTTTATTATTTTTGATTTTGTTATACCGTAAATATAGTTTTTTGAACTTTTGTACTTGATTATTGTTTTTATGTTCTGTGCAGAAATGATAAAGTTGATTCGATTCTATATTATAATTCAAATCGAACCAATTCAGAATATTCTGATTCGTCTCAGTCTTAGTGGACACTTTATCACTGAGCCATTGAGGCTGTTTAGTAAGAAAAGAATTATGCCATACAGCTATATAGATATGATACCTTACCATTACATTGTTTCCCGGTTGAGTCCACTTGGAAGCCTGGATTACATACACATCTATAGCTACCATTTAAGTTCTCACATGCTCCATTTGGACAAATATTAGGATATAATGCACATTCATTTATATCTACAAATAAAAACATATCTCTCATGTAACATGGTTTATATAAATGTTCAAATCCCATTGAGGCTAGTCTGTACATGAGAAAGTTTGTTGGTTCTCTTTCCATAGTTGAATGCTTTAATTTTATACATACCCTGGTTTCCTTCATCATCTCATGACTGTCTGTCTCAAATTAGGTGAAACATTCTAGAATAAGTCTTATAAAACCATAACCTCACTCCCATAAATGTCAATTGCTTCTTCCATGTATTTGTTTTCATTTTATAACCTATCCGAGCAATAATTAATTTAAAATTAAAAACCTGAAACACTAATTTGCTTAAAATGAATTGGCAGTTTAATCAGAAAAGGTATAAAGATTTAAACACTGATGAAGTTTTTATCCATATCCTGAGCTGACCATAGCTTACAAAATTTGTAATATGACCAGAAGTTACAAAGCTTATAATATGACCAATCAGAACAAACAAAACTTATAATATGACCAATCAGAACTTACAAAGCTTATAATATGACCATTCAGAACTTACAAAACTTTTAATATGACCAATCAGTTTGAAATGTGTAAATTCTTGAACACTTCTTGCCAGTTTAATGCCACAAATAATGATGAGCTAAACTCACTTTTGCCACCTGAATCAATTCCTTTATCTCTACTGAGCTGTAGATATTGCTGATCACCTACTGATGGACAACGTTCACACATAATATCCCAATTAGAGGTTATTAAGACTATAACATGACCATTCAGAGTTTACTAACCTTATAATATGACCAATCAGAGCTTACTACCCTTATAATATTACCAATCAGAGCTTACTAAGTTTATAACGTGACCAATCAGAGCTTACTAAGTTTATAACGTGACCAATCAGAGCTTACTAAGCTAATAATGATCAATCAGTTTGAAATGTTTCAAATTCAGGATAATTCTTGCCAGATTATAATCAGCTACAACTCACCTTTGCCACCTGAATCGATTCCTTTATCTCTACAGAGCTGTAGATATTCCTGATCACCTACTGATGGACAAGGTTCACACATAATACCCCAGCCTTTAACAGGGCCACTGGTCTCGGTATCCATACAACAACACATGGACTTCGATAACAACATACTTAGAGGCTCTAAACATCTACCTCTTCTGTACTGCATATAACATCTCTCTTTCCTTGTATCTGTAATAAAATTGATTTTAGTTTCAAATTGTTTATTTGTATATTACTTTATCACACTTTTTTCTATGGGTAACAAAAACCATTCCTGATTGTATGTTCTATCCAATGTCATATAGTTAATCAAATATACTTGAACAAATTCATAGAAAAAAGTCCTATACATTTCAAAGTAATCAAGTTTCTAGACTTTTAAAAGTTATGTTTTTTTTATGTTTTTTTTACATGAAATTCATGTAGCCAAATCTAATTAAGTAAATGTATTGATCACAAAAACACAATTTGTAACTTTGTATTACCTTGCTACATCTACAGTCTACATTATGGAGTTAGATAAGTACTTGTAAATGGTTGCTATACAACATAAATGTATATAATGGTCCATTATTTTAACTGATTGAAATACAGGATTTTGTTAACTCAACGAATTTTTCTCAAAATTATAGATAAATCAACATTATTTTTAATTCGAATTCCATTTTTTGAAATTTTTTTATACTTAAATCACTTGGATGACTCTGATGTAAAACCACAGCTCCATTTCTAAGACTAATTGAAGTTATAAGCAATTTGACACACCAATAAGTGCTGGTGAAAATGTTAATACATGTAGTAATGATTACAAATGTCTCAAATTTAATTTGCTTCTATTCAAAAGAACCTGATATAATGGATATCAATAATATTTATCTTTTCTAAAATACTGCAGTACTAGTATGATTTTTGACAAAACCACTTCAATGTAATACATACATGTAGGTTTTTTCATTTTGCAATCTGTCTCTCAAATCTAATAAAAAAAAATTTTAAAAATATTCATTCATTCATTCATTTCTTTAATTTTTTTTTTCTTTTTGATTCCATAACTTTAAATAAAGTTTTACCTTGGCAAGTTCTCATATCTGGACACATCTAATAACAAAATTTAAAAAAAAAAAAAAACTCATTCATTCACTCATTCATTCATTTTGTTTTTTCTGATGCAATAACTTTGAAAAAAGTTTTACCTTGGCAAGTTCTCATATCTGGACCAATTCTGAATCCCTCGGGACACTCACACCTAAAGCTACCTTGGTTGTTTATACAAATACCATTCACACATGGGTTATTTTGTACACATTCATCAATATCTGCAAATATAAAACAAAAATCAGAAATCAAAGGACTGAAAGCACTGAGAGAACTTAAATACTGAAAGAGATTAAAAGTCAAATCAAAAACTCTTCTAATTTTTTAAAGATGCTAGTGGTCATGTTAAAGGAATCACATGTCAGTCCATATTCATGAAGCTGACTGTGTTACTACATTTCTTCATAGTGTAGTCAGGGATCAATAAAAAAGCAAGTGATTTCGGATTTATGTCATAAAGTCAAATACATGTGTGAACTTGTAAATAATTTGAAAAGATAAAATAGGTATAAGCCATTTTTTAATGACCATAATTGAATGGGTTTTTTTTTTTTTTTTTAAATAAAAAAATTTATGTTCTTCAATGTTGTTGCCATTTAAAGTTTTTGGCATAAAGAACAATGACAGAATCACTCAAATTATATAGGCCCAATTATGATTTTCAAAAAGTTTATTTAAAAACTAAAAGAGTTGTTTTAAAAAATAAGTTTAAACAAAGTACATTAACACCCACACGTACAGATAAAATTTATTCAAGCCTTCTCAATCACATGAGCTAATAGTTTTTCTTACCTATACAAGTACGTCCATTTCTAGCTGTGATATAACCTGGATCACAAATACACTTGTAACCACCGTTCATATTAACACATCTACCATGTGTACACATTCCTGTATTCAAACATTCATTGTAATCTACAATACATAAAAGTGAAAGTGACTAAGTGAAAACTTTTATAAATTTTTATAATTTTAATTTTTTTTAATTTTAAAAAATTCTATAAGATATTTTGTCAGCCCTGGTAATTATATACATGTACTAGTATCTTTATAATAAATATTTGTGAATGAAAGGAAAAAATATAGCAGCTAAACGAGGGTTTACAACAGGGGTCTTCCAATAATAGGGAGATATTCAACTGATCCATCTTTCAAGGCAGGTATGCTATATTCTTTTTTGCTGTATAGCCAGAATAATTTAATTGTCAGTTCAGCCAAAATTTGAGTGAACATACAGCCAGCCATTTTCTAAAGATTGAAAAACATCTGAATTGTAACAGGAAAGAACATATTTAGCTTTAAATATTTTATTCTAAAACTGAAACACACAATCAGAAACCTCAATCACACAAATTATTTTCTTACAATTTTTACAAATATGCAATTATTCTTTTTTATTAGAACCATCCCTCGGTTGTCTTCATGCATGGAGTCATAAAGAGTGGTCTTTACATAGAGAAGTCACTGTGAATGTTACAGCAAGCAAGATTTTACTGTACAGAACTTACCTAAACAAAATGCACCATCAGGTGAAAGCTGAAATCCGGGATTACAAAGACATCTATATGATCCTTCGGTGTTTTCACACTGGCCGTTAAGACACAATTTTCCATTCTCTGTACATTCATTTATATCTGTAATAAATCGATAGTAAGGATATATTTTCTAAAAGTGTTGTTTTCTTGAAAACCATATATTCTCTAGTAAAGAAGAACTTGTAATGACCAAACTTTAAGTAAATCTAAAACCTGAATCCTAAACTAAAACAATCTTATAATACCTTTAATATTATTTGTTAACATATCAACCAGTGTAAACAAATCTTTCTTATCAATTGGGATCAGGCCCCAGTTTCACAATTATTCATTCAATTGAGTGTACACTCAACTCAAATTCGGAAATATATTTCAATGTCAATTTTTAAGACATTACACAGTTAAAATTGAGTATCTCATGTTATATCTTAATTGTTTTGTTGTACAAAATATTGTCTCATAAAATTTTGAATTTTTTATATATTGATGACAGAAAAAAGGGAATATTTGAGTTGAGTGTGAACTCAGTTGAATGAATGATTGTGAAACTGGGGCCAGGTTATTTAGTTGTAATTTATGCTTTCAAACCAAGAACATATCTCCACTATGGTTAAACTCCTTCTTGGCCACAAGGAAGGAAGGTTTTTCTTTTGTCATTTCTTGTTTATAATTATCCTCAAGATAAATAAGAAAAAAACAGTTTGTAGCAAATAGCTGAAATATTGATCATGCATTGTACAACAACATTCAACATTCCAACCAACCTTTCAGTTAAAACTATGCTTAGTTGTTTCTATACAAACTTAATCAGTACTATTTATGAAAAATGTGAACTTACGGTCAATCAAGTTTGTAGACAAGTTAAAACTACCAGTAGTGTGTACTTACCATAACATATCATTTGATTAGGTGATTGTCTGTAACCTTGGTAACAATCACACTTGTAGGATCCATCCATGTTTATACAGCGACCATTAGGACACATTCCAGATGTACTACATTCATTCATATCTAAAACAAATAAAAAATACATGTAATAATTATTATAAAAAGTCATGTAAAATAAATGAATCTTTATATCATAAAGAGGTATTTGAAAACTTTTTCTCTATCAACTTGCCATACAGGCAGATTTCATTGTAAGAAATTTTATCAGTTCAAAGGTTGGTGCTTTCTTCAGGGAATGTGGTTTTCTCTACAATTTATGAAAACTGACTGCTTTGATGTAAGTGTAAGAATTAATCTGTCCCAGAGGAAAATAATATCCTGTTCCTTCTTAACTAGATTGTTTTATTAAGACAAATTATCAATATCTATTGTTAAATTAACCTGAGTAAACCAAATACCTGTCTAATCCAAATGCAAAAAGAAACAAAAAATGTTATCAGTTTGTACAAGTTCTACCATTTAACACATTCTGTGATGTCAACTAACTTTGTCTGGGGGAAGTTGCCATCTGAACACTCAAACAAATTGAGGAAATGGTGTTTTTTATGCCAAAGTCAATATTCTTTCACATACATTGATGCAGTCAGTTCTGGGATAATTGAGGAAACCAGAGTGCCCATAGAAAACCACCAAACTTGGGCAAGTGAACTGGCCCCAGTTTCACAATCATTCATTCAACTGAGTGTACACTCAACTCAAATATTCCCATTTTTCTCTCATCAATATTTTAAAAATTTGAAATTTTATGAGAAAATATTTTGTTTTGTTCAACAAACTACACTAAACAATTAAGACATAACATGAGATACTCAATTTTAACTGTGTAATGTCTTAAAAATTGACTTTGAAATATATTTCCAAATTTGAGTTGAGTGTACACTCAATTGAGTGAATGATTGTGAAACTGGAGCCTGACAAACTTTTTCACACTAGGATCTCCTAAATTGGGTATCAAACCTTGGCTATGAGAGCTACTGTGATCCTTAAGTGCAGATTATAGACCACTTGAGATGATTATTACTATGTTTATAGACACTTAAAAAATTTACTACATCTTAAAACAGGACTTTTATAAACATTTTTAAATCTGACTTGAAATGGTTGCTTCTGGTTACATATTTGGTGCAGTGTGCGGTGCAGTGTATTAAGCATCAATGTAAAACAAATATTAAAATGAGAATGCCAAGTTCTATAAAGGTTTGCTGAATGTTTACCTGTACAGTATCGACCATCCCTTGATAAAACATAACCAGGATTACATTCACATCTAAAACTTCCAGGAGTATTGATACACTGTCCGTTTCTACAGAGTCCATTTACCTCCCTGCATTCATTAATATCTGAAATATAACATATATCATAAGAGGCTTGTTTAACAGTGTGTAAGTAAGCTTTCGCTTTGACAAGCATACTGTTTAGCAGATAGTGTTTGCACAAGAACATACAAGCCACTACAATCATTATCATCAGGTTTTTCACCTTAAGATTTAAAATGGTGTCCAGAAGCCAAAGTTTATAAGAAATGTTTTAATAAATTCTGAAACCAACATGCATTTTTATTTATAATTCATTGTCAGTATACGGTATTTTTCTTGAAACGATTTGAATGATATAAGTAAAATTTAATTTATATTTCAGCATTTGTTTCCCTGTCAGTGTCCATGTCCAAATCTAAGGTTATTGATAAAGCATCTGAACCTTTACACTGACATAGATTCAAGGTAATTGCTAGCTACCTTTCAAAATAGATACACAAATTGTTCATGCAAGTGCTTTGAAAGGCACACACATTGTTGAACATGCCTAAAGGTTGCAGGATCCACACTACAAGAAACAGTAGACCTGCTATAGAGACCACCTATATATTACAGGGTTATTGAATTGATATTGTGAAATATTGTCCCAAGTTGACTCGACATTTACACAAGCTTGTGAGTGCAAATGTAGAGTCAATGAGATGTTCTATAGCAAAATACATTTCATTTGCTTCCACTTGTATTTCATTGAAAAATACCAAATTTGTCTCAAAAACACAAATATTGCACTAGTTCTTATATATTGATGTAAGTTTTATTTCTATGTGAAACATATATTGCTATATACTAAAACTGTTTATTAACCAATGTTAAAGTTGAATAAAAATATCTGTGGCAGGTTGAAATTGACAAAATATCAATTAGCTCAAATGACAGAGATTCTCACTTGTATTGGAAGGTCTGATGTTTTAGTCCCTTTTCTGCTAAAGATGGGGGCTCATCTTACCCTGAGAACTGGCTTACCTGAATAGGTCTGTTCCAAAATGAAACCTGTTGATTTTTTATTACAGTTCATTTGATTATTATAGTTCTTATATTGTGTGAATAACCAAGTTGATACAGTTATCTAGGGGCATTATAACAGTCTCCTTAAGTTATTGGACTTAGATTTTAATTATTAGGTTTAACTCAACTTTCAATCAGACATTTGACAATTAGGCAAAACTTTACATTTAAAAGAAGGTATAAAACAAACCTTCACAAATGTCTCTATTCTGTAACAATCTAAATCCTTGATTACATTCACAGCGATATCCCGTTGGTGTATTTATACAGCGTCCATTTGTACACAAATCAGGGAAGATAGCACATTCATCTTTCCTAATTTCTCTACTCCCATCACATAGCTGTCTGTGTCTAGCTGTAACACAAAGATATATTTCCAAAACATTTCAGAAAAAGAGCATTATCAAGCCAATACTTTGTTGTGGATTTGCTAAGCTGATTCTTGAAATTACTGAGTGAAAACAGTGAAAGTCAAACTTAAACCTGAGAACCTGCATTTAATCAATACATACATAAGTCTGTGTGTGTGTGTGTGTGTGTGTGTGTGTGTGTGTGTGTGTGTGTGTGTGTGTGTGAGCGTGCATGCGTGCGTTGTATTGTATAGCATATATTGAGCAGGCATACGTGATTTTATTTTGATGATAAAAATGAGTGCCTATGCCACCTACACCCACATCACAACAACATTCCCCCATCAACTGGTTCTATACTTATCATTTTTACAAATTAACTTTAATATGGACTTACTTATACCTCTAATTGGACAGGGTTTGCAGGCTTCACCAGCATCCCCCCCCCCACATATACTCATATCACTTTCCATTGATTATACTTTATAAATATACTTTAACACTGACTTACTTGTGCCTCTAATTGGACAGTGTTTACAGGCTCCACCAGCATCTCCCCATCCCATACCACAACAACAACGCACCACCCATTGATTCTAAATATATTTACTTTTTTACATTTATATTTACATCTCCCCATCTCATACCCATATTACAACAACAATTCACTTTCCATTGATTCTATATATGCAAACTTTATAAACATACTTTAACACTGACTTACTTGTGCCTCTAACTGGACAGCGTTTGCAGGCTTCACCAGCATCTCCCCATCCCATACCCATATCACAACAACAATCTACTAAAGATAATCTAGCAGCCATAGGTTCTGTACATGTCCCTTGTACGATCCTACTATAGCACAACTTCTTCCTAACAACTAAAAGAAGATAAAAGAAAAATAAAAAATAATTTTTGTTTCCATATTTTGAACTTTTTATGTTGCATGTACAAATTTTGTCCAGTTTTTTATTTTGGAATACATTTTATAAATATTTTATAATTTATTCATACAGTGATATGCTGCTTGTTAATTGTAGTTTACACTGTGTAAACCTAACTCTGAACAATGATTGGATCGTGATTAGACGTAAACCATTATTAAAAAAATATATTTTTAGAAAATCAAAAAAAAAAAACAAAAAAAAATCAGAAAATTGAAAAACTTAATGCAACTTTAATGCTGATTAGTTCAACTTCAATGCTGATTAGTTTAAATTTTAAAATAAATCTTCCTACACACTTTTGAAAAATTATGCTTCACCAAAATTCAAATTTCAGATTTCTTTATTTCTCTCATTATATATAACAAAATACATACAGAAAACATATATCAAATTATATACATAAACAACATTGCATGGATAAAAAAAATAAGACATAATAAATGCCATATATTGTTTAAATTGGTTTTTTATTTATTTATCTATTTATTCATTTAATTGTTTATTTATTTATTTATTTGTTTATTTCTTTCTTCATTTAATTATTTGTTTATTTATTTATTTGTTTATTTGTTTATTTCTTTCTTTGTTAATTAATTAATTAATTAATTAATTAATTAATTAATTTATTTATTTATTTATTTATTTATTTTATTTATTTATGTATTTGTTTTTTTGTTGTTATTTACTTTTTTATATTCTACGTAACTAAATGAAATTGCCCTTAACTGATTCAAAACTATTCAGATTCAAGACTTTCTGTGATCATCATTTGTAAATATACCGGTAGTAATGACACACTTTAGTTTTTCTATTTTGCCTATAAAACTGATGGTTTGCTCAAAAGCCGGGTGTTAAACAGAATACTATATTTTCTTTCTTAAACAACAAATTTTAATAACAGTCAAAACACAGCATTCCTTTAATTTAATTTTATAAAAACCACAACAAATATCTGTATATTTAAAAAAAAAACTACCAGCACACCTTAACCAATTTCTGAATTCATTATATAGCTTGTATATTAATATCATTATTACATGTATTTATCCAGCACATTTTAACTATCAACCTGCTTTAGACATATTGAATGGATATTTTAATGTTTCATTATAATTTTAAAACAAAGAATAAAGAAGACTTATCTTAAACAATAACAAGGAACCAAAAAGTAAAAAAGACATATCATACTAGGGACATCTTTAATCCCTAATCCCCCACCAATTTTTTATTTTAAAAAACTCACTCTCTCCCTAATCCCCCACCAATTTTTTATTTTAAAAAACAAACTCTCTCTCTCTCTCTCTCTTTTTCGCAACCTGAACCTTCTCTAGCTGCACTAGACTGCAAAAATTCATCAGAAATGCAACCTTATATTACACAATTTTATTTAAAAAAAAAGAAGGAAAAATGTAAACCCATCATTTCCATGTTAAGTGCCCCCCACTGATAATGAATTAATGATTATTTAATGCATGAAATTTAAAACTTAAACACCACATTAAAATTTATTTTTTTTTACAAAAAATATTGTCAATGATTGTAATGCATTATGAAATTATTGCCACTATATAAATCTACTTTTAAAAATTTGAATTACAAATTTTAATTTGTAATTCTCAAAATGTGATAAAAGTGATAAAAATTCAAGTCTGTCTAACAAATTATAACAAATGTGTCATAAAGCATACAAATTAAGGACAGGCCTTAAAAAATACTGAAAATGTTTATAAAGGTAATTTTTGCTTACAAATCTGTAAGCTACAGTCATAACCTGTTTTTTAGATAACTGATGGCCTAGTCTTCATATATATATATATATATAAAATATGCACTCAGCAAGGCTCAGCCTGATCAAACTCATGACCTCCCATACTGAGTATACTGTAAAATCACAAATGTTCATGGGGTATTAAATTTCGTTATTTCCGTTGGTTACTGAAAACCATGAAATTAAATGTCATTGAAAATTTTTAATTATCATTGCCCTCAATGGGATTTATTTTCGCAAACTTAATTCCACGAAAATTTCTACCAACAGAATTTCTTAAAAAGGCAAAACAATGAAATTTCAACCCAATGAATATCAATGATCCCACAGTAAATAATTTACAACCTTGCTACAGTATTTTATATAAGCAACACTACACTGTTTCTTTTGTTCTTTCTAAAGACAGTTAACCAAGTCAATAGGTAAAAAAAACATTCCATAATTAGACCCAATCTGATCAAACTATGGCATCCCATATCTAATTCAAACAGCTCACAACAGACTAACAGTAAGCTCACCTATACATCGTGTTCTATCAGATGATAATTCAAATCCAGGTCTACAGGTACAAAAATAACTTCCTTCTGTATTGATACATTCTCCATTTTCACAAACACCTCGTATTGTTTCACACTCATTAATATCTGAAATAGATTTCATAATGTACACCCAAAGTAACACCTCATTATAATGCCCCTCAAAATCTATTTGTATTTTAGTGGAACCATGTGGAAATATAACATGAATACTGTGGAGGTATAACAGGACTACTGTGGAGGTATAACAGGACTACTGTGGAAGTATGATAGGAATATTGTGGAATTATAACAGGATAAATGTCAAAACAAAACCGAAAAGCTGCGGATATATTACAGGGATTTTGTGGTATTAAAACATCAGCATTGTGTAAGTTTAAGAGGATTATTGTTGAAATAATATTAAAATGGACATTTGAAGTATAACTGCAAAATATTTTTGAAAATATAGCTGGAATTGTAACATGAATACCTTTAAACAAGAATGTTCTTTTTTAAAAAAAATGATTCACATAATATTACAATCTGAATATCTTTAATACCTTCACAGACTTGGGTGACCGGATTTTGTCTCTGACCGGCTCTACACCTACAGGTATATGACCCCTCTGTATTAATACATTCACCCCCAACACACAGTCCAGGTATAGCTGTACATTCATTAATATCTGAAAATAAAAAAAAAAAACTTTATCAATTCTACAAATATTTAAGAAGACAATTATAAAATGTATGTTAATTATACCAATCCATCTTAATATATCTCAGTTTAAGTGTGCATGGTGTTTGGGAAGAAAATCCAGTGTAAAACACAATGTATTAGCTAACACCATACTGAGGTTCGTGTTTACATAGGGTTTTGCCTTGATGAACGTATAGATTAACAGTGACTATGCATGCAAGTGCATAAGAGTGACTGTTGTCACCATTATAAAGCACCTGTAAGATGTAATAGATTCAATGTTATTGCTCACTTCTGTTCAAAAGACACACAATGTGTGAATGCATAGGAAAGCACACACTTTGTTGAACATGTCTCTGATTTATACATAACACCATAAACCTAAGCCACACAAGTAAATATATAACTGCAATTATAAGCACCCCTATGTTAACCACCAAAATATGATCTGATGGAGCTTGCGAGTTTCTACACATAAACAGTACAAAAGACAATTCAGGAATTGAAAATAAAGTTTTGAGAAATGATCTATTTTAAGACTGAGTCATAAAAAAGGCAGCTATATTAATGTTATTCAATATTTATCTTGAAGTCAGTGGAAATACCAAATAAATATCATAAACACCTTGACATTGTTTTGTCTTCAAGTTAGGAATATATCCAAGTCGACAGGGACTTGGTCTAGCTGGACACTCTTCACAAGGGTTACCCCAAGCTTTTCCAATGGTAGAACAGCAAAGAAGCTTGGTACATATGACATCTGTGAGTTGACCTCGGCACATGTTGTTTGACAACTGTGTAAAACATGGACCAGTCCTACTGTCTGAAAATAATTAATACATAAATGACTGTTGTCATGAGTTAAATACATGCTAAGATAACATTTTTTGTGTAGCTTGATAAAATATTTACTCCTATTTTTAATACATCATTCAATCTAGAAAGAACCATTGGTGCCAAGCAAAAAACATATTGTATGTGGACCAGCTTTGGCCCAACTCTTCAAAGTCAGTTCAGTGTTAAGTAAATAAATTCTGCTACTCTTTTCTTCATCAGAGTGAGTGAGTGCAGTAATGGTATTTTATGCCAAAGTCAAGATTCTTTCACTTATATATTCAGTCAGTTCTGGGATGTTGAAAGAAACAAGAGAATCCAAAGAACAAATAGACAAAATGTCTCATACTAGGATCTGTCCATGCAGGATTTTAAACTAACATTAAAAGACACTATGATCCCAATGAGTGCACTTTGCAGGGATTTTTCTGGTCATTTTGGGAAAGGGACCTTTGGATGAAATTGGGAAAATCACTGACAAAATTGACATTTTGGGAAAATTTTTCATTAAACTTTAAAAAATTTCACATTGTCAGCACATCAAATATTTTGCCTTGAATATTTACTATTTTGATACATGCTGGTAGTCACTCATTTGTACCAAATCACTTAGACATTAACACAATATCTCCATAGACTGGCTTCAATACAAACATCTGAGAAAGTTGTTTCATGAGTTGCTCCCATTCTACCAGATCCTCATTGAGTATAAATCAAAATGTGCATAAATACAGGTTATTATAAAGATATACAAGCTACATCAAAATTATAGTTTTTTTTTCACTTTTTCTTAAGTTTCTCAAAGCAGGATCATTTGGGAATTTTTACCTACAAAATTGGGAAAAATGTATGCTTTTGGCATTGGGAATGGGTCCCTTTACCGGACCCTATGAGTGGCCAGAAAAATCCCTGCTTTGGACTACTTGGCCACAAGCCCCCTAATTTTAGACAAAAGAATTTTTATAACTAAAAAACATGTACTTGGCAAAAGTTTATGAAACAAAGACATGACACAATACAAGTAAATGAAAGAATAAGACATTATAGTATAGGACAAACATATAATTGGACTACTGATCATAAAATGTTTGACTTTGGATGGGCACTGGAGTAAATGTACACAAGTTGACATGTATACCATTTGCAGACAGTATAAATGACAAACTACAATACATACAATTAATCAATGCTATAATGTTGAATTAACCTTTAAAAATTTGGCCCCAATTTTCTTGGAACTAAATAGATCCAATAACCTCGGTTCTAGATTGAAAATGCACATTTTAAATCTCCATCATATTGAATTATGAACAGCATTTAATTTAGATGTTACTACCAGTTAATTTCCAGACATTTCTGTGAATGTTCATAAATTTGCCAGCAACTAGTAAGACTAAAAAATGTGTCTTGCTAAAGGAATCATGCAGCACTGCTAGAGTTTTTACCAACAACTCTTACATCATGAATATGATTTTGACTTCTCAAACAAGTAACTTAACAATGTCAACAAAGCCAAAGAAGCCTATGTACAATATCTTGCTCTTCTAAAGTTTTGAGTCTTTCTCTTTTTGTCCCATCCCCACAGGCCCACCCCAGTCAAAATTTGTGCTTAAAATCATACATGTCTAAGGTCTATCAAAAGTTTTTTTTAAAAATATTTTCCCTCTTTTTTTAATCCAAAAAGGACATAACCTGAAAGCCCTTTCCATGGAAATGATTACTGCCACATAACAAAGTTGCAATATAATTTAGGAGATGATCAAATACTATAAAGCTCACAGATAATAAAACAAGCATGATGGACTGGTAACCGTTGTTATTTCATTATCACAAAAATGATCATTAGACATACTACTGGATACATGCCCCATTAATAAATATTTCAGGTAATTTAAATTATGTGTTCTCATGAAACAACACAAAACAGTTTATGTCTCTGCATAAAAATTGAGATATTCTTTACAATGTCAAAATCTTATACTTGATTTACAACTTAAGAATTATCCCATGTCTGCATACAAATGCAATAGTAACACAAAAATCTTAGACCTGTTTAAAACCTATACTGTACTTTTTTGTAATAAGTTGGGTTAAATGTTGTAAATTTTCAAAGAAAAAATTACCACTACTGTAAAATACAGAGAAACTTATATGTACATTTGTAAAAAATAAAATGCTCAATCTGTATATTCCCTAAAAACTAAGTCTACAAAACATTCTTAGAAAACCCTGTTACATGTGTTGAATGACCCATAACAGACCCTCTATATTTAGAAAATACAAATGCTACAATGATATTTTATACCAATGTTCATCCAAACTGGATTTTAATACATACACATAGGGGCTTTGCCATGCAATAAGTATAGATGACTAAAGATGGTTGAGCAAAAAGTAACAAACTTTTTGAGGTGTATGCTTTCAGAAACTAGAATGTCATAATAAGAGGAATGTCCCCACCTGCAGACAATTACCTGAAATTTTAAATTTCTAAGGGCCTTTACTCTTAAGAAAGTGGTTACATTAAAATGAAACTCAAACTTTATCTTAACATAACAAAGATACATACCAAATATCATTTTAATATCTCAATCAATAAGAGAAGAGAAAAAAGTGCATAAAACTAGTTATGATGGAATGACAGCATAAGGTAACACTATATGTTCTGGTTATTTTCATGGCAGGGGTTTGATTATTGAGTTAAGGCAAAACTAAAACCTTATATATACGGTATGTATGAGGACATTTATAATTGAAAGACTTGATTATATCATTTTTAAGCACTGCTAAAATAAAAGTATCTGTAAACATATAAAAACAAAAATTATAAAATATAAACATGGAAACAAAAAATTAATTTTTCAGCCTCAAACAGAAAATTTGAAGTGTACAGTCCATATTGTAAATATGTCAGTAAGAACAAGTGTGGAGTGTCAAGATTAAGGTATAATGTCTGGATAAGTGTGTCAACAGTTAAAATACCTGAGATGTTTACCTGGGTAGTAGACAGGTGATTAAAATCTTTTTTTCCCAACACATTCTAACTTACATGTTTTATCACCTACTTTTTAGTTTCAATGTTTGAATAACAAAATTGCTGAGTATGCAAAGTTTATAAGTTTGGAATTTTAAACATAAAGCTCTTTGACAAGATTATCTCAGTAAACCTGCCATAATCAAGTCAAGGTGTTCTTTTGAAATGTGATATGTTTAAACGACTACAAATTTAATTTTTCTGTCAGCGGTTAAAATCTTTCAAAATCAGCCAAAAGCCATTTAAAAATTTTGAACCCAGCAAAATTATATCCCTGAGGAAGTTTGTAAAAAAAAACATTTTTCAATCCTACAAGATAAAAGATTCTCAAATAGCAAAAATTCTATCCTACACTAAAATGTTATAATAAAAATTACCCATTTGGTAAGTAAATGACAGTCTTCATGTGTAATGTATTCAATGTGTATTTTATTATCAAAAAAGAGACAAATACTTTCATTAATGCTGATGTATCTTCTTTAAACAATCAACTCACTCTTTCTGTGGCTGATGTCTAAAGTATATGTACACATTTATATTAATACAAATCATATTGCTTTAATAAACTTCTTATTTAAAGAATTTAGTCAGTTCGCTTGCTGAAGATCAGTAGACCTGAAACAGCTTTTTATAATAATGATGTTGTCATTTCCGAAACGGAAACATAAGTATTATAAAAAAGCCATTCAGAGCCATGTATTTCAGGTCTAGAAGATCATTAGCTTTCTCCAGGCACTCTGGTTTTCTCCACCATTGAATTAGCTGACCGCTAAATATATTATAAAGAATATTGACTGTGGCATAAAAGACTATCACTTTACTTACTCTTTTTATTAAAAAACTATTTAAAATTTCAAAATTTTAATAAAATGTCTTTTGAATGCTAAAAATGTGATGACCTGCTATACATGCTCTTAAAAGCTTCAGCTAAAATAATCAACTATAATTAATCACCATTCCATAAATTGTTTTATATTTTTTATATAGTCTCAATCATACCAATCTGACATCTAGATCCAGAAAATCCCTGACTACAGGAACAACGGTCTTTACCAACACAGGAACCACCATTATTACAGCCCTGAGAACAAAGTGCTGAAAAATATTTGAACTTTTATAAACATATTTATATAAACAATACACAAAATCTGTTTTTACATTTCACTCCAAATTTTAAAAGTTTTTTTCAGGAATTTGCAAATTTGCAAAAAAATTAGGAAAAAAGATGTGTTACATTGAGTTTGGACCATTAATTTCATGTGAAATTCTACGAAATTTATGTATTTTCAATACTTAGTGGAAGGCGTCTTTAAATATACCATAATTTTCAAAATATCTTGAAAGAAAAAAAATTCAATAAAATTTATTTACAAATAAATCAATTAAATGAGGTTTCCCAAAATTTTCGTGTTGAAAATTAGTCTTGAAATTACCCATAAATCAACTGCTGACAAAACTTGCATCTCTTGGACTTCAAAATAATCAAAATAAAATATATATTGTCTTTTATAGTTAAAATATATTTTAAAAATAACAACTACAAATATCATTTCTCCATTTCTTTAAAGGGTACCTGTAACGATTTTCAGTTTTGATATATTTTATTCGTCGTACTTAAATATGGCTGTAGCGAAAATTCCATAAAATTCCATTCCATAATAAGGTAGATATCGATGATTTTCTAACACATCTCTAGAAATCCAAATCAAAAAGGTCGATATCGAGGCTCACGTGTTGTGACGTCATACCAGTAACATACCTCAACAGAATATTATTTATCACAACTAAAATAAGTCAATTCCGAACTCGTAGTTTAACTTTCTATGATTATTTTACGTGAAAACTAATTAATGAAGTGGAATAAACAACCGTTTGACACGAACCGATAATTAAGATTATTATTAATCCTTTTGTTTATTTGACACATTCCTTAGATTTAGACCCACACCTGTAATTAACAGGATGTAACTTATAATTTGCAAAATTGATTTACAGGTTGATAAAGTTATCTTACGACCTGTAATATACAATAATATATTTACAATTCGAGTAAAGTAAATATATAATACAAATACCAGTTAAATTTTGATGTGCCACATGTGCACATTTAGGAAATTCATTCCTCATCAGTGAATTTATTTGGTTAACGTTATATGTCGTATACAGTATAAAAATTTCCCTCCGGAAAAATGGATATTTCATTTTTAAATTTTAAAAAGGTAAGAAAAAGAAATTTTTCCTTAGCTTTCATGTCTATAATAATAATAATAATAATATTATTATTATTATTATTATTATTATTGCTATTATTATTATTATAGAATATATAAATTTTAGGCAAAATTAAAAATTCTTTATCATCCATAAAATTATTATTATTATTATTATCTTGTTTTTTTTAATGTGGTCTCATTCCAAAATATGTGTCATTTCATTTTAAACATTTATATATTTCACGTAAAATAATTTGAGATGGAATATCTTGTATTTTTCCTTTTTAATTACCACCGCATTAATTTGTCATCGGACAGTTGAAAAGAATTATGTTACAAACTTTTAATTGTGTGAACGTCTTCCAATTATCGAGAAAATGTAATGCCGCCAGACTACTTAAAAGTTTTCTACATCACGGTCATTTAATTTTAACTGTCAATAAACATTGAACAAAAGAGCATAGGCGATTGAATTAAGTTTATGTATTGATTTTTAGCCGGTGCCACTGTCATGTGCTGATTTTGAATGCATTATTTTAATAGAAATTCAAAATCAGCACATGACACCGCAGTAAGTTCCATAATATTCATCCAGTAGTCTGTCCAGTCCGACTTGATATTTAATTCATTTTAAAATGTCGACGATAAAATTAATTTTTCGTGTATTTGAAAAGTTAAAACTAATCGCGTATTTTTTGTTATAACGGTTAGCAACTTATCGTTATTCTCGAGTCGGTTCAGTCCGATTTAATAAAATAATTTAAAAAAAAAAATGAAGTCAAAGATATAATAAATTTTCGTGTTATTGACAAGCTAACACTCGTCACGTATTTATAACAGCTATGCAACCAACTGCAGTCACAATTCTTGAGTAAGTCGGGACTCAGATAAATATGTTCATCGGATTCGTCCGTTTCTGGTTCGAATAAATACGGTTATACTCCAAATTCATCACTTATAAGATTGTCTACTGTTTCCCCAAATAATAACGAACTATTTTACATAATATAAGGTATATGTCAAAGTCGTTACTTTCTTCTACATACGTCGATATATCATCATTGTTACTACTATCTATTATGTTAGATACGACTTCTAATACTGCAATGACGTCACACATTTATAACTTAAAACGAGGCGTTTCACTTTGCGATAAAGAGATAGTTAAAAAATGTGGATTTCAAACGGCTATAACTTGTTTATTTTGTCACCAATTTTGATGCGGTTTTCAATATTGTCATATTTAAATAATATTTAAAACAATTTTTACAAAAAAAAATTGGTTACAGGTACCCTTTAAATTTATATAGTCCGCAGGCATTTACCGATTTGGTAGGATATTGAAAGCTTTGGTAAGAGATTCGATAGATAGTAGATTATCTCCCTCGTGTTTACTTTTTCACAAAAGTGCTACTGTATACTAAATTTAACTAGAGGGAAAAAATGCAGAATAAAAAACGCAGGTGCCCGCTGCATGTGGAAGTGAGACTGACAATATAAAAGCAGGAACCGGACTCCATTTACGATGGAAAATCCGGAAAAGTTCAGATATCCGGATGATTTAAGAGTAAGCGTAAGACCTTGTGTAAACCATAACCTCAATATTCGCGTCATTTTGACCACACAAAAACAGTATGCAATTTTAAAAGAGTGTGGTGACGTTTGGCAGTGCTTCCCTTAATTGGCGGGATATTCACTAGCAGTATTGTAATTCCCGCCACAAGAGAAGCAGGGTGTGACGTCCATTTCTGGACTATTATTGGCGAAACAGCGCACGTGACCTCTGTGTGTCCTTCTACTGGTGGCTTTGAAAGAGGTAAGACGTGAATTTGAGACAGTGATGTACTTTGTATTTTTAGCCAGCGCGACACAGAATTTTGACTTCTTAAAACACCTCAAGTGGCGACGAGGATGCGACTTGTGATGTCGTGGCTGATTTAGAAGAAGAGAAATATATAGACTGCGTTCTTTAGTGTTTTTCGCTGTTTTGAAAATTGAACATTGTTGTTGGACAATTTCGCACATAAATTTTCTGATCGATATTCTTGTTTGGAACCCCTGTATTCAGTATCGGGTCAGTCATTTTTGTTTTATTTTTGCATATATTTCTGAAATTTGTAACGCGACGAGAAGGACTTGGAACTAACGTTGCTCATTGGTTTTTCACTTGATCACGTTTGTTTTGATGCTTTTATTCAGTGATGTGCGCTTTTTAATAAATTTTGTAGTTTTTCGTGTTAATATATTTTGTGTAATAATTTGGCCCGTTGTTCTCCGCGTGTGTTGGACTTCCCGCCATTTTGGTTGGACGGAAGTTCCGTAACGTCACGTTTTCCCGTGTACTGTCGGGTCTACTTGAATCCCCCGTCTGCAGTTTTTCTGGTGTATTATTTTATTTGTATGGCTGACCTGTGTAGTTATTGCTTTTATTTTTATGCAATCGATTTCGAAATTAAATTGTGAATCAGTTTAGTATCCAGTGATTTGCAGTAAATATTGTTTTTGTGTCATTCAATTGAAGTTGTTTACATTTTTGTTAATATTTTGCATAGAACCGAAAGTAATCATCGATCGAGTCATTTAGTTTTTAATTAGATTTCGCTATGGTTCAAAGTGGGATTAGTTTATTGAATTAAGTTCTGTATGTCTTATGATCCTTTTTCTGGTTACCTTATGTTTTTTAAAATTATTTTTATCCAATTGGGGATTTTTGGATGTGTATATTGTGGTGGTTTGAATAGACTGCTGTATTTTTATTTTCTACTTTGCATTTTTCACCTGCCCCTGCTCAGTATTTTATTGTGTTGTTTCATTAAATATTGAATATTAATTGCAATTTTGTCACACCTTGTGAGCCGTTTGTCAAGTGACTCATTTCACGATGCATCAGTTACACGGGCAGCAGCAGAATCGACATATCCGTCTCATGTTGGTTGCAGTAGAGGCTACTTTTTGAAATTAGATGGTAGCTATTCACTGAAGCACGGTAACCGTCCCAGTTTCTTATTGACACCATCTACATCATACACACGGCACTATTATAGTCCGCCACTTTTTGATGGCACACAACTTCGAGGTGCAATGGTTGCGTCTCCTAGAACTGCTTCACTGAAATTGAAGTATGATGGTAGTGGTGGTCGGAGAGCGGTTTTTTTTTTTCAGCCCGTTTGATGATGCACAAAACTGGGATGCATGTGAGCGGCCTAATCAGTTTTGTTGTTGTCTTAAAGGCAAGACCAGTGAATTCTTTGCGACTACTTTGGTGTGACCTGGATGTAGACTTTTTTTTCATTAGCTTCATTAATTGACCGTAAACCTTGAGATGACACTGTTCTCTGTCAGTTTCACATATCAAAACAAAATCTGAGGCATCACTTGGTGAATGAGCCAAGCATATATAGAGTTTGGCACCCCATGAAATCTGTTCTTCTTCTGAGGAAGCGCGATATTGACTTGCCATCTCACAGTTTTGCTTATGATGAGGCTGCTGGTGAGCAGGTTTATGTTTCGCAACCATAGACCAAGCTATAGATCATATACACAGTATAATGGACCCACGACATACCATTCGAGGTCTTCCTGCTGCCCCTTGTCCACAAGGGGTATCTCCAGTCCAATTAACTGACTTGCTGGATTCTTTGGCATCCAGTCGCAAGTCTTCATTTTCATAATTTACTACAGTGGTCCGGTATCGACAAGTCCAAGCACGATGGTTTACAAGAGGGTATGGATAATTTAGAGTCTGCTATGTTATGAATCTGTTTAAAGAGGTCCGTGGATGTGCAGGTATAGGATGTTACGCATCTGACTGAGACCATAAATTCAGATAAGCAATCTGCTTCCAGAGTTTCTAGGTCACATTATTAGTGGGTCTGGTGTTGAGATGGGACATCAGTATGTTGAAGCTGTTAATGTTTGGTCATTTCCCCAGGGTAGTAAGGATGTGGAAATATATATATTTTTGGCTTATATTTGGTGACTTGTAAACAGGCAAAACTGGTAAATTCATACTAGATACTGACGCTTGGAAAGGGCGATTGGTGCAGACCTTCTGCAGATCCAGGATGCTGAAGAGTGTGCTATTGGATATGGTGGTATATTCTGAGCGACTTAACTATTTTACTACCAGAAAAGAGTTGCTAACTGTGGTCCGATTTGCTAGGATGTTTAGACACCATTTCAACGGTTTGTTAGGTCGGAAGTTCGCCGTTAGAACTGACAATCATAGCTTGACCTGGTTTATTAATTTTAAAGAACCCAAGGGTCAAATTGCTGGTTAGAAGAGCTGAATCAGTATAATATGATCGTGGAACACCGGCCCGGATGCTGTCATGTTAACGCTGACGCCCTTAGTCGTGTGGGAGTCTCAGTGGCCGAGTTGTCCAAAGCGCGCTTACGGATCACAGTGCCTCTTACCACCTAGATTCGAATCCTACTCGGGACAGATCCTGGTGTGAGAAAGTTTGTCAGTTCGCCTGCCGAAGGTCGGTGGTTTTCTCATGGCACTCCGGTTTCTACCACCATCCCAGAGCTAAGCGCCTCGAAATAAGTGAATCTTGACGAGCATAAAACACCATTACTCCACTCCCTTAGTCGTGGCTACTGAGCCCATAAAAATAGTTTCACATGCATTATAAATTGCAAGATTTGCCCTGTGGTGGATGTCTCTATTGAATGAGAGTGCATGACGGTTGGTCAAAGTTTGTGGAGTAGGTGGATGACGTCGTTTCCCTCTCTTTTGCTCATCGGATCAAGTGGACAACTTCAGACCCGGTATCGGATGTGGTCACGCGATTTCAGATTGTAATGCTAGTAATAACCAATCGTCCAAGAGTACAAACCCACAGATGTAAATATCGGTTATGAGAATTGAGCTGGACTGCAAAAGTGCTAAGTTTTTCAAGTTAACCCCGACGAGGCGAAGACACGACTCTCAGATAAAATTGACTTCAAAACCGAATAAGACTCTGGGGCGTAAAACTCCATTACTCCACTCCACTCCTTCTACCAATTAGTCTAGTGAGAAATATGTAGCTTAGCTAGTTTGCATTTCGTTCATAAATTAGCTAGGTCTAAGCTTCAAACTTCCCAGGCCTGTATGAAACAAGACTATGATTTAAATGTCCATAGATCTTAAAATGTTGGGGATTTTGTGTATTTAGTTGATATGTCTGTAGTTAAAAATCGTAGTAGAAAGTTGAGTTCCCCTGGAAAGGTCCTGGTTTGATTGTTGAGATTTTGACACCTTACTTGTATAGAGTTCAGTTGAAAAAATCAGTAGATGTTATGAATCATGATAGGCTTAAGTTGTGTTGTGATCCTCAGTGGTTGCAGAAGTTTAAGAAATCTTTTGAAGGTACTTGGAGGTGGTGGTGCCCGATCTCACGGGCGCAAAAAGTTTATAGTGTTTTGACGGCGAGATGATGGAAAGCTTATGATTAGTTGTGGTAAATGTAAGGAGTTGTTTCATGGAAGTTGTGTAGGTGTGACTTGAGAAGAAGGTTCCGAAATGGACAACTATATTTGTTTCTGGTGGATCTGCTGTGGAGCCTAAAGGTCAGGAAAAAATTGAAGAACCTGGTGGCCTTCGTCATAGTAGAAAACCCAGGAAACCTATTCGCACATTTTACAACCGATTGTGCATTCCAGTGTTGGATTGACACCCCTCCTTAAGTAATGTAAAATTTGATGGATAAAAAAAGGGGAGGGTTAATTGAACATATTTTTCTTGTTCTGCTTCCTTTTTATGTTTATTTTCAGATTTTGATATTGCTTTGTTGTAAGATGCCTAGAGTGCGAAGAAGGGCGAACCGTTCTCCCCTGAGAGTAAGAGGGTTGTTGCAGGTGCAGCATAATGGGATCAGCTTTCTCGGACTTCACAATCCTCCCGAAATCGAAATAATACCTATGGGTATTAGGGTCTGTCGAGAGGGGGAGTCTTCTCTGTGTCGGTGGGCCCAGACATGGACCACCGGCAGATTACGGTACCAGAAGAGCGCACTAGGGAGGCAGACTGGCTGCGGCTTATGTACACAGCCTGCTCTTCCCAGTGTGGGATATGCGGTATGTTTGATCGGCACTTCCGGCTGCATGTGATTTTCTTTCACTTGCTGGAAGTGTTTGAACCGTTTGGAGGACCAGGATATGTTGATGGTCCTCGGCAAGGACATGAAGCCTAGTCCCGAATATTTTGGGCTAGACCACACAGGCATCACTACCTGAGGAGTATCCCCCCAATTCTGATCTTGGGGCAAGAGATTTACAGCCTCCCCGGAATCCCTCCTTTAGCGCCCTACCACTGCTGTCACTGGCGGTGTCTTCATGCACTGCTGGTGGCCGCCACATCGGTGTTAAGGAAGAGTTTCCTTTACTTTATTGGGCACCCCCAGGATCGGGGTCTGCGCATGGCTACCCTTTCTTTAACCTCTGGCTGTGCACTAGCAAAATTGTCTATTTCCACCACAAGAGAAGCAGAAAACTTTGAACATTTAGTCATTTTCTAAATACTGGTAATGGCAAAAAGTTGTATTTTAAAAAATATGTTGAAAGTAGTATACGACTCTGGAACTAGATGACTAAGATTTATATTATATACTTACGAGTATTGCCACAGGTAGGTGCTATGTGACCACTGATACACAAACACTGCCCTGGTCTCATACATCTTCCACCTCCGCAACCACCGACGCATATAGCTATACAAAATGGAAAAAAAAATTAGACAAATATGAAATATCTGAAATTTATTTCATATAATGGACAGAACTCGCAGTTGATCACGGTATGTACTTACAAAAAATAAACCTCAAGTTTTATTTAAATATTTCCAAAGTTAACCACTGGAAATATCTTTATGGAAGCGCTTTGCATAGTATGTTACTGGATACCCCTTACAAATATATTTATTTATACACGAATTTGTGTTAGATTAATTTTAAGAACAACAAAATATTGCTACGTCATGATGATGTGACTTAAACAACATTCAGCAAACCAAGCTATATATAATGTGCTATTGGAGGCAAATTAAGGACAGTATAATGCTTTTCCAATAATAATATATATTATTCAAGGCACCAAACCATTCAACAATCTATTAAGAGATTCATCACTTGTGAAAAATTAGCAGTGTTTTACCTGGTTGGCAAGACAATGCAACTTGCTTTTATTGTTCATTATTGGGAAAATACTTTATATAGTGTCCATGGAATCCTAACAATAGAGACTTTTTAAATGGATTGTAAAAATGTAGCTCAAAATTATGCAATATTATTTAGAAATGGCTAAAGTAATCAAGTACCAGTCAAAGCAAAATAAGTGAAAATTATTACAAATGCTGATGCTAAGTACATGTAGTTGCTTTGTATAGACACTATAATAATAAAAATATCCAGTAACGTGGTTCAAGTGTCTTACTTATCCAATTATTTTACGACAATTGGTTTATTAAGATGGCTGGTTTAGGACAATAAAAATTTATCTGGTTATAACGAACGTGGATTTCGTTATAACGAGATAGATTTATTTTCTTCATGTCCTAATGATTTTACATGTCACATGATTTTTATTTTTATTTATTTATTGGAGGATGTTATATTCAAAGTTTTGCTTGAATCCAATACAGTGAAATAAATTTTAGATCATTTACATCGCGGATAAGTTAACAAACTCGGACCGATACAGAGATGACGCAAACCATGACCTTCCAACTTCTGTAAACTTTTGGGTGGGTCCCTTTTCGGCTCCTGGATTTTTTTTAAAAGTCAAGAACGACCAGATTGTACAGAGTTCCTAAAACTATTTGCAAAATGCACCACTTCACTTTGACGCGTTATTGTCTATATACATTTCCCATTTTCACCTTTTTGATGGGGGAGGATTTGTTGAAGTACTTACGTATCACACACCTGTAGGATCCGTATGGTCTCGTCCACCCTGGACAACAATGTCGCAAGCCACCTGATGATGAACTACAGGTGTTTAATCTGGAAATAAAGGTTAAACATATATTGAAACTACTGGTTCGAAAGACACAAAAGAATTTTTTAAAGTGTATGATGTACCACAATCGAAATTGAACATTTGAATAAGAACAGAAGCATTCTGAACATTTCTCAATTGTTACATCGCTTTGGAAATCTCCATTTTCAAGACATTGCTAAATCATTAATGAGACAATTGCCAACATTTTGTCATAAGTGTCCAAAGATTGTCAAGCGTTCTAAATTGCCAAAAATCACGAATCAAAATAAATAATTTTAGCTTTATTTATTCATTTATTAATTTATTTATTTTATTTATAATTTTATATACTTTTATTATTATTGTTGTTATAATTGATAGTGGATTCATTGTTTGGTAAGATGTATATAAATATTTAAATGTATAGTTCAAAATAGTTATACGGTTAAACCCTATAAACGCAAGCGTAAAACTTTGTTGTAATACTGTGTGTTTTTCTGAACGAGGCAGTTACCTCGTTTTTGTTCATTTTGTTGCAACAGGATCTTCGTTATTTTGACTTTCATTAAGTACATAATTTGAATATTTCATTTAAAATCTACTAAAAACCAATACATTATAATCAAAAGGAAACAAATTAAAGAAAATTGTTTAAAGAAAAACAAATGTCGAAATTTTAATAGAAATGTATATTTAGATCTTAAATACTAATTAGTCGAGTGTTTTAATTAAAAGAAGATGGCGTAAATATAACTGTGCGGAATTGAAATTAAAACCATACGATTGTAATTTCAGATTTTAGTTTAGGCTTCAGAAACAATAAAACATCTTTATTGTAAACGTTAATTATATATACATTTTAAGTAGTTGGGGTGTATTTTTGTAGTATATTTTGGTTTTATGAGGATTTTTTTGTATTGGATTATTGGTATTTGTATTTATGATGTGAAAGTCCTTTTAACGAAAGGTTATTTTTGAACAATAGATAGATATGAACTCAACAGTTGTGTTTTTTTCTCCATAATGTCTGAAAATTTTGTCAATTATATATTTTTTATTTTGTAAGATGGGAGATGAGTTGAGAATTGTTTTTCTTTCTTGAATCCTTTCATTGATGTTGAGGCAGTTTGTTTACGTATGATGGAGAAAACCGGAGTAACAGAAAATCACACCCACCTTAGCAAGCGAACCAACAAAATTTCTTGGATTTTTCAGAATAAATTTGAACCTGGCAACTCGTCCAACAAGGCCCCAAATTTTCGGGAAAAAAATGTTTAAGACGTAAAACAGTTCTTGAAATTGTACTTGGCAATATTTTGGGGGAAAACGGGTTGCTCTGCCATTCGTTTATTGCAAAGTTTTATCATTTCTGGCTGTAAAAATTGATTTGGCTTATATTTTTGCTCAAAATAGTTATTTTTACTATGAGGCATTTTACACAAAGATGAAAAATTGAATGCATTTCGAAAATTTACCTTGTATTACAAACTGTTAATAATTTACAATTACATTAGGGACAAGTGTTGAGATATTGTTAAAATATTCATCATTTTAAAGGGCCCTGACAATAGAGTTATACAATGAATTGTTCATTATTGCAAAATAAACTAGGTGGTAATATTGTCAACCACATAGTTTACACACTCTAATGTATTTGGAAACGTATTTATAACGGAATTGAATCTGAATAGTCACAAAATATTTTTATTAGTTTTCTTCTTGTTTTAACGCTGTGTATTACTTCAGAGTCCTTGTTAAAATATGTTATATATTCTTGTATTTACAGGTTTACGCAAAATCTTGTATTTACCGTTAACCCATATTTTATATTTACACATGTTTACCCATATTCTTGTATTTAAATGTTTTCCCATATTCTTGTATTTACACGTTTTCCCACATTCTTGTATTTACACGTTTTCACACATTCTTTTATTTACACGTTTTCCCATATTCTTGTATTTACATGTTTTCCCATATTCTTGAATTTACAAGTGTTTACCAATGTTCTTGTAATTAAACATGTTTACACATATTCTTGCATTTACAATCTTTACTTATAGTCTTGTATTTACACATTACAAACATTCTTGTTTTCACACATGTTTACTCATATTCTTGTATTAACACATGTTTACTCATATTCTTGTATTTACACATGTTTACCCATATTATTGTATTTACACATGTTTACCCATATTATTATAATTTACACATATTGTACACTATATACTCTTGTTTTGTATTTACATTTATTTGTCATTACAATTTGGGAAATAAACACAAAATTCAAAACTGGTTTGTATTGTGAAGTGTCCGGGGATGTGGGTGCGTTAGCTACTACAAAGTTATTTCCGATTTTTTTATCTATTTAAAGAGATTGCAAGAAATGGAATAATCATACTTAAACTACAGCAGAACAAACGATTTTGCCTTGAATATCCATCGAACGTCATCTTCAACACTTACCGATAGTACGTATTTTACCCTCACGCCTTTCTAACTTTGTTTTTTTTAACTGTTATTAATTTAACAAATTATGGTTGGCTTTTATTTCGTCGAGATTTATTTTTGATTTCAGATTAGCAGAATGGATGGAAATTCTAAAAAAGATTTCATTGATGTCAATAAAATGGTATGTCATTTATGTAACAATCTACAGCGCAATTTGATTGAATCAAAAACAGTGCATGACATTTATACGTCTATTGGGACTATATTTAATGTTCCAATATCCGTTATTCCAAAATAAAGTTAACAAAACTTACTATGTCTATTCTCTCAACATTTGTATAAACATTCTAGTAACAGATGTTATGTTCTAATAAAACATGAACTATCAAAAACCTGCCTGCCAAGAATATTTACATAATTTACTACACATCAACTAAGTAAACGATAGAGGTATATGGGATAATGTAGACTATAAATTTTACATTGGACTGAACTGGGCTTACTTTGAATACTGGGTCTGTAAAACATGGACTTTAACTAAATAATGTGAAACGGACGTTAGCTGAATGAATCTAAACTGGACTTATTTTTCATAATGGGACTGAAAAAATAGACTCTATCTGAAAAAAGATCAATTTTACATTTACATTGAATTTGCTTTGAAAATTTGGTCTGAAAAATATGGACTTAAATTGAATAAGATCAATTTTATATTTACATTGAAACTCGACCAGGTTTTAACTGAATAATCAATCTGAACTGGATTTGCTTTGAATACTGGGTCTGACTTGAAGTGAATAAATCACTAAAGTTAACAAGACTTATAATGTCTATTCTCTCAACATTTGTATAAAAATTCTAGAAACAAATGTTCTAATAAAACATGAACTATAAAAAAACCTGCCTGCCAAGAATATTTACAAACATTAACTATATATTATGACACTATAATCGAGAGGTTGGTTTCTCACGTTCGTTTGAATACAAACATTAACTATATATTACCACGCTATAATCGAGAGGTTGGTTTCTCACGTTCGTTTGAATACAAACATTAACTATATATTACCACACTATCATCAAGAGTTATTTTTTCTCACGTTCGTTTGAATACAAACATTTACTATATATTACCACACTATCATCAAGAGTTATTTTTTCTCACGTTCGTTTGAATACAAACATTATATATTACCACACTATAATCAAAAGGTTGGTTTCTCGCTCTCGTTTGAATACAAACATTAACTATATTACCACACTATAATCGAGTGGTTGGTTTCTCACGTTCGTTTGAATACAAACATTTACTATATTACCACACTATAATCGAGAGGTTGGTTTCTCACGTTCGTTTGAATACAAACATTTACTATATTGCCACACTATAATCGAGAGGTTGGTTTCCTACGTTCGTTTGAATACAAACATTTACTATATTACCACACTATAATCGAGAGGTTGGTTTCTCACGTTCGTTTGAATACAAACATTTACTATATTGCCACACTATAATCGAGAGGTTGGTTTCTCACGTACGTTTGAATACAAACATTTACTATATTACCACACTATAATCGAGAGGTTGGTTTCTCACGTTCGTTTGAATACAAACATTTACTATATTGCCACACTATAATCGAGAGGTTGGTTTCTCACGTTCGTTTGAATACAAACATTTACTATATTGCCACACTATAATCGAGAGGTTGGTTTCTCACGTACGTTTGAATACAAACATTTACTATATTACCACACTATAATCGAGAGGTTGGTTTCTCACGTTCGTTTGAATACAAACATTTACTATATTGCCACACTATAATCGAGAGGTTGGTTTCTCACGTTCGTTTGAATACAAGCATTTACTATATTACCACACTATAATCGAGAGGTTGGTTTCTCACGTTCGTTTGAATACAAACATTTACTATATTACCACACTATAATCGAGAGGTTGGTTTCTCACGTTCGTTTGAATACAAACATTTACTATAGTCACACTATAATCGAGTGGTTGGTTTCTCACGTTCGTTTGAATACAAACATTTACTATATTACCACACTATAATCGAGAGGTTGGTTTCTCACGTTCGTTTGAATACAAACATTAACTATATTACCACACTATAATCGAGTGGTTGGTTTCTCACGTTCGTTTGAATACAAACATTAACTATATTACCACACTATAATCGAGTGGTTGGTTTCTCACGTTCGTTTGAATACAAACATTTACTATATTACCACACTATAATCGAGAGGTTGGTTTCTCACGTTCGTTTGAATACAAACATTTACTATATTGCCACACTATAATCGAGAGGTTGGTTTCCTACGTTCGTTTGAATACAAACATTAACTATATTGCCACACTATAATCGAGAGGTTGGTTTCTCACGTTCGTTTGAATACAAACATTTACTATATTACCACACTATAATCGAGTGGTTGGTTTCTCACGTTCGTTTGAATACAAACATTTACTATATTACCACACTATAATCGAGAGGTTGGTTTCTCACGTTCGTTTGAATACAAACATTTACTATATTGCCACACTATAATCGAGAGGTTGGTTTCCTACGTTCGTTTGAATACAAACATTAACTATATTGCCACACTATAATCGAGAGGTTGGTTTCTCACGTTCGTTTGAATACAAACATTTACTATATTGCCACACTATAATCGAGAGGTTGGTTTCCTACGTTCGTTTGAATACAAACATTAACTATATTGCCACACTATAATCGAGTGGTTGGTTTCTCACGTTCGTTTGAATACAAACATTTACTATATTGCCACACTATAATCGAGAGGTTGGTTTCCTACGTTCGTTTGAATACAAACATTAACTATATTGCCACACTATAATCGAGTGGTTGGTTTCTCACGTTCGTTTGAATACAAACATTAACTATATTACCACACTATAATCGAGAGGTTGGTTTCTCACGTTCGTTTGAATACAAACATTTACTATATTACCACACTATAATCGAGTGGTTGGTTTCCTACGTTCGTTTGAATACAAACATTAACTATATTGCCACACTATAATCGAGTGGTTGGTTTCTCACGTTCGTTTGAATACAAACATTTACTATATTACCACACTATAATCTAGAGGTTGGTTTCTCACGTTCGTTTGAATACAAACATTTACTATATTGCCACACTATAATCGAGAGGTTGGTTTCCTACGTTCGTTTGAATACAAACATTTACTATATTACCACACTATAATCGAGAGGTTGGTTTCTCACGTACGTTTGAATACAAACATTTACTATATTACCACACTATAATCGAGAGGTTGGTTTCTCACGTTCGTTTGAATACAAACATTTACTATATTACCACACTATAATCGAGAGGTTGGTTTCTCACGTTCGTTTGAATACAAACATTTACTATATTGCCACACTATAATCGAGAGGTTGGTTTCTCACGTACGTTTGAATACAAACATTTACTATATTACCACACTATAATCGAGAGGTTGGTTTCTCACGTTCGTTTGAATACAAACATTTACTATATTACCACACTATAATCGAGAGGTTGGTTTCTCACGTTCGTTTGAATACAAACATTTACTATAGTCACACTATAATCGAGTGGTTGGTTTCTCACGTTCGTTTGAATACAAACATTTACTATATTACCACACTATAATCGAGAGGTTGGTTTCTCACGTTCGTTTGAATACAAACATTAACTATATTACCACACTATAATCGAGTGGTTGGTTTCTCACGTTCGTTTGAATACAAACATTAACTATATTACCACACTATAATCGAGTGGTTGGTTTCTCACGTTCGTTTGAATACAAACATTTACTATATTACCACACTATAATCGAGAGGTTGGTTTCTCACGTTCGTTTGAATACAAACATTTACTATATTGCCACACTATAATCGAGAGGTTGGTTTCCTACGTTCGTTTGAATACAAACATTAACTATATTGCCACACTATAATCGAGAGGTTGGTTTCTCACGTTCGTTTGAATACAAACATTTACTATATTACCACACTATAATCGAGTGGTTGGTTTCTCACGTTCGTTTGAATACAAACATTTACTATATTACCACACTATAATCGAGAGGTTGGTTTCTCACGTTCGTTTGAATACAAACATTTACTATATTGCCACACTACAATCGAGAGGTTGGTTTCCTACGTTCGTTTGAATACAAACATTAACTATATTGCCACACTATAATCGAGAGGTTGGTTTCTCACGTTCGTTTGAATACAAACATTTACTATATTGCCACACTATAATCGAGAGGTTGGTTTCCTACGTTCGTTTGAATACAAACATTAACTATATTGCCACACTATAATCGAGTGGTTGGTTTCTCACGTTCGTTTGAATACAAACATTTACTATATTGCCACACTATAATCGAGAGGTTGGTTTCCTACGTTCGTTTGAATACAAACATTAACTATATTGCCACACTATAATCGAGTGGTTGGTTTCTCACGTTCGTTTGAATACAAACATTAACTATATTACCACACTATAATCGAGAGGTTGGTTTCTCACGTTCGTTTGAATACAAACATTTACTATATTACCACACTATAATCGAGTGGTTGGTTTCCTACGTTCGTTTGAATACAAACATTAACTATATTGCCACACTATAATCGAGTGGTTGGTTTCTCACGTTCGTTTGAATACAAACATTTACTATATTACCACACTATAATCTAGAGGTTGGTTTCTCACGTTCGTTTGAATACAAACATTTACTATATTGCCACACTATAATCGAGAGGTTGGTTTCCTACGTTCGTTTGAATACAAACATTTACTATATTACCACACTATAATCGAGAGGTTGGTTTCTCACGTACGTTTGAATACAAACATTTACTATATTACCACACTATAATCGAGAGGTTGGTTTCTCACGTTCGTTTGAATACAAACATTTACTATATTACCACACTATAATCGAGAGGTTGGTTTCTCACGTTCGTTTGAATACAAACATTTACTATATTGCCACACTATAATCGAGAGGTTGGTTTCTCACGTACGTTTGAATACAAACATTTACTATATTACCACACTATAATCGAGTGGTTGGTTTCTCACGTTCGTTTGAATACAAACATTTACTATATTGCCACACTATAATCGAGAGGTTGGTTTCTCACGTTCGTTTGAATGCAAGCATTTACTATATTACCACACTATAATCGAGAGGTTGGTTTCTCACGTTCGTTTGAATACAAACATTTACTATATTGCCACACTATAATCGAGAGGTTGGTTTCCTACGTTCGTTTGAATACAAACATTTACTATATTACCACACTATAATCGAGAGGTTGGTTTCTCACGTTCGTTTGAATACAAACATTTACTATATTGCCACACTATAATCGAGAGGTTGGTTTCTCACGTTCGTTTGAATACAAACATTTACTATATTACCACACTATAATCGAGAGGTTGGTTTCTCACGTTCGTTTGAATACAAACATTAACTATATTACCACACTATAATCGAGAGGTTGGTTTCTCACGTTCGTTTGAATACAAACATTTACTATATTGCCACACTATAATCGAGAGGTTGGTTTCCTACGTTCGTTTGAATACAAACATTAACTATATTACCACACTATAATCGAGAGGTTGGTTTCTCACGTTCGTTTGAATACAAACATTAACTATATAATACCACGCTATAATCGAGAGGTTGGTTTCTCGTGTTCGTTTGAATACAAACATTAACTATATATTACCACACTATAATCGAGAGGTTGGTTTCTCACGTTCGTTTGAATACAAATATATAACTATATATTACCACGCTATAATCGAGAGGTTGGTTTCTCACGTTCGTTTGACTACAAACATTAACTATATATTACCGCACTGTAATCGAGGGGTTGGATTCTCACGTTCGTTTGAATACAAACATTAACTATATATAACCACACTATAATCGAGAGGTTTGTTTCCTACGTTCGTTTGAATACAAACGTTAACTATATATTACCACACTATAATCGAGAGGTTGGTTTCTCACGTTCGTTTGAATACAAACATTAACTATATATAACCACACTATAATCGAGAGGTTGGTTTCTCACGTTCGTTTGAATACAAACATAACTATATTATATTACTACACTATTGGACACTATTAAGACATTTCATTCAGCGTCCGGTCAAAATCAAGAGAATGGTTACGGTATTATATATGTTGCCTGATTTAGTTTGATGCTTGTGCCAAATACACGTTTTCAGCTTGAAATGGCTTTCTCTTATTTCTATAACTTTAGCCTCTAATTGTTAAGTCATTAAATTAGACTAGTTTGACGAATTCTTCTAAAGTCTACATAGTTAGGTTGTTGTAAGTTAACATTGTCACGAACTGACGAGTTGTTTTTTAATTCCACATATATTTTTATTTGAGAAATTAGCATATAGAATTGTTTAGAATCCATAATTTAAGTAATTGTTAAGACGTTTTTGGTTAGACTGTAACCAAGATTTTTATTACTCTAAAGCAAGACTGATGTCTACTGAATGTTACGTCATAGTGCAATTGAAATATCAAAAGCTGTCAGTCAATTAAAACTAGATCCGAGCTACCAGCTGTTTATTCGATTAAGTTTTAATGCTTTTGGGTGATATTTTAATTTTTGCCTCGGTAATTACACTACTTATCATTTAAGTAAATTTTTAAATCAACTGTAAAGTTATTTTTGGAATCTAGATATACTGACAATTCCATACGTTTGCTAAAACACAGATCCTTTGAGCGTTATGTGGGCAGGTGTATCAAACATGCGGATATCAGTTTTGGTACCTGCTCAATTATTTATTTACAAAAATAATGCATTAAGACAATTGCAAAAATCTATAGAAAAACCAAATTAACATCATCAAATAGAGATCCATTTAACATATATTGAGGAAATTGGTTGTAATAGGATTGAGCACCTTGTGATTTAAATTGTACTTGACAAAAGATAGTGCAGCAAAGAACACGACACATAGATGAATGAAATTAAATGAAAATTGGAAAACTACACAAAATAACCTTATGTACTAATAATGTAAAGACCATGTACCGACTTTGAACAGGCAATGAATGCAATGACAGAGTGATCTCTGATACCCAACATAGTAATATTAACGTTATATTAATTTTAATGTTAGAGCAATAAAACAGCCCTCTTGTTTTACATGCGGTGGTCGAAAAACAAGTGCTTTATAAATCGTTTATTATTATTAATTATCTCATAAAAATTGGACATTCTTATATATTTGATTCGAATTGCTTCGATTTCTTTGTTAAGTAAATTTGCAAGCTTGTTTATTATTATTAATAATATTATTATTTTATTGTTTATTTTATTATTTATTTATTTTTATTATTTTTTATTTACATATATTTATTATTTTTCATTTTTCCTTATTTTAGAACATGTACTTAGTATTTTACTTACTACACAAAGCGGTGATAAGTACAATGAGTTTGATGTTATTTTCGCTCACAAAATTAAGATCTTAGTCTTTACAATTACAGAAAATTTCGAATTAAAATACATGTGTATACTGCCATCCACTTAATACAAAAAATTTTATGTATAAAAAAATATTCTTTTATACTCAACCCTAAAAATTAAAAAAATCTAATAAATCTTAACATCAAAAGAACTTCTTTTTTGTTGGATAAAATTAAATTTGACAAAAACAAAATGTTACTGTATTCTGAGTTGAACAAAAGAGCTTGGTTAGATTTTAATGAAGGGGCTGTGAACAACATTGACGGGTGATATTATTTACATACTCAATCAACTAACCTGATATTATAAGTGGGTTTAAAGTATTTTACAGATATTTATTACAAGAAAGAATGTATATGTTAAATTAAACAAAGTGGCCTTAACCCGTTCTGTACCGTTTTCGGTTAACACTTTTTACGCTAAAGATTTAAATCAATTAACATCTTTTTAAAGCCAATTTAAAACCACAAATCTATTTACAAGAAAAGAACTACTAAGACACCGATGGGCGGACATACAGATAGATAATCTGTACGATAGTGTGTCTCTCGTTGGTAAAGAAATACAGAATACCTGTATTTTATCAAATGGTTATAAAAAAAAAGATTGAAGTAGATTAAAATATAAATTTGGCAAAATTCAAGCGAAAATGAAACATCAAACAATCGGAATAAGTAAATAAGTCAAAATGGCTTAAAACATACACTGGATCGATGAAGCAGTTCAAGTGCTTCCATAGGATTTAACCCAAGGTATTTAAAAACAAAAAATCATAAACACATTTCTAGTTTAAACCCATGGCATGAAATTCACGTCCATGGCTCATTTGCAAAATTTCCTGGGAGTTGCCATTCTGATTCTTTTAAAGCAACAGTCTAATTTACGACTTTATTCTGGTTGCATCTTGAAAAACAAGGTCGTACTCATGTCGTCTGCTATTTTAGATAACTAAAGAAATGTCTCGTATGCTTATCCTGAAACTGCATCAATGGACAATGGAGATTTCATAGGGGTAACTAGATAGGGCAAAGTGTAAAATGTGGACTGGATTGGACTCTGGATTGGATTGGACTCTTGGACTGGACTCATGAATTGGACTCTTGGACTGGATTGGACTCTTGGATTGGACTCATGGATTGGACTCATGGACTAGACTTAAAAATGGACTTATGAATTTTTTCATAATTTTGAAATGAAAACTTATAATATCAAACACTACAAATCTTTAACATATATCTGAACTGATGATTCCCCTATAAAAACAGGAAAAAAATACTGCTATGGTAATTCTTTATTGCTTGTTTTATCTGGAAAATATCACACGTCAAAGTTCGCATATTTAAAGCTGTGGTATTTGTTTTACAAGCTCTTAAATGCTTCAAATGAAACGATGACAGATTGTTGGTCTCATCTGCAGAAACTTTAGAATTACAGTATCTGATACTAAGTAAGATAAAAGTACTATGTTGATTTAAGAATAACATTAACTAGGATATATATAATGATGCAGTATCAATTTAAAGTGTATTGTGACAAAATAGATATTACAATTATTTAGTTACTTTAAACACAATTAAAATAAATGAAACACACACACACACACGCACACCATTTAAAATCAATTCAAATATATGATCGATGTACTATATAAAACAATACTTTTATAATATGAAATGAAGTAGTAATGATCATACATGCAAACAGTTATCATCCTATTATTGTAATGGAGAGAAGAAGTGAAGAATTTAAACACAATTAATGACAGAAAAAACATATTATTTTGGGCCGGTATTTCTTTTAAATTTGATTCTTATAACCTAGACTGTTACTTCATAAACTAAGAGATCCACACAGAACTTAAAAAGATTTTTTTTAATAATAAAATTTTTTTCCTTAAGATGAAAATTGGCATAGTTCAATGAAAAATGTATTTATGAGTTTAATCAGTAAATTTGTCCCGTTTAGGAAGTAAAGTCTCACCTATTTGATTCATTGTATATACATTATCATGTAAAAATTAAAAAAAAAATCTTATAGACCTAAAAGACAAAATTTGAATGTCAATTTTAATTACCAGATCAGATAAGTTTATTAGAAAAATACTTTTCTACAACTGTTGTTTACAGTTATTCCTGATATAATCTGATATAATCTTCATAGTCTAAAGTGAAAAATGCCACAAAGTCACGATCTATCATCACCTTCAACTTTTCAAACTAACATGTGTTAGTTGTCAAATGTCACAAACTCTCTTCAGAAAATGAAACGAAAAACATTAACTTGATAAGAGACAACTGATAACCCACTCCTTTAGAAATTAAGTAACAAATACGTTATAACAAAGATAGAGTTAAAATTCTGCAGTAATATTATAAAAATTAATAACAAACCAATCACATCTGTATTTGTGAATAAACATATATATTGAACAAAATATACAAATTAATATTGAGTTTAAAACATTACTAAAATGTCAATTCAAGAGACCAGTCCATGAGTCAAAAGTCCAAAAAACCAATCCAAGAGACTAGTCCATGAGTCCAGTCCAACAGTCCAATCCAAGAGTCCAGTCCAAGAGTCCAATCCAATCCAAGAGTCCAGTCCAATCCAATAGTCCAATCCAATCCACATTTTACACCAAGAATCCAATCCAATCCAAGAGTCCAGTCCAATCCAAGAGTCCAATCCAGTCCACATTTTACACTTTGCCACTAGATAGAGACCTCCAACCAAAGTACATTTTTAATTTTAACATTGGTCCATCAAATTTATTTTATAACCACATTATTTTGGATATTGAACATAGGACATAGGAAAAGTTTTATTATTCAAAGTAAGTGTGCTGCACTTGTACAGTAAGCCTGAGAAAGAAAGCGATGGATATGTCCAAGTGAGTAGAGTGCTTAATCAAGGTCGTGTCTAAGGACCAGAGCATTGACCCCAGAAAGAGATGGCACAGCAAGAGCACTGGTCAAAGAGGTTTTACAATTATATTAATTTTTTTTTTAAAAAAACTGCCGACAAATTAACTACTTGTAACATTTTCTTAGATAAAGAGGATGGTATAAAGAAAAAAGAATTTTTCAATCGAACAGGAAGAAATTGTTCCAGTTTGTTGAAACAGTGTAAAGTAATTGTTTATAGTGTTTGAGATGTTTGAACTTTCTAAAAAATATTCCTAATTTGCACGTGTAACTTGTTTCGATGAATCATCTTAAGTAAAAAAAAACTAAGATATAAAATTACATGTGGATTTTGTAGAAAATTTGAAACACAAGTAACCATAAAGATTTCTCACAGACGATGTATATAATTATTGTCATACTCTATTGGTTTCAATTTCAAACAAGAACTTGAAGTTAATATGTAGAGGTTATCTGTAAGTAAACACTTGCATAAACTCTCGCTATAGAGATTTTTTTATTTGCTATAAAACGGTAAGATGTGTCAACATAAAAATTAAGATAAATGATAGAGGAACAAAGTGTGATTTTACCAAACCCCTCTCTCTCTCTCTCTCTCTCTCTCTCTCTCTCTCTCTCTCTCTCTCTCTCTCTCTCTCTCTCTCTCTCTCTCTCTCTCTCTCTTGTGCCGACTTTTTTTTTATTAATCCACTAATGTTAGGACCAATCTTTACAAATTACAAATGCTTGATAGTCTTTATATCAAATTTTTACCAGACTGGTATATATTTGAATAACCATTTCCAATATATGTTAACAAAACAAAGCCGTATGTTACTGCAGAGCTTGCATTGCAATGAATGTGGCCAAAACCAAATAAAAACTTCAACAAAATGTCAAAATTGTTATGATAGCTTACCCTCTAATGTTTTGCCTCGCCGCCTGATCCCTTTGCCATCTGTAATTTCTCGTCCTCTGAGCACTTTCCACAATTTTTACACAAAAATAAATATAGCTTATATACACTAGAAATTTGAATATATTGCACGTTTCCATATTAAAATTAATGAAAGCCAGTTTGAAAATACTTATTCCATTTAAAGTATCCGTTATAATATTTCACACTATAGTATGATCCCCGTATACTTGATATTTGAACGACAAATACCAGTCAGTAAAGTTACACAAATAGCCTTTATAACATAAGCTTACAATTACGTTAAAATCCAACCGAAATATTTAACACAAAAATTCTACACCATAATTTAACATTCTTCATTACACATTCTAATAAATTTTAAACAAATAAAAAGAAACTTTTCAAAATCCCTTTTTTGCGACTACCAGACCGTCGATCTTGAAAAATGAATCTCACACCTTTGTTACAACGGTTAAATATTTTTTATATGACAGTGTAACACAATTATAGTATTAATATACTAATGATATATTATAGTAGTTACTCTGATCAAGATAGCTGTGCGTTAAATATCAAACATGTAATTTCTCCAACTTCGTGCCAGTGCACCCGAACAGTAATCCCTTTGATAAATAGATCTATTCTCTCATCATTACTTAATGCATTACCCGTCTGTCCAACGATATTTTAAAAGTCACAAATACTAATTGCAGATTTATCATGCGACGTCAGACGTTTCGTTAGTAAGTAAGTTTACAACACAACGGATGCTTTATATATACTTCAGATTCTTTGGTTAACTTGGGAGATAGTGATAGCATTTAAACATTCACTCTCTATTATATGTTTGAAGTTGGATTAATCAACCCTTCATAGTACACTTATCATTTTCTCTATAACATTTTGACAGACAGTTTATATGGAAGTTCTCTAGACTAAGTACTAACTAACAACTAGTACTCCAATGACACAGAAAAAAACTGACTGGCAGATATCATTAACAAAGATTACAACATGACTCGAGGAATGTGCATATACTACAAAAAAAAAAAGTTGTAAACATCAGCCGTAACGAACCATTCAAATGAAAATGCACCGTTCTAATTTATAACAGATGTCATTGAATTATATAGGAGTAAGCATTGCACTATAATTAATGTGTAATTTCGGTCACCAAGAAATGAAAAGTCTTCATAAGCCAATCGTAAAGATTTCCAATCTAATTAGAGATATTTATCTTGGTGGTATCAACAATACAGTTTCTCAGTTTATACAGAACTGTAAACGAAGAAATAGAATAAAATTGGGCGTCTTGAAGCTGTTCTGATGTGTATCCGTTGAACCATTCACATTCATGTATTGTCTCATTGAAGACTATACCGTGACTGTCTAGATGAAAATATCCAGTCAAATCAGAGATAGTGCCATATTATAAGATTCTTGGATTTTCTGAATGGAGTATTAAAAATGTATTACTATTTTTGAATATTTCATTAAGAAAATTAAAAAACTATAATATGACAATAGTAAAATTTGTAAGTTTACTGTCCAGTTTATTATGGGGTCAATAGATTTAAAATGATATGAGGGTAATGATAATTGCACTGTGTAGAAGAAAGAAATTTTGCAACTAAAAATGTGTTTGGCAACAGCCAATACAACCAAGAACAAAACAAGTTAATAATTAATAAGAAAACAAAACACATATCGGTACTACTTCTCCAACAGTCTTCGACTTTCTAAGGACACCCGAACAAATCTCCAGTGTTGGGGTTATACAAAATCACATCACTGAAGGGGCCACGGTGGTCGAGCGCGAACTTACGGATTACAGTACTTCTCACCGCCTAGGTTCGAATATATCACAGTTGAGTTGAGTAATGGTGTTTAACGTTCCAGTCAAGATTATTTCACTTATATCGAGACGTCGCCAGCTATAGGCGAAAACGCAGAAATTTTGCCTGTGCGTTGCGCTGATGGTATTATACAGCAGGGTTCTTTATCGTGCCACGCCGTGACACGGGACCTCGTTTATTTTAAGTTCCCATCCGAAAGAACCGTGAATTTCATTTCGTAATGCCGAGTGCTTGGCGAAAGAACAGTCACTATCCACTTTCAAGTCTTGGGTCAGACCCGGCCGGGGTTCGAACCCACGACCTTCCATTTACGGAGCGAGCACTCTACCAACCGAGCTACCGCAGTGATGAATATATCACAGTGTAGGTGCCTAAGGTAGTTTGCTTTCTCCGAGTACTTCGGCTTCCTCCACCATTCCAGAACTGACTGCCTCTATATTTAGTGGAAAAAATATTGACTGAGGCATAAAAACAACTTAACTCCATTCTACTGTACTTCATTTCATTTTATGACTACTTGTTGCGTTCGCAAGATATGCTCAGGGTCATCGTAAAGATCAAAACACTTATTCAAGCTAATAATCGCTTCTGTTTGTGCTGAGCTAAGCAAAAATTAACGTTTATAATTGTGGCTTCCTTGGTATTCCATTGCATCAAATAATTAGCAAAGTTCTTAAATAATCTTACTAGTACCGTTTGTACTACATAATAAGTACTATCAAGTGACCTACCAAGGTGATGACAGTTGGATTTAAAATCCTTCAACATACCATTACAAATATATGGTTTAAATGTTTAATCACGTTTATCATATCAATATGTCAATGTCACAATTTCAAATCTTGGCATGGTATTTAATTCCATTTATTATCGTGTAAGTAAATTCAATGATTGTATCGTCTGTCTCAAACCTTTTTTAAAATACGACAGGCTCAATGAAAAACTTGCGACATATCGTCTTTTATGTGAAAAGTGTTTTGTGTTTGGTGAAATTGCTATACCGACATAATTTTTTTTAAATTATTTTTTTTTACATACTAAAATTTCACGATAAATTCTGTAACAAAATTAATAAGGCATTGTTATTTGAAAAGATGTTCAGTATGAAGCAGACGACATTTTTCCCAGAACTAGAAAAGTGTGTCTCTTAAGCTTCAAATTAGTGGAGGAGTGTTCAATAAGAAGCAGACGACATTGTGTCTAGAACTTGAAACTGGTGTCTCAGAATGAAGCTTTCAATTCGTGGAAGAGGAGCAGAACGAACATACTATGTGGAAGGCACAAAGTAAAGTGGAAATTAGGGAAAAATATCCATGTATCTTTCACAAAAACATGCCAAATATTTTTGGAATCAAAACATGTTACTCAAGTTTGAAAAACAATGTCAATTAACTTTCTGCTTCTTCTCAATAAACAAAGATGAGTACAAAGATTAAACGTTATACAAAGGTTTTCTAAAAACTTGAAAATAAAAATAAGGGCGTAGTAACTAATGCAGAAATCAGATAAGCTTTCTACTTAACAGTTACATAATTATTAATTTTATCTCGTTTAACAACAAAAATAGTCGCTAAAGACAATTTTAGGAATCTGCAGCTGCCGTAAATAGAGAGTAGTACAGATGATAAATTAATTTGTCAAAATGGCATAGTGTAAGTCGCGGATCAGTGTGACCCATTATTTTAATATTGATGGATTTATGCTGTTTTATGCCCCAGTCAAGGTTCTTTCACTTCGACAGAAGCGATAATGTTTGGATAGTGGAGAAAACCGGATTGCCAGAAGAAATCCATCGACCTTCGATGAGCGAACTAATGAACTGTCTTTCACTAGCTAGGATCTGTCCCTAGCAGAAAGCAAACCTAGGCAGAGAGAACACATATATCGAGAAGCAATCAGTTATTTAAGTAAAAATACTAAACTAATACACTATTGCAACAATTAAATGATAATACGACGCGAGAGTTCTATTCTGCTGCAAAAGCTACATCTCAAGTGTCCAATGAGTGGTTTAAAGTATTTTTAAAATCTCCTATCCGACCTAAGTAAAAAAAAACAAACAAAGCTTAAATGGCACAAGAACTAACAAAACGTCAGCTATTGCTCCTAATACAAGGAAATTGTTTAGTCATTAACTTGAATTTTCGGTGTGTGCTTAAATTCTAAAGGAGAAGAGAAAAATGAAGATCATTACTTTAAATTTTACATAGTTGGTAAGATTTCTTGTATTAAGATTATAAATGGTTAAGTTCCTTTTAGACATTTTAGTTCATGGCTTGAAATTATTAAAAAAAATAATAATATTCATACTAATGATCATAATCCAGATACTTGAAAAATTCGGAAGGGTTTTACGCTCTTGTACTGTTCATCAAGTTCCAAGCTACCAAGCCTTTCACAAGATGAATAAGGTGAACAATTCTCTTTTCAGTATGAGCTTCAATGCTTTCATGTAATAGTCTATGAAGTTCAAAGTTGTTTGGGCTTTAGACTTTTAAATACATGTATTTGTATCAAGATTTTCCTATGTAAGGTAAAATGACCTCGAGTTACTTTTTCACGAACTCGGAATTTAATGCACCAGTTTTAAGCTTTAACGCCCTTTTTGCTCCAACAAATGTTGTTATATAAGGCATTCAGTGATCGCCAAATTAACATAGTAAGGTTTAATTCCCCGACTTAAAAAGAGTAACAAGTTTTTAGGGTTTTTTGTAAAGTTGATTTACATTAGCAATTTTTCAGCTTTTAGCGACAAGAGCAAATATAGTAGAATTGATCTAAAGACAAGGTCGGGTATGCGCTAGATGTACGAGTGTTTATTTTGGTCCGACTTCTACTAGCGAGCATTCGACGGCTACTGATTGTTGTAGTTCACAAAGTCCCTTTGTCACAGACAAGCGTACCACTCCTCAAGGTTCCACAAAGGTCAGTAATGTTAAAGTAAACCAAATTCACAAACCAAGTGTAGGACTCCACGCAATACTTTCATAAGATGTTAAATGGGTATATTATGCGAGATCACTATTACCTTGAAAAAGGTCATAATCAAATTATGTAGGGCTATTTACACCTAAACTATATAAATGGATCAAGTTTTAACCTATTGAGCTTTTCTGCATATCAAAATTTCTAGTTCCTTTCTATATAAGTCCGGTGTTTCTTTAAATGCAGATTTTCGTGCAACAATCTATAGATGAAGTTTTAAGACTCTATTCATAGGGCAAGATGTTTATCGATGATACTGTTTGAGGCTGTGGTAGTCTTGAATGAAAGTCAATGACAATAAATTTCACAATTGGTAGGACTTTACGCCACAAAACTATAGATGTATTGAGTTTCAATGGTTATGCAATTCAGTAAAAGACATGAGTTGCTTTGAATTTTGCCCTACATAAGTTATGAAGGTTCTTCCATCCCCAAGAACTGAGCCATGTGCAAGTTCCGTAATTCTTTAACGAATAAGTTTAATTATTATATACCGGTATGTAAGAACAAAAGTTCAAGATTCTTTTTAATTGTTCATCATCAAGGAAAATACCATCTCCTTCATAGAAAATTGTTTTTAACTGAGGAAAATGTCAAAATGTCAGCAATATGCACCAATCACACCACATTAAAATGATGCCATTTCAAGTTAAACAACAGGAATATGCCAGTTACCTGGAAGATCAGTCCCATTAAGCTAGATTATTCTGAGTTTTTATTAAATGAATTTCAAGACAGATTATACAATGAAATGGATACAATCATGTTTTGAGTGTATCATACCATTCAAACAAAACAAATACATAGGCAGAGTTCAACTTTGTTATAACACATCTTACTTGAACATACAAACACATATCAAAACACGGGTTTGAGTGTGTATTTGTGTGACACTATCCACCGAAATCTACCAAGAATAATTAACACATTAACTTACAAAGTAAGGGCACTGCATTGGTTACAGGGACAAGTATTCCAAAATTTACTCAAGAAAATTTAATCAAGGTACATTAAAAAAGACGGAATCAAAAATTAGAATTTTTAATTAACACTTAATTAAATATGCTGTATATTACATAGCACTAGTAAGCAACATGACATTTTTAACTGTATATAATAAATAAAAAAAACATGAATCCATTAAATGGAAACAAGAATTCTTTTCAACTACATGTATGTATATGTCTTGCCTAGTGACATAAAAACACAAGCCAAGGTAAGAACTGAATCAATTCTTTTTCACAATAACTTACTTTATACTTCATTCTAAATATCATATCAATACATCTGATAATCAAATTTCTCCATACTTACATGTGTATCCAAAATATAAACAATTTCAAATTTCAAAAATTTGTTTATTTTTTTTTTAAAACAAAAGTCATTTCAAAATTTGGCATTAAATACCAATTTCAAAATACAAAATAGTCAACAATGTCTTTGATAAACTTGCATGATGCCAGCAAAATTGCAAAACAAGGTTAATCCTTACAGGGAAAAAACCAGACATTTATTACAAAAAACTAGCTGAACAAATATAACACATCATTATCACATAAAGAAAATACATACACTTTCAATATCAAATACAACCATTCTGTATAACACCCACATCTACACCCAAACACACACTATATGTATATGTACATGTGTATATAAACAAGCATGTCCGTGTACATGAAGTATAACAATAGCTGATTATGATAACTTTTTCTAGTCAACATCTTTTTCATGATCAATGATTTTGACAAACTCTTTCATGATAATTGATTCTGACAAATTTTATACATTTATATGAAAAAAAGTCTTTTTTTCTTTTATTGTTTAATATCATAATTAAAAGACTTAATTGTTTGGCATCATATTTGTAAAATCATTATGATAATGATATTCGCTAAAGATTATAACATAATATCACAATTTCTATTGTCAAAAACTTGAAACAAACAAAAATTTTAAAGATATATTTCTTATTTCTATTTGGATAAAATTTAAAGCTTTAAAAATCATTTTGCAGAAGAAAAAAAACGCAAATGTCCTCATCACATTTTAAGGTATAGATTTTGACACTCTGCTATTTTTCAGTACAAATTAAAGCATTTGTAACATTTTTGGTGCACAAAATTTTTTTTCATCATAATCTGGTAAAAAAAGAGAGATGTTAGAACAGTTTAGCTCACCTGCACATCTATTCCATTAAACAAACTTTAACAATGGTCATTTACAGCCAGAATATGTTACAAGCTCTTAGCACTAATATAAATTTATAACAGAAATCAAAATACTCATCACTACTTTGGAGTACGAATTGAGATCCTTATCACAAATCACAAATTTTAGTTGTTAACAAAAAATTTTTGGCATCATAATAAATGTTTATGAAGATTTTACACAGTACACTGATCGAAGTGACATAATTAATTTTATGACAGGTGTAAGAAGCACAGTAATCACAGGTAAACTGTAATATTGAAAATAATGCATCACATCTCGTACTGCTAAAATGCCCAAAATGTTTAATGTTCCATGCGTGGATGGAGGCAGACATCTTGTTCTCCAGTAAGACAGCACAAAATCAAATTTTGTCAAATCAATATCAGTCTCAACAGCATTACCCTAAAAATAAATTAAGATGCTGTTATAAAACATCATAAAAATACTTATTCACACCTTAAAAAAGTTATTATCATTATTAACTCCATTTATTTTATTGTATATGTTAAGTACTGATAACCATGAACAATGAAATTTCTCCTATAAAACATGACAACTGTTCTGAAAGACACTAATACTTTCATTTCAATAAACTTAATTTAGGTACACATCAATAAACGATGACCTAGTTTCCTCAAAATCTCATCAAAATTACTGTAGTTATCATCACGAAACCACTGACCAATTTGATTGCAGACAGTAGACAACCAATTTATTACAAGTAAATCTACAACATTGGCAAAGCGCACAAACTCAATGCACTATGCAAATAAAGTCAAATGTTACTTGTCAAAAAATTTTTACTATTAGATGTAAAAGTTTCCTAATTTACATACCAAAACCTCTCCTAGCTGGTGAACATTCTGTTCTATAGCACCTTCCACTATATAGGCACAAATCAGAATATATAGTAGAGCACATGTCCATGTTCCTATCACAACCAACAAGCTTACCCTAAACAAAATAAAAATAAATTATAAATGGTGTTTAATTATAGATCACAGTACCTCTCATCACCTAGATTCAAAATTCCACTGACAGACAGAACTTAGCAAGATAAATTTTGATACACATGATATATAAGTGAAGGAATATTGACTGGGATGTTAAACAGATACTTCACTCCTCTTCATTCTTAGAAGATTTATACATTTAATCCAATATATAACAAAAAATTGAACAAATTTTTGTCTATCAATACCATTGGACACAGATAGTGACACTTATATCAGCACTGCTGTACATCAAACAGAAAAGCTTAATTTCTGTACTTCTAACAGAATAGCTTAAATATGGTTTAAGGTCACATGTCAAAAAAAGGCAATGCAAATAGACTTCCGAAATCGATAATCAAATCAAATCAAATCCTAATAACTCTGAATCACTGCATTCCTGATAATAAGTCACAAATATTCTCCATCCTTCAGTTTATTGGAGTATAAATATATGTTATACCTGAAGAAAACCCATAAAATTAATTAAATATTATTAAGTTTATTTTTTAATAAACTATAAAAGCAATAAAATTCACTTCACCAAAGCCATTAACATCTGTTCATCAAAACACTTCAAAAAAACTAACATGCCAATGTGCTTGCTATATGCTCAGACAAATGCTATACATACATTAGCTAAATAGACGGCATCACATCTTATGCTTACCATTTTTGAATTCGCCTAGGTGAGAGTTTACTTTTAGCAAACATATTGTCTACCAGATAATACAGCAGCAATCCCATACCTACGACATATAGAGATATATACAATATATATCTCTTAGGAAACTTTAATACATCAAATGAAGAATGGATGTCTTCCTGAAAAAGAAATTTATAAATACATATTGTTTAGTTTCAAACTGTCAATTATATAACCCACATATGATTGTTTCCAGCTTTAAAAATACAGATTATAATTAAAGGAAAATGGTGTGACATTTAGGGATTACTAAACTTTTCAATTTAATACTGTAAAATGTCACTAATAAACAGGTATTAACATTCAAATATGTGATTGCACTATGGTTTCAAATAGGAATATTTGCCACTGAGAAACTTGTTCTGATGTCTAGTGAAAGAATCACTTAGAACTTGGAAATTTTAATTGTGCCACATTCTATTTTTACCAAATATATACCTACAAATGGCACTTCAGTTTCCTCAACCATCCCAGAACTGGCCACCTTGAAATAAGTGAAAGAATCTTAATTGGAACATCCAACATCATTACTTCACTCCACTCCTTAAAACAATTACTGGAACATATTTTCAATATACAGTAAAAAGAATTAACTCTGAACTGTCTGAAAAAATGAAAAAGTGGAAAATTTAAGTTTTAGCACTGCCATTACATCAATGGTTAACCATCAATGGTTACTATAGTTTGTTTTTATGGACCAACATATTATAATTACGGTACTTTGTAAGTACTGACCAGTAATGCTTTGTAATCTTTATGCCACTCTAACACACTCTCTGTAAATCTGTGTTGTCCTCCTGTTATCATCACAGGGTGTAAAGAATGAAACTGTTTGAGCTGACTGTGATAGTCAATAAGTTTTCTGATTACTTCCCCTGAAAATGAAACCATCTTGTTTGAAATTACTGACTTTTCCTTAGAATATGGTAGAATTCCTCGCAATTTTACAGCAAAAAACGAATTTTATTGAGGCAAAATATTCAATATTTTCACAATTTATTTTATAGTGATAATTTTAGATATTTTTATTCTTTATAAAAATCCATTTCTTCTGGATTTTTCATAACAAATCTCTCTCCATTTACTGCCAACTCCTTTTAAAATGCTGAAATTTGTTTCAACAAATGGTGTTGATTAATCAGGTTTTACTGTATGTAAACTATAAAAATGAATGATTTTGTAACAGAGTTAGCAAAAATCACCAACTGTGCTCAAAAACCTTGCAATCTGTAAAGTGAAATTTAGTAATTACTAGTAAATTGTCTCAACAAACACTTTTTACTTTAAATCTATCATACACAAAAATGAAATGTTTTACTGTATAAGACTGTGTCTTATCTTCTGGTGAGTAATACATTATCAAACTATCTTACCATGAATTTTATAAAACGCAAATATAACGAAGCAGAAGAGCAGAATACAGGTAAGTAATAACTGTAACCCTTCCTGTTTATTAAGTCTCATGTCATCCATATTCGGCCATAGTGTAAAACCTCCTCCAATGTGTAATGTGTCTGCTTTCTGTCTAGCTTCTAAATGTTTCTTCATTAACAGTTGTCTGTCCTTAACTACTCTCCCTAACAAAACAAATGAAATAATAATAAAATAATAATAAATATAAATAAATAAACAAACAAACAAATAAACAAATAAATGAAACCACAAAAATCTTGGCTACAGTAATAGTAAAAATAGTTTATTTTCTTAATAAGTTTTTCATTGGTTGCTCTGCCATATTCCAATTTAGCCAACTTGCTAAGTTTCATAATTTCTGTCTCCAAAAGATTAATTCTGGCTAACAGTTCTTGCTACAAAATTTTCATCAATTTTATTATGAGCTTTTATTGTTCTGGTGCACACTGAAATGTTTAATTTAAACTGGCTCCAAAATTTTACAGTTGGCTAATTTTCTGGCTCTTACTTTACAAGAAACAGAGCTAACCCTGGTTTTTATTTCTAATATCTTACTGAACATTACAACATTTTTCTTTAATCTTTGTATTCTGGTTGTGACTTTACAAACCTGGTGTCATTTTCAACTTTTCTAGAGTTGGACTTGTCTTGAGTTCCTCACTGCTCTCATTTTCTAGCTGCTGTTTCAACTGCTGCTCTAACTTCTGTCGGAAATGGCTCAAGCCATTTAGAGAAGAGGAAGAGGATGAAGGTGTTCTACCATTAAGTATAGGTGTTGTGGTTTTTGATGTTATGCAAGGAGTTGCATTTCTAGATGTCCTTGCCATTATTTGAAAATACCTAATAAATTTTTAAAAAATAAATAAATAAACCACTTGCAAAAGATAAGTTACACGAAAGGCAGTGATGACTGTAAATGACATTATAGCAGTCCCGACAACAGAACTACACATGACATCTTCAGTATCCAGGGACCATACACTGAAATTTATAGTACTTTATGCCAGAACAACATTATATGGATATTCCCTCTTCTCAGATGCAGTCCAGATCTGGAACAGCCTTCCAGAAAATCTGTCAGACTGCGAGTACTGGAATCTTTTGAAACAGGAGGTACCTAACTGCAGATTCTGTTATATATCAAAAGACTGTTATTTTAATTTTTAACTGCAGTTGTAAATAGTTTGCTTCATTGTTGTCACACCAGGAGTGTCATAGTGTGATAATACTTATTTTGAGAGGACTGCGTTGTATTGAAAGAAGAAGAAGAGGTATGTATCAGTATACAGCAAAGGAAAGGATAGGAATGGCTAAACTAGGACTTTAGTCCCAGACCTTATAAATGACAGCATCATGCTTTACTAATACAGCTTATCTTCCATTCATAATTGAGTCATGTCAGCCAATTTCATCTCTATGTTTAATTTATTTAACTTCCTTAAACTGGATCATAACCAAATTTATTCAAATTCAATCCAACACTGTTCAATAGACGATTTTCGGGTTATCGGCAGTTTTCAAAGTGAAATATTCTTGACTGGGATGTTAAACCCCATTAAATCAATTCAATTCAGCTTGTTGTTCAACCACTTCAAAAAGTTGGTAGTCTATCAAAATGTGTCAATTGAGGAACTGGAAATTTTTAACTTACCTTTTTTTTTTTGTTGATAGATACTTTCACTTTGAACTTGCCGCGACTATATAATTGACGGAAATGGACAGAGACGTGCCTATTATAGTCAAAGGGGGAGAAGGTTAAGATGGTCAGTCGATTTCCATCTAAAAATCATTAAAATTTGATAGTTTTTTTTTTTTTTAATGTTTTTGTTTGATCGAAAATGAAAGAGAGATAAAACCAATGGTTTACTAGAATGAAATTTGATCATTTTTCGACGCAAAAAAGATTTAAAATGTAAACGTTAATGCATGGCCAATAATGGCACAGCCTTTAAAACGTACCTTTCCTAATTGTTACCAGAAGTCTGGTACCTAGTATTGGCCATAAGTTGTTTTGGATATTAAAATATTAAATATATAAGTAAATTTTCCTTCAATAATGAATTCAAAATGTAAATTCAATTACCATCATCATCAAGTAAAAGAATCTTGACTTGGGCATACAAAACCATTACTCAACACAACTCAACTCTAAATAATTAAAGAACAACACTTTTCTAATGAAAATTTACATGTAGTTGATTACTAGAATACCGTTTGTACAACTGATACACATAAGCTGGTATTCTAGGATTCAAACTAGTGGCTGTAAAGTGCTCATTCTGAAAGTGGAAGGCCATGGGTTCGAATCCCGAACGAGTCTGTCCAAAGACTTGAAAGTGGGTAGTGACTGCTCTTTCACTAAGCACTCGACATTACGAAATGATAGTCGCTTTCTTTTGGATGGAAACTTAAAATAAATGGGGTCAGGTGTCACGGTAGGTGTGGCATGATAAAGAACCCTGCTGTATAATGCCATCAGTGCAATGCACAGGCAAAATTTCTGCACTTTCACCTATAGCTGGTGAAGTCTCGATATAAGTGAAATATTCTTGACTGAGACATTACACACCATTACTCAACTCAACTCAAACTAGTGGTTCGGGATAGATGCTTCAATTTTTGTAAATAATATAAAAGTAAACATATTAGTGATAAGAAAAGACTTTATTGGATTTCAAAATTCTATAAAAAATTATGAACTCCCAGCATATACATCTATAATGTATATGTATCTAACAACAAAAGCATGTGATCATTTTAACAAATTAAAATTTACATTAAAACTAAAACTTTACTACTTTAATATACTCCCACCCAAACCAAGTCTTTGTTTTCGATACAGATTGATGAATCAATATGTTCCCTTTTATCATGGTTTAATTTTTTCAGGAAAATTATTTTTTATGCAAATTTGCCATCATGAAGAACCTGCAGTCTGAAAAAGCCAGAGAAGAGAGTTAATTGACTAAAATACTTTTTCTGTCCTTTATTACTGGTGACCTGTAAGACAGGTTTAGATGTAATGATATAGTGTTTGCAGGTCTAGTGCAGTATATTAAAGTTTTCCATTTTCAGGCAAAATAATAACTGGCTTAATTGATTGATGTCAAATAACATAATAAAATACCAGTTAACTTATAATTTTAAGTAACTAAGGATGACATTTTTGTATGAACAGTCATTAAACAAAGATCAAGATAGTGTCTGAATTCTTTTTTCATTAATAATCCTAAAGTTCAAGTTTCCAACAAATACCATTATTACTGCATTAAAGGTTATAATTTATAATTAATGTTCTTTTTAGATGAATGGGTTCAAAAATAAATTGTCATGGTATGTCTGGTTCAAAAAGGCTTTGACAAAATATTGCTTTTAAAGAAAAACTTTTTCATGTAATGTTTTTTTTCTTTCTTTCTTTTCTTAGATGTATGTAATATTATTGTTCTTTTCAGAAAGCATGTATTGAACCAACCAACCAAATAAAAAAAAAACAAAAAATAATAATAATAATAATAATAAAAAATAAATAAATAAATAAATAAACCTCTATGGGAATTCAGATTTCTAGTGTTCTTTGTGAAAGCTCTACAACTTATCCATTGTCCAAATTAGCCAATCATACCACATGTATGAGACATATTATTTCCTTGACTAGCTCTGGGTTTTTGGCATGGAAATATACCTTGAAGGAAAGGCTGTTTTTCTGAGAGTAAAATCTTCATATTTGTTAAGTGGTAAGAAGTGAAAAAAAAAATGTCTGTAATTTAAATAAGCTCTTAAGCTTTAACCAACCTGTATACTTTATGTAATATTTATTATTAACAAGTAAACTTTTTTTTCAATCAATCTCTTTTATAAGTTGAAAGAAAAGAAAATACTATTATACATAAACAATACAAAAGTTAAAATAAAGAAAAAAATTATTGAAATAAAATGGAAAAATAAAAAAAGAACACCAATGTGGGCAAAACAGTTAACATAACACTTCATAATGAGAAAATGGTTACTTATCAACAAAATATCAACATAGCCTATTACAAGGGAGGCAATCAGTACTCTACACATTTATCACACTGACAAAGGGAGATAGCTTCATTTGCCTCCTGGTCAAGTTGTAAATCATAAAACAGCAAAATTTAACAATAATAAATATTGTACCTAATAACAAGCCCCATGAAAGTGATGAGATGAAAACTGGTGAAAGCAAATGTTTCAATGTGATTTGAATTTTGTTTCAAAATTGAAGTTTAATAGTTTTAAAAAATGATAACATGGTGGCAGAGTCAAAGTCATTTAGATAATGTATAGCTTGAATGTATTAAGAATAAACAACAGTCAAATAGTTTTTTTTAAATATCCAGTTCTAATAAATAATATTAAACTTCCCTAAAGGTATCATTAGTTACACAGTGTGTTGGTGAGCTTTTATGGTTTAAACAGGGTCAATCAATTCCATATCTGGGCTCAGGCTCTACTCTTGCCCGTTATGGAATTTATCGACACTGTAAAAACATAAAAATTCAACTGTGTAATGAATAAATCCTTTGATCATCCGAAGAACCACTTTGGGTGTATGTACACAGTGACAAACATCTGTTGACAAGGACAAAGAGTTTTCTGGTTTAAAAATTGTGAGACCTAATGTTTACAAACTTAAAGATAAACCAATTATACTTTTTTCCCTTGAAATTAACTCTACACAAACCATTTTTAGTCACTTACATAATGTGGTTTGATTACATCCTACTAATCTTCTTAAGAAATCATTTTAAACACAAGGATTTAAAATGCATGCACATAGTGATAGCTTGGCTAGTATATGTACCTTCATTATGTGTGACAAATTAATGATCAATTTAATTTACTTCAATGTTGGTTTAACAAAGCAATTATACTCTTATATCTTAAAATCAAATATTTTGTTTCCTTACAACCTCATCTTTACTTGTATTTATATATGCCATAAGTGTTTCGGAAATCATGATGTATTTACAAACAAGCACCTGCCACTGATGCTGGTCAAGAGAAATAACTCTCATACTGAGTAGATACAGAATTGTCCTAAACCTATATTAACTATTTTAGTTCACCACATGACTAGCATTGCAGAATAAAATTGACAGAGGTAGGATATTTTTTAATATACCTGTAAAACCTCAGAATTTAATACAAGTTTTTTATCAGTTTTTTTTAAATACCTTATTCTAACAAAAATTAAACTTATTTTTCAGAAAGTAATATCATTTCAGCTGACCTTTTATACACCATAATAAGTCAAAATGACGTTTTAATCAGTATGCTGAGTATGCATAAATTCTTTAAAGCTACATTAAGTTTTTCAATTTTCTGAATTTTTTTGGATTTTCTAAAAATATATATTTTTGAAAAAAAAAGAGAACTTCTAATCACGATCCGTGGGATTCATTTTCTAAAATTTCATTCCTATTGGCTGTAAATAAATGGAATCCTTTAACGGGTTGGTCAGTGTTTAACAATGATTATTATGAGCTTGGAGCATGTACGGGAATTCCAATGAATAAAAGGTGAAACCTGACAAATTGTATTAATTGTCCGTCATTAATATCCAAATGTATTCGCAATGGTGTTATGTATCCCTTACTAAGTCACAAATGACAAGGTCAATGAAGTTCTGTGTTTAATTCATCGTATTTAACCATTTTTAAGTTGTGTTTAAATGACCTGGTTTTTTATGAGGTAACCATGTTCTAATATTAGATCCCACATGCTACATCTCGCCAGGAAATTATTGCTATTTCTGTATTTATTCGAGCTTTTATCGTTGAACCAACTGTAACATTGTTCATTAGAAACATCATTAATTAGATCAGCACCGTTTTAATTTTTCATAAGAAAAACTTAATGCAGCTTTAATGACATGTAATTATTGAGCAAAATAACGTTTGTAAAAAAGAAACTTATTAACATGATAACAATATTGCATATTATATGAAGAATTATAACAAAATAAAATATGTATATAAAATTGATGAAATAAAACCCACATATCTTTAAAGTAATACAAAGATAAATTTTACACACAAAAATTACTAGCAAATATTACCTGACATATACAAATCCAACAGACCACATCTAGTGGAAAAATGTGCATAGAATACTTATCAAAACATTCGTGCATAGATAATGAACAACAAACAATCATTTTATTTAAAGTCCAGCTTTTTAAGCTCTGACCAACATACTTGATAATATAAGAAAACATGGATACATTCTACAGGGAATCACAAACTCCAACAGTTCAGGTACCAGTTACTGTACCCAAGCTTCTGGAACCAATATTGGAACAAATCCTGGTCATTTATAGAAATCTATCAAGTCCTGAATGGGACTAAATGTATAGGTTAAAGTTCAAGAAAGATTTAAAGATTAATCATCAAGACAAAAATATTTATACATAAAACAAAAGTGTATATCTTAATTACAACAAATATTAATTAATAAAATCTACGTTTTTCACATTGTGACAAATGGGCCTTTATGCTCACCTGGTTTCTTAGGATAAACCATATTATCACAAAAATACAATAGAGTTTTATTATGCCTAGGTAAATAAACGATTAAGAACAGACATGGTACAAAAATACCAATTACATGCGCTTCTCAAATTAAACAGTAAATGGTAAGTCTTTGGGATAACAAAATCAGACTTGTAATTTGGGACTAAAATATTTTTCAGAAACTTTAAATTAATTAGACTAGTTTTTTTTCATTCATTTCTCTAATATGACAACTATTTAATCACCTGTGTCGACCTTTTTCAGCCTATTCATTATTCTATTTAATACTAAACTTTTGCAGACAAAAGAACAGTAGAAAAGCTTATGACACAAATAATTAATTTAGAACATCACATGACACTAATTCTGATTTTTCATATTTTACAATTTAATTCAGTGCTTAAGCAATAACATCTGGCATATACTTAAATATTCAATGACACATGAGAGAGAGAGAGAGAGAGAGAGAGAGAGAGAGAGAGAGAGAGAGAGAGAGAGAGAGAGAACAAAAGTTGTATGTAGTGTCCAAGACTCATGAAAAATGCCATGTACACTTAACCATATTAACTCAATGGTTCATTGGCTATGCAAGAATGTGACTTGTGATACACTTAATAAAGATAATGCAGCTCATCTGAACATCTAAAGAGAAACACAATTTCTTGTAAATAAAGAAAAGTTTAAACAATACACAAATTTAAATTTTTTTCACAAACAATGTTTGACTTCATGATTTTACACTATGCAATACAATTTTTTGAAAAATGCCTTGATATTAAAACAACAAAACTTTGTAAGGCAATGTAGCTGATCTAAACATCTATTAAACAAAGTGACTTCCAGACAAAATCAAAATTTTAACCACTACATTTTACTAGTAACACTAATGAGTAGTTATATGAACATATATTTTGACAAAGGTGTCAAGAAATGCCCATACTAGAGGTTTTACAATTCAAAAAATAAAAGATCCATGAAAGTATACAAAAAATATCATACATGTATATCTTGTATAATAATGTAAAATGTGTAAATTTGTGCCTGATTTTTGGAGTTTATTTATGCATAAAGATATAAGGCAGTGGAAAAATTTTTAGCTTTCTCTATTTACCAGTTTTTTTAATGCCCTTACTTGTCTTTATTGCAACTTTATTGTCTGTTATTAACAACTAGAACAACGGTGTTTGGTCTATTCAGTACAGTCAACTCACTTTACAATGTCACCCTTTATTGACAGCAAATGCTGTCAATGGCAAAAAATTGTTGGGAAAAAGAATGATTCAATTGTAATGTTATACTTATAATTTATTCAGTGAATTTAGTTAAAACTCCAGCAAAAACAAAGTAAGGAACAAATTTACCAAATTAATATATATTGCCATATATTGGCACTACCAAGTGGCAATAAGTTCAGAAAAAATATTAAATGTTTTCAGGCATTGCAGCATTTCTTTGTGCATGACCGACTCTTTATACAGGTGACCCTGGTTGTCAATAATAGACATCCTTAATACACCTGTACTATTTATTAATGTGGCCATTAATTATCAGCTGCAGGATAATTTTACCTGATGGTAATCAAGGTGATGAATAGTTCTTACATTTTTAAAGATTTTTCACAACTTTCATATGTAGCCACATGATCAGTCCTTTTCTGTTGTCTGTCTTAATCACAACTTGTTTATTTCATAACTATGGAAACAAACATTTTTAAGTTTACCACTGGAATATCAAACAAATATAATTTACTTTAAATAAATATCTGTTCTTTATTTTATTAAAAACCACTCTAATGAACCAAAATTTTTTGCCACATATTGATGAACTTGAGGTATAACGATAAAATCCTAAATAGTAAAAATACATCTTAAAAGTTTGTTATTTACTATAATAATAATGTTTTATAGGTACAATGTATATAAATATTGAGTTTTAATAAATACACATGTATGTATTACATAAGCTTTATTTTTGAGGAACCATGAGAGATGATTATAAGTAATAAGAGAAATCATTTTTTCTTGAAATTCGTGTTTTCAAAAGTAGAAACAGGGTCAAATTCTGTGATTTTGACATATACTAAATTCATTACAAAGCATATACATGTACTTTTAAACAGCAAAATTGATTATCAAAGAGATGGCTGTTATAAAGAGGGTTGAAAGTAATTATATAGAACAATGTGTTAAAACAAACTTATGTCTTGGCTTTTTCTTTTCATATACCATTATCAATTTTGGATACATTCTATTCAAAACCTGTAGCTAGGATTTCTGCATTTTTAGTAGATGTTTGTAAAAAGAAAAACAGTCTATTTTATTTTTGTAATATGTAACCTGAAAAAATAATAATTTCTAGGCCTATCACATGATTTGTGCGCGTTTTCTTTCTATAAATCAGCAGTAACATCATTGTTTAAACAAGTGAGGATGGAATTTTTCAAGTGCATATTGCAATGACCATATAGACAGAGGTCTCATATAGCCTAATGACCGATATATATTGTCTGTCATGTAAGCTTCGGGGGTCTGAAAATGTAAACCATACCACTCCCAACAGGTATGGTATGCTCCCCAGGCTGTCTGGAATCCTTCTTCTAACATACCCTGAAAATAGGAAAAGTAGAATTTTGTTATGACAACAATAACAACAATTTGTTCGGCAACTGCCAATAAAGACTACCACTAATTAATAGAACCCATTAGTGGACAAGCATAGATTTAATGTACAGGATTTAAAATTGATTCTTGGTAGTGATATTTGTGTTGTAGACACAGCAAATGCTCTATGTACTTCATAAACGTATGAAAACTTATCTCTCCTTCACAAAATGATCATAATCAAAATGTTTAATTAAGGAATATGAAAGGGGTTTAAGGGTGTTTTATTTAGAAAGTATAAGTATATAGCGAATGTGCAATTTGGAAGTTGAATGTGTGTGTGTTTGAAAATTTAAACATATGAATTAAACAAAAGAACACTGGCATGTTCAATAATAATTTCTTTGCACAGAAGCAAGCAATTTGAATCAAAGTTATCTTAATTATTCAAATGCTTTATTAATAATCTCAATTAGATTTGGACAATGACACTGACTAGAGAACAAATGCTAATCAGGCATCTGATGCTCACTAAGGCATCTGATGTTCACAAGTTTTCATTAATTTATCATTCAAATCTTTTCTAGAAAGATACCGTACACTTGCGATGAAACATAAATTGAAAAGCCTGTTGGTTTCATCTTCAATCTATGTGAACAACATCATGATAGCGACAGTAGTCACTCATGTAACCTTGAACAAACATCTGCTGTTGAATTCTTGCCTCTTAGTGTCTATGTACATGAAAATAGATCAGTTCATTATTATTTAAAGGGGTGATCAACTAAGAATTCAATGAGATTTATTTACCTCCTGTATCATAGTTGCAGCAAGTCCATAACTTACTCCTACCCAAAATTCTTCAGATTGTACACTACTGATATCTTTATCTCCATTAGGACGAGTTCCATTTATTGCACCCATATTTCCATTTCCAAATCCCATTACATTATTCTTGTAAATCCTTTTCAAGGCTGAAATAACATGATCCTTTGGAAATATCTAAAATAGAAAAAAGATTGAAAAAAAATTTAGGACAGTGAAAATTTTTAAAATTTTAAGTGTAAAAATACAAAGAATCTTCATTTGTCAGTTTTCATTAAGCATGATTTCCCCCGACACATATTTCAATAACCTCACCTTAATAACACCAATCAACTGTTTCAAAAAATCACAACAAAAAATATGTTTATGTACAATTGGGACTCCCAAAACTTTTTATTGGGATCTTGATCTAAGGTCCTAAGTAATTTCACAGGCATTTTATCTGATAAAAACCACTCACTTGTGTAAATAACTTGTCATTATGATTAAACCAGAATAAAAAAATTAAAAAATAATGGTAAACACAAAAGTACCAATTTACAGAATTTTCAGTTATAAAAATAGGGGGGGGGGGGAAGATTTACAAATGTACCTGTACACAATGTGTACTTACAGAATTGTCCTCAAGTCCTGATGCTTTCAAAAACCAGTGTCCATCCAATTGTGATGACATAACACTGTCATGGTGACCGTTGTTAGGGTTACTATCAAAATCATAATACTGACCTAATCAAGAAAAATAGAAAATTAAAAATATTGATCATTACACGTACATGTACATAAAATACCAAATTTTTCTAAACAATTTTTTTCACAAGTAGACCAATTCTATACAGAATTTATCAGATAATGATTTCTAGTCTGTATGTGAACTTGGTTTACAATTATATTTGTATTAAAGATTTCTTATTATCCAGAACCAGAATGGTCTGCCATATCGATATTTATTGCATTAAAACTGAGCCTACTCAGTATTAGGAAGAAGAAACTAAAATATAAAAATAAAAATATCCCTCATGAGGACAAGAATTACATCATCTCATATTTACCATTCCAAAGTTTCTTTTCATAGTTAGCAGTTGCCTTTTCTAGAATGTCACTAAAACGTTTTGTTTCATCTGATTCATTTAGATGTTTGGTTATTTCTACCATAATTCTAAGTACAGCTAGCCACATACCACCACAATAAGCACTACAAATTATAAAATAATCAATATTGATATTTTCTGGTATTGCATTTATAAACATTTTTACTGGGGAAAAAAATAAGCCTGGTAAAAGAAATGAAAAAAAATTGATAATTTTTTTCAAAAAAATTAAGTTTTATTCTGAATACAATTTTGTACACATACTTATAACTGGATTCCGTGTCCAGAATATTGAATGGACTTTAAATAAACAAATATTTTATAGCCTTAATTCAAATTTTTTACTAGAAAATTCTGGACAACCTTCATTGACTTTAGATACAAAGCTATAATAAGATTATAATTTGAAATCATAACGTGATTTGAAATTTACCTGGCACCAGTCATTTTCCAAGCATCGAAAGTTTGATCAGCAAATCCTCCATTGTCTATTATACCATCATCATCAGTGTCCCATTTCAAAGCATGCTCAACTACAACCTATATATCATAAAACACGGATATTAAATAAAACATGCAATACATAAAAAACAAAACAGTTATATACATACATGTACATGAGTATGCAAATTAAGAAGACAGAATATTCTCTTCAATTGAAATACTGTAGATTATGTTTTGATTCCAGCAAAGTTTAAACTAAAGTTGGTAATATACATGTACATGTATTAAAATATGTGTATGTATTCAAAGAATTTGATATAAAAAAACTAGATTACAAACCATTGCATGATGATCATGATGATGTCTGCTATTTTAAGAATCTTTATCTGCCACTTAAAAATTCATTTTAAACCAAAATACGGTTCAATCTATCTGTAGCAACATGATTTAGATAAAGAATTTGCTCAAATTAGACAGATATTACTAGTATATCTCATACAGAATAATTGCAATTAAAAAAAATTGATTAAAAACAAAAAACAAAAAACTAAGCTATTTTTGAACCGAGTTTGGAATTTTTCAGCTCCTATTTGGAAGAAATAAATCCTTTTCCCAGGAGAAATAGAGCCAGTATTTACCAAATGGGTTGCCACAAACAGTTCTATACAATTACAAACACCAATTATGAATAAATATTAGAACAAAAATGATGGAAGTATATAACACAATCGTAAGATACTTTTTCATCACCTTTATTTAAATTTTACATGAAAATTGCCATCTCCTACCATCCCCCTATGTCAATACTTTAACCCTTCTCCAAAAAGTGACTCTCTCGTTTACCCGTAATCCAGTCACTAACTGACACCCAACTACTTGGAAAAAACATCTAGATAAAGTCATTCTTCATTCAACCACTCTACAAAATCACCATGCTCTTAATTATCATAACAAGAACACACACTATTACTCTACTCCAACAAATTAGAGCCTGAGATCGACGGCAAGCTACTTTTTTGGACAGTATGCGGTCGTCGACATATTGTCTTTAAAATAGCTTGCCGGCGATCTTGGGCTCTAAATAGTTGGAGTACACACACAATGCATTCAGTTAAAATACAAACTTTTGCTACTGGATACATGTCTTTTAGGAACTGCTCATCTTTGGTAAAACTATAATCTCTATATAACTGTAGTACAAACTTCAAATTGAGATCCCTCCATTCATTTGTTGGATGTATAATATAGGCATTTAGCTTTAACCAAGGGTCATCCTCTGTAGGCAAACAGAAAAAAATGCAGTTTAGGAATGGTGTTAGTCAAAATTTTAACACTTAAAAAGATAAGCAGACAGAGCCAAAATGATGTAGTTCCAAGAGAAACCGGAAACTACTGAACTCTGGTGAGTTAGTGACAAACTGTTAGAAAGGGTAGTGTAGGAAAACGAAAAATATTCTCACACTTGGATCTGTCAGTTAAAGAAACCAGAGAATATTACTCTCACACTAGAATAGGTTTGATTAGAAATTAAAAGCTAGACTATGAGAAGACATTTTGAGCCCCCTTCTTTTTACTCTTTATTTTCAGGTGTTAGCATATGTTCTTTTTTTTCAAAATCAAAAACATGAAAGTAGTCACTAATGTCCTACAAATCATTTGTGCTCCAAATCTTAAACATGACTGATTACTTTTGATTTTCAAAACATGAATAAAAGATTTTTCTGAGTTTATACAGTAAGTTTAAGATACAAAAACCATGTAAATATAAAATAAAATTATGTAAATTAATACTACACTGACCTGGATCTCCAATGTCATGTGGTACTGCATTTTTGAACTTACTAATGCCCCGTACACCCTCCATACAAAACAGAACAGGTGAGCTATCTTCAGTAGTTACAGCTTTAGCTAAAAAAAACATGTATTATAATAAACAAAAGGTATGTTGTTCTCATCTGAACAAAAAGAAATCAAACATGCAGAAATGTTATCTTCTTAAAAGCTTCATATTTAAAATCTAAATATCATCAAAATGCTGGGAAAATTTAAAAGCCTGCTGAATCTTTTTCCTAAAACTGACCTTTGACCTTAGTCTTAATGATCTACTCTCTCTAGACAATATTTTAGGCTCAAAATTTTAAGGAAATTTCAGCAAAAAGAAAGTATGATACAATCTTAACCTTGTCTCATATTATGAGACAAAATCCTCTCTCAAAAACAGTCTTACAAGTGTGTTTTGGAGTAGGGAGATAACCATATTTCTCTTAACTATATCATTTTTGGCTATTTCTTTGCTTACTAAAATGAAACATACTGACAATGTCAGGGTTCAGGATTGGATGGAGTTAAGGGTGAAGAGTTACCTTATTTCTTACCAATATATCATACTGTACAGACTACAGGTATGAAAGAGGTTAAAGGGGCTTAACTTATATCTTTTTCTTCTTACTTATATCATACTGCATAAACAACAGGTTAGGGTGGGGTTAGGGATGTAGGGTTACCCTATTCCCTCTTACCTATATCATACTGCATAAACAACAGGTTAGGGTGGGGTTAAGGATGTAGGGTTACCCTATTCCCTCTTTCCTATATCATACTGCATAAACAACAGGTTAGGCTGGGGTTAGGGATGTAGGGTTACCCTATTCCCTCTTTCCTATATCATACTGCATAAACAACAGGTTAGGGTGGGGTTAGGGATGTAGGGTTACCCTATTCCCTCTTACCTATATCATACTGCATAAACAACAGGTTAGCCTGGGGTTAGGGATGTAGGGTTACCCTATTCCCTCTTACCTATATCATACTGCATAAACAACAGGTTAGGCTGGGGTTAGGGATGTAGGGTTACCCTATTCCCTCTTTCCTATATCATACTGCATAAACAACAGGTTAGGCTGGGGTTAGGGATGTAGGGTTACCCTATTCCCTCTTACCTATATCATACTGCATAAACAACAGGTTAGGCTGGGGTTAGGGATGTAGGGTTACCCTATTCCCTCTTACCTATATCATACTGCATAAACAACAGGTTAGGCTGGGGTTAGGGATGTAGGGTTACCCTATTCCCTCTTTCCTATATCATACTGCATAAACAACAGGTTAGGCTGGGGTTAGGGATGTAGGGTTACCCTATTCCCTCTTACCTATATCATACTGCATAAACAACAGGTTAGGCTGGGGTTAGGGATGTAGGGTTACCCTATTCCCTCTTACTATATCATACTGCATAAACAACAGGTTAGGGCTGGGGTTAGGGATGTAGGGTTACCCTATTCCCTCTTACCTATATCATACTGCATAAACAACAGGTTAGGCTGGGGTTAGGGATGTAGGGTACCCTATTCCCTCTTTACCTATATCATACTGCATAAACAACAGGTTAGGGCTGGGGTTAGGGATGTAGGGTTACCCTATTCCCTCTTACCTATATCATACTGCATAAACAACAGGTTAGGGTGAGGTTAGGGATGTAGGGTTACCCTATTCCCTCTTACCTATATTATACTGTATAGACAACAGGTTTGGGTGGTATTAGCGATTTAGGGTTACCTTAATTCTCCTTATCTATAACATACTGTATAGACAACAAGTTCGAGTGGTGTTAGGGATTTAGGGTTACCTTATTTCTCCTTATCTATAACATACTGTATAGACAACAGGTTTGGGTGGTGTAAGGGATTTAGGGTTACCTTATTTCTTCTTATCTATAACATACTGTATAGACAACAGGTTTGGGTGGTGTTAGGGATTTAGGGTTACCTTATTTCTTCTTATCTATAACATACTGTATAGACAACAGGTTTGGGTGGTGTTAGGGATTTAGGGTTACCTTATTTCTTCTTATCTATAACATACTGTATAGACAACAGGTTTGGGTGGTGTAAGGGATTAAGGGTTACCTTATTCACTCTGACCCAAATCCTACTGTATAACTTTTTAAGGTGGGGTTAGGGTTGTAGGGTTACTTTTATTTCTTCTTGCCTATATCATACTGTATAAACAATAGGTTAGGGTGGGGTTAGGTATATAGGGTCACCATATTCACTCTTATATACACCATACTGTACAGACAACTGGTGAGGGTGGGGTTAAGGTAGGGTTATCTTATCTATTTACCTATATCATACTGTATAACAACAGGTTAGGGAGAGGTTAGGGATGTAGGGTTACATTATTTCTTTTACCTATATCATACTGTATAGACAACTGTAACTTTGGCCATAACATTGCTAATGCAAATGAAGCATTATGATGAACATCATAGGTGTTGTACATTCTATATTCCTGACCTGAAATATCAAAACTATAAATTAACCTTTGACACCATCATATAAATTAAAGTACTGATGGAACCAAAAGCATATATTTTATACTCCTAAACATTACTTTTAAGCTTTTACTTTACTATTGATATTGCTATTAACAACGTGCTAGTAATGAATAAAAATCCTCTCCTTCATCATAAAAGTAAAGTTCTGAAATGGACTGTGGCACTTTATAGCAGCTTTTTTTCCGAGGGTGCAAATTTTGATGTACCGTTATTTTGGCAGTAGTATTAAAATCATCAAAATAAAAATTGTGAAAATATTTGCATACCAGTTGACCATGACCAAGTTATTTTAGCTCACCAAAATAAAATATGATAAAATTTTCAGCTAACATTCTTTTGTCAAAATTGTTAAAATTTTGCCCAATAAGTAAGTAAAACAATAATGATAGCATATACTTTAAATTCCTGTTACAACTAAAATCACAAACATGTATATATGTATATATATATAATTTTTAGTATGTCATCATTACTTTTGCAAGTGTAAAATACTGTTATCTACCTTCTAGATAAGCAAATTTACTGTATTCCTGAACAAGTGGAGCCTCTTTATCTTTATCCTCTAGTGGATCCAGCCATATAGTTCCTCCATCACTGACGTAGTATAATTCATTAAACAGAGCCGACTTGTACCAGGCAGGAAGATTTCTAAATAAAACAAAAAACAACTTCATTTAAAGGTAGATAGAAACGGACACAAATAAAAGTCCAAGTTCAAATCACAATCTAAAACTATAAAATTAAGGGGTAAGAGACACTGTGATCTTTTTATGCAGACTTTAGACCACCTACACTAAGGCCCCTAACTTAGTAAAATGGTTTATACTAATTTAGTGATATACATGTATAATTAAAATCAGTTGTCACCATTAATTCACTATTCATCATTTAAACAAATTTCAAGACTATATTAACTATTTTTCCAATAATACTTGGCACTATTAGAAAATTACAGAACAGTACATCAGCAAAATCAGTAACTCAAACAAAAACCCCACAAAGGGGCAGCATCAATCATCTGGCTTTAGGGAGCAGACCATACCAGATAAACTGTATTAGATACTTACTTATTTTCCAATATAGGGTTCTGCCATTCTTCTATCTTCCTTTCCCAGACTGGATAGTTATGTAATGCGTAACTACACATCTTCGGACAAGAATCTCCAGCTGTACCAAACCATCTTGCATAACGCCTATAAAAAATATGGTAGAAAATACCTGATTACCACATACAATGACAACATAAACAAATGAAGTAATAGAAAGTCTTGTGTGCATGATACTCATCCTCATATCTAGGAAGGAACAACAGTGTGTGTTAAGATCCTCTGGCACACCAGAAAAACTGAAACACACTTATCTTGACTGTAACCTATTTCTATAAAGAACATATCTTATATATATAAAATAACAATTTTGTAAAGCAACTAAGGTATTTATTGAGTCTTCTGGATCATACCTCTAAAACAGGTATCATGTAACTTTACCTTCAGCTGGTGACATCTCAATGTAAATGAATAACCATTACATGGATAACACACAAATTGTCCATTATCAAAAGAAATGCTGATGACAAACTACAGCTTACCTAGCATATTGTTTTCCTTTAGATTTGAAATGTATTACAGGCATATCCCACGTTAAAGCAAACTCCATATCTTTCTTCTCTGCAGGTGGTACAGTGGTTTGAATACAAACAGCAGCAGCAGTTTCCAGACTTTTACCCTTCTCAGCTTCTTTACCTGAAACAATAAATACTATTTATATGTATAAGTATATATAAAACACAAATACCTGTCAAATTTTTTAAATTATATGTAAGTTATAATTTTACAAATTAAAAAACATTACAGGATAATGCACGGCCACATGCAAAACATGTAAAAATTATATTATGGCTGTAAAAAGACTAATTTCTACCAAAAACCTTTTAATACTTATCCTGTAAATAAATCTTTGCTCACATGTTAACAGTTGATAGAATAGAGGCCTCTAGTACCGAGTTATATATATATATTATTATTATATGTATATTATTTTTTGTAAAAGAGAGTATTCAGAGTTTTTTGCTAGGATACGCTAAAGGTGGATTAATTTGGTCTGCTATAGTTTTGCTTGGGGTAGGTTTATTCCAAAGCTCAGCTATGACATTGCTTTGGGTAGATTTATTCAAGAGCTCCACTGATATACTGCTTAGGTTGGAACCATTTTAAAGCTCTGCTATGATATTACTAATGGTGAATTCATTTAAGTGATTAATTATGATTTTGCTAGGGGTGGATTTATTCCAGAGTTCTGCTAGGATATTGCTTAGGGTGGATTTATTTGGGAGTTTTGCTAGGATATTGCTAAAAGTTTTTTTTTTTTAAATTTACTTTTGTAGAGTGAAAAATGTTGGTACTGAGATTTTACATGTCAAAAATGGTGATTTTTACATGTAAGTGATGTTCTTGATGACATGATTAGACATCGTTTATTACTTTGTTTTTCATCTCTTTTTCTACTAAAAAAAACAAAACCAGACACCCACAAGCAATTTCAAGATTCTGAAGACACATGCATATAATTTAATATCAAAGCAAGATGGAAGACCTCACCTTGACTAAACGGCAATGTTATCAAATTAACAGCAATACCCAGGAGATTCAGTAATGCTTGCAGGAAAATACTTAATATGGCAAAATTTGACATGTCGTCTTTATATTTTCCTGTAAAGACAAAATGGGATAATAATACAATCTAACATGTTAAGGGTAATTTTGAGGAAACTTGAATTTTTTAATTTGAATTTTTTTTTTCTCAATTTTTGAGTATTTACTTTTTAAACTGTTTCTTTAATGGTACATTCCCTCTTCCAGAGATAAACAATTAAGTATAAATATTACTTTATAAAAGAAACCAAAATTATTGAAAAGAGTAGAAATTTCTTTTAGTAACCTTGCTGATAATTTTTATAATGATAAGTTAAGCTAAGTTTTTTTTAGTACATTTGCCAGGAAACAAGACTGTATCCTTAAACATGAAAGCAAAACCATTATTACTGCTGAAAATGGAATCACAAAAAAATTATATTTTTCTTTCAGAATAATACTATTTCAAGAGTAAGTAATGCTAACATATTCCATAAACCAGTAGAAATGATAGCTCTGTTTATATGATATTGGGTAACTGTGTCCATGGTACCCTTGTAAACCTCTTTACTTTGGCATTTTCTAAAATCTACAGAAAAGTTGCCCCTAGGGTAAGAACAACACAGGGAACACAGGGAACATCAGTGTTTAGTCTCATCTGAGAGACAACTGTTCACAACTTTTCTTTAGTTCTATTGTAGCCAAAAGTTAGATATAAACTCAAAAGAATTTCCAGGTCCAGATTAAGATTTTAACCAAATGGTATACTTTAAAAATCTAGAGACATAAGTGAATATTTTTGTTTTTAATATTCCTCCATAAAGGCCAGTGTTATGGGTACACTACACAATTATGTAGTTTTCTTTACACTGTCAAATCACAGACCAAATAAGTAGGTCTGTTATTTTGGGGAATTTTTTTTACAAAAAAATAGGAAATTATTTTTTTTCAGTTGGGAAAAAGGGTGTATTTTGCTTCTAAATTAAGCAAAGTAAAACAGAAATACATGTACTGTGGAAAAACAACTATCAAAATCTAAAAGTTGTTAAATGAGATTCAAAAATGTAATAATTATCATGTGTTTTCTTCATGCTGTAATAAACGGTATACCTACCATACACTACTAGAATGACCATATTCTAATTAGATTGCCATGGTGTTACACATACATGTAAATTAAGCAACTTAACCTTACCTGACGGTGAACTGAGTCTTCCAGTACTACATAAATCATCCCAGACATCAGCCCCAGTACCTTTAGGATCAAATTGTACCTTATGTGTTACATCAACACCATCCTGTTAAAAATACAACACAAAAGTAAAATTACAGAAGATAATACTGAAGATAGTTACCTTACTATGCAAAGGCCAATAACTCCTACAAGAACAAAAATATTTCTACCCTTGTCTATCTTTATGTATCTTTTGTAGGCTCAATTCTGACAGTAAAATTGGCAATAAAAAATCTGATCTGTACTTACATATAAAACTGAACATAGACAACCTACCTTTACAGCACCAGCTATTCCATATGTACATTTCATTTCTCTTATCTTCTGATGTATTAAAACCCCTGACACTGCCTGTCCATCTTCTTCACTTTCAAATGGCTCATTCCATGTTCCACCAGTTAAATCTTCCTTTACACCTCGTCCATTTTTAAATGTAAACATGATACTAATATCTAACGGTTCTGATCCATTATTCTCAGCTGTCCATATAAAGGCTGCCATAGGGAAACTTGTATCCTAAAATTAAGCACAGTACCATACATAAATAATATTTATTTGGCAATAGAAAGAGATAACAAGAATACTCAGGGGAAAAAATAAAAATAAAAGTAAGCCACTTTCTATTTTCAAGTCTTGGTCAGACCCAGACGGGGTACGAACCCCAACCTCCTATGTACAAAGCAAGCACTCTACCAAATGAACTATCCTAGTGAACTGAAATGGAGAAGTTGTTATTCAAATGTTTCTATTAGCTTGATGAAGCAGCCAACTATACAATTTACTATACAAACTTGATGGACAAGAACTTGAACAAAATGTAATGATTTTTCCCCCCAAAAACTTACAATTTCTAAGTCTTGTTATTTGCTGACTACATGTATATAAACATATCTGACAAGGAAATTAAATGTTAAGCTGTATTAGTTAACAGTATTAGCCCTGCTTCTGTTCCATCAAAGATTTTTCAAACCTTCACAAGCATAAAGACCACAGTCTATTTTGCCAACAAAGTTTGATTTTAAGTAATTAAATACTCATTTGTGATACTTTTATTTTATTCACTTTCTACTCTAACAAATTTATGTGAAAATGATATGGTTTGAAAAATGCCCTGATTAACATGACCATAATAGAATATGTTACCTTGTAATCATGAGGGAATATTGGTGACACCTGTCTACAGGTAAGCTTAAGATTGTGTTCTGGAATATTGTATACTGTCCACGCTCTGGGATATAGGGCATGATATGTGGCTTGCTCCTGTGGAAATCCCCACTGCCAAGATTTTAATTTCTTTCCTTTTTTTCCTGTCAAGACTTTCTGGTAAACAGTCTTGCCATTCTTTCTTATACATAATACAAACTGAAAAACAAAATTTCAGAATCAAATACCTGTAATAGTTTTAGTCTAATATATCCTTTACAAGAATAAGTACTAACTAAAATAAATCTATTATTCAAGTTTGCTTATAGAGTAATAATGTTTTTGCATCCTGTATGGTAAGGTCATTCTATTACTCTGTAACCTTGCTTATTGTTATATAAAAAACTTAAAGTCAAAATCTTCTTTTTTCATATACTGTAGGTCTCCGAACACATTTATGGTCCAACCAGTTGATCATGCCAAAATCTGACTGTGCTTTTGATGGAGATGAAATGTGGTTTTACTGTATACTGACAATTCACATATCAAAATTTTTGCACAATTTGCAACCAATTTGTAATAACTCATTATAAAGTAAATGTTTCTTTTTATTTCATAGCTTGTACATGTATAAAGTACAAAACTTAGAAACCAACCTTTTCTTCTATTATTGCATTTGACACAACACAAGACACAGCACTCTTCTAACTGAGAAACTTTATATAGTGGTCAACTTTAAATGAAAAATCCTCTGAAAATATTTTATACCTGATTTGCTTGTACAATGTTGTAGTCATAGATACCAGGTACTATCTGAAACCTACAAAACTCTCCGTTAAATCCACGCCCAATTGTTCCACAACCAATTCCTCCAATTGGACACCCTGTAAAAATAATTAACTAATGAGGTTCATCAGCATAATGCATTGATAAAATCTTTCAAAGCTTGTGTAAAATATTTTGGCAAAATATTTACATTGAATTCCAGTAATGGGATCCTTTTAGGGTTATTGCATAGATAATGGAGAGAAATTTCCCAAATCAACAGAAATATTAAAAACAAATTATTACAAAATACCAGTAACTATATAAATACCTGGGAGTTAGTAGGGGATTCCATAATTAAAAGGAACTGTAAATGTAGTTTAATGTGAAAACTTATTTTAACTGACAGATAGTCACTTGTTAAAACATTCTTTATTGTAATGAAATTAAAGATTTTAGACTAATGATGCATTTAAAATTTACAACAGGTTTTTTTAGTTAGATTCAACTTTAGATTTAATTTCAGAAATTTTTGTAAAATTATTAGATAATTTTCCTAATTCCAATCTGATTGGTTGAAATTTAACTTTGACCTCACCAGTATATTGGTTCATGTGGCACCTGAGACATGTGGTCTATGAACATCTTTTTGCCTTGTCTCTTGCTGCGAATCCATACCTTCATGTATCTGGAAAAAAGAAGCAAGAAAATATAACTTACTTGGTATACGTACTTCTTATTAGTTAAATAATACCAACAAGAAAAGCTGTTAGAACAGCCTATCATGTTTTAAATCTGGTTAATCAAACAACTTAACATTAGTTAACATTGAACACAGACACTATCTTTAAGAGTTTGAGTTTAGTAATGGTGTTTTATGCCACAGTCAAGATTCTTTCACTTATTTTGAGGCAGTCAGTTCTGGGATGGTGAAGGAAACCAGAGTGCCCAGAGAAAACCACAGACCTTTGGCAAGTGAACTGACAAACTTTCTCACACCAGGACCTGTCCTGAGTGGGATTCCAACCGAGGCAGTTAGAAGTACCGTATGCCTACAGTTTAGACCACTCTACCAATGATGCCCCCACTACCTTTAAAAAAATTTAATTCAGTAGTCAGTAATGGCAATTTACACCCCAGTCAAGATTCTATCACTTATATTGAGATGGTCAGTTCTGGAATGGTAGATAGAATTGGAGTGTCTAGAGAAGCTATCAACCTTTGATAATATCTAAAAGATCAGTACAACTTAATGCCTAGGTGTACATACCCTTAGTGAAAGAAGGTTTGTCAAAGGTCAGACTGTGTCTATTCCGATTAAAAATTGAGCAGTCTGGGTAGCTCAGTCAGTAGAGCACAGGCCTACAGTGCAGGAGGTCCCAGGTTTGATCCCCAGTCTGACCCTGTATTTTTTTCTCCTTCCTGTTACAGTTTGTTGGTCAGTGTGGCCCTCAGAAGTGTTGGACTTGTGGGCCATTCAAAGTCCATCTTGGGGCGAGATTTCCCAAGGACCATGGGGGTCACAACAATAATAGGAAGGAATGTAGCAGTCTGGGTAGCTCAGTTGGTAGAGCACTCATCTATAGGGCAGATGGTCACGGGTTCAATACCCAGTCCAACCCTGCATTTTTCTCCTGTGGCAAAACAGAAATGTAAAAGGTCCAGGTAGCTTATATGGTAGAGCACTCGCTTATACACAAACTATAACATTATTGTTAAATCCAAATTAAAGGTTCACACTGGGCAGTCATTCTGACTACGGCTGATAATTGGAAACAACCATCGACTTAATTTAAATTAAATACCGATTGTGTTCTTACCTGTAACTCAGCCCGATCAGGGAAGGAATTTGACTCAGCCTTGGTTTTATAAACGGTCCGCACTTCACTTTACATTGATGATTTAACTTTACTCTCCATCCGTAATCTGGGACCCCCGGGATTTTTTCTCTCGGGGTCGTAATACTTTGATCAGGACCGTGCGGAGGCTGAGCCATTGAAGTATAAGGTGGATCTTGCTTTGTTATTAAACACTTGTTTATGGCATGTATTTTCTTGTCAGTAAAAGTGGTCCATTAAAACATACAAATCGATAAACGGAACGGAGATGAATCCGGATTGGATTTTTTCCCTCTCGGACTTTGGATGTTGCAAATGAAGTATGTTCAACATCCAACAAACAAACAAATAATAAATAAATAAATAAATAAATAGTTTCACATCTTTTGCCACTGACCAACTACAGTTTTATGTGTTTTGCTACTGACAATTTTTTCTCTGTCATCACTGTTAAATCATTGCATGATCTTTTCCTTTACTAACCAATGTTAGCCTTGGTGGCTAAGTGGTCTAAAGGGCACAATTATGGATCACTGTGCTCTTACTGCCTAGGTTCAATCCTGCTCCAGAGGTGTGATAAAGTGAGTCAGTTTGCTTGACAAAGGTTAGCAGTGAGTGTGTGTGTGTGTGTTTGACACTCCAGTTTTCTTAACCAACCCAGAAATAATTGCCTCGATATAAGTGAAAGAATCTTGATTGGGGGTTTTATATGCTCTGACTTGGGTAAATTTATGTGCTCAGTTCTGACTCATGTAAATTTATGTGCTCTGACACTTGTAAATCACTTTTTATGTGTTCTATTCTGACACTGTTCAGTCGCTGTTTTATATTTTTTACTAGAAAAACTTTCTCCTGTGTTGTTCAATTAACAATCAGTGTTTCATATGTTCTTTCATTGGGCACTGTTTCATGAGTTCTGTCTAGCTGCTAATTACTATTTCAAGCATTCACTTACTCTTGTTATAAAATACTTTATTGTAAAATATTTTAATTTCATATCACTTTTTTTTTAATTTGAACTGAAAACTATTTGCAGCATGAATTTTTCAGTTTATTTCTTAACACTGTACATTTTTGCACAATTATATAACTATATATATTAACCTAAATACAATAAAGTACTCATGTAGAAGTGATATATAGCACATTACAAAACATTGCCTTTTTTATAACAGTATACACTATGCTTTCAACTTACAGTAGTACACTACTTTCCAACTGATAGCAATCAACTGTCCAACAAAAAAAGTAAACCTCTGTTAAAAACAACAGTAATAAATAACTATTCAACTTCACGGTAGTAAAAACTGTTCTAACTAACAGTAGTAAGCTACTGTCCAACAAACAGCAGTTAACCACTTTTCCAACTAAAAGTATTAAGTCACTATTCAGAGTAAAAATGGTAGGTCATTGTTCCAACTAAAAGTAGTAAGTCACTATTCAGACTAATAAAGTAGGTCACTGTTCCAGCAAATGATATTAAGTCACTATAAGGACTAACAGAAGTAAACTACTGTTCCAACTAACAGTAGTTAGTCACTTTAAGGACTAACAGTAGTAAACTAATGTTCTAACTAACAGTAGTAAGTCACTATAAGGACTAACATTAGTAAACTTGACTGTTCCAACTAACAGTAGTTAGTCACTATAAGGACTAACAGTAGTAAACTACTGTTCCAACTAACAGTAGTAACTCACTATCTAGACTAACAGTAGTAAACCACTGTTCCAACTAACAGCAGTAACCCACTATCTGGACTAACAGTAGTAAATCAATGTTTCAACTAACAGTAGTTAGTCACTATAAGGACTAACAGTAGTAAACTACTGTTCCACCTAACAGTAGTAACTCATTATCTGAACTAACAGTAGTAAACCAATGTTTCAACTAACTACAACTGTTCCAACTAACAATAGTTAGTCACTATAAGGACTAACAGAAGTAAACTACTGTTCCAACTAACAGTAGTAACTCACTATCTAGACTAACAGTAGTAAACCACTGTTCCAACTAACAGCAGTAACCCACTATCTGGACTAACAGTAGTAAATCAATGTTCTAACTAACAGTAGTAAGTCACTATCTGGACTAACAGTAGTAAATCAATGTTTCAACTAACAGTAGTTAGTCACTATAAGGACTAACAGTAGTAAACTACTGTTCCAACTAACAGTAGTAACTCATTATCTGGACTAACAGTAGTAAACCAATGTTTCAACTAACAGTAGTTAGTCACTATAAGGACTAACAGTAGTAAACTACTGTTCCAACAAACAGTAGTAACTCACTCTCTAGACTAACAGTAGTAAACCAATGTTTCAACTAACAGCAGTAAGTCACTTTAAGGACAACCAGTAGTATACCAATGTTTCAACTAACAGCAGTAAGTCACTTTAAGGACAACCAGTAGTATACCACTGTTCCAACTAACAGTAGTAAGTCACTTAAAGGACAACCAGTAGTATACCACTGTTCCAACTAACAGTAGTAACTCACTATCTGTACAACCGGTAGTAAACCACTGTTCCAACTAACAGTAGTAAGTCACTTTAAGGACAACCAATAGTATACCACTGTTCCAACTAACAGTAGTAAGTCACTATAAGGACAACTAGTAGTAAACCAATGTTTCAACTAACAGTAGTAAACCACTGTTAGAACTAACAGTAGTAAGTCACTATCTGGACAACCAGTAGACCACTGTTCCAACTAACAGTAGTAAGTCACTATCTAGACTAACAGTAGTATACCACTGTTCCAAGTTACAGTAGTAACTCACTATCTAAACCATTGTTCCAACTTACAGTAGTAACTCACTATCTGGACAACCAGTAGTAAACCACTGTTCTAACTAACAGTAGTAAGTCACTATCTGGACAACCAGTAGTAAACCACTGTTCCAACTAACAGTAGTAAGTCACTATCTTGACAACCAGTAGTAAACCACTTTCTAACTAACAGTAATAACTCACTATCTTGACAACCAGTAGTAAAACACTGTTCCAACTAACAGTAGTAAGTCACTATAAGGACAACCAGTAGTAAACCACTGTTCCAACTAACAGTAGTAACTCACTATAGGGACAACCAGTAGTAAACCACTATTCCAACTAAAAGTAGTAAGTCACTATAGGGACAACCAGTAGTAAACCACTTTTCCAACTAAAAGTAGTAAGTCACTATCTAGACTAACAGTATTATACCACTGTTCCAACTAACAGTAGTAACTCACTATCACAGTGGTAAACCACTGTTAGAACTAACAGTAGTAACCCACTATCTGGACAACCAGTAGTAAAACACTATTCCAACTTACAGTAGTAAGTCACTATCTAAACTAACAGTAGTAAACCACTGTTCCAACAAACAGTAGTAACTCACTATCTTGACAACCAGTAGTAAAACACTATTCCAACTTACAGTAGTAAGTCACTATCTAAACTAACAGTAGTAAACCACTGTTCCAACAAACAGTAGTAACTCACTATCTGGACAACCAGTAGTAAAAACACTATTCCAACTTACAGTAGTAAGTCACTATCTAAACTAACAGTAGTAAACCACTGTTCCAACTAACAGTAGTAACTCGCTATATGGACAACCAGTAGTAAACCACTGTTCCAACTAACAGTAGTAACTCACTATCTGGACAACCAGTAGTAAACCACTGTTCCAACTAACAGTAGTAACTCACTATAAGGACAACCAGTAGTAAACCACTGTTTCCAACTAACAGTAGTAAGTCATTATCTAGATTAACAGTGGTAAGTCACTGTTCCAACTAACAGTAGTAACTCACTATAACTCATTAACTGAAGAACCAGTAGTAAACCAATGTTCCAACTAACAGTAGTAAATCACTATCTAGACTAACAGTGGTAAACCACTCTTCAAACTAACAGTAGTACATAAATATTTTATGTTTTTTTTTTATTTCTAAAAGTATGTTTCTACATATTAAATGTGACCAGCACCTGTTTGATATTTTCTCATATGCAAATTCACCCCGTAATAAGCTACTCAAACCACAGTTTTATTTGTTTAGTAACTCTTACATGTTTTTTATGGCTTTTTTTATTACCGGGGTATGTAATATAATCAATGTTATAGTAATTTCATTATTATAACAGTTGCAATATAGAGTTTATTTATTTGAGAATTATGCTTAAAAACTGCAGAAGAGGTTCACATATCAGTATCTCTCTTTTCTTTAAAAACAACTAAAATCCTGCAATAATTCCATAATGTCAGATTCTTGGTTAAAAACTGCAAGAGAATTGAATTCACAATTTAGGACACTGCTGTTTCAATTTGGCAAAAAAGTCTGGAAATTGACCAGGAGTACATGCTTGATATACATGTATATAAAAATATTCATTAAAGGTTCTTAACAAGAATTCCATGGAATTAAATGTCTTGCCTGGTTGGTTTTTGATTGAGTAGAAAATACATTACTTTAACATAAACTTTTACATTTTGACATGCTGCCACTGCCGCCTACAACGGCATCAGAAAATTAACACCCAAGTCTCGCCTTATGGCATTGACAGGCTCAACAAAAATTGTAGGAAAAGTTAAATTTCACAAAATTTAGTCCCTTTCTTTAACAGATTGCTAGTTAATAAGTCCACAAAAAGTGGGAGTTGAGTTGAGTAATGGTGTTTAACGTCCCAGTCAAGAATATTTCACTTATATCAAGACGTCACCAGCTATAGACGAAAGTGCAGAAATTATACCTGCATTGTGCTGATGGCATTATACAGCAGGGTTCTCTATCTTGCCAAGCCTACTGTGACATGGGACCTCTTTTATTTTAAGTTCCCATCTGAAGAAACGTGTCTTTTATTTTGTAATGTCAAGTGCTTGGCCAAAAGAACAGTCACTACCCACTTTCAAGTCTTGGGTCTGGGTTCGAACCCATGACCTCCCACTTACGGAGCGAGCAATCTACCAACTGAGCTACCATAGTGTTCCACAAAAAGGAAGGTGTACATATAGCATACTCTATATGCACATTTTAAAGGCTGAAGTTTTTCTCCTTGAGAGGCAAAGTTTTATTTTGTTTCACTGTTAATTTATTCGCAACATAATGGCTGGTAGGACTTATGCAAACAGTGTTTTGCATGTCCATAATCAAAAATTAAAAAAAAAAGGATTTTGTTTTAATACTTCTGTTTAATCTTAATAATAATAATAATAATAATAATAATAATAATGATAATAATGATAATAAAAATAATTATGATAATAGGATGGATTTAATACAAAGGGGGTTTTGATTGTCCTTAATCAAAATATAAACACAATGTACAAATAACAAATTCAATACTTTGTGTAATTACATGCATGTACCTTATTTTATTTTAAATATTTTATTTTATATACATATATTACAGGTTAATATACATATTATTAAATAATTGTTAGTTTGGACTAAACAACCTGTTGAACCTGGAATCAATCAAATAATTTTCATATTACATAAAAAAGAGGCCCATGGGCCTTAACGCTCACCTGAGGATAAGTCCAAAATTGTTTGCAAAGCGCAAAAGACAATATATTAGGTACAGAAACATTACAAGTTTTCTCAAGTTAAGAACTGCCACAAAACTTAATAAGAAATATATCCAGTCACATTCATTTATTAGCATATATAATATGCATGAAGTTACTGTAATGCAATGAATAATTTCCAAATAATTAACAAATTTTAGTATACTTATACAGCTATGTCCTTGACCTTTGAACATATATGACTTGAACCATATATGATCACCATGTCAATACCTACAATATTCTAATATACATGCCTATACAAAAAGTTAAAGATTTCAAGATAAAAAGCAATTTATGTCTTCTTTTGCAGCTGTGACCTTGACCTTTGAACATATATTAAAACCAAATATCAAAATGATCAATGCTGCAATACCTACAATATTCTAATATAAATGCATTTACAAAAAGTTGACAGTTTCAAGATAATTAGTAATTAAAGTCTTATTTTGCAGCTGTGACCTTGACCTTTGAACATATAACCTTGAACCATATATCAAAATGATCATTGTCGCAATATCTAAAATATTCTAATATACATGCCTATACAAAAAGTTAATACTTTTCACGATAATTAGCAGTTTATGTAATCTTTTGCAGCTGTGACCTTGACCTTTGAACACATTACCTTTAACCATATATCAAAATGATCGTTGTCACAATACCTACAATATTGTAACATATATGCCTATACAAAAAGTTAACAGTTTTCAAGATAATTAACAATTTAAGTCTTCTTTTGCAGCTGTGACCTTGACCTTTAAACACATTACCTTAAACCATATATCAAAATGATCGCCATATCAATTCCTACAATATTTTAATAAACATGCCTATACAAAAAGCTAACGGTTTTCAAGCTAATTAGCAATTTATGTCTTCTTTTGCAGCTGTGACCTTGACCTTTGAACATATGACCTTGATCCATATATCAAAATGATCGTTGTCACAATACCTACAATATTCTAATATTCATGCCTAAACAAAAAGATTATAGTTTTCAAGCTAATGCACAATTTTGGTATTTAAAAGCCAAAAATAACATTTCAGGGGCAACAACTCCTACATGGATTATCATATACTTACGAAACTTGGTAACTTTTTAAATTTTGTCATGCTGAACATTTTAACAATGATCTGATTCCATGTATCTCTTAATATATGCAAGAAAATTGCCTAAAATTGCATAATTACAAATTAGGTCATAACCTTGATTTTTGACCTTGACCCTAATTTAAAGCTCATTTCAAGAAAAACTCAAAACTGAAATCCCATGTCATTATCTGTTCAAATAGTCAAGTTATAACAATTTGAAGCCATTTTACGAATTTTTAAAATTAAATGCAAAAACGTGTAACCCATTTTAAACCAAATTTCACAAAATGAACAAACTACAGGCTTAAGACCCTAGAGAAGCCAAATATCACATCAGATTTTTTCTCCCATCATCGGTTTTAGAGAAAAAGATTTTTTAAGATTTTTGGACCCCTAGGTCACCTTGACCTAGTTTTGGTAGCCATGGCAACGCCATGAACAAATTTGAATTGCACCTGCCCATATATGCTTCTGACCAAGTATCATTGAAATCTGTCCAGCAGTTTTGGAGGAGAAGTCAAAAATAGGTGTTAACGACGCATGCACGCACGCACACATGCAAGCACGTACATAGACATGCCGTTCCATGCCATAAGCTCACATGACCTTTCGGTCAGGTGAGCTAAAAAATGTTAAAAACTTGACTTAGAATAGACTGAAAGATATAGGCAAAGAATGTTTAAAATATATCTGTTATTTCCATTCAAAAATATGTATACATTGTACATGTATTGTACATATTCTGCAAAAAAAAAACTGCTAGAGTAAATAGACAATACCAATCCTGGCTGACATAATTAGTGCGATAAGTCAACTGTTTGAGTTGTCATGGTAACTGGGGTTGTAACTTTCAGTCTCTAAATTTGTATCCAGATATAAAAATATTCATTGCAAATTTTATGTCAGAAAACATGTTACCATCAGTTATGTCCAAAGACAACTTGTGACTTGATGTCACTTAATACAGTTTTAAATTAAATAAGCTGTTCCTGTCCCAGAAATTGTAAAATTCATGATTGTCACATGACATAACTTACAGACCCTGATATGTCAATAATCAAAAATCGATTTCAATAATTGATTTGATATACTACCTCATGTAAAAAAAAAAAAACCCTAACATTTTATGCACTAGAAATATATAGTCCAAATGATTTGAATTTGAGTAAGTGTTCTATTATCCATAAGCACTTGCTTTAGACCACTCCCAAATTCCAAAAAATACTAGATATAACATCTAAAAAGGAAGACTGGAATATTATATATATAAAGTAAACAAACTAAACAGTTCTTTTCATTTCTGGTGGTATAAATATACATATATACAAACAAGAGCTCCGCATGGCAGAGCATGATACGCCCGTCAAATCTGCAAGTCATTTATGTGGATATTTTGTTTATTATGAACTATAAAGGGACTTATACAGTTCGTATGAGCTGTTCATAATCAATAAGTCAATTCAATTATTCATCACAATGATACAAAATGCAGTGCACAAGTCAACAAGTACAATAAAAAAAAATAGTAATTATTGAGACAATAACAATTGTTGTTTACATATTACTTATAAGCCTATGTCCACATTGTAATCAGGACAAACATGCTAACTATATGCCTGCTAAAGGTGATATCATTATAAGCTCAGTTGTATTTCTGATAATTACTGAAATATGCCCTGGACATAATTATATAAGTACCAAAAATTATGATAAAAACAATTATGTTTCTTAAGAACTGCAATTCTCTACATTGAGATCAAAGAGAATAACTAAAAATTATGGAAACTGGAGTTACAGTTCTTGTGCAATGTACTTTGTATCACCGTGTTAAGAAAATTTCAAGTTTCAAATCATTCAAACCATAGGTGTCAAAGTTATGATCCGGACAAACATGCGGGTAGTATTCAAAGGGAGATAACTCAAAAGTTAAGGAAGCTTGAGTTACTGTTCTTGTGCACTGCACTTCTCATCATTGTGATAAGTAAACATACCAAGTTTCAAAACATTCCAATCATGGTGTCAAAGTTATAATGCAGACAAACACTCTGGCAGCACACAAAGGGGAATAACTCAAAAATTAAGGAAGCTAGAGTTACGGTTCCTGTGCACTGCACTTGGCATCATCGTGGTAAGTAAGCATGCCAAGTTTCAAGTCATTCTGACCATAGATGTCAAAGTTATGATCCGGCCAAACATGATAACAGCATTCAAAGGGGAATAACTCAAAAATTAAGGAAGCTAGAGTTACGGTTCCTGTGCACTGCACTTGGCATCATCGTGGTAAGTAAGCATACCAAGTTTCAAGTCATTCTGACCATAGATGTCAAAGTTATGATCCCGCCAAACATGATAACAGCATTCAAAGGGGAATAACTCAAAAATTAAGGAAGCTAGAGTTACGGTTCCTGTGCACTGCACTTCGCATTATCGTGGTATGTAAGCATACCAAGTTTCAAGTCATTCTGACCATAGATGTCAAAGTTATGATCCGGCCAAACATGATAACAGCATTCAAAGGGGAATAACTCAAAAATTAAGGAAGCTAGAGTTACGGTTCCTGTGCACTGCACTTCGCATTATCGTGGTATGTAAGCATACCAAGTTTCAAGTCATTCTGACCATAGATGTCAAAGTTATGGGCCGGACAAACCCGCCGCCAGTACGCCCGCCCATCCGCCCGCCCGGACGCCTGGCCGGGCGCCTGCCCGCCCGCCAAGGGTGATCCCATAATACGCCCCGTCTTTGACGGGCGTATAAAAATACTCTATTCAAAATTCTTGTGATAAAACTCTTTAATTTTATCATCAATATTCGAAAAATATTTTAGTTTTATCACAATATCTTTTGCTTTTTTAATGTCCCCATGTTTAAATGCTTCAGACAACATTGCATATTCATGCTCAAGTTTATTATTGTTTTCTTCATTAAATGGTTTCATTTTTTCTACAGAGTCTATTTCAGCTAATTGTTCATTAATTTCCATGATCTCCATAAGAAACTCTTGATCAACATTACTATTATCTTCTTCCACGGGTTGACCGTGAAGTTCTAGAAGATACAGCGCTCGGGATAAAGGTTTTGATAAAGTAGAATAAGCCTTATTTACAGCTGATGATTGTTCTTCTGAAAGCAGTTTTTCTCTCTACAATCAAATAAAATATGTATCTTAAATGCATTGGTGTTCATTTCAACTTAATTAATCATTATGCATATCAATATGGTACATTAAAATGATGTTACAATAAAATTACACTTTTTAAAAGTTGTGTAGACGTCTGGGTTACTCAGTTGGTAGAGCACTCACCTATACTGTCATAGATCTTGAGTTCAAACCCCAGACTGGCCATGTATTTTTTCTCCTTACCATTACAGTTTGGTGGCCAGTGTGGTCCTCTGAAGTAGTGGACTGGTGATTGCTGGCCATATAAAGTCCATCCGAGGGAATTTAGGGTGAGATTTACCATAGAACCATAAACAACTCAAGAATTATAGGGTCTTAGTGCTCAGTTGATAGAGCACTCACTTAAAGTGTTGAAGGTTCCAGCCAGATCACTGGTCTACCCTGCATTTTTTCTCCTTCAAGTTGTATAGCAGCACATATTCATGCATGTATCATTGTGTATCACAAGACACCAATACACTATTAAAAGGTTTTTACAGTAATAGCCAAAATAAACACAATGTACAGTTTAAGAGATATTCCTATACTGTCCCAACAATAGGGTATCTTTAAGAAGAAATGGTGTAGTACTCCCTTTACAAAAAGTCAACCTCAGATTTTGATTTCCAGCATTGGGGCGGGAATTTTTCCTTGATATAAGCATTAACATTGCTAAGTTAGACCACAGTAAGACCTTGTCTTGTTAAGGGGCACCCATTAAAATAATATGTATGAAATAGATTCATGGATGAAGACTTAAGGGAAGGGATTAATGTAGCATACATAGCTTCATGGTATAGTATGAACCATGTGTAACAGGAAGGAGAAAGAATGCAGGGTCGAACCGGGGATTGAACCCAGGACCTGCAGCAATATACGGTAGGTGAGTGCTCTACCAACTGAGCTACCCAGACCGCTACATTTCCCCTGTTATTTTTGAGTTTCCCATGCTCCTAAGGGAAATCTCACCCTAAATTCCCTCGGATGGACTTTATATGTCCCACAAAGGCCAGTCCACCACTTCCGAGGGCCACATTGGCCACCAAACTGTAACAGGAAGGAGAAAGAATGCAGGGTAGGACCGGGGATCAAACCTGGGACCTCCCACACTATAAACAAGTGCTCTACCAACTGAGCTTCCCAGACTGCGACACATGTACAGATTAAAAGAACTAAAATTATCTAACCAAAGGGGCACATTTAAGTGAAACAGTAGGAAGATTGCTTTTTAAATGGGAAAATCTATGTTTCATATCCAAATGTTAACCTGGTAAAAGAATTTACGCTACAAATGATGTCCACAATGGTTATGCTGTTATTCTAAGCTCTTTATGTATGGTATATTTTATGGTATAATTTTATTTCAACACACTTATCTACCAGAGGTCACAACATAAAATTATTTAAAAGAAGAGTCTGACTTGTAAAATCACAAAACTGCTTTAGTATCCACGCAACAAATGACTGAAACAGCTTACAGGAAGAGACAGTAAATGTAACATCCCTAAATGCTTTCAAAAACAGTTTGAATAAAATCTGGAAATGGCACGCAGCAAAATTTTACCCAAGCTGTTTGCAACAAGCACAAGAATGCACAACTGGAAGAGTAACATTACTCCAGACTCCATGTATAAAGTGCCAAGACAAGCTCAAAGCTTACAATGTCGTCTGCATGAATGAATGAATATTTGAGGTGAAAAGATAGACTAATTGCTTTACAAATGTGTGACCCAGTTAAAATTCTGTCATTTGGGGAGGAAAAAATTCGCATTGTAATAAACTACCTTGCAGCAAGGACACCTTCCCTAAATTAGGTCATATGCTATACATTTAATACAAAGTATTGAGAAATCTATACCTCTGATTTTAATGTGTATTTATCTGGATGTAACATTTTCTGAAGTTCTTTTAGCCTAACTGATAATTCATTAACATCAATGTCAAATGTTCGTTCAATTCCAAAAAGTCTAAAGTAGTCTACTTCAGCAACTGACTGCACTACTCCGCATTCACAGAAAAATAGTTCAAGATCCTCTGTTTTTCTTCCACACTGCCAACATTTCCTATCTGCTGCATTTGTATGATTCCGATAAAAGAAAAGATTATTCGGTTGTTTGTTCAAAACCATTGGATTACGACAAGTAACGTTGCATGTCTATTTGAAATTTTGGGTAACGACTTCGTCAATGCCCTTGATGAAGCGTCAGCATAACTGGAGGTACATACGCTACTAGCTCTCAAAATAATCTGAGATGAAAAACGTATTCGGTTAGCTGTGCAAATCATGTTGATTTCTAGTCCTTTACGTAAGCTGGTTAATGGGCGCAGACATCTTTCATCTCGCGAGATCGGTCATGTGACGCACACATGTCCGCATTGAAATTGAAAGCAAGTCTCGCGAGACTTTTAAATCGAAACTAGACAAACGTTTTTTAACCACTGTTAACCACCGGTTAACACAGGTTGTTCTATGCCAATATAGGAAGCAAGTAAGTAAAATACAGGGTCTGGATATTTTTATATGGAAAGTTCTTGTATAACAGACGAGCTGGATTTTTAGCATCTGCGAAAGTGCCTACTGTTCTGTTGTTAATCACAGAAAGCTTGAGTGTGGTCATGGATGTTATGAGCAGCTTTCATGATGTTCCACTTTCTGGTGATATTGATCATTTTTCACTTGCCTGGGTTGAAGCTTATCACCCAGTCGGAGTGATCATTCAAACCGTTGTAGTTTGTCCTGGTTACTGTTGCTGGATTAGTAGGATAATGACAACTACAATAACATCTTCTTAATACTGAACAGTTTTGTGTAATATGCAGTTATCTGCAAAAAGTCCTATTCTCAATTTTGCTTTGTCAGAGAGTGGTACATAATTGAGAAAGATGAGGTACATCAGTGGCCATAGTAATGTACTTTGTAAAATACTTAGCATATTTACAGCAGGAGCTAGTCGTTTTGTACCATAACCATTTCGTACCCAATTTTTCCATTTCGTACCCTAATCTGTCCAATTCGTACCATGTCATATGACCGTTTCGTACCATACTGTATTCAGTGTTATTACCATTTGTACCATTGACTTCAATTGAAAGGTTTTCTAAAAAAAAATTTTTAAAAGTACATAATAAAAAAAAAAATTATTATTAATTATTACATTTTTATTGGGGATATTCTTTTTATGGTGTTAGTTTGACTAAAGAAATCAATGCTTATATAACAAAGTTTTCTTTGAGTCGGGGGCTGTGTTAACTATTTTGTTTGGCGTAACTGAGACCATATCTCTGAATTTTTTTCAACAATTTTACCAACGATTCCATGTACATCGTTCAATACATTGTCATTTATAAACATTTTCTTATCATTATCTTTCATCCATTTTCTTAACCGATGAATGAAACTATGTGGTAGAAAAATACCATGGTACGAATTGGTATCATAGTGTTAAAACATAAGAAAAATCATGCTAAACATCAGCAGTACACTTTGGTACGAAATGGTCAAACAAGATGGTATGAACTGGTTATGGTACGAAATGGTTTTTAATATGGTACGAAATGGATGGTATGAAACGGTTATAGTGCAAAATGACTATAAACCTTTACAGCTGGCCTGTATGTTAAGCTGCATACTTTAACTTGCTATTGTAATGTTTATCATTGGTGTTGCCTGTTAAGTGCAAGTCTCATGGGGCAGGTTAGCTCTGGCTCTTTAAAAGTAGGAGCCAAAAAATAAGTTAACTGTGAAAGATATAAGATAGTTCAAGTTAACTTCAGAAACTAAAAGCTCATTATCGAAACTAATGAAAATTTTGGAGCAAATGTATTAGCCAATACCAATATTTTGGATCCAGAAATTATAAAAATTAGCAATTGGCTAAATTTCCCTGGTGGGGAAATCAATCATGATGACCTGAATTATATTTTTGTCATGCTGTATATGTTAATAATAATACATTGAGTTTAATTCCAGCTATGAGTAGGAAACAGACACCTAGTGAGTTTTTGAAACAGATTATAGGAAGACCAGTGGTGGTAAAACTGAATTCAGGAGTAGACTATAGAGGTCAGTAGTGTCATATTTTTGCTCTAGTTTTATACCATCTTTTATTAATATATATATATACATTAATACAAATGTATAAACATAAGTGATCTTCAAAGAACTGGTTTCAGAGTTGTCAGGAATTCTTCCATTTGGTTTTTTTTTATTTTTCAAAAAAAAAAAATTACTTGAAAATAATTACTAGTATGTAATTCACAAAATCAAGGGAAACTAATCTAAAAGTTACAAGTAAAACCCATAGTAAACATTATATATCATGTTTATATTAATATATTCAAAATGTTTATATAAAATGAATTTGAAAAAAATAGTTCAAAGCTTTTATTATATGATACTATTACTTTTATATGGGAAAGTTTAATCTGTTACAAATCATTTTCATTATTAGAGTATGGCTTAAAATGAGTTAAAACATGGTATCAAAAACCCAATCACTCTTCAGTTTTTCCCTATGAAGCTAGAATCAGTTTTACAGACTAATTTGAATGCAACATATAACTTATTTTCACTAAAAGTAAAATAAAATACACACCACACCCATAAATATTGGTATATGTTATGGAAATCACCAAAAATGTTTTTTGGTTTTTTCTTTGAATTCACAAGGCAGTCCACACCTTGTTATGCTCATTTTTTGTTATAAATATTGCAGGGGTATTGTCAACATTAGATGGATACATGAATATAGCTCTAGAACAAACAGAAGAATATGTTAATGGACAACTTAAAAACAAATATGGAGATGCTTTTATCAGAGGAAATAATGGTAAGTTTTGAATTAGAGGGGAGTGGAGTAATGATGTTTAATTCCCAAATAAAGATTTTTCGATTTTTTTGAGGCAGATACATGTGGTTCAGGAATGGTGAAGGAAACTGGAGTGCCCAGAAGAAACCACTAACCTTTTGCTAGAGTGGAGTGGAGTAATGATGTTTTATGCCCCTAGTCAAGATTCTTTCACTTATTTCAAGGCGGTCAGCTCTAGGATGGTGGAGGAAACTATTTGAGTGCCTGGAAAAAACCACAACCTTCGGCAAGTAACAGATGACAATTTCCTCACACTAGGATCTGTCCCGAGTGAGATTCGAACCCAGGGGCGAGAGGCGCTGTGATCTTTAAGCGTGTGCTTTAGACCACTCGGCCACTGAGGCCCCTCCTTTAGCAAGAGAACATACACCTAGTTCAAACCTAGATGGAGAGAGAAAGCTGTGATGGTTTAGATCACTTAGCCACTGAGGACCCTAGAATAAAAGAACTGTAATTTAAATAATATGTTTTATAACCAAATACTGTGCTTAATTTTAATGTAAATGATTAATCAGTCATTAGTCAGTGCCAGTGTATTTAATCTACACCACTTTTCACATTTATATTTGGTTTTACATAAATATGTTTAAATCCTGGTTTATATGTTTCCATCCAATCACCACAATGTCAAAAGTTTGTTTTTTTTTTTAATTTTACTCTTATTGTTTTATCTCCCTGTCAACCTAACATCTACTAACACAACAAGACATATGCTGAACAAAACAAATTAATCACTTGACAACTACATGTAGTTGTGAAAAGCTGCAATAATGCTAATGCAGCTTTAATTCAAAACAATAATTCACTCACTTATCATGCGACAGGATGGTTTATTTATAAACTATTTGCAAATTTGTGCCTTTAGGAGAGATTTAGAAATTCAATATTGTATATTGTATATTATTTAATAAGCAGTTTATTTTTTTTATTTTCAGTTCTTTACATAAGTACACAGAAACGACGGATATGAAGTTCTTAAGTTAATGTTGGACTGTAATTATCAAAAAAACTAGCAAGTTAACAAAGCAGATACGGTGTTGAAAAAACAAGTGGACAGATAGATGCAGATAGGATATTAAAAGCTTTATAATAAACATGTGATGAATATGTGTAGAACTATTTGAATCTCAGCCGATACTTGAAATAACATTTCACTAAGAAAGTTGGTTTAACACTGTCCAAGAATATGCCACTTGTTCTAGCTGACATGAGGAGAATTTCATTAAATATTTTTGCCATTATTCATTCATAATATTCACCTAATTCATCATGTGTTTCAGGAATTTAGACATTTTCTAAACTTACATAAATAAAAACTCATTCATTAATGTCATGTTAATAAATATTTAACATCTGTAATTGGACTTGTTTTGTTTTATAGATACAAGAAAATACACATGTACCTGTACTCATGTATTCTTTAATCTATTGGATACATATTTATCGATTCTCTGTCCGTCCTTCAATCAGTGGTCTCAGCATATTTTTTAATTCTTTAATCTTAAGAAAATAAGAGACTATATAGAGATACCCAGAGAAAATATTTCTAACAAGAGTTTCACTTGCTAGGTGGTGTCAGAATGTCTTCTCTCGCACAGTCTATCCTTCATGTGTCGGAGTTCATAATTAATGTAAATGCATATGACATCATCCTGCAGAGGAAACATATTCATTTTGCATGGATGCACCCCCAAAATTAAGGAATTTTTTCATGCTATTCAAATATTATACTTGGATTTTAAATCAACTTTGTTGGCTAGTTCATATGTGTTGCATACTGGCCATGAAGCAAATTTAGGCTCTCACAATCGTGTTTATTTTGATATAAAACAACAAAGTTATTTTAAAACACTGGCACTGATGTTTATGTAAGACATTTAAAGCCAAACATTGGAATTTAAACTGAAAAAATTCATTCGTTATGGGTTTATTCATGCAAGGCAGAGAACTCTTATCCTCGGGGATAAATATTTCAATCAAACTCAACAAAACTCATCTCCAAATGAATATTCAAGCCTGCAGCAGTATGTCAATTTAAGGTTGTTGTAGTGTGTTTATTACTTCTTAATTAAATTTGCTGGCTATGTTAATTTCTTTAAAACTGACCAGTGTCAATGAATTGCTTAAAACATCCTTTGAATCCTAATAAAATCTCTGCTCAGGTGAGATTTTTTTTATCATACTCGGATTGTTATAATATTAAGTCTTGTTATGTTGGTTTGTTGTGGCAAATTCCTGGTGGCTTTGGCTTTTACCAAGAACATGTACATGAAATTTTGAAATTTTAACATTTAATTATAATTTAATTATAATTTTTTGAGACCTTATAAGTAAGAGCAATAACTAATTAGGTATGACCGGAACAAGACAATTGGGACAATACAATGGAACTTTATAGGGTGAAAAACATAAATTCTGTAATTTACTATAGGCAGGTAACATTTCCACATAAACTAAACTATCTTGATGGTGAATGACAGTCTCATTTAGCACTTTATGAATTAATTATACTGCCTGCATTTTATGATCAAACCTGGTGAAGTCCCAGAATAAAATGCTTTCATTTACGTTGTAGTTAAATAACATGGCATTTTTTTGTATTGTATTGAATGTATCATTAAGTTTTGTCTACAACACAAACATTGTACAAACCTAGGGGCCTCAGTGGCCCAGTGGTCTAAAGCGTACGCTTACGGATCACAGCGCCTCTCACCGCCTGGGTTCGAATCCCACTCGGGACAGATCCTAGTGTGAGATAGTTTGTCAGTTTGCTTGCCGAAGGTCGGTGGTTTTCTCCGGGCACTCCAGTTTCCTCCACCATTCCAGAACTGACCGCCTTGAAATAAGTGAAAGATTCTTGACTGGGGCGTAAAACACCATTACTTCACTTCACTTGTAGAAACCTTAATAATAATAATAATAATAACAATAATAATACCCAAACAAAGAGTTAAATACACATATTAAGTTTTATTTAAGCCAAATGTGTAATAAATAAACAGTGACTATTGCAACATTTTAGTAAAACATTTAATTGCAGATCTTTACAAAGGAAACTTGTGTAAGAGACAATTGTTACAAATAAAACGGCTAAGACGATGTATTATAACAATACTGAAGAAGAATGAAAGTAACAAAACAAACAACTCTTAATACATATTGTATGCAATTGTGCAAACAAAAAACATTGTGACACAAACCCTCAAAAAAAATCCAATCTCAATTTTACTTTGATAATTATTACCGGTACATACTTTGTTAGTGACTTGGATATAATTACATTGTATACCAAAATGACAGGTACAAGTAATTCTGGGTGGATTTAAACCTAACTTAACCACATATCAATGATCAGAGATTCTAAGTGTATTTTTTTGTTATGTTAATAGTAATGTAAGAGATATTAATTTTGGTTTTGTACTATGCACATTTTAAAAGAACAGCAGAGCTCACCTGCACATTTAGTTAATAAATTTTAACTTTAACAATATATGGATTATGCCCCTTGTTTAGGAAACACTAGTATTGAGAACTTTCTTCTGTGGAAGCACAATATCCAGAGCCAATAGGCTCCAATTAGTTAATACTTTTCCTGACTGCTAATGTTAAATGAGCATAAGCAGGTGACAGTTACTCTGGGATTTTGGTGATAAATAGCAATGTGGTTTGGCTTTTAGAGGTTATCACTGCTATGTTACATGACCAGGTGTTCTGACAGTGAAATGGGTGGCAATTCAAAACTAGCCAATGGTATAGATAAAAAAATTTACATCAAGTTTAAAAATAGACAATAAAATGCACACTGGTCAGAATATATCCTCTTCTGTACTTTTATCAAGTTAAAAAGGAATTTGTAATAGAACAATATTAACCTACATGTAGTAAGTAAAAGCTACATGTAGAGTTTCATTACGTTTGTGTTTTTAAACTGATTTCAATTAAATTTTGTTGATATCTGATGGAATATTCTTTAGCCACATCTAGATCATTATGATCAATACCTGTATATGGAAAAAGGTATATGCATGTATTAAAACTATAGCTTTATGTACAAATAATAAAATCACTAAATGATCAAACTAAAAATATCACAGAGATGCTCTACAATATGACAACATTGTTTGTAACACCAGTGAATAACCTTGCAGTAATATATCAGTTTGTATCCAGTTATTATTTTATTAAAAAATATGTTCATGTATTTCCAAAAACTCAATATCTGAGTTACACTGAGTGTGCTTTATCAGATAATTAATAAACTATAGTTCTCTTTGAATTTGTTTGTTTCAGAATATGATTGAATTAGAAAATGCATTTACATGTAATTACTGTATTTCCGAATCCATATGTATATAAAAAATTCAAAATGTATAATAAAGTAGTGATTGGTAGTCTACTTAAAAAGATTTAAAAATAACAATATTTTATGCAAGTTTCACTTTAGATATATACTGCAATTTGTCTAATGTACTGTGAAGTTTTAGAAACATTTTTTACATTGCTGGGCATAAAACTGGTATTAAATTACAACCCATGAAGAAACCTTAAGTTTTTGGTTTTATTATGTTTTTTTTTTTGTAAATAGGATAATGTTTTGGTACATAAATAAGTACAGGTACAACTAATAATAGGACCTTTACTATCATATTTATAATCGTATATACCAGTGTAAAACTTCAGATCTCATATTCCTTATGCTGATTTATTGTGTAACTGAAAGTGCTTAACAAAACAAATTAAACTGATCCTAGTACATGTATATAATGTATTAATTCATAATTAAACTTGAAAATAAAAAAGCCAATGGGTAATCAAGTTATTTAAATTTAATTTACTAAAATACAACTGATATTTTGTATTTACAAAATTAATAATACCTGCTTTAACATGTATATCTATGAATTTAACAGAAATTGTTTGAATATTAAATATTCATAAAATATTTACAAAAATAACCTACTTGTAAGTAATTTTGTAACTATACATTAACATATTCTATCATTACAGTCTTTTTCTGTTTCACATCTAACTCACAAGACCAATTGTAATATTATTTAGCTCATCTTTCACAAACTTTAATAAGTTCAACAACTAAGAAATAAATTAATACATCAAAAAATATTTGTAAAAATTTCTACATGTATCAACAACTATACAGGGAAGTGATGACATATATTTCATACATTTTGGTTCAATATGGAAAAAATATGTAAATTAACATATAATAACCATATTGAAAACATTTTATTTTAAACACAAGAAAAACATGTTTAGGAAAGATACAGGAAACATTCATTCCATGCTACAAATAACATGTTTTCTTATACATGTAGTTACAAATTCTCTAAAAATGCTTTCCATGTGGTAATTGAGTTTTTCCCTTTAAATTATACCTATCTTACAGACAAGACATTTAGCCGTGCCTTCCTGTTGTATTTTCCTAGTCTTTTATTTGTTCTGATATAGCACCACTCAGAAAAATGAACTGTCTCTTGTTTTAATGAACAGTGAATGGTGTCAAATAAATATTACAGTCAACTTTCACTCAATGTCTCGTACACGTTTACATATTTCAGCAGTAAATTCTGAACACTTGGAACGTCCACCTAAATCACCTGTCAGAGTCTGAAATAAAAGAAATCTAATTTAAATCGAAATGTGCACATCTGGCACATCAAATTAAGCAGGTATTTGTTATATATTTAAATATATGTTTGATACTATGACTTTAATAGCTTGACATTTTTTCATTGTGAAAACAGTTTTACTAGATGATTTGGGTAGACTTATTGTTTGAGACAGGCAGGGATAATTCTTTTTGTAATCTGATCTAAATGTTGGTTCAGTTATGTTTGATGTACAAAATTTTTGTTAGAATTTGATTACATCATTGTTAAAAAATCACTAGCAAATCACTATGTAACTTAAATATCTTAAATATCTCATGCAAGGTTTGAATTTGAATGTAGAAGGGTGCAAATAAAAATTTCAAATAGCTTTTCTTTATATCTTTGTTCATTCAGGCATTGCTTCTGTGTTATGAGACAGAATCAATACATTTATTATTTGATTTGAGTCATTTAAAAAAAAAAAAATCTTTTCTTACTTTGCCCTCTCGGATCACATCTAAAGCTGCAGTTTCTATCCTTCTGCCATATTCTCCCAAACCCATATACCTGAGCATCATTACAGAACTAAGTAAAAGAGCAGTAGGATTAGCTTTGTCTTCACCGGCTATGTCTGGAGCTGTTCCATGTACCTGTTTGGTAATTTACTGTGAAAGTTTAAATATATTAATTTTCCCGAACAACATACACTTTGACATGTAATCAAAGCCATCAATACAGGTTACAATATAACACATGGAATGAAAACAAAACACATCAAAAACACATACACAGACCACCAACTATAAAACCATAATGGTGGGTTACTTTTAACTATTTTGGCAATTTAAAATTTCAAACAGCATATATTAATATTACATATTAATTCTATAAAAAAAACAACAACAAAAAACAATTTTTAGCCATAGATGTGATAAATTTCATAAAAAACAAGTATGAGATTTTATAATATGAGGAAAAACATTAGAGCCAAATGTGTAACTCATCATATCCCTGAAACAATTTTATTTACCTTTAAGGATATAATTAGATGTTTAAAGTATTGATATATTTCATATACTGATACATGTATATCTAAATTTCATAAATATTGCATCTATTACAACTTACAGATTCAAATATGGCACCAGCTTCCCCAATATTACCACTAGGTGTCACTCCGAGCCCACCAATCAGACCAGCACACAAATCACTGTAAAGATAAATGAAAACTTAGTTATTATGAACTCTGGTGCCGTAAACATTGTTGAGCACAAATCACAAAATCAACAACTAAATAAAAGTTAATAGTATTACCACTAGTATTGTTTTTTTTATTACAATAACTGGCTTATTAACAAATTTACATTAGGAAAGGAAAGTATAAGAAACAAATTTCCTCGGTTTTTTTTTTTTTCTTTCTTTCTTTGGCTAATTTTAACTGACATTTTGGTTTAAAGCAGTAAAATCTGACTATAATCAATCAAAAGAATATGTATTACAGTTTGCAGGAGTCAATACACCTGTGCATTTATATATTTTCCAGGACATTTATTTTACTGATATTGTTTGTAAAGGGAAAAAAGTAACATGTACATGTACCTTAAAATGTCTCCATATAAATTTGGCATAACTAATACATCAAACTGTGTTGGGTCTTGAACCATCTGAAAAACATACAAACAAGAATACTGCCAACATCACAAAACACCCATCACATAACAAAATCAACATGCATGTTACAAATAGGGCAGGTACTCTATGACAATGTCCATTGAACTTGACCTCATTTTGAGGTAGATTACAAAAAATTATAAAAATGGACAAACATACAAAACATCAATTAATCTAGAAAGTGTTTTTTTTCTTTTACCTAGAGCACAGATTAGATTTAAAATTTATAAGATCTAATACTGCAGTCAATATTTCAATTTACACATGTACTAAGATGACACCAGCCAAAGACAGAGTTGAAGATATTTATAATTATATGTACATGTATATACAGAATTCTTCATTCAGCAACAATGTCCTTGACACAGGGGATTATATAGATATTGTCTTAATTGATGCTACTTAGTGCCAATGATTGATTACAGGACAGTGTTTGAAATTTGATTAATTTTTGGTAGACAGATCCAAATTTTATTTTTTAGAACAACAGGAATATGCTAAAATTCTGAAGACTTAAAAATGTTTAAAACATCAGGCCTCTAGATTCTACTGTATATAATATCAATAGTCATTTTCCAAATCTTCTTTTAGGCATTAAGTCTGCAACCTTCAGAACAACCTCAGTTATACCTTGGTATACACCAATGATAGAATAATTTTTAATGTAAGTTGGTGCAAATTTTCAAAGCAAAAAAGGCTTATTTAATTATAAATGTACATACATTTAAACAAACTGTATCTAGATACATCTCTCTAAATTTTATATCTTTACTTTTTTCTGCTACTTGTCGACAACATTTTAAAAACAGACCATCTGACATTCTCCTGTAAATAGAAGATTTTGTATTAAAAGTCAACAGTTGCACTTGTTTTGACAAATCACTGCATTCTGAAATTGCAATTAATTTGTAAGCAGGAAAAAAGGGATATATGTATTTTCTTACTAATAGAAATTCAGCTGTCTGATGCAATGTTTCTATGGTAAGCCAATGCACCAATTTGAAATTTTACAATCCACATAAACATTTTGTTTAAAATGGTGATATATATGTATGGCATACGTAGAAGTTTGGTTGGTTGATGTTGTTTAACATTGTAATAGCAATTTTTTAGTTATTGAAGAATAGTGAACAAGTTCATTAATCTCTTAGGATTTAACTGAAAATAAGTTTATGTATGCCAGTAATGTGTGAGCGTATTTATGGTCTGCTGTGTACTAGCATGCACATAGGGTATCTTTTTGTTAAGGTGCTAGCTCACAAAGTCAGCATGTCACAGACAAGCATATCACTCCCCCAATCACATGATTATCCATATACTGAATGAACCAGTCAATAGGCATGAATGACAATAAGCAATAAGAATACTTTCTCAATTTGTCTACCATAAAAGATGATTAGATTTTTTTATTTTAAAAAAAATATCATCCAAAGATCCCTGTGATTAATGATTATAAATTCCAAGTCAAAGCAAATTTTAATTTTTAATTTTTTGATTTGAAACCAAGCCTCTAAATTATAAAGTAAACACTCAAAACAACTTTGAAAGTGAGAGAAAGGGTTTTTTTCTTTGCTGTGTACTAGCACACCTATAATCTTAAACTTGTCTTTCTTTTAAGTTATAAAAAGCAAATTAAAATACTATCAAAATAAATAATACATCTTAAAGAGCTGCAAGAAAATGCCCCAAAAACTGTTAATTAACGTAATCACAATACTTGTACAACTTGAACTTATTAACAAATAATCTTCTTAACAACAAAAATATTCACATGTAGCCACCTTCATTGAAACTTGCTCTATTACTTTATACTCACATGATATTAGCTTTGTGTACTGCTGTGACAGTGCTTCTGTTATTATCTCTAGCATACTTGAAGGCATATTCAGCAACTCTCATAGAAGCTTGTTCTGTAATTAACTTTATACTCTGAACGACACCATCAACAATCTGTTAAAAAGAGAAGTCACTGTCTAGTAAAGTTCATTTTACTTACATAAATTAAAAATTCTTTCCAGAGTTACATGTAAGATTAATATTTTATAGTAAAAAGTCAGTGCATTTTCTGATGAATCAGCATTTTAACAGGTGTAACTATGAACAGAATAATTATAAACTTTCTAGAAATACTACGATTTCGAAATATAGAACTACATGTAAATAGACATTTTCCTCAATTTTATTTGAGAAAAAATTGAAGATATGGAGCAAAAATTTCATATGCAGTGCATTGAACTTTGTTCAGGTAAATGATCAATAATATCATAGTAAATGAAAAATAGGTATGCTGTCTAAATTGTTTCAATTCTAAAAGGCACTGAGTCGGCATGTTTTTTTTATTGAAAAAAACTAAGTTTTTCTGACACCCCTACCTAAAATATTGGACATACCGTGTGTTCAATACCACTATATTCTCCTTCTGTGTTTTCTCTTATGGTGACTATATCAACATTTTCATATGGAGTATTATATCCTTCTATGGATTTACATGGACGTACATTAGCATATAAACTAAAGGCTCTGTAAAACAAAATTATTTAAAAATGTTCAATTTTCCATACACAAAAAAGAGGTCAAGTGGGTCCAATTTATATTGCACAAATGACTCTTAAAAGCAAAATCAGAAACAATGCAATTTATTTATTTTTTTTAATTTCAAGATAAAATTTTACAAGTACGTTTGCCAAATTAATTAAATTTTTGTCAGGATTCAATATTTGTCTATTTCATTTAAGATGATTCCGTAATATATACAGTACATGTATATTAGTATATGTTTCGGAAAATTGAAACTTGTTTTAATCATCATGTTAATTTGTTTAACATTTTATTTAACAACACCATGAGACAATTAGTACAATCACCAGTATATTATATGTACTGTTTATTTTACAAACATATACTTATCTTCAGCTTTACTCTGTGGCCAAGTGATCTAAAGCACCTCTCTGCCTAGGTTCAAGTTCCACTCTGGCAGATCCTAGTGTGAGAAAGTATGCCAAGGGTCAGTAGTTTTCTTCAGGAACTACAGTTTCCTCCATCATCCTTCAATTATAAGTGAAAGAATCTTGAATGGTTGAAAACACCAGTAATCAAATCCAATCTTCAGCTATTTATTCATTTTTTATGCACTGAATTACTGTTACTTTCACAAGTTTACAGAGGTATCATTTCAAATTTACAATATACCTCATTTGAAATATTTATTATCTTTACCATGTACTTACTTCCGTAGTGCTAGATTAAGTGACTGATGACCTTTTCCTATAGGTGTTGCTAAGGGTCCCTTAAGTCCTAGTTTAGTTTTTTCCATAGATTCAAATATTTTAGGTGGAAGTCTAAAATTGCCATCAGGTCCTTTGACTGGTGTAACATCGACATCTTCCCATTCAATAGGTACCTGTTGAAAGTATATATGTATATATAAAACCAAAAGTTAAAGATTAGCTTGTAGGTTCACCAAACATTTGGATAACAAATCATAAATCAGCATGAATTAATCAGTTTGCTTTCAGGACAGTTATAGCACCATAAAATCTCCATTTCTGAATAATGATTAATTATCAATTGTCTTTCTTCAGCAACAGTAATTACATATGATATTATATATATATATATATAAAATACATTTTAATACATGTACAATAATAACAAATGAAATACAGAAATTTGCAAATAAACATGTTCGTGTATTTGTCAATAGCCACAGCAGCTAAGATCAAGTCATCACAAAACAAAGAAATAAGAGAGAGCATATACTGGTAAGATAAACATATTCTGCAATCACTGAATGTAAAACTTAGGAAAGGAACTGGACATAACATAATAGTATCCAGTATTATGGTTCTTATGAGGTTATAAAGGAATAATTCACATTTCTTTTTATGTAAACTCAAATTTGCCCTCAGGCCATGAACAGACATAAATGAAAAACTTACACCAGCTGCTTGATAAATTTCTTTAACAGCTACTGAGATTTCTGGTCCTATGCCATCTCCTGGTATCATGGTTACCAGTCTTACCTTCAAATTAAGAAATAATTAAAATATAAATTTACAAGATACAATGTATATATATTCTGCAATCTTCTTACACCCCCTATTCCCTTAGACCATTAAAACGTTTTCTTTAAAAATACATGCATTCAACATTTTCTTTAAAAATACACGTATTGAAGATCTTTCCTTTCTGCATTCTTCCACTTTTGAAAATTGGCACTAACTAACCACCATTTCTGTAGGATCTAGGCAATTAAATTCATGTCATACATTAAAACTAACTGCCAACATGACAGTAAATTGTAAATACAGCAGAATGTAGTGCAAGATGTTTTTTTATGGAGATCCTTTAAGGACCTGCTATTTTTTTTTCAAATTTTCACAAATAAGAAAAATATTCAATGTTCTTTTTTTTACTTTGTATGTTAAGAGTAACAAGCCTGTATTACAGAAATGTATGTATACTAAAGATAAATGAAAATATGTGTATAAGGTTTGACTATTAACATACATTAGTCAAGTAAAAGAAAACTGGATGTGTTGTGTATTAAAATCAACGTCTAGGTGGAGTAAAAACCTTCATACAATGAATTTTTTTTTATTCTCCCAGTTTTTTTTTAATTCCAAAAATTTTCTTTCATTTTTTCTTATGAAGTCTTATGTTAAAACTGAACAAACATTGACAGTAGAGTGAGTGATGTTTTACCACTTTCGAGATGTACCGTAAATGCTGAAATCGTGTATACTTACATCTGAAGACATATTTCTTTTTGGACCTGTGCATACTTTACTTGTCTGAAAATACAATGAACTAACTAAGACTACTGGAATATCTAAATTGGCAAATATGAGGTAATTCTATGAAAATATCTTAAAAATTTAGATCCAACTGGATCATATTTTTTTTTTATTTCAAGTGTAAGGATAACCAAGACTATTAATTTGCAGCAAACAGGTAAATAAAGACTGTATCTTAATCCATTAAATACATCAATTGTCAGTAGTAGCATGATCAATAGCTTTTGAAAGGATAGAAAGAGGCCAAAAGCCATCCAAGGAAATAAAGCATCACACGATTATGAATTCTAAATGAGCATTAAATATTTGATAAGGCTTCTACGTTTTAAACTTTCAGATTACAATTTGAAATTTTTAAAAATCTTTTTAATATTTTTTAAATCTACGGCCTTGAATGAAATGTCAAACTTCATAACTTGGCAAGACGTCATAAAGTTTCAAGCTTTCTAGACTTTTCCATTCATGACAAAATATTTAAATAATACTTTTGGTCAATTGACTTGAATGTTGGTCAAGGTCAACTTTGGCAAAATTTAAAGACAATTAATGCATCAGAGCCCTGAATGAAGTTTTCTGCTTCTAGGCTTTTCAGTTATGACAATTTGTTTTGATATTTTACAAAATGGCCTTGGTTATGAGTTAGGGTCAATGACCTTATCAAAACCTGAAAATTTACTCAAGGAATATGGGGCATGAATTCATTCAATTTTAACCAAATTTGAAAACAATAGTTCCATACTCTACAGCTAATGTTGTAATTGGTGTGCTGGTCAGTCTAGTAACCTAATAAATGTCCCAAACGTGATTTTTTTTTTTTAGGGGGGGGGGCGCGGTGATGTAGATTTATTTTGGCGATTTGGTTTGTGTTATTTATTAGGACTGGATATCTCATAAACTTAAAACATCATGATAAAATAAATATTGTCGGTAAATAACGGCAAAAGAACATGTAAATGAAAACCATGGAAAAAATCGTCTGCAACTTCACACACGTGTGTGAATCATGGGTGGATTCTTGAAGAGGACAAGTGGAGTGAATTTTTGAAAATTCCTGATTTTCAATAGAAAATAAAGTATCTAATCGTAAGCTTCTTATTCAAACCTGGGACGGAATTTGGACGATAAACTTCCTCAGTAACCGCAAAGCCATGATGAGACAGGGAGATTGACCTTCACAGAAATCTTAATACTAGCAAGTCTCCCAAACGTTTAGATGTGAACGTAATAAACAAATGGGATATGATACGATACATATCCGGAAAAAAGTACCAGTTTGTCTGCAATCGTTTTCATGCACATATTAAAATACAAATTTTGAGACTGGTGAATCTGGAAGAACTAATATCTCCACCTGAGAAGCAAATGAACAGCTGTTTCCAAAATATAGGAAATTTATAGGAATCTGACTGAAAATATAGGAATTTTCAAAACATTGAATTGCTAAACGGAAAGAAATTTTGGGATTGTATACATCACTGACGACTACACTGGCCTTCTTCACCCCTCACAGCCATTCCATGTTCAAGCCTCTCCTCATTATTTTTTATAGGAATTCTTTTTTCAACATGCATGTCAATTCAAGACATTCCAATGATTTCTTAGAAAAACTAAAAATGATGTATACAACCCCCGTCACTGCTATGTGTGAGTGAACACAAAAAGTCCTAACACAAATAGAAACAAAAACATCCCAGAAAATATAAGAATAGTGTGAAATATATAGGAATTTTAGGTCTTTTTGAGAAAATATAGGAAAAATATATGGAACGCCAATTTTATAGGAATTTATAGGGTTTTATAGGAAGTGGGCACCCTGTAAATGCCCTATATAAAAGTCATGCAGCATGATATAAAGCATTTTTATGAGAGCATTGCATATGTATAATTTGTAACCTCAATAACTGGTGACATTTTGATATAAGTGATTTACCAGTAGCCTTGGTGAGAAAGTAAAATCAAGCACGAAAAAGACAATCAAGTCATACTGATTATTTTCACACTTTTTTATTTTACGACTTTACATGCTGTTTTACATTAAATATACACTATACCTTATGTATATCTGGTATATATATATATGTAAATATTAAAATTTTTTGTATTATGATATGATGATGTCAAATGATGAGATAAAACTATAAAAACTCAACTTAAAGATCAAGTTTTAACACAATGTTAACTCAATTAAAAATGAAAACACATGATCTTTATTTTTATACATTATGTATACATGTATTTGGAATAATTTATCAGTAATATCACATTTATGAAATAAAGCAAAACAACAACCACAAAGTAAAAATAACAACAACAACAAACAGCATGACCAGATTGTAAAACGTTAACTTTCATTCATTGGGAATAGAGAGTGCAAGTTTCATCACGTTGACAACACTTGTTCTCAAATCCTCATATTGCCAATTTTCATAATTTTTACAAAATAAAAGATTTTAAACCAAACTTGTAGACTCTATTGTCTGAAATTTAATTTGTTACTTTAAAATTAACTCTTGAGATGTCACTTGTAAAAATGGATACATGAAATAAATATTTAAATAAAGGGCCATTACTCTAGTCAAATGTAGCAAAAATAAATTTGATATGTAACAATACATTATAAAAGTAATACAATATACATTATAGCTTCAAGCTTATTGAGGGCACCTGCATACTTGTATTGTTTAAGATGTAAATTTATTTATTCAAGTTAAAATTTTTTATCTGCCATAAGTCTCAATAAGAAACACATACAAATAATTTAACAAATTTTATGAAATGTATATTTTATACAGTACAGAGCCAAATTAATTCAAGTTTAGGGGTTTTTGGAGTAACATGTACCTTTTTTCTAAGAAACAGAATTATACATTAACGTTTCTCAAAATTTTGATATTTTCCTCCATTCAAAAATTATAAAGAAATCAGAAGATGAACAGAATTGAAAAATCATCCCTGTTCAAATAGTGTTTTTTTAAAAAAACAAACAAAAAAAAAACAAAAACAAAAAAAAAAAAACAAAAAAAAAAACAAAAAAAAAAAACAAAAAAAAAAAAACAAAAAAAAAAAAAAAAACCTAAGAAATTATTTGAGATTAAAGAAAAATTAAATAATTCTGCAATTAACAGTTAACATTTCAAGGAAAAACTCTTCTTCACTTATTATTTATGATTTAATGACCTGTCTGTTTACAAAAATAATAAACACATGTATTAGAGAGATCATACTTGTGAAAATTTTCACAAATCATGGATGACAAAAATGGAAAACCATTGGATCATATCTCGATAATATAAATCAATAATATTATGATGCAACATTCATTCATTACTAAGACTTTTTTCTTTTTGGCATTCAGTGCAATTAAAAAGATTCCAATGTACATCACGACTATCATTCATGTCAAAATGGTTACTGAAAAATTCTCTTAAACTTTTTGCCCATAGCTTAACCAAGGAAGGAAGGGAATTATATATATATACATGTATATACTGTATATATAATCTTTACTAACACCATATATTTTTTTAAATTTTAATCTACAGTATTCAGTTTACTTTTGGTATTTGGGAACATAACAAAAAAGTTTACAAGATTACAAATATTTTCACCAAGAACAAAATGCATTACATGTAAATAAACATTTGAATCATGCACTAAAAGAAAGAAATGATTTTTTGGGAAATCCAAGAAAAAAAAATTAAGGTGCCTTATATCATAAAATTATTTCATTGCACTATGTAACAAATTAAGGTGATAAATGTACTAAAATTCAGATCATAACATAATAATATTTAATAATAATAATAAATATAATTAATAATTATTAATATTAATAATTAAATAATAATAATAATTCTTTCATTATGAAATCAAAATAAAAAGATGATCTGTTTATAAATACTAACATTTAAAACATAATATTGCCATTTATCAAAACAACAAATATTCATTCAACCATGGATTTACAGATATGATCAGGTCAACTGAGAATATTTTATATTTATATATATATATATTTATTTATCTGAAACTTGTTATATTATTTATTAATTTGTTACACACAGAAAAACCATATATCACTTTATTTTCATGGCACTCTTCATTTGAGTAAATGTGTAGGGGAACAATGCAGTGGCCGTACAGGGACTCAAACCCAGGACCTTCCAAACACTAGCAGATGCTCTACTGACTGAGCTACCTAGCTACTTATCAAGTCTGGTTTGCTAAATTCCTCCCTTTTTTTCAATTCAATCAAACTTACAAGGTTCTACCCTGGGACCAACCCACTGGCCAGCCATCTTCCAGGGTCCAACGAGCCCCCAAATGTAAAAGAAAAGGGAAAAAATGCAGTGGCCATACTTGGACTTGAACCCAGGACCTTACCAACACTAGTCAGATGCTCTACAGACTGAGCTACCTGGCCACCTATCAAGCTGGGATCGCTTCAACTGTATCAAAACTTTTTTCTTCAACATGAAGTCTTTTGTAAAATGTAATACATGTACATAATGAAATAACTGACTAATTATTTATAATTAATTTTTAAGCAGTTGCTTGTAATTTTAGTTATGTCACATAAACCTAGAAAATATTAAATCTTAACTGCATTATATTGACAGGAAATGTCATCTTTTTTTTTTACATTGCAGCAAGTCCCACAAAGAACTAGCATATGACATGCATTTACATACAAATGTAATATTTACTAAAGATAATAAAATTCTTCCACAAATTTCTGCATCATTCTCAAATGTCATCAAATGAAATACAATCTAATTAAATTTTAATTAGGTTAATGCAACACAAAATTCTTAATCATATATTTGAAACTGAACTTTTTTGAACAAAAAACGAATTTACATTATGAGTTGAACAGGTTTAAAAAAATAAATAAATATTTAAGCTTCAATGGAATGAATTAACATGAATGATTAACAGATGAACCATTTAGGTAGAAATATGATCATTATGCAATGCTCATCAATACTGTTTGTGAATTGGAATTGAACTTTATAAATCAATCAATCCCTAGCTAGCAAGCAAATTTTGTCAATTAGGTGTTGCAGTAGCTGATGACAATGAATGTTATTAATATTAATAAAGGAATTTGGCAGTCCATAAAACTAACATTTGTCCATTTGTAACATTGAACACTGATCACAAACAACGTGACAATGTGACTCATATGAAGGCATTCAAGGGTACGATATACATGTATCATAATGTCTACAGACTGGAATGGAGAAATGATGTTTTACAACCGTTAAAATAATTTCACTTATATCAGAGCTGACATTTCTTGAAATATAAAAGAAACTCAAAAATACAACAAACTTGAAAAACTTTCTCAAACTGTAATTAGCCGAGTAGGATTTGAACCTAGACAGTGCATATGTGTCTACATTTTAAACCACTTGTCTACAAAAAGCCATACTCTTACAAACTTTTCAGTTTCATGTATATCTTCAAATTTATAGTACTACTTTATATTTTAGATAAACAAGTCTATATATTGTTACCCACAATAATCCCAGCAATTTTGTATGCATACTCAACTTTCTGCCCACGTCAACAGGACAATGAGTGTATTGTTCTGGAGATCATATGAATCTACATGTATATTTAAGTTTACATACATGTATCAAAGTCAATTAATAAATGCCATTTATCAATCATGAATATAAAATCATAAATTACTTTTATCCATAACTATGAAATGAGTATTTTAAATACCTGGGTCATGTGCAATAATTGCAGTGAAAACATAGTTAAAATTGGAATTCTTCAAAAAAAAAAAAAAAAAGAAAAAAAAAAGCTTTTAATCATTATAACACAGATCTAAAGTTTGAAAGTGTATCACCTAATTACCCCTAACTTTTGTCCACTGGCTACAAAAACACATCAATAGACAATTTTGCTGTAAAAAAATTAGGTAATTTTAGAGATGTAATATTTTCCAAAATGTTTCTCACAAACCTGAAGGGGTAGTAATATGCTGTAGAACTCCATTAAAATATTATTTAAAGCTCCAAACATATTTTTTTTTTGGTAAGTCAAGACCAGTAACTTTTGAAATTGAAAAAAAAAACAAAAAAACAAAAAAACCCAGAAATGCAGTGATCCAAAACCACTGATATTTTCAAGCCTTGGTATTACATCTATTTACTGAAGGAATTTGAATAGGATTTTTAAATTGCCATCTATAAAGTTAATATTTAAGCTTTATCTACAGTAATGTTAATTAATGTTCAAATCTCCGTTGATGCTGTTCATCACTGGTCGGACTATCCTCTCTAAGAATACCGGAACCAGAACTTCCACTACTGCTACGACTACGTTGTCCCTGATCTTCCTTATTCAAACATGCAGCTTCCTCTCTGAAATCAACTGATAATGACATATTCCCCCCAACAGCACCAAAACATTTTTCTTTATCTCGCTCAGCAAGCTTTAATCTGGCATTTACCTCTTCATGTAATTTTCTTGAACCTAATAACCTTTCGTTTCGACTATTACGTCGTCTGGTTAAATGTTCAGTTGGTAAGCGGTACATTGAATCAAAATCTCTCTCAGAACCTGAAACATATTTACTATTTTCATTTTTCTTCATTTTCTCATTTTTTGCATTTTCAATTTTAACTTTAATGATTCTGTCTTTTCCTTTATATTTCATTTTTGGGAATTCTAGATTTCCTTCATATTTCAAACTGTTTTTATTAAATTTTAAATCCATTTCCCGTGGTGATTCTGCCCTTTTCACTTCATTCAGCCTATCCTTGTCTTTAATATTCCCAGACTTTTTCTTTGTATGTCGCTGATTCTTAGTCTTGGAACTTTCCTTATTATTTGTTAAATCAGTGAGCTCAACCAAAATATCTTCCTTTTCTTCAAAACTATTCTTTTCTTTTTCAGTAATTTTTTCTTCCTTAGGTGAAAGCTGTTCTTTCTTATTTTCCTCGTCTGGTAGATCCACTATAACTTCTAATTCTTTGCACGGCAAATTTTCAGTATCATTATTTGTCAATTTGTTTTCAACCCTCAATATATCTATATCTTCTAATGCCACTTTTAATTTTTCCATTTCTATTTCAACATCAGTAGACAAAGATATTTCTAATTCATAACAAGTCTGATCTTCTGTGATTTGGTTGTTTCTGTCATTGTTTCGAGAGTTATCTGTCTGATTACCACACATCTGTGCAGGATTTGTAGAGTCAACCTCTTCACTAATCATACGCCGTAATGTTTTGGGCGATAACTCATCCACCTGAAAAGATAAAGATATCAGGATTAAAATCGATATGTTCACACTTATTATTATAGTGTTATTTTAGTATTATTATACTCAAGAAATAACCTGAATCTATGCCCTGCACACTGTGTATTTCGCTTCCACAGTGTGCAGGGTAAATTACACAAAAGTGTGCACAGCCTTCATTACACAAAAGTGTGCACAGAATCCATTATGCAAAAGTGTGCACAGCCTTCATTACACAAAAGTGTGCACAGCATCCATTATGCAAAAGTGTGCACAACATCCATTCAGGTTATTTCTCAATGACCAGAATGAAAATCAGATTCAATGCTTATAATTTAATTTTTGAAGAAAACAGAATCAAACTTTATGCAATTTTTGCTTTTTATAACTTCAAAACAAGAAAACATGACATGCATTTAAAGTAGTCTGTTCTAGATTACGTCACACACTCTGCACGTGAATGGGCATGGCGAATTTCATTTGAGTCATTGAGAAATTACCTGAACTTATTTATAAACTCTACACACTTCAAGACAATGACATATGTAATAAAGACTTTGCTTCAAGGTTACACTTATGGTGTATGGAGATAATTTGTGAAAAGTTTTGTAACATTTTTCCAAACCAGCAGTGAATTATGTACCGGACTTACCGGTACTCACGCCCTCGATAATCTTGTATGATATGACTTTAATCAAGAACATGACAGACCTCTTTACCACAGAAATAATTTGCATCAAGTTTTATGAAATTCATCTTAAACAGTACTTAAACCAGACACAATTTTTCATAAGGTTCCTCAATCATGACCATGGCCTTTGCAATAAGTCAAGACATCAATGAAACATTTGTGTTAAGAATCATTTAAATCTGCCTAAGAAGAAATGACTTATGGCCTAACACAATGTGTATACATACACCCTCCATGTCTTTAACCTTTGCCCCCAGGTTATGGGATTCATTAAAATAAGCATGTTCATCAGCCTGTCTGTTCAGCTGTATAAATTCTGGGTCATATCTCATTTAAACAATATCCTGGGTATGCTTGCCACAAACATGTTCATCTAGCACTGATTGATTTAATATCATTCAGTATTTTGGAGCAGGTAGCACAGACATTTTATGAAAAAAATCTGGCCTATTACCTGATGCAGTTTTCTCTGCTTGTCAAGGAAATATATTGTACTGAATTAATTTCAGGTTTTGGGGGTGTTGCGTTATTAGTCAACTAGAGCATTCTTTTGGGAGAGAAATACTAGTAGTCATAATTACCAATACCCTTACATCCCCTTAGAGGGTCTAAGATTTAATCTTGTGATCTTGATCTTTGACCTACACACCTAAATTTGGTAACATATCTTCTTATATTGATGTAATTTGTAATTTGTAATTTGTTTGATAAAAATCATCCATAGCTGTGATGCGAATGTTATGGAGTAGATACGATTTTTTAACCAACCGACAAACAGACAGGGCAATTCCTGTATATCCTCAAACTTTATTTAGGGGTAAAAATCCTTGACTAAGTTATTTAAGATACTTATAGTATAAATAAATACTTTTAAGTCATCAAATTTTTGCTGCATTTTGAATATACCTCATGCTCTATATGAAATGCTCTCATTACTGTCGGCTCATCAGATGGACAGCTGTACTGGACCAGATAGGGATGACACAAGGCTTCCTCTGCTGTTAAACGTTTCTCTGGGTTGAAGTGCAGTAATTTATCCAACAAATCTATTGCTAAAAATAACAAACAGGACTATCACTAAATTAACAGGGGTATAAAAATGTAGTCCTATAAACATTTTCTGTGTGCTATGTATCATGCATTGTTATTCATATTTTTAAAAGTTACCTCCCTTTACATACCACTAAGTATTGTAAACATAACATGATTAAAGGGCATTGAAATGTGTGATCGATTTGGAAAGACTCCTAATTGTAACCTCTGCTAGAATTTATTTCAAATTTGACTTAAAAAAGAATTTAAATGACTAAATCAACCTCACTTTTCAAAAAAAAAAAAAAAAAAAAAAAAAAAAAAAAAAAAAAAAAAAAAAAAAGCAAGCTTTGCGGTTCAAAAGGAAGTCTTACCATGAATTCATTGGTGAAATTATTTTACCTTCTTCCACTAACATTCTAATTTACCACATGCAATAACTTTAAATTACTTTTGAAGGACAATAAGAAACTTGTTGGTTTAATTAAAATCTGAGATGGTATGGTAATAGATCAAAGTCATTGAATCATTTTAAATGTGAAATACTTGAGAATGACAAGTTTAATCACTAACCTAGTGGATTACAGTCCTTGAATTTCTGATTAAGTGGCGATTTTGGCGTCTTTGATCTGTTCCGTAACACAGACTGTGGTAAAATCTGTGTCAATGTATTCCATTCATTGTCTGTAAAATGCAATGCATCTAATATCCGTCCTATCTGATCCATTTCATTTCCACCTGGAAACAGAGGTTTTCCAATGAGCATCTCTGCAAATATACACCCAACGCTCCACATATCAATAGCCTTGGTGTAGTCTCTAGGTGACAGTATGAGCTCTGGTGAACGGTACCAACATGTTCCAACACCATCTGTCAGAAAACCCTATAAATAAAAAGGAAAATACAGTTTACTGGGTATAATTTTTTTAACAATCAACGGTTATCAATCTATAATTAACTTCTGGTATCTCTCAAGAGAGGTCATCATTTTATGAGACGTCAGTTAAATTCTACAGGTGCATGCAATAAAACATGTACCCTATCAGGATTTGAAATTTATCATTTGAGAACCACCTCTGTATAAGCACATGTATTTGTATTTGTATGTTGCAGTATTTAAAAACATTAGCAAAAGTTTCTCAATGTAATGCTTCAACAAAAAATTATGATAAAGTTGAAGGTTTATCATGTTTACTAACATAAGAGTTGTTATGATAATTCCTTAGTCAAGGCTACTGGCAGAAATGCCGAGGTTAATCTAAAAAAATAAACTGTGAAAGTTTATGTTTGCTGGTTTGTTCTCCTGAAACATCTGCCTCATCAACCTTGGATTTTCAATTCTTATATTACTTTATGTTGTGTCATTTTCCTGATAGGGGATCTCCCTGCTGTGGAATGAGGCAGGTGCTGCAGTAATTAACCTTTCATCTCAGGGTGTGTCACAACTGGGAAAGTGTTTTTCCTGCCCATAATGATATTAGTTTTCTATTTGTGGTCTAAATGCCAACATAATAGAAATAAGAGTCTATGGCATTAATATGCAACTATGTAGGCAAGTGTCAAAGTACACAGTACAAATCACTTGCACAAAATACGCACACTTTATGGGTCTGTTAAAATTATTCTCAAGGTTTAACAAACTAAAACTTAAATATTGGCCTAAGAACCTTTCACTTCCTACATATTACTGGGGGAGTGGTTATATTGGAGTTACTTTTTAGTACATAAAATGATGTCTAAAAATGTTGATTTGATGTATTACGATTAAAGATTAGGAAATTAAAATGCTAAAAATGTTGATTTGACTTGTATTATGCTGTTACATAATGATCAGGAAATTAAAATGTAAAACTGAGGAAAATTTAGGAAATTAAAATGTAATACTGAGAAAAGCAGTGTTTGTTTATTTCCTCTCTTCTGAGAAAAAAAAAAAAACACCAGTAAAAACAATGACAACATGTCATCTTAATTCATCTTATTAAACAGGTGACATGTTACAAACTGTAAACAAAGTATACAAGGAACACTGAAGTGTTAATAAATAATTATCATCACTTCCTCAAGTCAACTTTTAACTATCCTCCAAACTTCCTGTTTACTCAGACAATGTAACAAAAATAAAGGTCGAAAGGGACAAGATATTAAACTTCATTTAATACTTAATCATGAATTTATATGTACATGTATTTTTAATACATGTATAATTTTTTTTACAAACCAAACACCAAAAATGATAATGTATACACTAAGGTATAATCTTTAAAAAAATACTTTGTAAAGATGATATTTTAATTTATTGTGACAACACACAATATTTAACTTGACTATATTTTATTTTATTTTAAAAAAAAATCAACTTTTCTGGTTGGGACATAGGTTTCTCAACCAAAGTGAAAAGAAGAGAGGAAATAAACAAACACTGCTTTCTGAGAAACTATTTAAAACATCCCCTTATTTTATAAAAGTGTTTTATATTTAACAAGTTTTTGTTCTTCGAACTACTAAGATCCTTGGGCATCACACAGCCATATACACATTAATGTGTTTAGGTTTTACTTTCTAAGAAACTATCCCCAGTTTCACAATCATTCCTTATCTAAGATTTTCCTTAACTTAAATTTGACAAATGTTAAATTTTTGATATTCAGGAATTTAAGATGTCATTTTGAAGATCATTTCAAGTTTGTAACATCTGTATTTAGTTTTATCACAAATATTTATTTGTAATTCAAAAAGAGACGGTAAAATTTTGCTGAATACAAGTTAAAAAAAATTTTAGTTAAGGAATGATTGTGAAACCAGAGCCTGGGGCATCAAATAGTGAACTTTCGAAGGAACACCAAAGTAGCTAATTGTCTTAAGAACCTTCATACAGATCACAGGGCTTAGTTTTAACTCTTATTCAAGTTGAGTTGAGTAATGGTGTTTAATGTCCCATTCAAGAATATTTCACTTATATCGAGACGTCGTCAGCTATAGGCAAAAGTGCAGAAATTTTTTCTGTGCGTTGCGCTGATGGCATTATACAGCAGGGTTCTTTATCGTGCCATGCTGTCCATGACACAGGACCTCGTTTTATTTTAAGTTCCCATCTGAAAGAACCGTGACTTTCATTTCTTAATGCCGAGTGCTTGGTAAAAGAACAGCCACTACCCACTTTCAATCTTGGGTCAGACCCAGTCGGGGTTCAAACCCACGACCTCCCACTTAAGGAGCAAGCACTCTACCAACTGAGCTATCGCAGTGGTTCCTATTCAAGTGTGAGGCAGCTTGTCAGTAAGCTTTCTAAAGGCAACTTGCTTTTCTTCTGGTACTCAGGTTTCTTCCACCATCCCAGAACTGACCACCATAATATAAGTGAAAGAATTTGGACAGGGACATAAACCACTCCATTCATATTTCTGTCACATGACCAATAATATGAAAAGGATAAAAGTAACAAAATATTGCCTTCAAAATAATGTAACCAAGAAGTCATCTCTAGTTCTATATTGGCCTTGGCTGAGCATTTTCAGTACATGCTTATAAATCAAATTGCCTCTTACTACCTAGAGTCAAATTCCATTCAGGCAGATCCTAGGGTGAGAAAATGTGTCAGTTCACTTGCCAAAGGCTGTTTTTTTTCATGGAGTTTCCTCCTGTTAACTGACCACCCTGGTATAAGTAAAGGAATCTTGACTTGAGTGTAAAACAGCATCTATCAATCTGCTCTATCAAACACAACTTCTTACATTATAAATCTATACAAACCTTATGTGAGTATCATTATCTACAACTCTGGCAAGACCGAAATCTGTAATTTTTAGAACATAATCTTCAACATTGATCAACAAATTAGCTGGTTTGAGATCTCGGTGGACAACATTAGCGGAATGAATGTACTTTAATCCACGTAAAAGTTGATAAAGGAAAAGTTTGTTATGTTCTTCGCTAAAAGGTTGATTCTGTATCAGTTGATACAAGTCTGTATCTAATAGTTCTTGTACTAAATACAAACATCGCAACTCATTGGTATTTAAGTTACTGTTGCGATCGATGCGATATCCATTTGGCCCAAGAATTTCATAAATGGTGATGATGTTTTCATGTTGTAATCTTCTCATTAAGCGGATTTCCCTCAGAGCATATTTACAACCCTTTCTGTCAATGAAATTAAGTTTTTTAATGGATACAGCTTTCTCACATTCATTATCGATAGCTGAATAAACCTACACCATTTCCTCCATATCCTAGAGGTCGAAGGTCAATAAATCTGGGATCCACCTGAAAGTATCCACCTTCCTGAACAGTCTTACTTCCAGAAGGAAATCTATCTGCCATAATTCTTTGTATCTGAAGTTTACAAAAAATAAAATATATGATTTGTAAACACCATTATTGTAAATCTTGCATTACTATATCTGTCAAAAACATGTAATTTAGCAGCTGAAATGAATAAAAAAGACTCTAGTGAAAATAAGTTTTTGAGCGAGTCACTAGACAGGGTCCCTTTAAAACACATGAAGACATAAAATATCTTCAAGTGTTTTTGTTTTTGTTTTTTATTACAGAGCCCTTCATTATTGTTTTTTTAATTACATGTTACATCAGCACTAGCATATATAACTTGTAAATGGTTAATTTTTTTTTCAAATTCATTAAAAAGATCAAAAACATAATTTATCTTATAATTGCTGGATAATAAACATTTCAATAGTCAAGGTCAACCAACTCAACATTTACTTTATATACTAGTTATTATAATGATATCCTTACATCTTTCAGATCCTAAGGTAAATGACAAGATGTTATAGGTTTTATTGTTTTAGGTGACAACAAATAAAGGTAAATGTTAATCTAATTTCATTAACTTGGTAGGGATTCATGCACACATGCTATGCATAAAAGAGTGGAGCAATGGTGTTTAATGACCAAGTTAAGATTCTTTCACTTATAAATACTGAGGCAGTCAGTCCTGGGATAGTGAAAAAAAAACCCCTAAATACTTGGAGAAAACCACCGACCTTTGGTATAACCTAGGACCTGCTTTAAACTGTAAATACTGGGTTTATGTTCTAAAATACAGACAACAGATAATGTAAACCAATTTTAACAGACTTTCGGTAAACCACTTATTAAAGGCACCACAAGGAAAAAGACCGCAGGGAAGACCAAAGATAACATGGAGAAAAACAATAGAAAAGGAGCTGAAAGATTTACAACAGACATCGGGTGAGGCAGAAAAAAAGGCAAAGAACCACACTGAATGGAGAGACCTTGTGGTGACCTTAAGCTCTGACTGCATTGAAGAGGATACATGGGTAGGCTAATTAAAGGCATTACATTAATGCAATCATTCTGAATCATTCTGCATCATTCTGCAATCTAAATTACAGCAACTAAGAATAAGATTACAAACTTTAATTGGATTCAATCCTATACAGTAAGGCAGGGAGAGGTGTTATGATCGATTGGACAGCACTTCAGACTACTCAGCTACTATGCCCACCCCCCCCCCCCCCCCCCAAAAAAAAAAAAATGAGAAGAATGAAGATACAACATACATTTTAAATGAAGAAATTACTTCGCACAAAATTATCAATTTATTTTTAGAATTAATTTCATATTCTGCATTTCTATGCTTGTTTTCAATTTCATAATAATACAAATACAATAGGGGATGTTTTGTTAAAAATACCAAATAATATAGCTCACAATATTGCAAATCATTATTGTAGATAGTGTAAACGGGCAGATAAAAAGCCCGCTAGGAGAACTGCCAAGTGATCCAGAGTGTCAGCTTACAAGTCACAGAGTCTCTTTCTAACTAGATTCAAATCTCACTCAATCAGATCCCAGTTTTAGAAACTTTTTTCAGTTTGCTTGCCAAAGGTCAAAGGTTTTCCTTAGGATACTCCCATTTGCCTCCACCATTCAAGAACTGAATGCTTCAATATAAATATTAAATCACAATTGGGATGTAAATCATCATTCCTCCACTTCACTCCCACTAAAAGAAAAGTGTAGATCACCTAAAATTGCCATATGAACATTTGGTGAAAACAGAGAGCTTGTCTGAAGAACAGTACTGCCTTTGCATCTAGTCAAAAATAGTTTTAACATTTTTTGTTGACCAAAATCATTTGTTACTGATGATTTTGTCACAGGACTTTATAAAGTAGATTCTTTTTTAACTTGTTCAGGTGGACTTATAAAAACCAAATGGTTTTATAAATGCTGACTCCTATTGACTTTAGTCAAGTTTGACTATCTGATGTACAGTACATGTATATACCACAAAGTAGAATATAAATATAATATAATTCTAATAACCCATTGTTTCAGGTCCAATCAACTTTGACTAACAGATATAAACAATACATGATGGAAATCTACATAAAATTACCAATATATCCCAATGTTTTGAGTCCAGACAAACTATGACTTATAAATATACAACATATACTGCAAGATACAACATAAATGTCTAAATACTCTATTGTTTCAGGTCGAGGCAACTCTGACTTACAAAATATATATATACACAATATATACTACAAAATACAACATTAATCTCTAATATTCTATTTTTTTCTGGTCGAGGCAACTCTGATTAATAATATATATATAGATTTGTACACAATATAAACTACATGGTACAACATTAATCTCTAATGATCCATTGTTGAAGCAACTGTGACTAGCAAAGGTACAATATATACTATATGTACTACATTACTGCACTAATTATCAAGAAGTACAACATATATCACAAGGTACTGTAATAAACATATTTGATTACCCATGAAAATATACTATAACAACTCATTTGACAGACAACTTCTGTATGTCCAGTAGATCTACAATAAATATATAAAGGTTTATATAACCATTATCCATGTGTCTGAATTGTAAATTTGTTTAGAAATGACAAATTTTCCAATCCAATTACTTTTAGACCAAAAAATATAAATTTGTCATTCCCATTTCTGACTAACTGTTTGATATCAAGATGTGACAATGCTAATATTGAGCACCATTTAAAAATTTGTTTTGCACATTACATTTACCAAACAAAGTAAACTATAACCAATTACTTTGTAACATCTTCAATACAACCTGAATCATTATTGAAGTCCTACACAGTTTTTTAAGATACCATTAGAAATATAGAAGTAGAAATTAATAGGATAGACTCAATAAGGTAGTGAATGTCATGCAGGTAAACAGATATTTATCTTTTCATAAATCTTAGAAACTACTATTGTTTTATTTGTCATATTATGACCCATCTGCCTGAAGTTATTCCAAATTTTTCATAACTAGACTTTATAATACAGTGTCTGTTGTTAAAAAAAAAACAGTTAACATTTTCAAAACAAACTTTAAGTTTGAAAGTTTGTAGTTTTTCTTGGTTACATTGAGGTTTCATAAGATCAGTTGATGGAAAACTATCAAAACTAGTCTAGATATCTCACTTGGAGCCAGGATCAGAAAGAAAATTCTATATGACATGAGAAAAAATGCTGGGTTGAACAAGGGATTTTTCAGAACCCCAACCTCCTACAAAACAGACAGGTACTCAACCAACTGATCTACCCAGATTGTCACATTTCTTTCACATTAAACCACAGTCCTGCAAATGGAAAAAATCTTACTGTCTGATTTACGTCTGCCGTAGCATTAGTTTTTCAAGGTTTTAGGAGATATCAAAAAATTTTGTAGCATGTCACATACCGTTATGACATAAGCATTTTGTCGTAATTAACTGACACTAAATGCCATCTTAGCTGGAGTATAAAATGCAGAGCTTTTTAAAATCCTTAAGGGGATTTAATATGGGAAAACACACAAACACTCATTCCGGAAATACATCGCTGTAATAATTATGCGGGTTAGGGTAGAAAATTCTGGAATAGTTCATTCAGCTGTAGGTAAGATCGCTGTTGTTAGACCTTCAGTATATATTCCTTTTGCTGTCAAGTTGCAGACGATATTACCTGGTCAGTGAAAATGGGAAAGTCGGTCATGTGCAATTCTATTTTCTTAACCTGCATGATTTTTCAGCGATGTATTTCCAGAATGAGTGTTTGTGTGTTTTACCATATTAAATCTCTGTAAGCTCTGCATTTAATACTCCAGCTAAGGTGGCATTTAGTTTGGTGTGAGTTAATTACGACAAAATGCATACGTCATAACAATATGTGACATGCTACAAAATTTTTTGATATCTCTTCTAAAACCTTGAAAAACTAGTGCTACGGCAGACGTGAATCAGACAGTAACAGTTAATTTACTTGGATGGACTTTTAATTAATGGCCAGAATGTCAACAAGAGTTCCAATCAGATAGCCACAATGACCACTAAATTATAACAGGTTGGAGAAAAATGCAGTTTCTGACTGGGGATCTAACAGGTGACACAAACATATCGTGATTTCTAAAGTGACTGGATCGGCATTAGCGTCACGCTAATAATTCTAACAAAACAGTGGTGCTACATTACACTAGAATAGCCCATCAAGACACCTCAAAATGGAAGCTAGACTTTATTGAGAAGACATTTTTTCCTAATGAAAGTTTTCAAATGGTTCTCATTACTCTAGCTGACTTTACCGTCTTGTGTGTCACACAATCGCTATATCAATTATCATTCCATCTTCCTTCCAAATTATCATTTGTTAAGCGTGTCACCAACCAAGATCACATTCAATAATTTGCAAACCGAAAAAGGAAAGAAATGTGTACCGGAGAATAGGGGTTATTTTAAAAGAGAAAATGATCCATTCCGGCCAAAAATTTCATATGGTTGTTAAAAAGTGCATATAAAAGGAGAGTTAGTTTTTCCTGTACCTGTCCACTTTCAATCATTTTTTCAATAAGTTTTAAATGTACGTCGGTTTCTATTTTAAACTATAAATATTTTGAGATTGTCCCTATAAAGATCGCTGTCATTGCAACGTTTGCGAGCACCTGTCTGTATATCATAGAAGTAAACGTTATTAGTGATGTAGAATACCCCCGGTAATCGTGACGTCATATCAATCTTGCACAAACTCCATTCATTTCTGAAATTTACACGACAGTGAGCAGTTCTCATACCAGATAACAACGTCAAGATGGCCAAGGCTGTTTCGGAAAACGTGGAGAATTGGAAAGCAAAATTTGATAAAATTCTCCATGAGAAAAATGCCTTCACAGATTTACTAGAAAAAGTAGAAGCTAAAACAGGCGTTCGTCGACTTTACCTTGTTCTTGGTAATTTTTTGTGTCCATTCGTTGATCACATGATCTTTTTCTCACATCCTTAACTTTCTTTTCTTCTTTTAATTTAAAATCAACTTTACATATTATATTTTTATAATCCATCTTTTAGCACTTATTTGATGCTTCCAAAGACCAGTATTTGGTGTGTTTATAACGATTTGTCAAAAAACGGCTAACAGATGGTCAAAAGTGCAGGATTTTACAAAAGATCACAGCTGTGGTTATTTATCTCTTGTACGACAGATTGGTTTGACAAAGCTTCATTATTATAAACAGAATAGACCAGGCTTCACCTTATGTCAGAAACAGTTTTCTGATCACATGATTTTAGGGGCATTCTGATTTCAGTGATGGTGATGTGTAATTGCCCTAAAGTCTGGTAACTATGGCTACCACTGTATTGAAACTAACAACTTAGGTTGTAACTAAGACAACCATAATTTGTACATTAAAGGGTGTTTGTTCTCCCTTCTACTGTTTAAATTATAACTAGATTAGCACATCTGCTCATTACTAGTATGTATTATTAAAGTCTTATAAGACTGCGTCTGTATAAGATTAAGTTAACCATTGAAATGTTACATCAAGTTACAAATTACAGAATACAATGTGTAGCATTGTTGGATTAGTCTTTACATGTGCAGCAATATTTTTAATATGACCTCAACTTGCAGCCACCGTCTGATCACTTTAGTAGGTTTAAGCATAATAAAAAAATGCTTTAATAAATAAAGTAAGTTTTGGAAGGTCAGACAAGATACAAACCCTTTTTGACTATGGAATTCAAACAATTCATTGTTGGAGTCACTGTGTTTGTGACACTGGATAATGCAAGATTTGCATTAAAAAACTCATTAAACTTGTAACAGGAAATTGCTGTTATTATGAATATCTACATAGACAAAAGTTGTTATGAAGGTAATTTGTACATGCAGATAGTGGAATTCTTGTGTGTATAGCATAAAGGCATCACTTCCAATGTTAATACCGGTATTGCTGTTTAAAATGTGTAAAATGTTCAGGAGGCAACATTTTTTTCAACAGAAATAGATAATGATAAAAAATGCACATAGTGGTTTTTCAGTTACAACTAGATTCAAGTTGGTGAACAAATTGACAATATCAAACATGTATAAGTTTATTGGATTTTTATGAAAACTTTGCATACCATAATTCACTGAGACAAACACAGTTACACTGAAAGTAGACTGGATAGTTAAATATTTGAGTATTATTAGGTTTTATTGAGTATATTATTCATAACTTATGAAGATCAGGCACTAAACTATTTCAGATCTCCTCTGATCCTCACACTTTTTGCCTGATAACTGTATGTAACCTCAAAACAATTTCCATTTTAAAAACTCAGGATTTTCACATACCAACCAGTGTTGGAAAGGGGTTACTAACATTAGTCAACATGTCAATAATTTGTGTTCTAAAAAATGTATATATTTCAAAATGTTGTTGCTGCTGGTTTTAGAATTCGGATAAATTTCTGTTGTTGATGTTTGTTGACCTCTTAATCTTCATCAAGCAGCATTATCATTGCAGATTGGTTATTGTAACTTTTTTAAAAGGAAATGCCGTTTTATGTATGTTTTAAATTTGTTTTGTATTTTTCAGCCTTGAGTCTCATTATGGCCTTGTATTTGATGATTGGTTATGGAGCTCAGTTTTTGTGTAATTTTATCGGGTTTTTGTATCCAGCTTATGCATCGTAAGTAACATTTAGTTTAAACAATATTACAATGTTACAATAGCATACATATATAATGTGAATTGGATCCGAGAACAAGACCTATGTCATATTTAAACTTATCTCCACAAGACTACATTCCATTATGTTCCATCTGGAGCACATCAGTTTGAGTGCAAATATGCTAAAAATGTTAATAAATAACCTTTAATAAATATTCTACCCTATCTACTAGACAAAAACCACAGAGCCTCTAGCAAGCAAAGGACTAAAACCTTTATATGTATACATTTGTTTACTATTTCAGAAGGATGTGTAAGGAGCACTAGTCTTTTTGTATATATTAATATATTTCAATTGAATTATTAGTATTTCTAAAAAAAAAAAAAAGCCAACTAACTGAATAGAACCCCATTTTGATTGCAAAGTCTGCTATAAATTGGATTTTTGTGTTGGTAAAGATTTCCTTAAAAATTTTGTTGTGAACTGATTGCTTCTAACAAAAAATGACAGAATCAATTAATTTTAAGCATGGCTGATAAAAAACCATTGAATTTTACTTAAAATTTAATGCATATGGGTGCAGAATTGGTTGATATCCTGTGTTGTTGAGACAAGCTTTAACTACCAGTAATGTATTTTTCAATGTAATTAACACCCATGTTGTCCAGAATTGTATGATTTGTAACTAAACAGAGTTTTTTTTTTTACTTTGACAGAGTGAAGGCTATTGAGAGTACATCTAAAGATGATGACACACAGTGGTTAACTTACTGGGTCGTGTATAGCTTCTTCTCTTTGTTGGAGTTTTTCACAGATATTTTCTTGTTTTGGATTCCATTTTACTGGTTCTTTAAGGTTTGTAATTCAGATTAAAGTTATTTCAGTCCTGCTGTTGGTAGCAATTAAATCTCTTTTCATCTGATTCTCTCTTAGAGAGATGGGATCAAAATATTTTTTCATGTAGCCAAATAAAATTTTGTGGCTTAAAAACGTTCCTTTCATTAGATAGATCCATCAAGAACAGGAGAAATGTTGTAGTATAATGCCGGATTTATTTTGTGATCCCTGAAATACAATTATTAACTTTGAATATGATTAAAATATGGTATTCAGTAAGTGATAAATAAATTTTCATACTGGCTTATGACAAAAAAGAAAATTTAAAAAAAAAAAAGAACACAAAAACCTTCAGTACTAAAAAAGAATGTTGTTCACTAAAAATCTTATCAGAGAATAATATTACATGTATACAAGTATTTCATTCCTAGTATCCTTTAACCTTATTATATATTTTTTTCAAAGTTAATATAGTTTTCTCTTTCAAGAATTATATTACATTTATACAAGTATTTCATTCCTAGTATCCATTAACTGTATATATATTTTTTTCAAAGTTAATATGTTTACATTACAAATGCATTGCCTTATTTGAACATCTTTGGAACCATTGCGTTAATTTTTCGATGACAGCAGTGTGTCACGCGCTCTGTGATAAAGCGATACGTCAGTTATATCTTCAGCCAATCCGCTTTCGATGTACAGCAAATGGCGGAGGAATACATACTACCAAGAACTACTTATTCATTCATAATTTTCTACGGGTTCATTCATAAATTTGTCTGGCAACTGTAGGGACACTCTTTACGAGCGGTAACAAACATAGAAATCATATTCATAGTAATATCTTGCCAAACAGATTATTGTTTGGTGAAAAAAGGAGAAATAGAATTTAATTTTCAAGAGTATTTTACGGAACTATATTTTACGATCGCCAAGCAACAAAACAAATCAATATGGTTGTTCTCTTTATATGGTTTACAATAAGAGTTATCTCGCTTTAGGTGTTTCCAACCACATTAATACACAGACTTTAAGAAAATTAACAGTACTTTTTGTGGGTAAAAAAAATGTAAACATAAGCAGACCACATTCAAAGTTACATGAATCGCTTTGCGATTCACTTACTTTGAACGTGGTCTGATGTTGTCATACCTCAATGACAACATTCAAAATGACATTCAATCCTTAAATATTTCCATTTGCCTTTTGAAATTCCCATAGCTGCAAGCTTGAGAGCCATTGTAATTATTACTGACAATGAATGCCAAGAAATTTTGTCACTCCGTGTATGAATACATATAAAATGTAATACACAATCCGGAACTACATTATCGTAGGTAAACAAACATGACTGTCACGTCACATTTGTTTACATTCGAGATGAGACTGAAAAACACATTTACGAGATATTACAAAGTAAAATCAAAGAAATTTATAAAATAATATTTTGTTAACATATATAGGTACCTGGCTGATATTCACCGTAATATTGACATTGTGAGAGACAGAGTGGTGTTTTTGATGGCCTGTTGAAAGAACAGACAACAACAGATCAGTCAAAACCATCAAACCACAATTAATTCTTGAACAATCGGATCTTATAAAAATTTCTTCCTACCTTGACAAAGATGCTATATACCCTATTATTTTGATACAATGTGTAATGGTATAACTTGTCAATCAATTTTGTGTCTCGCGGGATGTAAATTTCAAGTGATGTAAATTTCAAATGGAATTAGATTCACGCATGTATGCCACATCCAGTGAAAATTGTCCATTTCACATGCTGTGTTTGTTGATCAGAAAAACTGAAAAATCATCTACATGCTTACAATCAATTTACAAGGAATACAATAGGAACTCCTCAAAAGTACAATAATGGTTTAAGTACTACACAACTCCTTGCTAACCTTAAAACGGCAATTTTCTGAACTTTGAAAGATATTTGCACCACACCAGGCGTAAAGAATAAGTATACTTCTCACTGCTTTGCTATCTACATTTGAATGATACCGATTATGAAGCTCGGCACATTATGTAAGAGTGAATCTCAACCTAACAATGTCGACATTCCAGAAAAAAACTCGTGGTAAATCCCTGTCTACTCACATATCACAGATTTGAAACCCACATGCTTGGCCATTGAAAATTATCTTCAGCTACAGTACCCCTTCCCGTTTCAGATTCACAAATTTCACTTCAGACATTTAGCCAGCAATCTTACTCCAAACTTCTTTGCAAATTGAAATGGGGCCACACAGGTGCACCTGATTTTCGACTGAAATATAGTCCGCAAATAACAACACTTTTATCGTTGATATTCATTTTTTATACATATTATTTATATCCAATATTCTAAAAAAATTCATTATGTTAATGAAAACTCGAGAAAATGCCATCAAACTACCTGATAACACTATAATTTTTCAAACCAAAACTCCCCGTTGTTACCCCACATTAAAAATATTGCGGATTAATAATGTGCCGTTCTCTGTCTTAAATTCAGCTGTTGCGTCTACTGGACTCCCCCGATGTGCATGTGTTATAGATGGGATTTTTTTTTCTTAAAATAAATGAAGAATTTTTAAAAAAAAATATTTAACGAAAATATAACAATTGATCAACTGTTTTAAAATGGTATTCATTGTCAGTATGAAGGCAACAACTTTGCAAGCAAACGGAATAACGCGTGTTAATTGTTAAATAGTTTTCTCTTTCAATGCTTGGATTTGTAATAATCTGAACTACATATATTTTACTTTTTCAGTGTGTGTTTTTGGTTTGGTGTTTTGCTCCAGCTCAATGGAATGGATCTAACATGATTTATAACCGTTTGATCAGACCCTTTGTATTACGTTATCAGACAAAAATAGACAAGGCCATTGATGATGCCACTGAAGTGGTTAAAGAAGGTATATATAGATTTATAAACATATATTCGGAGTTTTTTGTAACTAGTTGATACATACATACATGTACCAGTGTGTGTTTGTGCGTGTGTGTGTTTTGTGATGTTTTCTGTCAACTGCATCCAAGATTATTTATTCCAAGAGAAAAAACTTGCCATCTACGAACAATCTATAAACTGTTCTTTTTAAAAAATAGTTTCATTGAAAGTTTCAGTAAAAGGTCTCAGTTTACGGTCTCAAGATTGCCGACAAATTAAAGTGTGTGTTTTCTATTTCTTATATTACAAGGTTTGAAATGGATTTAATATGGTTGGGATTATTTTTCTTCACTTAACATTGTTTGTGGTTTAAATACCATAAATAAAATGTTCATATTAAGAGTAAAGTCATTTTGTAGTCAGATTATAGATTTATTTATTGGTTTGGCTTATAATGAACTGATATTTATTGTAAGATTTCAGGGATTTTTTTGGCCACTCACAGGGTCCGGTAAAGGGACCCATTCCAAATACCAAAAAGCATACATTTTTCCCAATTTTTGAGTAAAAATTCCCAAATGATCCTGCTTTGAGAAACTTAAGAAAAAGTGAAAAAACTTTATTTTTGGTGTAGCTTGTATATCTTTATAATAACCTGTTTTTATGCACATTTTGATTTATTCTCAATGAGGATCTGGTAGAATGAGAGCAACTCATGAAACAACTTTCTCAGATGTTTGTTTTGAAGCCAGTCTATGAAGATATTGTGTTAATGTCTGAGTGATTTGGTACAAATGAGTGACTACCAGCATGTATCAAAATAGTAAATATTCCAGGCAAAATATTTGATGTGCTGACAATGTGAAAATTTTTAAAGTTTTGTGAAAAATTTTCCCAAAATGTCGATTTTGTCAATGATTTTCCCAATTTCATCCCAAGGTCCCTTTCCCAAATTGGCCAGAAAAATCCCTGGATTTGTATCTCGTGGAAGAAGTTCAATAGCTTGATTTATAATACAACGCATACATGTACAATTTTAATTCAACTTGCTAGAAGCAGATGACCATATGAAATGGTGAAACTTGAATGCACATGTCTGTAAAAGTTAATCTCTTCCTCTCAAACTGCTTAATAAAATTAAGCCAAATTTGTTGAGGAAGTTCTTAGTTGATTTTGATTGAAACTGTTGTCTGACATGACTGTTTGATATCCAAGATGCCTGCCAAGTCACGTAGAGAAGACAGACAAACGGCTGATACTAATTTTTAATTGGAAAAAATTGTTGACATGTGATAGATAGTAGAGCTATAGCCATTTAACATAAGTAATAGGTTTTTTTTTTTAATTTAAAAAAAAATTTTTTTTTTTGGTTACTCAAGTTTCATGGATTTTTTAAATGATGTGTTATTTTAAGCCCATTATTGGAAAAACTTTATGCCAAATAGAACTCATTTTTGTATGAACGATCATAAGTTGATGCAGAAAAATTATGTCAAACATTGTTGCTCAAAATCTATGATGGCCATCATTACTGTAACAGGAAAGGGGAAAATGCAGCGGCCAAACCTGGACTTGAAACTGGGACCTTCCCAATACTTGCTGGATGCTCTACCAACTAAGCTACCCGACCACCTATCAAGCCCAGTCTGCACATTCCTCCCTACTTTTTTTTAAATCCCACTTTAAATCGAAACCACCAGGTACCACCCTGGGACCAACCATTTCCCAGGGTCAGACAAGCCCCCAAAGGGAAAAAAGCAAACACACCAGGACTCAAACCTGGGACCTTCTAAATACTAGAGTGATGCTCTACAGATGGAGCTACCTATCAAGCCCAATCCACTACATTAAAGATAAGACATAAATTGAAGATTTAATTTATGGACTAATTAAGTTGAAATTTCATAAACAAGAAGTAGATTTCCGTATATTTAACATATTTTACTATTTTCTGAATTTTTAGTTGACCTTGTTTTAACAGAATTTGTTATTCTTTCATAATCTTTCTTCTAGAACCATTAGGCTCAATCTATAGCAAAAAAATCCTTGGATGATGCCGTAATGAAATTGTTTCTCTCATGGCTATCCAGATTTCAAATACTGGTAACAAAAAGTGCCAGTTGAACTATATCTAGCCCTTTGAGTCTGTTGTATATTGATCAAAAGTTACACGCTTTTTTTCCCAGTTAATTTTGATACACACACATATTACCAACGTTTATTAAATAATTAAAGTACTGATTCAGGGCTCTCACTGGGCTTGATTTAGGGCCGAAATTGGGCCCCTTACCCAATGCAAAAAAGGCTGTTTTTTTCCCAATTGGAACCTAGATTTTTCCAAATTCAAAAAAAAAAAAAAAAAAAAAAAAAAAAAAAAAAAAAAAAAAAAAAAAAAATTGTGACATATCACATATCAATTTGTTTAAATTCGTACATAATACAGTTGAAACATTCTAATTCTATGACTGAGGCACAGTTGGAAAGGGCTATCAACAAATTCAGGGATACAAAGGACAGAATTTTACAGTTTTAAAACTGTGGTTGCTTACATATGAATGGTCATTAAAAAGTTTGCTCAATAAGATAGTTATTATATAAAATAATCTTTAATATAATAGATATAGTTATTAAAACAATTATTAAATAGTTTTTAAGCTCTATTTGATTTTTCCCAAAATCAGTCAAAATGATGCTGATTTTCCCAATTCCAAGGGCCCCAGCCCCATTCCCAAAATGAGCCGTGAGAGCCCTGTGATTGATCAAATATTTTAGTAAGGACTTCTGTCATATTTTCCTATGTTTTGTCACCATTACGTCAATAATATTAGGGCCCTAAAGAATCTTGTTAATTTTCAATTTTCTTGTATCTTTGGAATTTCAATTTTCTTATATCTTTGAAATAGAGCAAGTGGGAGGTTGTGGGTTCAAACCCTGACCGGGTCTAACCCAAGACTTGAAAGAGGGTAGTGGTTATTCTTTCGCCAAGCACTCGGCATAACGAAATGAAAGTCATGGTTCTTTCGGATGGGAACTTAAAATAAATGAGGTCCCGTGTCACAGCATGGCACAATAAAGAACCCTGCCGCATAATGCCATCAGCGCAACACACAGGCAAAATTTTGCACTTTTGTCTATAGCTGGTGATTCTCGATATAATATTCTTGACTGGGTCATTAAACATCATTACTCAACTCAACTCTGAAAAAGATACATAAATAAAAAAAAAAATTGGTAAATAAATCCGAAAAAACTTTTGAATTTGTGCACTTGTCTTTCATGAAAAAATAAGTACTAGTATATTATATAGATTTACATAAACATGCAATGCATTGAGTTTTAAATCTTAATGTCTATTTGTACTTGCATGTTCAAGAGGTCAATTAGTAGAATGGTGAATAAGATTTAATCCCTAATAATGATATAAATATAAACCATATATTACTCACTTGCTTTATCCATAAAATATACTGAGTTTGTTTATCTTTTGGATTTGAAATGTAATATAAATATATAATGGCTAATCTCGGAAAGATTCATGATTGAAGGTTTTTTAAAATTGTTGATAGAAAATATGTTATTACCTAAGGTATTTTAAATACAACATAACTTAATGCACATGTAATAATATTACTAATATTGGCACTTTGTGGTATTTTAATTGAAGGTAAAATTTACATGATTTTAAAATGTTTTTGCAAAGGAATTACAATAAAATGATTTCATTCATAATAATTAGCCAAACATATATTTCTTTATAAGGATTGGAATATTGTAATGAGGGTAATGTATGATTGATTGATTGATTAATGTCACATTAGAAAGTTTTAAGCTATTTGTGATGAAACAATTTTTACAGTGCTAGCACACTCATCTGCAATGTCAAAGATAAAAATCACAGACCACTTAGTTCATTATACTCAGCCAACCAGTAAAGGCCTATGATGAGGAAAAAGGTTTTCAGTTCAGTAGTCAAAACACATGGCTTTGTGAGGCCTTGAGTTTGAAGACTAAAATTTTAACAATTCAGCTGATGTGGCCTAGCAATATATGAAATAGTTTTCTAAATTTGTTAAGTTCCCATGTAATGTCCAGATTTAGTCAGTCAGCAAACTTAGGGAAAGGTGTAACAAAATATTTTAAAAAGTAGACTGACTTGAAAAGGAAAATGTGAACAAAAACATGGCATAGAAAATATCAGGGAATAGTAACATCCATAACTAAGTTTGCATCCAAATTTAGAGACTGGGACAAAGGTGCAACAGAGATTATAGGTCAAGACAGAAAAATATTTTTCCTAAACACTTATTCATTTCATTCATATTCATATATATAGTTATGATTTGCATGAATTTATGATGAAGAAAATTGATAAATGGATTGAATATTACTAGGTTTGGGATCTCTTATTGGAACTGTTCGAGAGCATGGTAAAACTTATAAAAAGAAGTAGTCCTTTATATTTTGGAAAAAGAAATTACTATATTTAGAATCTCAATTATGCATGAATTGGTTGGTAATTACAATGCACATCTTCTTTTCACAAGTTCTTGATAACTTGATTTTTAGTATTGATTATGTTATTCCTATGTGCATGAAGTTTTATGAATTATTTAAGCTATTTCATTTCTGTTGCATAGTAGTCAGTGAACAACAAACAGGGTCTGCCTTGAAAAAAGAATGATAGTGTAAACCATGCAAATAGCATTGAGTATTTAGTTTATGTGTGGAAACAGTGTAATGAATATTTTAAAACATGCTTGTCCAAATGGAAACAACACCGATTTCCTGCATGTAATTGTGCATCATGTCATATTTTGCAAGAATATTGTTAGGTTTTACCAACTATCACAAGAAAAAAGGTTCTCATGTGTATGTTGTCAGGGCTAGAGTAGAGTTATTAAAGAGACAAAAGTCCAACATATGCTGTGTAATATTCCCTGGCTCTGCCAATGGTTGTGAATCCAATAATACAATGGATTTTTTTGAAACATTTCTGAGTTAAAATTAATTGGATTGGTTTCTGTTGTGTTTGTTTCAGCTAAAAAAACGTAAATAATACATAGACAGTGCAACATACATGTACTGTTTTGGGAGTATTCTTTTTATTAGACACACAATGATAATTAACAGATCAAGTTTAAATTCATTGTTACAAGTTACAGTGTTTTAAAAGAGTTCTGGCCCTTAGAGTATATAGGAAAATGGAAAGCACCTTTGTATCTGCACATTTGTATGACATTACTGATAAGATTTATTACTGAGATGTATCTAGGAATACATGGAAATTATTCATTTATCCTTATTCTTTGTTTTTTTGGCATTATGATGATATTTAATTTTATTTCTGTATTGTGTAAAAAAGTCTTTGGTTTAGCCAAGAAAGCTACAAAGCATGGTAAGTTTGCCACATGTTTATCACATGACCCAAGTTACCCTGTAAATCAACCTGACCAGTTTCTACATGTGCTTGACCTGTGCCGCTGTTGTGGTGAAAATTTTAACATTTTGGATGTTACTTTGTTCTTTTGATTTTGGAATAATGTAATCAGTGATTTTGCTATGGTTTTTAAAAACTACCTTCCACCTTTCAGACTGGGAAAATTTGGACCTTTTTTATGTCACATATTACACTCAGAATTTTGAAATTCATTGCAAAGATTTTATATTGTGACAATATCTAACATTTTTTGTCTTTCAGAACAGTTTTGGACAACTGGATTTAACTTAAACTATTTGATTGTGTGTCATTGTTGCCTTTTGGGGAATTTTAGTTGTCAAATTGGGAAAATTTTGTCTTATTTCTCAAGGGGAAACTACCTTTATATTCGGTAGTAATTTTAGGCAAACAAAACCACTGGTAATAATGTTTTTAAAAAATTATATTTTTGAAAATGTGAGTATGCTAATCTTAGTCCTTTTTATGACCTGATTGACCAGGTCATTACTGATAGGGATGCCACTGGTATGTGTTACCAGATTTCCTTTGAATTAGATGTACAGGTTTATCATTATTTATAACACATAACAGGAATTTTTACTGTTTGTTGGATGGAGAATCAAGCAAAGTCTTTTCTTTTTGCTTACAGCAATTCTGTTAAAATGCCAACTCCATGCCAAATTTCTAGCTTCAAAAACCTGTTATATTGCCATCCTTAAGCTTTGAAGTGCTTCAAATTCAGTGATTTTACCACTTGGCTACCATTTAGGTAGTATTTGAAACAATATGAATAAAAAGAATATTATCAGATATAAGTTTTAGCATTAAGTGATTGTTGACATAATTTATCGCTTTTAGAGAATAACTTTTAAAATCATAAACACCCCCCCCCCCCAAAAAAAAAAACAAAACAAAACAAACAAATAAATAAATAAATTTAATAAAAATAAACAAACAAACAAATAGATATACAAATAAAAGCAGATCATGTTGGGTTTTTGTTCATTTTTTACATATTTTTTTCTCCTGCAGTGTGTATTGTGATTTTACATTTATTATTGTAATGTCTTCCCTCATACCAGACTGCCAGTAAAACTTGTTAGTACATATATCCTTATTGGCCGTTGTTAAATTTAAAAAGTACTAGTTCTTTAGTTTGTTGAGATTGGAGAGTTAACTTTGGTAAAACATTGATTTTTGGAATTTCTGCTTACCATATATATATATTTTTTTTACAACATCTCTGTTTATTGCACACAATCATTCTTAAGCAGCACTGGTCAAAGACAGTAGTTTATCAAAACTGGATCTTGGTGTGGGCTACTGTTTTGTTATTTATTTTTTAATCATGCCAGGTGTGATCAACAAACTAAAATTTTTCTTAAGATTTCTTAATTTATTGGGTTTGCATGTTTTTAGATACAAAGTTGTAAGCTTAAAAGAAGTTATGAAAAATGTTGATGATTATCTCCCTTGAGGACAGGAAATGTCCTAAAATAATGACATGTTTTCATTATTACTTGATTATTAGTATTGAATTATAAAGATCAGTTGCTTCAATGTTAAAAAGAAGTTATTTTTATTCCTCCTCAGAGGGTAAAAATCATATCAGTTGTCTCCCCTTGCAACTTCTCTTGTTGAGAAAATTAATTTTTTTTTTGCTTTCCCATTGCATCTTTCAAGTAAGAATTGTTGAATATGTGACATGCTTGTCTTGTAGCCTAACAGCATATTGTTACTATCTTCACCTCACATCATTTCATTTATAATAGCACAAATCACATTTTTATTATCAATCAATCATAATTATGCAGGTTTATTTTAATTTTCGTTTTTGAGTTATTAAGAAGTGGTATATATTTTATTGCCATATTGCTTCCTTGTTGATTCATAAACAGTTGTTGTTTAAATAAAATCTGAATTGTAGCAAAGGAATCCTGATTATCTTTGTCAAAAAATGGTCAGACCTGGCAATATTATCTTCTACCTTTTCCAGAAATTTTAATTTTGAAATTTAGATTGATTATTTAATAGTTGTCAGTTTTTTTGGTTTTTGTTTTAATTATTATTTGTTTTAATCAGTTACAATTTTTAAAAAGTATGTTTATTTTCTGCATGTTTTTGGTTACGTCTTAAAACATTTTTTTGCCTTTGTTCAATTTGTTGAAACAATGGGAGAAAAATTTTAATCACTATTTTTATCATTCTTTTATTGCCTGATTTTTCATTCTCAAATTTGTTTTCATTTCATCAAATAAACATGTATCTGTGGTAAAAAGCAATTTTGTCAGCTGGAATTAACTGTTTTCAGTCACTGTTTGTTGAGAGTGAATTGTGTTTAATTTTCGTAGAAAATTCAATAAACTTGAATACAATTTGGAAATTTTCACTTACCTGAGTCTACTTGTAATGGCAAATTCATATGTACATCCAATATTACCATGAAGTATTTCTGCACACAGTAAAAAGTTGTCGCTCACTTCCGGTGTAAACACCACCATTTTCGACATGTAAAATCCCTGTAGAAACAACAGTTTCATCTCTACAGAAATATTCTTTGGTTATCGCAGATGTGCATAGTGATTTTCAGTTACAACTAAATTCAAGTAAGTGAAAAATACCAAACATAATTCATATTACCGGTAATTTGATTTTCTATAAAAGTTTTGCATAATTCACTGTCACAAACACAATGACTGAAACTGTAGTTCTAATTATATCGACAAAATTATGCTCAAATTTTCATACTCCATTGGAACCCTAAAATTATTTGAATAATTCCCAAAATATTTTGAATTCTGTAAAATTTGCCTTAATATCAATATTGACATCAGATAGAATTGATAAAAATGTTTGATCAATTATTACATGTATTATTTATGATCTTTCTTTTTTTTTCATTGCTCTTAATATGATGGCTTATCAGGGCATTATGCACTTAAGTATTCAATAAACCCATCTAGACCTTCGTAAATGTTTATATTATTTAATTTACAATTATTTTTGAGTTGTATTATCTAAATAATGAACTCTATTAACCAGAATGTTGTATTATCTAAATAATGAATTCTTTTAACCAGAATGTGGAATCCCAGTAAAAAAAAAAAGTCTTTATTGTTTTTTGGCTTTAGATGTTGTCTTTTATAAGTTTTTGTCATGCCCATACAGTTTAGTTTTTTGAAGATAGATAATGCTTTGCTTAAAAAATTTCGACAATTAATTTTTTTCTGTGTGCACCACCTTTGAAATATGTAAAATTTTGCCAGTTTTTATGACTAAAAAGGTAATGTTTATTTTTTTTATTTATTTTCAGTTGGCGGTGTTGCTGAAGGTCTTGCTAATGAAGCTGCTTCAGACGCAATAAGAAGGAGAGTTGTTGGAGATGACGGCAAGCAAGATTAAACAGTTCTACAGATTTATTAAATATATCATGGCTGGCGTTATTTTGTTAATTAATTCAATTTAACTGTTATATGTCTAGATTTTTATACAATATTTTCTCTATTGACTATTTATCTTTGTTTATTTCATCCCTAACCGTAAGATTTTTGGGATTTATTGTTTTTTTGTTTTTCTCTCATATGGAATAATCAAAAGCCTGTTGGTTATTTTGTGATGACATTGCTGAAGTTCACAACGTCCGAGATATATTGTCTCTAGCCACTGGATAAGTTGGTATACCCCAATGCAGGATTTTTGGGGGCGTTACCGAAAGGTTCAAAATGTAGGATCTGGAATTTTTTCTCTAATTATTTACTGGTTTATGGTGTTAAGTGAAGTTTTTTTTTAATCTCTTTTTAATTGATAAAATTAATCGCATACAAACAGCCTTTGTGTTTATTTGAAAGTGGTGGATTGAGTACAGTGTACTGTAGTTAGAAGTCTGAGAACAGTTGATTTGTCATAGGACGTGGATAATAACTGGTTATTGGGCCAATTTTTCAAATTAAATATCTAGAGTAAGTATTCGTTTGTATATAAGTACTTGGACCAGTTAATGGGATCTTAAATCTAGAGTTTGTATCAGTTTGTAACTCTTGCAGTTTGTGGTATTTTTTCTGAAAAATCAAAAATCATTGGAAAATTTAAATGGGAATTTGGTTTTGCAATATTTTCAATTTTGTTATTTTTTTAAGAAAAATGCACCTCTCTTTGATGTATTTTATGGTAAATTATTATAGCATCATATTTAAATATATATATATGTACAATATACCAACATCAACAAATTGTCTAAGGGATATTAATTATATCTAGTCTATTTGTATTTATATATTTTTACTCTCTTATGTGTCAACTAGATCAGAAGGTTTAAAAATTTTTGATGGTATTTTATCTTGTTATCCAGTCACTTTACATCATATGGATTGTTGTAAATTGTATATAGTCCAGCTTCTATTTTATTTACATATGCAGTCATAGTAAACTATTGAGATTTTTTTGACGAGTTTTTTTTTTCTTTTTGAAAGTTTTTTGTCTGTATGGTAATTGTTACTTGTGTACACAGGAAATATTTCAATAACCTAGCTTATAGTTAAGAAGCTGAATATGGTGTTACATCATATTTTTATTCTCATGTAAGAAGTAATAAATTACTGCAACACGCCTACATGGTTCTAATAAGGATTAGAGCTGTTTATTGTAAAAGATAACTTGTTTCAGCTTCAGTGCTGTGATTGTAAAATTTCAAAGCTACATTTAGTAGCTACCAAATCGAATGTCACCTATTCTGTTGTTAAACCTTGTTTTCTTGAGATCTTTTATCATGGACATAATATTCATTTTGAATTTATTTGATTTCTCAATTTATAAGACATGTTGTTATGTGCTCGTCCTTTCACAAGCAAGCTTGACAAGACATTTACATGTAACAGTGTTGTTAATTAATATATCCTGAAAGTGCTGATTAATCTTAGTGCTAATTGCCAAAATAAAAACAGAATAACCTTGTAAAGGTCCAGATGGCATACCCTACTACCGACAGAATTTTGATTTTAATTTTGCCAAATCTTATTAAAAAACTACTTAACCATAGGAAAGAAATTTAGAATCAACAATTTTTAAAGATTCGTTCAATGTCATGGTTCCTTTTCTTGGTAGATATTACTTGGTTTGTCAGAAAAACTTTTCTTACAACTTTTTTGCTTCATTCTTAAGTTCAAAATCTCAAGTTGAAAAATATGCTTTTTTTTTTTTTTTTTTCCTGATGTTGCTGATATTTTCAAGAGTTTAAGTGTTGATTTTCAGATTTTTGTGATGTCTAACTGTATACTTGATAGTTTTTCCTCTACATAGCACATTGTGTATATAATGTGATTGTAGCATCTAGACATTCCCTTATAACATGTACCTGTTATATCATCACATAAGTTTGTTTGATTTTTTTAAATAATTTATTTCAAAGTCAGTTTTTGTTTCAATTTGATGTTTCAGAAAAATAGAAATACAAAATGACTAAAATTTGTAGCCAATGAAAATTTGATGGTTTAAATAATTAAAACTAAAGACTTAGCAATTTTTAAAATATGTTTTTGATACTTCAAAAAAAAATACATTTTACAATCCAATGTATTACATGTATTTGTTTCTTTAAGTATTGTTCAAAAACAAACTTGGCTGTCAGTTGTAAGATACAAATGTATAGCAATTCTGGTAATTCACATTTCACTAATTGTTTTTGACAATTAGAAATAAGTAAATATATTTTATCATAATTTATTTTTATCTTGTTAAGGATCTGACAATATTGATATCAAATGCTCAACCCCTCAGGGTAACTGTTTTGCTAATAAAGATGTGTAAGAAAATGTGTAACAATGTATAGCAACTTAGAGATTCTATTAGCTATGTACATGCTTTTGTTGACACTTGTTATTTAGTCCATGCTTGTAATATGAGATAAATTGTTTTTGGTCCAAGAATATTTGATTGCTATAAAAGAATAGATCATAGTTGAAGTACTGGTATAAGGGTCTGTTGCTGTTGTTTAGGTGGCTTTCAAGCAATTTTACCATTTTTTCTGCTAAAGCAATTTGATCCATGGTTGCTTCTTGGGTATCCCTAATTGTAAACTGATGGGTCAATATCCCTTTTTGGAATACATGTACTTGAGACCCTCATTACCAGTTACCTTTCCTCCTGTTGTACTTCAGGCTTTTTGTCTTCAAACTTTTTATTGACCAATTAAGGATTTAATGGACCCATTTAGGAGCTGTGCTATTATCAACTCTGTGAGATCACTTAGATAGTTACAGAATATCCTGAGAATTTTTTGTATACATATAAAGCTGTGTGGTAGTTGAGATTGTCTTTTTATTTATGCTTGAGTGACTATTTTCTAACCTGGACCAAAATCATTACCAAGAAATTTGTGCATGTATAGATAGATATGGTAGGCTATCAGATAAGGGTCTGCATTTGTTGTCATGTGGTATGCTAGTTACACATTAAAATTAATATTGGAGTTTATACACATGTTTTCAAATATAGTAGACTATCTGTATATTGTATAGTGCTATTTAAAGTTTATTGTTGTAAAAATTTTTATTAATTCCTTGATATTAATTAATCCAATAGAATTATACTCCATTCTCTTGTCATATAACATGTACATGTGTATGGCTTGCCTGTATTGTGCCGATGGTATCATGTGCAATATGCTAAATATGTTGTATTTATTCAGTACCTAAATTTGTAAAAACGATTTTTCTGAAAAGTCATCCATACTTAACATCGAAGAATTCTACATTTCTTAGCTATTTTTTGCAATGAACATTATGATAACTTGTAATTCTTCTTAATTAAATTTGCAATTTCCTGTTTATTTTAGGCATATTATTATGACATCAATTAAAACGTTCTTTAGTTCATCTTTTCAGTAGGAAATTTTAATAAGAAACAGAAACTACTTTTCTTTCATATTCTATAATTTCATTGCGGTATTTAGTTTAAGCTACATATCATGATTTTGTCACAATGCAGTTAAAGTCTCTTATTTTTTAAAAACATTATTATTATTATTATAACTATTTATTATTAATTTTTTTTATCTATTTATTTATTTTTATTATAATTATTATTATTATTTTTTTGCTGTTGTTATTTGTATTTATTTTGGTCTCATTTTTCATAGCTGCTCGTTCAGTATATTTCATGATATGTAAGAAAACCGAAAAAAATCTTTCTTTTTTTTTCTCCATTTATAAACATCCTGCACAGATATTATTCAATCTTCCAATCATTATCTGATTTTCACAAATACTCTTCTTCCATTCATTTTACATAACATAGATTTTTAAATTTACATGTTTATTTCTCTGAGTTTGACATTTGCAATCTGATTGCTTGCCACCAACTATGTCCATAAATTTTTACATGTTTAATTCATGAGTAAATTTTAATACAATGTTTATCAAAATTTCTATGCATTTTCCGAGGTAAAATTCACCAACTCAAATTCATAAACATATGTCTTTCTTTTTAATTCTCCCACTTTTAATTTTAATTTAAATTAATGAATTATTTTGCTCATTTTTGGAATGAATTGAAATTGTTATGCATTAAAATAATTTATTTAGATTTTTTCAGATCTATAGATATTTTTTTTCATTTTATACATACTCCGACAATTGAAATCTGGATATTCAAAATTTAGTTCATTACCACATTTACTGAACTATTTTACAATGTGGTATTTAACTAGGAAAGATTTTCTATCGTTAGTTGATCTTGCTGTTAGAATTTCATTGTATTATAGATTTATGAATGCATGACTTTAATAAAACATTGACATGTTGGTGATTTCTATTTTGTATTTCTGAAGTTTAAATATTAACTACTGTGATTATAAATTCTTGATAAAATTATTTATTTAAATTTTGAAATCTGTTAATAACCTGGTTATTGGATTATTCCTGTATATTACATTAATAAATCTTTACAAAATTTCTCATTTTTGTTGTTTGTTATTTTTATAAATTTTAATTGTAAAGGACTATAGTATAACAAGAAAAAAATCTTTATTGGAATACCATCTTACAAATATGAACTATACAGTATATATATGATACAATTGTGTTCTGTTATTATAAGTGATAGCCGTAGAGTGCTTGTTCATATGTGGAGATCAGGGTTTGAACCTCTGCTTGGTCTGACCTGGTAGTGACTGTTCTTTCGCCAAGCACTCGGCATTTAGAAATGAAAGGCACTAGGTCCTTCAGAAGAGACCTTAAAAACTGATGCTTAGTGTCAGAACCCTCCCTGCACATTGCCCTAAGTGCACTGCAAAGGTAAAAGTTTCTGGTACTTCACCTATAGCTGGTGACATCTAAATATAAGTGAAAAAATCTTTACTTTGACGTAAAACTAATCATATCTTTATAAGTTTGTGTGTTTAATATATCAACAGTTAATAAGTTATCATTCATAGAAGAGTTATAATTGATGAATATGTGTATTTGATCTACTGCCCCAGCTAGAAGATCACGGCCCCTATCAATGCTTAAGTTTAATCCCACTCTGGCAGATTCTAGCGTCAGAAAATAAAGTTGGTGGTTTTTTTTTCAGAGTACTCATACTTCCTCTACCATCCAAGAACTAACCACCTCCAGATATGTGAAAGAATCTTGGAAAAAAACACCATTTCTCAACATTTTCTTCTACATTTGACTTTCTATGTCAAAAAACTATCAATAAACTCCATTTATGGCCCAACAGTTTTTTTCAGGGTACTCATACTTCCTCTACCATCCAAGAACTAACCACCTCCAAATATGTGAAAGAATCTTGGCAAAAAACACCATTACTCAACATTTTCTTCTACATTTGACTTTCTATGTCAAAAACACTATCAATTAAACTCCATTTATGGCGCTACAGTAAACATATACATCCAGCATTACAAATTCCTTTGAAGGACTATTATCTACAGGTAAGTTACACTAAAGCAACACTTTTTACATCTCTAGGTAGTGTCGGTATATTTAATGTGAAATTTATTTAAGTTCGATTAAAGCAAGTTGCAAATTTACATGTAGTTTTTGCATTGCCTTCTATCTTAATTTAAATGTACAATGTATTTGTGTGATGTATATGCCATATTTCTAGCCTCTATTCTGATTGGAAAAATAACAAATTAAACTGCCATCATCTACTATGCTAATTTTTTAAAATCTTTTGAACACTGTCCTGATAGAGGCAACGATATATAATTACAGATAATTTTGTAACAACTTGCCCACTATTATTGTAATATATCTGTATCTTGGCAACATGAAAACAAACAACATATACATTTGAAATATTTATTATATCTTTATTCATATCCTCATTTTTTTCTTTTACTTGAATATGAACATACAACAGACATCCATCCTTATTCTTACAGAAATATCAAGCAGTATACATCTCATTTAGGCCCTACACATTCATATATCAGAACATTATTTACCATTCTTCTGAGATTTTCTGTACAGCTTATTTCATATATAATGACCATCCTATATATTCTCATTAGTCAAGTAAAAATAACAATATTAATCATAAATGAGTTTGATAATAGGAGACTTGGTCCAATTATTTTAACATGTAATTAAACTAAAATAGAAAATACATATTTTTCATATCACAATGATTTTTCTAATCAAAATTATTATTATATAAAATTATTTTTAAAAAGGGTATTTGCAAGCTGATATGTTGATACACTTAAAACATACATTAGTTAAACTGCACGGAGACTGTTGTGATGACACGCAGGTGATCAATGGAGTTATTCCCCTTGTGTTAAGCAGATGGAACCTTGAGACTGTTATGAAAAAAAAGATACTATATGTCAAAAAGATATCAGGGTCCACTAAATTTAATTTGCAGTTAATTATAATTTATAAAATTATAACTGGTGTTCTTTAATGATTCGAGTTTAAGATTTTGATAAAGTTTCAATATTTGAAGTTGTCTAAAAGGGAAAAAGTTAGCATACATGGAATATGATGATCTTAGAAATCATTTGTAGTAAATGACTATGGTTTTAGAAAATTCCAAATAAATTATTCTATTTGAATTTATAATGTCCTATAAACTTTTGCACTTAATAAAAATGAGCAAATTATTTTATTTGAGCAAATCATAATAAAGTCATTCTTTGATATTTGATACAGATAGAATTTAAACAAAACTTTTCACACTAATCTTTACTTTCTTTTTTCTAGCTTAAAAGCTGAGATCTATCTACATAGCTATCTGACAGGTATTGCTAGTTATAAATTAATACTTTGATTTATATTAAACTCAGCAGTTGGTTGCTTATGTGCATTAAGTAATCCCAGCAGTTTAAACCTCATAATCTCTCTCTCTCTGTGTCTATCTCTCTCTCCCTCTTTAAATCTTAAGTCTTGATATAAGTGAAATATTCTTGACTGGGATGTAAAACCCCATTTAACCAACCAATCATCTCTCTCTCTCTCTCTCTCTCTCTCTCTCTCTCTCTCTCTCTCTCTCTCTCTCTCTAACACACACACACACACACACACACACCTGCACACTCGCTATCACAGATCATTTTGTGTAACACCAGATAACAATTTAACACCAGACATATAGGTAGACACAAAATAAATTTCTGTACAAGACATGTGATTTACATGCAACTGTGTGCATTTGCATTTAGTAAATGAAATAATAAATAACAAAATTACACACACACACACACACACACACACACACACACACACATATATATATATATATATATATATATATATATATATATATATATATATGTGTGTATGTATGTATATGTATGTATGTATGTATGTATGTATATATAGGAGGTACATAATGGTTACAACTAGAAAGAAATCATATTCAAATATTCAATAATAAAAAAAAACATCAAATTCCAAAATGTGGAGATAAAAATGGTTGTTTACATAACTGTTTATCCCACAATTGTATCAATATAAATTTTCAAAATGTCTTCCTCTGATTAATGTATTTAGATTTTTATATTTTCAAATAAGATGAAAAAATCATTATAAGTCTTCGAAAAAAAACAAGTAAAACAAAAATTCCATGAAACTGGATGTCTCTCCTGTCTACCCTTACAATGCTTGTTCCAACTTATTTTAAAAATTGTGGCATGGAACAATCTGAAATTAAAGGCATATTAATTTGACCAGAAAAGCTAGATACAAAATTTTAGAACCATCTCTTAAATTTGAATTGAGTTTATTTCTTTACTCACAAAATTGAATAATAAATAAGTAATTTATATCACTATAAAAATTTTATTCTATTTCTTCTTCAGAATTTGAATTACCAGTTTATAGATTTGATTGTACAATAAATCAACAATCTACCGGATTTTGATTTTTAACAATAGTTTTTTCTAGATACATGTATTATACTGGTACAAAAAATACATAAATAATAAATATATATATACAACACTCCTCCAAGCTAGTAAGCTGATTTAACAAAAAATAAACTTTCATACAAAATAAATAATCTTTTAGTCATTAACAATTTATAAACAATAAATTTAACATTTTTCTACCTACTATACATATTCTACACTAAATGTACACATACAAACACTTGACAGTGATTTCAAAGACACAGAACAATAATTTTTTTCCTTGATTTGAACGTTTTTCCTTCAGTTTCCAATATTTTTTTGGAATACCATAAAACCTTGTTATAATGCCCTCACAATTTCTTTAACATCTCACTTATTGCCAGTTTTTTAAAGTCCCAAGTTTGATTTTGCTGTCAAATTGACATATCTCTCTATTTAACGCAAACCTTGAACTGGACAATTTGTGGCAGATTAACAAGGTCTTGACGTAATTCAGAGAGAAAAAAAAATTTAAAAACAACACTGATGGAAGCTTGGTTCTTTTTTTGCAATTAAAATTACAAGTACATATTTATTGTATCACAAAAATGCTAGAAAGTGATCAACTTTGTGAGCAAACAAATTCATAAATTTCAGTTTTTTATAACATACCAAATAGCAGGTTATTTTTGCAAGATAAATTTTTGTTGTAATTTTGCAGTCATATTTAAATTGTGGAAATAAAATTCCTTAAAAAATATCTGTCAGTCAATTCACCTGATGCTTTTTCTACTTAGTATTATGAAGGTTATGAGTTCATAATTTACTGATCCATTTTCAGTGAGTAGTTAACACACTATCTCACACTGTCAGCAGAGTATAAGTACATGTATTTTGTTTTAAATATCAAGAGGTTTGAAGTTTTGTTATCATTTACTTGATAACAACTGATTATTTAATGTAATTGATTCAATGGTTATAGAATATGGGATTAATCAAGACCAAAGACTGACATTGGGCCTTATGTGCCAGCAACACAAAGAGGTTAGGTGAGGTAAGGTGAGAAAGACTGACATGTGGAGCACATGCCTTTAAAATAAATACTGAAGACAAATGAACATTATCTTTCTTTTTCCAATGGTCATTCATATTATTCTGCATGTACTATTAAGTGAGATATTAAATGGAGATTTATGAACTTTTATTTAAATTTCTAAAACTGTATGGTTTGAAAATTAATAAAAATCAAATTAGCCAAAACAAAATCTCAAGTTGTTAAAATTTAGTATTTCAAAAAATTATATTCAACCTTTTTATGCAAAAATTTGCCAAATTTTAATACCGCCAAAATAACCTGCTATATGTTATGTTGCTATCACTAGCACTTTGACATAAACTCTCCTTCTTTGAAGGGAAAACAGTGAAACTATAATAAATCTTTACAATTTTCAACAAACACACATATGGCAATGTTTAAATGACTTTTTTGTCTGTAACTGTTTATTTTAAACTTGTCTGTTCTTTACAGACACACTAACTCTGGATCCGCACATACTCATACAATTTCTCCATTCTCGTTAATTCCTATTCTCTGTTCCTGGGATTTCATATGGAAATTTTTTTCAATGCTCTGAAAACATTGCTTTCACTGGATGGAATAAATCTGCATAACCATTCCATAGAAAACTGCTTTAAATAACTACTAATGGCCAATTAAACTTTTAATCATTGCTAGCTTTTTTCGAGATCTTCCATACAACGTTTCATGTAAGTCTGTATGTCGGACATTTCTGTCACTGAACCACAAACTAATTCGTAAAATATCTGCGGCCATAATTTTAATAATTCATTTCTTTTTCTGTCTGTAAAAATGGCTTCTTTTGCTATTTCATTTATGTAACTTTTGGCAAAAGCTTTTTTATTGGAAGAATCCTACAAAATTTAAAAAAAAATAAACAGAATCAAATAAAACATTTATATATTTGTTATCATTAAATAACTAGATACTTCTTGACTCAAGAGAATTCTTAATACAAGGATGATGAGGGGTCATTTGTTTGAACCCTGGCTGTGTCGTACAAAACATTAAAATTTGAGATATTGCTTACCTGCCTGGGGTAAAAATTAGGAGGAAAGAGCAGAACTCGGCGTTAGGATAATGAACAGGGTGAGTGGTATGCTTATTTGCAGCATATTGATTTGGTGAGCTAGCACTTTACTGAAAGTTGCCCTGAATGTGTGCTAGTACAAAGCAGGTTTTTATATATACGTTCAAGATCTAAAACGTAGACAAACTTAGATTAAGCCATATTGATTGATAATCTTGCTTTCATAGACAAGAGGCCCAATAGGGCCTGTGATGCTCAACTGGCTGCATATGTAAGAAAATGTTTGTTTTTGATTGTAATGCTGTTTAAGGTTCAACTCAAGAATATTTCACTTATATGGAGACTGTCAGTTTTGGAAATGGTTGAGGACACTGGAATATCGGAGAAAACCACGACCAAGCAACAAGTTAACTGACAAACTTTCAAAGATGAAGTGCTAGTGCCACTTGGATATATGTGCAATGTCAGGGGTGAGAGGCGCTGTGATTCGTAACATCGAATGCTTAAGACCACTCGGCCACTGTGGCCCCTGTAAGACAATGTGATGTGGTTACCATAATTGGTTCATCAGCTAAAGATGGCAAATAAATTGAGCTTATGACCATTTTTGCTTCAATGAAGCCTACTTTGCAACACACACATGCAGGCATGCTTCGCTATGCCATAAACTCAGCTGGGTTTAGCCAGTTGAGCTTAGAATGGATCCACAATGGCTATTTTTGTTTTTTTTTTATACATATATATCTAGTAACAATGGGCATCTTGGACTGGTTCAAACTTTTTTCAGGCCGATGTAGGATCCTTCCACATGAAATTTGGTTCCAATTCGCCTGGTGGTTTTAGAGGAAAAGTTTTTTACTAAATATTACATATAATTTGCATATTTCTTAAAAATTGGGTCAATAAAAATTTTCTCATAAATAAAACATTATATATTTTGAATCCAACACAGTATACTTTCTATATTTAAAATTTGAGCTCAATTGGTGGAAAAAAGGATCCACAATGACCATTTTTTGTTGTTTTTTTTTTCTATTTTTAGTTATGAGGGCAATCTTTGATGTCAGGCGGGGTTGCCTGATACAAACTTTAGTCAAGCCGACATAGAGACCTTCCACACAAAATTTCATTCCAATTTGCCCAGTGATTTCAGAGGAGAAGATTTTAAAAAGATTTCGCTAAATATTACACCTAATATGCATAATTCTTGGAAATCAGGTCAACGAAAAATTTCCCACAGAAACCATTTAAATATTTTGAATCCCTCACGATATACTTTGTATTTCAAATTTGAGCTTAGTTGGTTGAAAAATGGATCCACAATGGCCATTTTAGTGTTTTTTCTATTTATAGTAACAGCGGACCTTTCACACCAAATATGGTTCTAATTGGCCCAGTGGTTTTAGAGGAGAAGATTTTCAAAGAATTGATTAAATATTACACCTCATTTGCATAATTCGTAAAAATCGGGTCAACGAAAAATTTCTCAGAAAAACCTGTTATATATGTTGAATGCCCCGCTATATACTCTTTACATTTCAAATTTGAACAAAACTGGTTAAAAAATGACTCAACAATAGCTATTTATGTGTTTTTGCTATTTATAGTAACAGCGGCCATCTTGGATGTTGGGCGGGGTCGCCTGGTACAAACTTTAGTCTACCCCACCTAGGGACCTTCCACACCAAATATGGTTCTAGTTGGCTCAGTGGTTTCAGAGGAGAAGATTTTCAAAGAATTGATTAAATATTACACCTCATTTGCATAATCCGTGAAAAATCGGGTCAACAAAAAATTTCTCAGAAAAACCTGTTAGATATGTTTAATGCCCCGCTATCTACTCTTTTCATTTCAAATTTGAACAAAAACGGTAAAAAAATGACTCAACAATGGCTATTTATGTGTTTTTGCTATTTATAGTAACAGTGGCCATCTTGGATGTCGGGCGGGGTCGCCTGGTACAACTTTAGTCTACCCCACCTAGGGACCTTCCACACCAAATATGGTTCTAGTTGGCTCAGTGGTTTCAGAGGAGAAGATTTTCAAAGAATTGATTAAATATTACACCTCATTTGCATAATTCGTGAAAAATCAGGTCAATGAAAAATTTCTCAGAAAAACCCGTTATATATGTTGAATACCCCGCTATCTACTCTCTACATTTCAAATTTGAACAAAAACGGTTAAAAAATGACTCAACAATAGCTATTTATGTGTTTTTGCTATTTATAGTAACAGCGGCCATCTTGGATGTCGGCTGGGGTCACCTGGTAAAAGCTTTAGTCTACTCCACCTAAGGACCTTCCACACCGAATTTGGTCCCAATTGGCCCAGTGGTTTCAGAGGAGAAGATTAAAGTTTATGCAGGCACGCACGCATGCATGCACAGACAAACGGACACACAGACACACACAAAACCATGCCATAAACTAGCTGGCCATAGCCAGTTGAGCTAAAAATAGCTGAAATCTAGATGCATGCAAAAGCTGATGCAACATTAAACAACTATTCAACAAACCGGGTTATTAAGTTGTTAATGTGTTATCAACTAAGACTGAGTATGCCAAACTTTTAACACATACTTCTAACTTACTTCAAATAGAAGCAAAGTTCCTGTAGCATGTGCAAGAATTCTGTTAAATTTCAAACAAATCATCTTATCTTGTTAGGGCTTGTAGGTTTTTTCGTTTTTTTTTTTTTTTTTTTTTTTTTTTTTTTTTTTTTTTTTTTTTTTTTTTTTTTTTTTTTTTTTGGCCAAATGGTCTCAGACCAGTAGCTTATGAACTTAACTGTTCTTAAATAAAACTTTGTGATGCAGGACAAATCTCTTTAATAGAAATGTTGTTCCTAAAAATGGGTTGACGACTCAAATGGTTGGGTTGCTAAAACAGTGTGGGAAAAAGTTTATAAATATTTCCACATAGCAAGGGAAATATTTAAATATTCCATGAAGTTTTAAGATTCTTGGTTGTAAAATTGAAGTTGATTTTCACAAAATAAGATCTCTCTGTTTAAAAGAATGATAAAAAATAATACATGTAATATGAAAATATTCTGCAAAGTTTTCAGAATCTTGGTTTTAAACTGTGAATGATGATTTTGCAGAATAGCAACCTGCCTAATATTCACCATTTTATAAGCTGATTTGCACATGGCAAAAAACTTAAGGTTTAGGAAAAACCTGTTCGAAAAGAAATTCTGGAGGTCTAAAACTTGAGACCATTGCAATTGTATAACCCTGAATGATGCCAAAATATTTTCACAATTAGAATCCAGTAGTACATGTAAATGTAACATGTATACATATTTATTATAATGAGTACATGTATTAACAGTTAAGTGAAATAATACCTGTTGTTTACTCGATAATGAGTCTGGTGTTTGATATGTTAGTCCTGACCTTCCAACGAATTCACCTTGTGATTTGTCTAATTTTCCTTCTAACACCTTTTTACTTTTCTCATCGCTCATAGCAAGCAGCTGTTTCCGCCTTTAGAAGAAAATATGCAAAAATCATGTTACAGTAATTAATGTCACAGATAACAGGTAAATTATATCAACATAACAACTTTTAGCTGACTGATGCCAAAGTAATAAGGTGCCACTACTGATGATTTGAAAAATTAACACTAAAACTGAAAACTATAGACTTTTTTGCTTACCAAAAAGCATATTTTATTTATTTATTTATTTATTTATTTATTTATTTATTTTTTTTCAATTTTGAAAATGAAAATATCATTATCATTGCTAAAGCAAAAAGAACTGATATCTAAAATCTCTATGTCTACTTACTACTTATTCTAGTTCAAAACATTTCACAAAATCTTTTTTTCCCCTCAGTTTTTATAAGAAACATGATTGATGCACAAATCAACAGAATGTACATAAATCCCTCCATGGATGGAGTACCAAACCATCACAAAGTTAAAACCTGCTATTTCTACCAGTTACATTTATTTGACTAACTAAGTAGACTAAAGCATTGTAAAACTTCTTTTTCAATGTATATATAAATACACAACACAATGTGGTCAGGATTGAACTCATTACCCTTCCGTTACCAGTTTATAGCCTTAACCACATTGTTATTACCCTCTTAATAATTATTCAAATTTGGAATGTTACCATGGAAAACAGCAACAAATAATTTGAAACAACTACATGTTATAACTGTATTTGTATCCCCAGCTTTTAAGCATATATGCTTGAGACTGATTCAATAAAAATCCTGTACCATGTTAGTATCAGATTGTGCAATAGCAATATACACCAGTGCCACATAATATACCGAGAGAGAGAGAGAGAGAGTGTGTGTTTGTGTGTAAGTAAAAGAGAGAGAGGGGGGTTCTAAAATGACTGTGTAAGTAAAAGAGAGGGGGGTTAATTTAAAGACACGCAAGGCATAAAAGCTAAATGGTTTTCTAATCAATATTTGAAATAAAATGGTAAAAATTTAATACTTTTTTAAAATAGGAGTTTCTTATTTTTTTAAATGGTTATATGAGATATTTATATTTTCAAATTACCAACGAATCTTACCAATTTATATCTCTGATGATTTATTTATCATAAAATAAATCATTTTACCAAGACCCTTTGTCTTAAAGAGATTTTCAAACTTTAGTCTTTAGCCTTTGCTTGAGACCTTTAACCTTGGAAGTTAAGATTTTTTATATACATGTACTAACATACATAACAGAAAAAGGAAAATTGTAGAAATACATGTATAACTGAAGTTGAAACAGGGATCTTTCACACATAAAGAAGTGGTCTGATCAAGATAGCTAAGGTACATTCCTACTCATACCACACTGTCCTAGTATTTTTTGCCCTGTATGAGGAAAATCTAAATCCCCTCCAATAGACTTCTGACAAAACTTTGAGAGCCAGTTCACTAGTTCTGAATGCCACCCAACAGTAACTTGGTTGCACTGGGCCAGTTTCACCTTAACTGGGTACACATATATAATTTTTTTCAGAATGTTATCAATTACATATTATTTGATTAATTAAATGTATCTTTGTAATAGTACCAGTAGCATTACTGGAAATTTTTTTACCATTGATCTAACTAAACAATTTAGGAAGAAAATTAAAAGGAAGAATCTGATTGGTTATTTGTGTAAGTTCATAAGTAAATTTGCATAAAGTTTTCATTATTTTACTTTTAATACATGAAAATATTAAACTTCTAGTTCTACTTTTTCATTTAAGGGGTGGTTATTGTGTTAGAATTATATATATAATGATATATTATTTTGGTTATAGTTTCTAATATTTAAGAAAGCTATAAATCTATAATCCGTGATATAATTAGATGCTATATTATCTACGATTTAAGCTATTTGGCAATGGTGGTACTTACGAATCATTTATTATCTTTTTTTGTTGAGGAACAGAGATAAATTTAAAGGAGACTTTATAATCTGATTTTTTATCATTTAAAAATTCTTGGGACGATGGTGGACTTTTGATCCAGTTATTATGTTTGATCCGCTGATCATGATGATTTTCATCTTTGTACCTGACATGAACCATAGACTGACATCGCCGAATGGGTTTGTTCCTTATTTCCATCCTCGATGCATTCATCGCCGGGGAAGTTCCAGTTATTCCCGGCAGAACCGATCCAGTTACTCCAGTTCTTTCCGATGTGACAGAACTGCTCATACATATTTCTCTTGGGGGCTGATGACGTTTTGGTAAAAACCCCAAATTCATATTTTTTAACTTCTGAAGAATGGTTGGATCCAATATGGAAACCATTAAGAATTTTTAAAAATTAATTTTAAATTCAGTAAGCCATTTAACACAGTGCCAAACAAATAAACTCAATGCACTCAATCTCTTCCATCTGACCTTGGAAACTCAACTACATTTTTAATCCATTGATTTAAGAATCAAACTTTTCAAAGACAATGATTCCTCATAGTGTTTATCGATCCATCAAACTATATAGATGCCATTTTTTAGATCAACTTCATTTTTATCCAGCCATTAAGGTCTTGCAACATTTTTTTTAAAACCACAACTGGATATGTTTTTTTAAAGACAAGTTTTATTTCACAACTTAACACTCAGCTATCTCTAGATCTTAAATCCTTCTCTGAACTTCATTAAATTTTTGAAATTCCATAATTTTTATCAAACACACTCAAACATTTGAAACAATTTTAGATCAAACTTCCAATTTTTTTTAAATCAGTGAAAAAAGATTTGAATAAATGAATTTCGACCAACATAAGAATAAGTGTCAATACTGTGGAATTTAACTACTCAATGCCTAATGAGTTCAGTAGACTACACAATGGGTTTTATTTAAATATTGTCTTAATTTAGTGTACAACAATTCATTTAGGTTTGATTGAATCTATCAACATATCCATTACTTATATACATATATACTTGAAGTACAAATATATTGTTCCTTTAGAGTGGAGATGGCTTAACACCTGGTCACGGGTCAACAATTATATTTTATGTATCTAAATAAAATAAACCACTCTTATGCCATGGAAGACTGGAATCCTGACATTACTCCATATGGGCAGAGTTAAGGATCAGGGTTCCCTGTTCAATGTTTAACAATTTACAATATCTTATTCTCTAGGGTTCATTTTATTGAAAATTTTTTTTACAAAATATTATAATCATGGGTTATGACTTTAATGTAGTTTTCGACTTATATCAAATTAGTATCATATTAATTGATACTGGAGTTAAAATGGCCACACAATAGGATTTGAATTCTCAAATGTATCAACAATGGTATTGTTTCTGTGACCTTTCTGATACTGAAATATGTACAGCTTTTAAAACCTCAAACACTGATATGATAAGAAATCAAATATTAAAGACACAGACATGATTTAGTGTTTGTTAAATTTTTAAAATAACACACAATTTACATACAGTTTGTATAGGATACAAGAAAAGCTTTTTTAAAATTTAAATATTCAAAATTTAAATATTTAAATGATTATCCATTGTTTATTATATCAATCAGATATATAATTAGAATGTCTTTTTTTTAGAGTTTAAGCTGTAAAGTTTAAGTTTCAGGACATGATTTACTACACTCGAGCTTGAGTAAAATAGTGAGTATGATCAGACTTTTAGCAACTTTAATATTATTTTACTTTTATCAAGATGTCACCAGCTATAGGTAAAGACAAAGTTGTATTAAATTTTACCTATAATAATGAGTAGTTAAGATTTTTATCATGCTATGAATAACAAAAGTTTTTAAGGTCTTGTTTAACTTTCAGAGTGCTGGAACTCAATGTAGAGTATTTGGCAAATGAGAGCCACTTTCCATTTTCATGTCTCAGGTTTGACCCTGCTAGAGTGGAATGGAAAAAATGGTGTCTTATGTCCCAGTCAAGAGTGATAAATTACGCATATTGAGATGTTCAGTTATGGTATGGTGGAGAAAACCAGAGCATTCAGAGAAAACCATCAATCTTAAGCAGAGCATCCAGAGAAAACCATCAATCTTAACCAGAGCATTTGAAAAAAACCGTCAATCTTAACCAGAGCATTCAGAAAAAACCATCAATCTTAACCAGAGCATTCAGAAAAAACCATCAATCTTAACCAGAGCATTCAGAGAAAACCATCAATCTTAACCAGAGCATCCAGAGAAAACCACCAATCTTAAGCAGGTGAACTGACAAACTTTCTCATTAGGATTTGCCAAAGCAGGATTCAAACCTAGACAGCAACAGACACTGTGATGAGGGAACTGCACACCCTTTAGAAAACTTAGCCACCAAGGTCAATGACCCAGCTTGGAATTACATTTACATTAAAGTCTACAAACTGGCCAGTCTAGCTGGTTTGACAGAAATTTATTAAGTATAAGCTGATATAAGTGTAATAAAGAAAAATACTGCTACTGGTGGATGCAAAACTAGTAGCAACATTCTCATGCTAAATGATAAATTTTGACACCACAACTAATTTTTGAGCAAATACCTAATAATAAACAGTTCACTTGCTACTTACACTTTCATTTTGATAATTTATTAAAAATTCAATTAACCTCCAGTTAAATAAAATTTATGTAATTTTTTTTTTTACAAAAAGTGGACTTAGCCAAAATGAACTAATTAATATCAAACATTTGATCTAGAAAAATTAATAACATTTGTACCAATATTTAAAATGTATATTTAAAATAAGAATCGAAGTAAAATCAAATAGAAAATATAAAATGTGTTTACATGTGAATAATGGAAGCATTTTCTTATAAACATATTTTTAATTATATATAAAATTTCAGTTTGTTGTTAACAACCAAATAAAGGTGTGCTTTTAATTAGTTTGATATTTACATCTTTACAAAAAGGTGTAACATACACACATTTTATACATGTATAACAAATGTATGCCAATAAAAATACTTCAAATAAAATTCTATATCTGAATATTAATTAAAATAGACCAATAATGATGGTACAATAACTTTCAATGATAACCTAGTGCTGTTTTTATAGAAACAGTAAAACCTATCTATAAAGCCCCCCCCCCCCCCCCCCCCCATGGGAACTAATATAGACTTTATACAAGGTGGTCTTTATACAGACATATTTTTAGTTGATACACAAAGCAGACACCTTTTAAACAACTGTCTTAACATGCAAATGCATGCAGTAGTTTAGCAGGTTCAATGTATAAGAAATTATTAAAAGAAGGGAGATATACAGTTGCACACACGTACCTCTGAAATGGCATTTATTTCAACAATATTGGGCCTTGGTAGCTGATCAAGTGTTCAAATGTACATACTTCTGGACCACAGTTATTCCCATCAGCTAGGGTTAAACACACCTCTTTAATGACATTTAACCTAACAGTACTTGCAATTCCAACCCTTTTGAATAATTTTGAACAAAATGAACCACACATATTTTATATGGTTTTCTTTCTTTCTTTTTTTAAAAGATATTTCATTTTATTTTTTACTTATTGTGTTTAGGTCTTTCATTTTATTTTATTATTATTATTATTATTATTTTTGGTTCATACATAACATCAACATGGGTTCTTAATACAAAAGTGACAACAGGGAAATGGGTCCTAAAAACTCACCCAAAAGTCAAAGACATTTTATTTGTAGATGCTTCAAAATTATAAAATACTATCCACTATGTTATTAATCCCTAAACTTCTCAAAGGAACAGGCACAAGATTGAACCCACAACCTCAATCTAAGAGTTATCATTATATCAACTTAAGAAAGGCATTTAGATTTATGCTTTGAATGTAATTTTGCATAAGCTTCTTTAAACATTATATATATATATATATATATATATATATATATATATATACACCAGTATTTGGTATATAGTTGACATTATTATGATTTTCAGAAGTTATGAGAATGATTGGTCACTCACAATCACTTTATCACTTTGTCCACTGGAGGGGATGTGGTTTGGAATTACAAAGTTACAAATTTGTATACTGGTATTCCATTTCTGTGAATACATGTGTATAGAAAATGACCATTTTTGTGCAAAAGAAATAAAAATTGAGGCTGACAGAGGGAATAAAACTATAGCAATAAAGTTTTAATAAAATAAGGTAACTAGTTAGAAACTTGCTACATTTGTGGTGGGTATTTTTAGCATCTGTTTTGTTTTTAAACATTTAATGCAAGATTGATACTATCTGAAGGCAGATTTCAGGAAAATAAAAGAAAAAGAGACTTAGTTTAGATCTTAGATCAGTGTTAGATAGTGATATAAAACGTGTTAGTCAAAGCTATAGTTGTGTATACAGACAAAGGGAGACAAATCTGTTAGTCATTATTCCTAAAACTGGCACATTAAAAAAATTATCTCCCTTTAGGTACCAGAAAAAGGTAGTAGCTAACCGGTACCTGATAAAAGACTGATCATGCACTAGAATTATTCAAATGATCAGCCAAATTTGACTCTTTGGTCTTAACTGGGTTAGTCTTTAAGGCTACACCAACAATAGACTATTATACGTTGAAGTTCAATACTTCATCACTGAAAACTGAATAAAGATCAATGGATGAAATTCAAGCATAGTGAGCCTGTGAAATTCCTACTTCATTAAGCAAGGCAGTAAATTTTACAATTCTCCAATCTGCTCAGCTGAAAAATAAATGGTTACTGGCAAAAATGTAGCATTTTATTGATCTTAAGAGTTATGTACTTTCTTTTTTTTAATCATCTTTTGAACTGGCCTAATGAAACTGGTCCCAGTATAGACCTTAAGTAATAACTTACCTAGTTTCTCCTAGAAGTGACAGTAGCCGTGACTGTGGCATCTGTGATGTTGTTATATGGGAAATAGGACCAAACAGTTTTTCTGCATTAACAATATCGCCTGCCGTAATCTGAAAGATGTACAATATGACATAATACCAAGATATGTAATATGGAGGAAGTCAAGATCTTAAAAAAAAGGACTTGTAATGAAACTCTATAAAATTATATAAAAAGTTTATCTTTTCATCAGTTTGTGTGATTGTTCATTCATTTTTCTATTTTACATCCCCTTTATAAAACAAATGCCTTCTGATGAGTAGAGTGCTTAAAAAGCATATTTCAACTGAGCTTCAGTTTTAAGTTATTTTTCTATAATAACTCCCATTTTAATTTCAATGGACAAATGTTGGAATTGATTAAAAAATCAAACAACCAATACAGCCATGACTGACTTTTATGTTGTCATACATGTACCATGAGGGACCTTGGGATGAAATTGGGAAAATCATTGACAAAATCGACATTTTGGGAAAATTTTTCATTAAACTTTAAAAATTTTCACATTATCAGCACATCAAATATTTTGCCTAGAATATTTACTATTTTGATACATGCTGGTAGTCACTCATTTAATGTACCAAATCACTCGGGCATTAACACAATATCTTCATAGACTGGCTTCAATACAAACATCTGAGAAAGTTGTTTCATGAGTTGCTCCCATTCTACCAGATCCTCATTGAGTATAAATCAAAATGTGCATAAATACAGGTTATTATAAAGATATACAAGCTACACCAAAAATATAGAGTTTTTTCACTTTTTCTTAAGTTTCTCAAAGCAGGATCATTTGGGAATTTTAACCTACAAAATTGGGAAAAATGTATGCTTTTTGGTATTGGGAATGGGTCCCTTTACCGGACCCTGTGAGTGGCCAGAAAAATCCCTGCAACTTAATAAACTTGTAAAAAACACAAGTTATTCCTTATAATTTAATTTTAAACACAAACTAAAACATGAAACAATGTCAAAACTGTCATCAAGAAACAATTTTAGCCTGTGAATTAGAATGAGACATAGGCATCACCCTTCACGTTTAGCATTGCTATGGTTGTGTAGTTTAGTTGAGTATAACAGGAAAAACGATTGTGGGAGTCTACCTTAATTTTGTAATGCAGTATGATATAAAAGAATTTAGAAGTTATTAAATATTATAGCATTAAAACTTCCAATAATTTTTCGATGAACCTAAATACTTAAACTAAATAGGACTGACACTTTACATATTTTCAGTACTTTTTCAATGTCTCTACTTGAGTTTTTCTGCTTTTTTGCAAAGACAATAGATTTTCTATTATTTTTACGGTTAAGAGACTAAAAGCCTAAACAGTACATAAGTTGAAGAGTAATGTTAATGGAACAGTGTTGATAGAGTTATCTCCCTTCTTACCTCCACATCATTAATCTTTTTCAGTGCAAAATGAGCCAGCCTGAACAATAAATACATCCGCCACAAGGTAAATTTTGTAATTGGATTACCCTCAGGATTAATGGTTAGATTATCAATTCTCCGCACATTGGATAAGGCATTTATCTGGTGAAGGCTCTTTATATTAGTTGCTGTGAATACTAAGCTCTGAAATATAAAATAATAAATCCAATGACAATTCATTATGATGAGCCAGAAAAAGGTATTTTAGATGAATACTCGACTCTGAAAACAAAATTTTATAACAATTCCATAAGATTAGCAGGAAAAAAGTACTAGCATTTTATATGAACACTAAACTCAGGAAATAAAATTCAATACAAAAATGTACTAATTTCATAAGATGAGACAGAAAAAGTATTTTAGATGAAGCAATACAAAGTGAATTCTTTTAAAAAAAACTGAGTCATGTTTAATATTTTGTGAACATAGCATGACATGTGTATGAGTGGCTTAGAGTTTTTTTTTTATAAAATAGGTACCACCTCTAAGACTAGGAGGTCATGGGTACAAATCCAGGCTGAAGCATACATAAGACCTTAATATCTGATATACTGCTTTTTTACCTGGCACTTGGCATTAAGAGGACGGAGAATTGACTGGTTCATCCAGAGCCAGGATAATGTGTCTGGGTGAGTGATATGCTTGTCTGCAGCATACTGATTTAGTGTAGTAGAAACTTACCAAAAAGTGTCCCTGAGTGCAACCTAGTATATGGTATGCAATAATACATAGTGGCACATCATACACAAGCATAAAGACTTTGTGAGCTAGCACCTCAAAGTCACCCTGAGTGTACTGTAGTGCTAAGAAGACTACTGAACACACTCTTACATCTCACACATACACAAAGACTACTGAACACACTTTTACATCTCACACATACACAAACATGTTCTAAGATTAATCCATAGAGATAAATAAACTCGCTCGAGTCATGAATAACTCACTGATAAATGTCAACAACCAACCAGCTTAACAATTTAACAACAATACCTTCAGGTAAAAATTGCAAAAAGTTTACTTCAAAAATACACTGTAGAGTTCAAAGGAGCTTGATTTTACAAAGCAAAACAATCTCAGCAAAATTTTTTATACAAGTATTTTATCAAATACAAATTGTAAGACTAAAAACTGTAAAATGTTTCAGTATATTAGGCATCTTAGGTATTCTTCATTTTTAATTAATAATGATCAAAGTTTAAGGCTGTTAAAAAAATGTATTTGATTTTGTTTTTACCTCCCTAAAATTTAAACAAGGATTTCACAGAAATAAATTATTCTGATAGTCCCTGTAGTCACTAAAACAAAAAAAAAATGTTTTTAACGGAATAAAATTTATTAATTTCTTATTTTGAATTGTAGTCACTAAAGGCAGTGGTTTTGTTTGCCTAAAATTACTACCGAATAAAGGTAGTTTCCCTTGAGAAATAAGACAAAATTTTCTTAATTTGACAACTAAAATTCCCCAAAAGGCAACATTGACACACAATCAAATAGTTTAAGTTAAATCCAGTTGTCCAAAACTGTTCTGACGGACAAAAAATGTTAGATATTGTCACAATATAAAATCTTTGCAATGAATTTCAAAATTCTGAGTGTAATATGTGACATAAAAAGGGTCCAAATTTTCCCAATCTGAAAGGTGGAGGGTAGTTTTTAAAAACCATAGCAAAATCACTGAAAGGCAGAAAAATAAAGTCTCAATGTCCTTTTATGGTCACTGTAGTGAGACAAAAATTGTGATCTTCTAAATATAAGGGTAGGTATGAGATTTAACACAATAAGTATACAAAAATATCAAATTACAAGCCAAATACTGCAGGTATCAAATTTTAAAAATGTTAAAAAATACAAACATTTGTTTGGGGTAAAATTAACTAACTTACTTTTTCCTTGATGACTTCAGCATACATTGCTAAATAAGAATAACCATGGGCGTTAATTCAGACTCCATATTTTACACAAATATTTAACTGTGGCTATTTATTTTTAAGGGTAGTTTCACACTAGTCTTTTATAGACAATATCTAACCATTTAAGTACAATTCTTAATATCCTAATCTATGGTTTAAAATTCGGAAATTTAATCCAATTCAACCGACATTATAAACAAAGGATAGAATTAGACTTAAAACAAGGTACAACTATGTGTACAAAACAACTTTGGCATGGCTTTATTTTTTCCAGCACATTAACTTAAACATGGACTTTTAAAAAAAATTATATATAAATATATATATATATATCTTTTTTTTTTTATTAAAGGTAGCCCTAATCTGATAAAACTGACTGTTACAATAAGTATTACTTTTGACCTGCTACTTATAGCACAAAGCAAAATAAATAACACAGTCAAACCCTTTCATTAACCACCTGGTAATATGGGTCACCTTTTATGTCAATGTCAGGAGGGTTTTATTTAGTTCTACAAACTAATTTGGATGGTTTTTATGATCACCTTTTTTCATTGAAGTAACATTGCATACCAAGTGATATCCCATCATGCCAAGTGATATCCCATCATGCCAAGTGATATCCCATCATACCAAGTGATATCCCATCATACCATGCGGTAGGTATCCCATAATGCTTTGGCAGATTATTGTTGTATCACATATTTCAGGAAACACGTCAAATTATGCAGATCTATGTTATTCTGCACAACTAATATGTAGTATATATAACATATAATGCTAGTAAACATTTCCTAGACAACATCAATGATGAAGTTTAAAAAGTTCAAGGAAAAATTAAATCAGATGCACAACACAAATCAAAATTATTGTCAGATTTACAGAATTACATAAATTCATTACTCTTAATGAAGAAGGTATTTTGCACCTAATCAGGAAACCACCTCAGGGGCTCAGTGGTAGAGCATCTGTCTTAAGAGTGGAAAGTCATGGATTCAAACTCTAGCTGGGTCAGACATAAGACTTTAAAATTTAAGAAATTACTTCTTTGCCTTGTGTTTAGCATTAGAATCAACTGGTTCACCCAGTGCCAGGATATAATGTGAGGGGAGTGGTATACTTTTCTGTAGCATACTGACTCAGTAAGCTAGCACCACACCTAAAAGAGTCCCTGCAACTTAACTTATGGCAAGCCATAATACACAGTGGCACACTATACCCAAACACATTTTTTTATTCTTATTTCAGAGATTAATAACCTCTGAAAAGTTGCTGATGTGACATTAAACAACATTACAACAACCTAACCAGGATTCAAACTCCATTCTACCTTTTTCACTCTTCATACCTTTCTTCCTACCCCCCCCTTTTCTCTCTCTCTCTCTCTCTCTCTCTCTCTCTCTCTCTCTCTCTCTCTCTCTCTCTCTCTCTCACACACACACACACACACACACACACACACACTTTATCATATTACATATATAATTCCTGTTTAATATTAATTAACCCAATTACTAATCTGTCTTATAATTAAAGCTTGATCAAACACTTGATTAGTGAATCCAAGTTTAGATTATGTAGAACCCGGGTCACATAAATAATGCCAGCTAGAACCCAAGTCACCCATACACTGACACCTTATATCTTAATCTTAGCATTTGATCTCCTTAATTAGATCATTTGCTCTATGTTTTATTTTGTTTGATAGCTTAAAAAAGTATTGGTGATGTATAGAGTATTTGATATATGATAACATGAGTCATATTAATACAGTATACGATATAACTGGTTATTTTAGCACAGCTAAATTTTTGTGATTTGGACAAAAAAAAACTTTGGTTGTAATTTTTAGCGTATATATACATGTATATATATATTATTTGGTGACCTAAAACCATGAACTCATGGTTGACGGGTATACAAAAATTTGCTCAAATCTTATTTTGCAATTTTAAAACTGCCGTCAAATTTTGCACCTCAGGAAAATAATCTTCTATGCAGTATGTATGTTTTGTTTTCTAGTGAATTGCTTTTTTAAGATTTCCTGTCTTGTTTGACAGTATTCAAAAGAAGCTTATATGTTCTCTTTTTTTTTCAGGTGATAATTTTACCTAAAACTTTCTGATATAAAACCGTACAAATATCAAAATAAGGTATGAGCACATTTTGTATATATATAAGTAGTTGCAATTCAAATAATGTTTCTATAACTATTAGCAATATTTCACTGTTGTCACAATGTCTCATTTAGATGTTAGCTCTCTGAGATATAATCCAAGTAGATTGTTGTCAAATTAATACATTAATTACCCTGTCATCAGGTAAGTTAATATCTGCACTGAAATTTGATCCTATGAACCTTGGAACAAGTCACAAAACAATTATTATAATAATTTAAATACCTATGGTGAGACAACACAGAAGTTTCAAAATCATTTCAACCTTATAACTTTGCGATATCAAATCCAGTTCCAAAACTGATTTTTTTTCAGGTTTTTCCCTACATGTCTCTATTCAATTTTTCCAAGATTATTCAAATTTAAGATAGGATATTTTAACTGAAAATGACAACCTCTGTATAAGCAAATAGCTGTCCATTCAGACTAGAGTTTATAGGCCCTTTTTGACTCAAGTTTCAACCAAATACAGCCTCTATATAAAGACCACTTATCCGAAAAGTCTTTATATCTAGAATGGATGTGTTTTTTATACACAGGTTTTGAGGTATTTATTTTCTTCATATATTTTAAAGCATCTTATAGTTCCAAACGCTGAAACAAAGACTGTATTGGAAGGAGTCATTGCTCCAATTTTAAGCAAACATGGCCAAGTTGTTTTGTGGATTAGTTAAGTTGTTCGTTTAAGATCTTTCTAGTAAAATATTGATTAATGGTACAGATACAGTTACATAAACTTATTCCTAGGATTAGTTTTAAAAAGTTGAAATCTTCAATAACTCAAACACTGTTTTCTCAAAAACCAATGAAATCTTAAAGTCGTCATTACATAAGTTATTATTTTTTTCTTTTTTTCATTTCATAAGTTATTATTTTTTTTCTTTTTTTCTTTCTTTTTATATTTCTTTTTTTTTTTTTTTTGGGTATATTTTTAAAATTAAATGTGGAAAACAATAGATTTTTATTTTCATTTTTAAGTTTAAAGCATTTCAAGTCATGAAGGTTTCACTGTATATTGAAACTAAAATTACACATGGCTTACCTGAACACCTGGAAATCTTGTCCTGATTTTATGTAAATGTTTTGCGATTTCATCAAAGTCAATAAATTTGAATATAACTTTAGACACAGCACCAGCAGCTTGCATTCCCCAGTTACGTTCTAATGCCTCTAATGATTGGTTACCATATAATGTCAAGGTATCACCCTCTAAATCAGCTAAATTCCCTATATCTCCTGTCCGAGAATCTCCCTGACTAAAAAATAAAATAAACAAAGATTATTCAGAGAGAAAGATAGCGAGCGAGCAAATAAAATAGGGTTTCTATCCCAGTCAACGTTATTTTACTTATATCAAGGCAACATCATCACCTTCAGGTAAAACTGCATAAATCTATACCTTTGCAATATATTTATTGAAAAAATTAGTTAGTTACTAGGATTTTTTTTCCAGCTAATTGCAATTTTTTATTAACCTAAGGATTAATCAAACTGCAAAGTCATGTAGACGGTGCATTCTGTACAAGTGTATTGATCCGCTTTGTACTAAGTTCACATTTCTGGCTACCTTGTGAGTACTTGTGCACCCTCCTGCAATGTCCTAATTTAATTTTCACAGACCACACAAATCATTATATAAATTCTGATGCAATACTACACCTTTGACAACTTTGATGCGATTGCATAAATAAAAGTAAAGTTTATTCAATGTTTAATTATTTTAATTCTGATAATATTTGCCTGTGCAACTTCAAATACATCAAGTAGTTTTATTCTTTCTGTTTTTATATATACAGTAGAACTTCGACAAATTCTCAAATTCCACAGATAACTGAAAGTCTTTATTTTGTCCTGACTGGTTTTCTATATAAACTATTTAAAGACAACTTTGATAACTCAAACTTCTATAATTCAACATCCCCCCCCCCCAAATAATTTGAAGTAAAAACTTGGTCTGTAATTTAAATAAATGTGTAATCAATGTCCCTGTTAAATAAAATGATCAGAGATATCATGTGTACAGGAATTATTGGCAACTACCATTACATAACTCGAAGTAACCAACGAAGTCCCGTGCACTTCAAGTTATCGAAGTTCTACTGTATAGTGTAAATGATTTAAGTATAGTTACCCAAATAAAATAGTTTCTTTAAGTTGACCAGATTTAGTAAGTTCTGTCTTTTTGTTGTTAGTACCACTACTTGTCTTTGGTCTTTCTGTGTTTTCTACTATAGTGCTACTGTGTGCACTACTTGGTCTGCTGCCTCCACGACTACTTTGTTTCTCACTGAAACATTTAATATAGAAACAAATTACTACTGTTGTCAGTTTGTTAGGAGTAACAAATTATGAAAAATTTTCATTAAATTCTAGTAAACCTAAATAATTTTTTTTGTTTCTTTAACTTTAGCCTCAGTGTATCTGAAAATCACTATGTGCAACCTTACCTACATAGAAAGAAAAATGTTGCTATAATAATTTTACATGTGCACTAATTTTAGCTGCTAATTTGCATATAGTGCTAATAACATGCAAAAAAACAATACAAAACAAACAAATTATTGAAAAACCCATTACATATATTAAATGTCCAGAGTTCAACTTTGTTGATACCGAATTTGATCTCAATTTATCAACAAAATGTGCTGTGATGTCATTGTGACACATTAAATCGTGTATACAAAAGGATCCAACATTTGCCAGGATAAGCAATGAGTAAAATTCTCATAATGCAACATTTAATTCTGTGCAGATATATTTTGTGGAAAATACAATCTTGCATAGTGATTTCCAGTTGTGAAAGGTTTCAGTAAGTGGAAATTCCTAACTTCAATGGAAAATACCAAACTTCAATCAAGTTTATTGATTTTCTATTAAAAAAAATTCAAAATTCACTGTCACAAACACATGATTCCAAAAGAAGGTGTAAATAGTACTTCAACCATATTCTACAGTCAACTTTTTATGAAAGCAAGACAAATTAACATTTTTAAATTTATCACTTGAATTACAGAATAAAATACTTTCAGAATTTAGAATTTTTTGAAAAAAAAAAAATTGTGTAAATATATAGTAATTTTCCATTGTCTTTAAGAACTTGTAAAGCACAATCGATTATCTAAATTTTTGCATAAAGAAAATAATTTTCTTTTTCATATTTCTTGAAAATTATATAGTCTACCTATTAATTGATTCAACTTCTATGATTTCATCTCCGTCATAAAGGGGAGTTACTATTTCAGAATTTGGCACTGTTCCTACATGATTGGCATACAGTTCTGGCATTTTGACTAGTTTTCCTGTTTGACCCATCATAGATCCCTGCATTAACTCCCATTGTCTCTTAGCATTGTTAATGGCAAGTCTTTTCTTTTCCTGATATGGAAAATAATAAAAAAAAAACATATGATTGAGACAATTTTAAAAATTGAACTTTCACAAACAATTTTATAATTGAACTTTCACGACAATATTATGATTGAAATGTCAAAAATAGCTATTGTTAGCCCTCGCTTTTTTACACTTAACATCACATCAGATTTTTTTGAGCTGTGAGTTGAGTTGAGTAGTGATTTTTATGCCCATGTCAAGAGTCTTCAACTTTTATCATGGCAGTCAGTTTTTAGATGGTAAGGAAATAAACCAGAGTACCTGGAAAAAACCAATGACCTACAGGATAATAGATCATTATTTCTGACACTAGGATAAGCCTGAACATGAATATGGAGCCGTGTCTTAAATTTTATAGTGCTTGATGTTCGACATAAGAATTCTGAATACTAAAATTCAAATTAACATTATTAAAAGCTGACATCAACCACTCCACCCAAACCCTGGGCAAGAAAATCATGGCAATAGTAAGTACAACAGAGTATTATAGACATAGCCTTCCTTCACATATTAGCCAATCAAAACATTAAAGAAACACTTTCACATTGGACACAGACTCAATTCTCCACCTTTTCTGGAGGCTGACATTATTTTGATTATTCTGTGTAATTAACTCAACCATGTGTAAGCTTATAATCATACATGTTTATGAATCAAACACAAACATACCAGTCCTTGTACAAATCACAATCCCAAAAACAAAGTAAAAAACTATGAAAACTGGCAAATTTAGTAAAACATGTAAACTTCATCAGGGGAGTGAGGCCAGGTGCCGGGAGAATAAGCACCTCTTTGTCTAGCTAGCTACACTTGCTATATGTCATATTGAAATTCAAAATAAAAAGGACATGGAATTATGGGATGTCAAATACCTTCATTACTGCTGCCTTATTTACATCTCGTTTCTTTTCTTCCTCTTTTCTTGCCATCACTAATGCTATTCTTCTTTCTTCTTCCTGCAATATTGAATAACAAATAAAATTTAAAAAAATAAGATCCTAATAACTTAAATGACCTTTTTCAATCATTCTGTGTCAAAAAACTTGTCTAGTTATTAAATTCAACTTATTTCATTCTTTACTGAAAAATAACATACATTGATCAAACTAAAGAATTAAACTTTGCAAATATGAATGACAATATTACAAAGTATTTGTAAATAGGAACACTAAAGAATCTTTGTTTTCTGTATGCAGTCATATCATTTAATATTTGTAGCATGTATTATATCATTTGTTTAAAACATTTTGGTGAATGGAATCAATACAATGTCACATGATTGTATAATCATTAAAACAGAACTTATTCAAATGCAGAATAAAAAAAATATACTAGGTGTTTCAAGTCTATCAATATAAGAACCTTTTCAGTCTTCTACAAGTAAAAAGCTATTGAAATAGTTTCCTGTTTTTAAAATGAGTTTATTATTATATATCCCCAAATACAAATAATCGCATTGAGTTGTATCGATTTCTGCACAATAACAACATTCAAAAGGAATAAAAAATGTAAAATATTTGCTGGAATAAGTAATTGTAAGGTTAATTTGTATCATTTATGATGTCATGATGATATCATTAAAACTGCCCTCAATGCTTTTATATAAAAAAAATGACAAAAATATGACATTTCAGAAAGGCACTGTTAACACTATTTGACCTCTGTCTCCAAGTCAAAAATGCTACAGAAGTTGTGTCATACCAAAATGTTTCTTCACAAAATATATCTTGTTGTAGCAAGAGGATGCACAATGTGTCTGGCAACAAAGTCTGCAGTAAAAATGGTGCCATTTTTATGATGTTGTGTCAAATAGCAAAGAGCATCGTTTTAATTTTCACATGATGCAACCTAACTTGTAAGCTACTTCTCTTTACAAGATAATTATATGATACATGTATATAACATTGGTGTGTTAATTAATCGCTACAGATCAAAAATGTTGGTGTTCCTATATGTTTCCTTGTCATCCATTCTTACTAATTATTATTATTTGAAAACAAAAAATAAAACAAAGGTACTTCAATGGTGATGCTAAAGACAATTTCACTAGAAAGTGGCATCTTTGTGTTGTCCATGTATGCCTTCATCACATAAAGTTAAATAAGAGCTGACACAAGAATATCAAGATAGCTTGTCCACATATTATTCCATATAAAACTTAAACGTTGGATGCCATCACGAATGCTAATGCCATTATATATGCTATTCTGCATTTAAGATACTGATTTGCTAAAATTACAAACACATCAAATGCCTATTATTCTAACAATATTACAGCTTTTACTTTAAAAACAAAACTCAAACTATCTAAAAATGTTAAAAAAAATAAATTACAACTTGAAAATTTTTTTTTTTTACTTTTGAAAATATAGTTCAGACTATCTATGAATGTTATGTAACTTGATATATTTATCATCCACTTCAAAACTGTCATATCAAAATCAATCAACTTTCTATATCATGCAAAATATCTACCGGTATGTACGTTTTATATAAACCAATTCACTATCCTTTTCATGCATATTATTTAAGTTTCCATTCATTTACTTAACTAATTGTAATTACCAAACTCTTGTTTTACAATCAATCCTAAGCTAAGCTATTCTTTAATTTAATTATGACAAATTATGAAATTTGAATAATTTTGTTACTTTTTCAAATATTCTAGAAACTGAATAGTCATTCTGAGGATCTAATAAAGCTTATGACTTTCGTTTTTTAGTTTTGTTCAAATTTTTAAATCCGTAGCACCGGTAAAAAAAAAAATAAATAAATAAATGAAAATTTTAAAAATTAAAATGAAAAAAAAAAAACTATCAAAATTTGCTAAAATTGAGATTCACTTTGTTAGGTAATGATTGTAGAAACAGAGCCAGCTATGTATTAATTTGTTTCACAACATAAACCTTATTACTAAAGCAGCAGTCGTCACGACAACAAGCCTTAATACCTACATAGTAAGTTTTCACCACAGAGTTTAAACATGATTGCATGGAGCTGTCCAACTGAATTACAAACAACAATAGATACTTTAGTAACCAATATTTACAACATAATTGTATTGCTCCTCAAATGAAATAGAAGACATTGTATTGCAATTCCCTTTGAAATACAACTGGGGTTTTAACCTTTGATGCATATGAATACAAAAAATGTTTTCTCATTGTTTGTAAATTAATCCAACAAATGCATGTCATGACAAATAGATTTTTTCACAAATGGTAATTACTTTATATGTGAGATGTTTTCAATACAAAAAAACCAAAAAGGATAATTAAAACAATTAAATATTTATCGTTTGTTAAATTTTTAATTATTCTTTTATTTTATCATTCTTTATATATATTTTTAAAAAAAAAACTGTCCCAAATTGGTGTCAGAGTCAAACAGTCAATCAATGTTAGACTATCCGCCTCATTTATATTAGAAGAAAGTGTTTTCAAGAGATGAAATAAATATTGGTACAAAATATTTTTTTTAAAGACAAAAATTGTAAATATAAGAAATGACATTCTGTTTATAGTATTTCAAGAGGTAATGCAAGATAGTGTGTCACGTGTCAAATTAAATGGAGAGTAAATATGGTATGCTTCACAATATTTTGCATTACTTCTTGAATTACCATGAGCAGAATGTCATTTCTTCATTAAAACATGATTCTTTAGGTTATTTGAACCAGATTTTTATCAAGGTCAGTGAGTCTCATTATGGAAAAACTACCAACAATAACAATGCTGCTTCATACATGTTAAAACCATGTACAGATACAACACTCAATGAACATGTATGTAAGGTCAGAAAACATTCCTTTATCTGGTCTTAAACATCTTTATTATGATAAATGCCTTGCCCTAGTGTTGTACTGGTTAAATATCCAATTATAATTATAGACCTTTTTCATACTTTCTTAATAGAAATAAATTTAAACAAGTACATAAAGTACAGAAAAGATACATCATAAGTACCTTTTTTGTACCTCAGAGTACCTTTTCAGTACAACTTTGGAACTGAGATGGACCCTTGGTTCCAAAGTTTGTTTAACAAGGCATACCTTTTCTGAAACTTTTTGTGCCTTTTTCTTGTACCTTTTTTAATATGGAAATTTATTACCTACTTCAGATCATTTCATTTATAAAGAGACATCACGAGTCAACAAATTAAAACAGACCTTTGTCTATAATTAGCGTGGAGACATTTTTTGTGTCCTACCATGACAAGAGACATCAATTTTTAACAAACAATTTACTATGGACAATAAGCAGTAATGTCAACTATATCTCTTCAAGATTTCTTCAGATAAATAAATTATTATAGATGAATGATGGTTATTTCAAATTTAAAATATTATCATCCCAAAAACCTGAAAATTTTCAAATACACATTTATCAAAACTCTTTAAAACAAAAAACAAAAATTCTGACCCAAGAAAAATTAAGTACCCATACCATAAAGAAAGACCCAAAATTAAATATCCAAAAATCAATATATACATATAAACCCAAAGTTAAATATCCAAACTGTAAACATATTGTCCCAAAATTAACAGATTACTCAACCAAATGGGATATATCACTTCAAAATGCTATGAATAGATTTAAAATGCTGTACCCTTCCCCTGAAAGTTATAACACTGCTGTATGTTGGGAGATGGGGGCATGGTAATGCAGTCAGTTCTCTTGTGGGGCCAAGAAGCTTTGATGGTAATACCTTTGGAAATACATTAACTTTAGCCTAAAGAAAGGATAAAACAAATGTGTTACCTTAAATACATATTAATATTACAAGGGGTAATACTCATTTACTTTCAATCAATATATCAATAAATCAAAGAAGAAAAAAAAAATAAATAAATAAAAAATTAAAAAAGTAAAATAAAATAAAATAAATAAAATGAAGAATTGAAAACTACTCCCTTTTCTGATCAAATGGAATAAACTTACATTTAAAGACAGTGTTAATTTTTTTAATCACAGATGGATATTTTTCACAATGACATACATATAAAGAAGACACAATTCCTTCATTATTATTTTTTAAGTCCTTTTAATTCATAAACATTTTTAGCTGTTAAAATTGTGCTGATAACTAAATACTTGTATGTACAAATGTTCTTTTTTTTTTTTCATACATTGTGAAGTTACGTAACTTTTATGGTAAAAAAAGAGTTGGAACTTTAATGGGATCTATTCTTTGTATTTACCAGTAGATGTCTAAAGCAGCAAGGGGGCTTTGGTGGCTATGTAGCATATACTTAGGCAACACAGTGCCTCTCATCTCCTAGGTTACAACCCCACTCAGGCAGATTGTAGTTTGAGAAAGTTTGTCAATTTCCTTGCAGAACTCTGGTTCACATGAATATAATGACAAAATAGTGTCTAAGGATGTGGTTAAATTATTTTAAGAATGACTTAGTTATAACTGTGTTCATATATTTTCTTCCTTATTTCCTGTTTGTTTCACAAGCCATTCCATAACAATGCCTGAACAATAAATGTTTTTCTTCGTGGAATAAGATAAATAAATTCTTTGACAATTGTAAACAAGTGAAATAAACATCAGAATAAGTTATTTATTTTTCTTTTATTTATTTCTTTTCTTTATTCATTTATGTATTTATTCATTTATTTATATTTTATTATTATTATTACTTTTTTTGTATAATTTTCGATGGACACTAAATGGTATCCAAATTATCTTGAGAATAAATAGATAATTTTATTTAACTAAACTAAACACGATCAATGAAGTGAATTTTAAAATTTGTTGAAATTTTTAAGACTAACTATGCTTTACTTATAATTTACATTCAAAATCTTTAAGCATGTCAACTTCACAATTCTTCTTACATTGTTTAGTATAACAATAAAAATTTTAAAATATGGCCTTCATTTTGTACAAACTACATTTGTTTTTACAAAGTAAAAACCTAATGCAGGTCATTAATAACTTAAAAATTCCCAAATATACTGTACAATCAATAATATTTGTTAGGTAAAAATTTTATGGTTTTGCAATTTGAAGAAATTTTGTTGGGAAAAAATTTCGTGAAATTAAGCTTTCTGAGAATAAATCCCAATATGGAATGAATGCATAGATATTTGCTTATAGCTTGGCTTATTTAAATTTCAGATTCATCAAAATTAGTTCTATGAATGGCTACTAGTTAATAATGTGACCTAAATGGGTATTACACATATTTTTGCAACAAAAAATTTGATATCATATAACATAAAAAAATATACACAAAATTCCCTTTTTTGTTAAAGAAAAAATAATGAATTATCTATTATGAACATCTGCTAGGTTTAAACCTTATATCAAGGTCATTAGAATTTTCATCACAGGGTTTTTTTTTCACAAATTTTTAAAAATAGGTCAATATGCATATAAAAAAGAACTTATTATATTAGATCAGACGTAGTGAGCATTACTTACAGTGACACGTTTCATGTCCAGCTGTTTAAGTTGCTGCATGTGCCGTAGCACAATTTGTTTGTAATATTGCTCCTGGGTAATTGGATTGCCATCTAGGGATATTTCTGATAAACTGCTTGAATCACCAAGGCAAGCAATGTCCTCAAAGCTAAAAAAAAAATAAAATAAAATGGTAAAACATTAAAATCTAACCACATTACCAAAAACAGTATGGTTGCCACTAAAATTGCCAAGACAAGCAATGTCCTCTAAGCTGAAATAAATAAAGCAGGTTACAAGTTAAAATCAAACCACAAAACCAAATACCAGTATGGTTACCCACAAAGAAAACAGCTAAAATTGCCTAGACAACAAATGTTCTCAAAGCTGAAAACAATAAAAATAGTTAAAATTAAAATAAAACCAGAGTAGATAACAAATAACAATTTGGTTATACCCACAAAAACAACAGCTAAAATTGCCTAGACTTGCAATGTCCCTAAGGCGGAAAGATGAAAACTTTACTAAAAGTGTAATTTTGTTCTTCCTGTTGACAGTATTGGCTTAGAGACAACTGTTTGAATCCACAAGGATTCAACTTGAATCTGAAAGAAAAGTATTACACAAAATACATGTAAACATTAATTGAAACATCCAACAACAGGGATATACTTGTATGTGTACTAGCTTATATTTGAATACCATACCAGTATGTTTCAATTCTTGACATAGTTCCTGGACAAAACCAAGAAATAAAATCTAGAGTTTTTCATTATTAACAGGGAAAAACAAGTAATATTTTCCTTATAATGCAGTACAGTACTTTCCAAAAAACTTTTTAAAAAACTGGAAAACAATCTTAAGATTATCACAATTTACCTTACAAAACCATTCCTAGGCATAATAAATAATTCTAATTTAAAATTTCTGAAGCAGCTTTTAGTCAAAATGGATGACAGCTGTATGATCCAGTCTATATATAACCACCTCTATCTTACCGGAAAAATTTATCTTTGTTCAAATAATTCATATTTCCAAAGAGATTATTGACTTCCAATATTTGTATGTTAGTATAGATCAAATCCTAAAACCTAAGTACCACATTTGAAAACCGCGTAGACATTAAAACGGTCAATTAACAAAAGAACTGTAAACCTAACGCAATAAATTAAAAATCAAATTTCAAATTTTAATTTACATATAATTATATTACTACCTGTGGCAATTATTGCCTAAATAAGCTGCACATATATTAGGGAAATTCTTTACAAATCCGTCCTCATTGTTACGTTCCATTAAAATCATTACTTGTTAATTGTCCAGTGAAGAATCGACCATCAATTATTCATCAGTATAAATAAGACCAGGTGTATGTATCTTAACCGATCCAATGGTTCAAACAATTAATTATTTACATATTAGTTAATTCTCTGATATTATTACAGTTTTTGTATACTAAAATTTCATTTAAAGGATCTCCATTACTATGTGGGTGCAGCATTAACAAAAACAAAATGCCACAGAATTATTATCACGGTAAAAAAATTCCCTCTGATAAAAAAACAACTGTGACCGAAATATTTTACAAACTATTTAAAGATTTACTGATAATATTACAGCAAGTCAAGTTTTCTGTCAAATATGGTATTTAGTATATATAGTGGAATTAATATTGTTTACAATGATTCCTTTCTATCGTAAATAACTCGTTACTTATAGATTTATTTTCTAAATCTGATTACCTATACAGCTAATATGGCAATATAATCTCGTGTGTGTGTGTGTGTGTGTGTGTGTGTGTGTGTGTGTGTGTGTGTGTTTTTGTGTGTGTGTTTATTTTAAAGCTGATAATAGAAAATGAAAACTCTGGATCTAAAAAAACACTAGCAACAGTCTTGGTTAAACTTTAATGCCTTTCCATTTTTAATACATATATGTATATAATTATTTCAATCATCTTGACCCTAGTGCAGAAAATAAGATAGAGAACCCAGAGAAAAACAAAAATGTTCTGGCAAGTCATCCCACAAAAGCAGACTACATTGGTAAAAGGTGAATGTATACCTTTATGAAATGTGCCACTTAAACACCCAACCAGGGTAGAAAACTTTCAAAATGGAAATAATCGATTATTTATTAAAACACAATTTAAAATGGTCAAACAGTAGTTAAAAAACACCAAACAAACTTTTGTGGTACAATATTTCATCAAGGCCGTTTTTTTTTTTTTTTTTTTTTTTCTGGTCTCATATCTCATATATCACAGAAGCATAAGTATAATTGTAATATGAATCCTGTTAGCATATTGATTTTAAGATACTGTTACAGTTTAGGTTTTAAAGTGTTCAATATCAGAAATTTTAAAGTCTGATCTTTGTTTATACAAGGACAAACATTCTTAAAACTCTTATATCATATAAGACAGTCAATAACATATATAGTAAGTCATGTTTATATTGAGTTACATGACTCATATTTTATATTTTGTATCAAGTGGCAGATATGACATCTAAAAAGTATGTCCAAGGTTTTAGTCCATATATCACTCCTTTCATTCATTCAGTAGGGTTTAACCTGGGAAGCATGTGATGTCCTTAATGTTTATGCCAATTTTTTCTTTCCATGAGATAAGGAACTGCTAAATTATTTTCTTGTTTAAAATGACATTATTATTATTATTTTTTTTTTTATTATTATTTTTTTTTTTTTTAAATTTTATTTTTTATTTTATTTTTTTTTACAAATTGTGATATCATATTTTCTATGAAAAACAGAAATAAGTAGTTAAAATCAGAAAAAGAAAATTTAACATAAAATTTAAAGGGGGGGGGTTACTAAAGGAAGTTTTACATCATAATAATATAAACTTTTATACTGACAGGTGTCACACATATCTAACCATTTTTACTCCTCTGAATACTTAACAATTACTTAAACAAAAAATGTCACTGTTAACTATGATGACGCACAAAAATTACCAACTTTTCTTATGTACCTTAAATCCATTTCAATGTGACAAAAACAATCAAGACATTTTCCAGATCGCTATATCAATGGAACTTGCCAGCATACCACATCAGCAATATCTCTAACATTTGTGCGGAATGAAATGGAAAACGTTTACGTCATATATTTCAGAAAAAATGTTGTTACTACCAGAAAACATCACTATGTGCAATTCCATTGACAATAGAAATAATTGTCCCGCACAAATGCTATGAGGTATCACGTGGAGCTCATGGAATTCAATTAAAGAAAGTCTTGGCAATAACAAGATTAGATTCTTATATACATTATACTTACCATTTATCATCCTTGTGTGCACTCAGTTTGTGCCGATAGTGTCGAAAATGCCACATTTTGTTTCATTAACAATAAGTTCAAATCTGTCCTTGAGTATTTTTAGAAATTCCACATTAATTTTTTTGATAGTAAAATTCGTAATTATGTCATTCATGAAATTAATAGTCCTTTTTTAAAAAAATCTTTCCACAATTTTCTTTTTCATAAATAAATAAGCTTCAAAGTACATATGTATGTATATATTGATAAGCTTAATCACACCCTCCAGTGGTTTTAAACGAAAATGCTGACACTCGTCACTGAAACACTATCAACTTCAAAACATGTCCTCGATTAATATTCAAACCTTTTAAACAGAGCTTTTCACTTACACTTTTCAAAAACAAAAATATTAATCTAAACTGTTAAATAAATAGTATTTTAAAATTTAGAAATCAAAAATATATTCAATTATTATATCTGGGGATCACTCAAAAACTTTACGAATAATCTGAACCCCTTTTTCACTCCTAAATTTAACAATTTTCAAGTCACTCATTAAAGCCAAAACTGTAACGATGTTATATCTTTAAATATTATTGATAATGATATTATGTATTCTATTTCCAAATAATAACTAAATCGAAAAAAATATTATTACCAATTTATATATGTAAAATACGAACTGCCAGTCAGGACTGATTTTATCAAGACTGATTTTAATCAGTGTTCATTAACTAATACCATTGTCAACAATTTACAAATCACGTAAAAAAAATACGAAGTTTTAAAAGTGTTATAATATCCCTAGAAATAACAGGTAAGAAATGAAATATATATACTATCATTATACAAAATAAAAACATAACAAAACATTTAAATATCAATATTATGATTATCTAAATCTCTGCGAAAATGGAATGTAAAAATCAAGGCTCCAAAAATCTGTCATTTAAACATGGAAATGTTATAGATATATCCTTGATAAAGTTTAAATTCAATTTCTGATCCTGACTAAGTTGAAATGTAGAAATTTTTAACAAAAACAGATCAATTAATGTCATCAAAAAAGGTGTTCTTATCTTTAATCATCAAAAATGAAAAAACTTACATTACATAATATCAGGCAATTCTGCCAATAATTTGGGTATAAATATCGTTAACTTAAATATTACCGATAAAAATCGGTAATCAAAAATGTCAATAAGATGATATTTAACCAAATTTGTACAAAATTATATCGTGAAAATAAAATTTACTCAAGTATATAAATAAATTGAAAGAAATTAATCTTGTAAAAAGCTTTAGTGAATATTATTTAACATTAATGGACCAAGAATTATCATTTAATTTTTGTAGTAATTTTGTACTACATAAAATATATAGAAATTTGTATTTTAAAAGAATAAATTTCTCCCTAATTTTAACTTAGGTCTCTTTAGTATACTTGTATAGTAATTCAAACTCAATTACAAATTTATATATATATATATAAACAGACTTTTAAAAAATTACTCAATTACAAATTTATATATATATATATAAACAGACTTTTAAAAAATTCTTGAAAACATTAACAGAATATTCGACAAACCAATTTTTTGTTCTTAAATTATTTTTTTTTTTCAAACCAAATTTTTCAAAATTCAATTAATTTTGTATAAAATTCATAATTGCAAATCGAAATGAAACCAAAATTTAGAGGGTCTTCTTAATAGAGAAAAGCAATTTTTAGCCAAAAAAAATCTTATACTTAGCAAGAGCAAATAAAACAAAAAGCACAAAAAAAGACAAGATAAAATAAACAATAATTATGAACAACTAAAAATATAGTAATTATACACAATATAGAAAAAATAATTCTCAATCTGCTCCTATGAAAATGTTCCTATAGAAACAAGTCAAACATATGATAGATGTAATGGAAAACACAGACAATAGTCTAATAGAAAATTCAGCTTCTTAAACATTCAGAATTACTGATTGCAAATAAAATGATCTTTTTTTTTCTTGATATATGAATGTGTAGTGCTGATTAAAGCCAGCTGAACAATCACTGTGAATTTAAAACGTATCACAACAGCTCCATGCTAGGAAAAAATTAACACTATCAAGTAATTACACTAATATTAATAAGTCGCACGAGACTTAATTTTCCCTCATTGAGAAATCATCTCTTGTTAAGTAAATACTTATATTTACTTATATGTCATATTTACAATAAGATGTGTATTCACACAACAAACTTTTACATATAAATGTATTAAAACTAATTACTAATCGATGTACACATATATTCTGAAAATCTTGTCCTCTGAACTGTATTATAAAGTCTGAAAATTATTAGATCACATTCAATATTATAAGGGTTTTTTTTATAAATAAAACCACTGTCAATGACATGAATGTGGAAACCATTATTTAAACTCTTTAAAATTCTATTTTATTATCATATCTAATTAAGTGAAAATTCCGTATTCAGAAAATTTTAAGCATGAGATTGGATCCTTCATTGATTTTGAAAATATCTTTTCACTAACTTTTAAAAAATCAATTCTGAATAAAATCTTTAAATGACTAGATAGAGTCAATAAATAAATGCCTGTTTTTAAAATTTGGATTTTTTATTTGCACTATTTATATAGGCTGTAAATGGTGGAATATTTGTGCATTAAAATACCAGTATATTAATACAGTATAACATTAATCAAATCTTGGGTTGTCGGGTGTTTTTATTTATGTCACAGTCAATATTTTTTTCACCTATCAATATTGAGTTAAGAGTTAAGTAATGGTGTTTAACGTCCTAGTCAAGAAGATTTCACTTATATATCGAGACATCGCCAGCTACATGCAAAAGTGCAAAAATTTTGCCTGTGCATTATGCTGATGGCATTATACAGCAGGGTTCTCTATCAAGCAACGCCTACTGTAACATGGGACCTCATTTATTTTAAGTTCCCATTTGAAAAAATCGTGACATTCATTTCGTAATGCCGAGTTCTTGGCGAAAGAATATTGAGTGGAGTTTTGGGAAGTAATGGTGTTTATATGCCTAAGTCACTTAGTTTGGGACAGTCAGTTCAGAAATGGTAAAGGAAACAGAAGTGCCTTGAGAAAACCGTTTGTCGGGAATGGTGTTTTTATTTATGTCACAGTCAATATTTTTTTAACCTACCAATATGAAGTGGAGTGGAGTAAACTAATGGTGTTTAATACCCCAATCACTTATTTTGAGGCAGTTAATTTAGAAATGGTGAAAGAAACAGAGATGCCTGGAGAAAACTTAAGATTTTAAGTGAGCAAAACTGATGAACTTCTCACAATAAAACCTACACAAGTGGGATTTTAACCTCTGGGGGTAAGAGGTACTATGAACTGTAAATACATGCTTTAGACCAATGTGCAACTGAGGCTACATTCACCAATAATAAGTTTTTCACCTCGGGAATGGGGGAGAAGAAATCAGAATACCCCGAGAAAAGTATGAACCTATAAAACTGACAAGCTTCCTATTAGCAATCTGCAAGATTGGGTTTGGGTAGATGTTTATTTTATCAGGATCTACTGCCAATTAACGTCATTTGTATTATGACAGCGACCAGAAATGGTGGAGAAAACAACAGCACAAAGAGAAAACAAATACCTTTGACAGACAAACTGATATATTTTCTCACTCTAGGATATGCCAGAGTTGGAATTGAGGCTAAGTGGTAACCTTATGATGACCAACCATTAATTTTCTTGAATACATATATCAACCTGTGTAAACTGAATGCATGTATAATCTGAACAAACTCTTCAGTCCAGACAATTTCTCTGGAATGTTCAGCTTTAGACAGATGTTACTATAAACTGAAGTGACATTATCCGAATTCATTTACACCCAAATGATCTCTTTGTGCAGTTAAAAAGTTAAAGCTTGTTCTAGACCTACTGTGTCATCCAGCAAAGGGCTTTTACCAATTTCAGCAACTTGGAGGGAAAGAGAAGTACATCTTTCTCTTGGATAAAACATAAGTCTATCACAAGGTCAACCTCTATATATATGTTGGTACCTATTCATTTGGCAAACTGAGTGGACTATGGCAATTTGGAACAAGTGTTAACTGTGATGAAATGCCATTAAACGAAAACCTTTTAGGTCTAAATTTGGCAATTTCTAAAAAAATGTTCAAGACAAGGATTGAAGCTAGAGAAGAATGATAATAAAAAGACAGCATAACAACTTCATTTGGGGCTATATTAAATGTCTTACTATGCAGCACCATTTGGGATCAAACCCATGTCCTTTGAATCATGACTCAACAATTTTAAACATTTAGTATTCCCTTTAAAAAGTACCAGTAATATGGACTGGTCTTTGGGCTACTTTTCTCATATTATATACTGTGCTCAAATGGACATAATTCGAAATGTCACATGACAAAGTGTGCTGGTCACATGATAAAGAGTTTATCCATCAAATAACAGTCATTAGCTAATGGCAAGGAGATTTACCCTCAGACAAAAAATTGGCTACATGTAAAGTGTTTAAAGAACAGTTTATTTTTTATTTTATGTGGTAGTGTAGATTATGTAAAAAATCAAGTTGATGTGTATTCAAAGAAGAATAACTCTGGTTAGATTTTCCTATTTCAAAGTGATTTTGTTACAGGTCAAAGGTGATCTTGATTGATTGATTGGCTAGTAGATTTAAGTACCATGCAAGATTATTTTGCTTATATCAAAACATCACCAGCTATATCTGAGGTAAAAAAAAGTGCAGTATGGGTTTTGTTATAGCATGGGACATTAGACTCATGTGATGACAGAATAATTATTATAGTTATATACAGACCAAGTTGTTCAAACTTGATTAGGTTTAATTAACTTATTAATTAATTTTTTTTTCAAGAATGCTATTAAATATTTGAATTTTTTTTTTGACAAGATAAATATTTCATTATTATTATTATTTTTTTTTTTTTTTTGACATAACAAAAGTAAATATAATTTCAATAAACTGAAGCACAATGTAAAACTTGAGGTTGTATCAATGTTATGAGTTTATGTTTATCATCGTTTTATCTAATCAAACTTAGAACAACTGAGCCCAGAGCTGGGTCAGTTGGTCTGAGATTAAACTTGAGACCACTTAACTTATAGTGTTCTAATATAAGATTTTTAAGATTACTTCAATCAAGCTTTGAAATACTGGGCCCATATCTTGGCCAGCTGGTCAGATTAAATTCGGACCACCATACTTACACACTTGTACAAAGTGTTCTAACTTTAAGAGTTTTGTTTTTTTTTTAAAATTAAAATATAAAGCTTTCAGATATTAAGTCTAGATCATATGTGCAAGTAGGTCAACAAAATACTTCAACCAATAAAAGCATTTTTTTATTGAAAAAAAAAACAAAAAAAAAAAAATACTTTAAACACTTGATACTATTGCTGTCCTTCACTTTCACACAAAAGTGAACAAGCAATCATACACTTTTATTATAAAAAGAATATAATACGGCTTTTTCAAACTTTATTTTTTCTATGCAAAATTACCTTAATGTCGGTTTAAAAATTTAAAATGGGAACAACCTTTTAGTTCTTTAAAGCCACAGATCATTTTAAACTTTTGCATATTTTTTTAAAAAATATTATTATTTATTGATTCATGAAAAAATCTCAAACAACAAAGAAAATTATTTTTAAAGATGTGGTCATACTTTGGCTGAACAAAAATGCAGTTACAGATCAAAGGTTTGCAGAATAATGCTTCATTGCCTTAATTATTACAACCTCTTAATCTCTAACAAGCTTCTACAAATAAAAATTCATTGAAGAATAACAATGATATAGCATAAAAATCAATTAGACATTACCTGACAATTGGAAATATTTCCAAAGTTTTTATGGAAACTCTCGCTGACCGAGCTCTTCGTGATGGAAGTAAACATGATGATGGTCTATTGTTTCTCCTAATATCAATATCTGTTTTACTGTATTGTTGCATCATTGACACATTTAGATTAACAAACTTGTCCAAAAATATACCATCAAGAAATGATAAAACCACATCAAACCATTTTTAAAATAAACGGTTTTTAAAATTTAAATTCATTTTAAAAATCCTTTCACTTATCCCATTATTACTTCTAATATCATGACCAAGAGAAAAATTTTACTTTTATGGTTTTTTAATTTTGTTTAAAGCTGTAACCCTGAGGGTTTGTAAGAAATAATAAATATAAAATACAATAATTTACAATATGTATATAGAATTTGTGGCTCTTAAGGAGGGAGGTGCTCCATTTATAAGTGGAATTTACATAAGGTATTAACAGATTAAGGGAATAGTATTATCAGTGGTGGAATTCTTAAGATAAATATGATAAATTTTGTAATAAATGGATCATAACAATGACAGTACAAGGATCAGAATAATAATCAGTAAATAATAAAACTTTATCCTTGATATTTGGGTAACACACTTAAAAGTCAATAAACAAATAACAAGTAATTAGGATCAGTAATTCAAAATCGCTCAAGTCATAGCATAAATTTCACCTTTCTATTAGGATCAGTAATTCAAAATTGTTCAAGTCATTACACAAATTTCACCTTTCCTTTAGGATCAGTAATTCAAAATTGTTCAAGTCATAACACAAATTTCACCTCTGATTAATGAAAATAGAATATAATAAGTGATATTTTAAAACTTCATGATTTGAGATAATAAAAAAGGTCATTTGAATACTGTGCCTATTCTAGCAGTAATTTGAAAACAGAATTTACTTATTTAACAGCAAAGCATGTAATTAGCAATTGCGAATTGATTAAGAACATAAAACAATAAGTGAAGTTTTAAAAAGAAGAGGGGATAAAATGAGACAAAATGAGACAAGACAAGTGAAATACAAATCGAGACCACTGATTATAAAACCCGGAACTTTGGACTAGCCTCTAGATCATAAGACAAATGAAATCCAGGGATGTGGTTAAAGTACTTAAAGAAATTAAACATAAAATATAATGTAGAATAAAACAAAAAAAAAGTCTGATAAAGATTAGTGGTTATAAAACTCTAAATTTCTAAATCAGAATTTGAAAAGTTAAATTGCTTGTGGTATCTGAGTAATTCAAAAAAAAAGAAGAAAAAGAAAAAAAGAAAAACACTTATTATATGTGATTCAGAGATACAAAGTACAATAAATCTAAATTAAAAGTTATCATCTTCAGCTGTTTAGTGAAAGAAATGTGCCTATAAATTCATGGAAATGTACAAACAGTAATAACTTAATTCACTGCCACCAATTGTTCAGTCAGATTTTGTCATTGTAAAAGGGTTTGGAAATAATTTTAAATCAAGGGCAATTCATAAAGAAAATTTAAAACAAAGTTTTTAAGAAGTTTTATAGCAAGTTTTACTGCATAGGGAAAGGAATTTATAACCCTGACAATAACAGTGTTGACAAAGCAGCCATTACAACAAGGTTTTACTGTGTTAATAAAACACTGTAACAAAAAGGTCTAATTGCAATATATGATGTAGGCTAATGATTTTATCTAAAGACCACAGTGCCTCTCACAGCCTAGTTTTGAATCCCACTTAGGCAAATCCTAGTGAAATAGTTTGTCAGGTTGTTTGCCAAATGTCTTGGTTTTTTGTGCACTCTTCTTTCCTGCACCATCCCAGAACTGACAATCTCATTATAAGTGAAAAATTTTTGTCTGGTGGGGCATAAGGAACCATAACTCCAATCTAAAAATTTAATCATTTCCCATTGCCAGATGAAATCGTCTTTCTTAGAGTAATAAATTTCGTATTGCAAATGTATGATAAAAATTCTCTGAATTCAATATTGTTAAACTAAAATTCTACTGCTATTTCAATGTGTGATGAATTACATGTTTTAGATATATAACTAAATCCGCAGTATAGCCTATCAACACCCCCTTTATATCACCAATTATTTTAGAACTTTTTGTAAATATAAAAACAGGTTGTACTTTTTTCTGATAATATACTATATATCAAGCTTTGTTTGCACACTTTAAAGCTATTTCTGTGCTTCCCTATACATAATTATATACTTTAAATTGAATCAGTATGCATACTGTAAGTCAAAACCAACAAAGATCTTGTATATACCTGCATAGACAAAAAACACAATACCTGGCTATTTTATTTAACGAGTTTCAATACACATATATGAACTGACAACTTTAACACCACCCAAAACGACACAGGTAATATCACTTTAAGGTGTAAAATTACCTGTGTAGGTTAATTATCTGTATCAGTTTTAAAACTAGACTTTAATGAATTTTAAAGCCCTACCAAGGAAAATGTTTCAATAAAAAAAAAAAAAAAAAAAAAAAAAATTATTTGAAGGACAATGCATGGAATAACAATGAAAAATGTATGATGGGATGTCACTATGAATGCACTAAAATGGAAAACATAAAAAAAAATAAGAATTCCATAAATATTCACATATTTTCTATACAGTGTCATAAACATGACTAAAGTCTTCATTCATATGATTTCCATAGCAGTTCTGAAATTTTTTTGCATATAGAAATTTTCCCAGGCAGTCAGAGAAAATGTAAAACCTTTAAAAACAAGAGGCCCAAGATGGCCCTAATTTGCTCATCTGAGTTTAAATGTAACTGGTATGTCTTGATAATACCTGTTAAGTCATAACATGTTGCCTCAATAGAAGTGGTTTCAGAGAACATTATTTTTATTGTTTTGGTTTTTAGCAATGTAGGTCACTGTGACCTACTTTTGGTAGCCATAGCAACCAGAAACACAAATGTGAATGGCAATGGTCTATAGATGCTATTGACTAATATGAATGAAATGTGACCAGTAGTGTCTGAGAAGAAGTCTTTTGAAGGATAAATGGATGGATGGATGGATGGATGGCAGAGTGCCTATCCATAACAAAAACTCACGAGCAATTTTCAGATCCAGATTTAAGACTTTACAGATATGACACATTAATTAAAATATTTTTTAAAAAAATGTACAAGTCAACTGCAAATTATTTAAAAAAATTTGTTCAATTAGTTTAAATTACATCACATAACAGTGATTTTGTAAAACAAAAAAAATATTTCAAGGTTTTAGCTATATCTACATATCAGTATCACATGTATTTCAAAAATAATAATTACACTAAAAAGTAAAAATTCATAAAATTTCTTCCATGCACCATTGTAAGTCATAAAATTCAGAAACTAAAAAAAAAAAGGGGGGGCCTTACTGGGATTTGAACCCTCGACCCTTGGGTTGCTAGAATTGAAAATGAAAAAGGTACTTTACAGAATTTCATGAAATTGTCAAACATATGTTTCTTCACATAAGGAAATGATGTTTGGAAAAAGAATTCACCTAAATTTATTCATTATTGTAATTTTGGTAAAAAAAGTACTATTTACAATGTATAAAAAATAAACGCAAAAACGTGTAACCTTATTTTTCACAAAAATTATTGAAATTCACAAACTTGGTATATGAGATGCTTTAGATGCCAAATATCACATCATATCTTATCTCAGTGAAGTGGTTTTGGAGAAGAAGATTTTTTTAGGTTTTCAACAATGTAGGTCAATGTGACCTACATTTGGTAGCTATTAACCAAAAAAAAATCTGAAAGGCAATGTTCTATAGATGCTTTTGACCAAGTTTGAACAAAATATGACCAGAAGTTTCTGAGAAAGAGTTGTTTTAAGCAATTGTTGACGGACAGACAGATGGACGAGAGACGACGGAGGGTCTGCCTCTATTGATACCAATAGCTCACCAGAGCTCAGGTGAGCTAAAAAGTCTGGTTTTTTATGGCATTTCTGAAATTATTTTTTTCCTTATGGAAAACATGCAATGAAAAATTGTTCCATGCAGTCATTAAAAATGTTAAAATTCAAAGGCTGTTCATTGTAAATATCATTATAAAATATGTTATACATGTTAATTTACAAAAATTACATTACTCAATTTATTGGCATTATCCAATTTATTCAATTACTTTCAGAGGAAGCTTTAATACATTTTTGATGGTTTTGTGTAACTTCTTCTTTCATGTAATTCTGGATAAATGGTAAGGGTATGGGTATTTTTAAAACACCCATAAACTGTAAAGTGATGTCAACTCTACAAATACTTATTATACGTGTGTGTGTGTGTGTGTGTGTGTGTGTGTGTGTGTGTGTGTGTGTGTGTGTGTGTGTGTGCATTATCTGACAAACAAAACCGCATCAGACAAAGATGAGTACATGTATATACATGTTATATATCCCTATTTGATAAATACTGCTAGGCACACTTACAGATTACAATGCCTCCCACCACCTAGGTTTGGACCCATCCTAGTGTATGAAAGGGTCAGTTTGCTTACCACTAAAGGTAGCTGGTTTTCTATAGGCACCTTGGTTTCCTCAACATTTCAAAAAAATGTCTGGCTTGAAATAAGTTAAAGAATCTTGACTAGGGTATAAAACACTATTACTCGACTCAAACATTGATGAAACTATCCTCTGGCAACCATTTCCTAGTGAGACTGTAGTATTTTCATAATCTAAACACAAATTTTATACTAAAACCTGTCTAAATACTTATCTAATCTAAAGAATTACTTATGAATATAGATTCACAAAGTAGTTAAAGGGAAACAACTCCAATATTCTGTTCACTAAAAAACTTTAACTTCATGTACAACAAATAAAAAAAAAATCTCAACTTTCTATGAGAGTAAAAGTAAGGGTACCTAAAGATACTTTCAATCTCCATAGTAACCTTTTAGACATCTGGTTACTTTTTAGAGTAAAGCAAAAACTAACAGGTATAGAAAAATGTCAATTCCAAATACATGTATATATTTTGTACTGGTACTTTTTACAAAGTTAAAACTTTGAAATCAGCTGGTATACATACTTAAAATTTAAAACCTACAAAAAGACTTTGAATTTTATTATACTTTAACAGTATACCTACCAAATGATATTCTACAAGGTTTGTGCAAAAAATTATTTCCAATGGATATAGAATATATTAATGCCATATATTAATGAAAAAATTTGTTTTTAAAGGAAAAAGTTAATTTTGGTTTTCTATTTTGTTCCACAAAAACATTTAAGTGATATATAACATATGATATGCTGGTGAACTCTTAATATTCATCACCCCAAATATTGGGGCTTTGTTTGCCAAGTGGTCTACAGCATACACTTAAACATCAGAGTGCTTCCCACCCTCTAGGTTTGATTCCTACTTGGGCAGATCCTTATGAGAAAAAGGTTAACCAGTTCCCTTGCTGAATGTCTGGTTTCTCTGGACACTTGGATTTTCTCCACCATCCAAGAAATGACTACCTTGATATAAGTGAAAGAATCTTGACTGTGGCATAAAACACCATTGAACCAATCCAATTTTCATCATTCATTTTTTGATAAAATAGTTGGTAATAATTAAATCCTAACAAAATGGTATCAGGACAGAAGAGAAATAGTGAGTTAACCATTAATGTGAGAGCAATTTGGATTATATTCATGTCCAATGAACCAAAAAAGTTCTATAGTTTCAACTTTTAACAATTTAATATTTATAATCATATGTTTGTGTATTCAAAGCAATCATATATATCCTAGACTGAAATACATGGTTCCAAACAGCTTTTTTTATAATACTGATGATGCCTTTTCAGAGCCATGACGCCATCCTATATAAAAACAGGGGTACATGCAGGTTATAAGCTTCTTATAGTCACAAGGCTAACGGGTGTTTGAACATTTTCATTACATATTTCCTTACCAGAAACGTTAAAAGATTAATCCGCAATGTTTATTCCACCAAGTTAGTAAAAATATCCAAGTTTTTAATCTATTTATATAGACCAAGTGATTTATTTTTTACCAAAATATGACCCATAAATAAAACTGAATTAGACATTACAAAGATCATTCTAAGTAAATACATGTACAATGAAAAATGAACAAAAACAATGGTCTTAAAAAATCTTAACAAAGAAATGTTGACCAGTGATGTATGTCAAACAGAGACCTGCAATCACAATTACTACAGTAATTATGATCACTTTCGCTCAGATGAGCTAGATAAATTTTATTCATGTGAAAAGAAATTCGGCTGATTAAAATTCACACAGGATGACTTGCATTTTTTAATTTCTTATCATTATGCTAGAATTATAAAATACATAATCAATACCTATTATAGTACTCAAAGCATAATACACAAACAAGTCTAATAAATGTCTTAACTAACACATAGTCTACATACTAACAAGTAGTTGAATAGCTGGGTTTCGTTTTTTTTTTTTTTTTTTTTTTTTTTTTTCTTCTTTTTTTTCGTGGATGTTAGTTAGTTATCTGTTGTGTCAAAATATTAAGATTTTTTTTACTTTATCAGAATAAATTAATTATGTGTGAAATTTCATTTTTGCTAAAATATTATTCTGAAATATTTTTCAAACAGTCATATACTTTCTACTGAATAAATTAAGTCACTTACCTGCAGATATCATTAAAACTTAAAAATAATCTTTGTAAAGATGGCAAATTGTCAACATCAACCTTTAAAAGTGAAATAAAAAATACAGAATAAATAGACTGACATTTTCACAATGAATAATTATATATTGTTCATATTGTTAAGGCACTTATAATATACAAATATTATAATATTTAAAAATATTTTGAATTAAAATACATATGAAAGGAAGAAAGAAAGAAATAGTTATTTTATTAAAAAGAGCTTTCAAAGTCAAGTCAACCTGTTGTATAATCATTATGCTTGACAATTGAAAAACATAAAAAACCTGAATAGTGACCATCTTCTTGCACAGACTATCTGTCCACTAGGGCCAATACATGTTTTAAGGTTTATTTGCTTTTTGATCTAACTACAAAGAAGCTCTATATAAAAAATATCTGTTTATGAAGCCCTTAGTTCTTTAGTGAAATTGGTGGTCTTTTAGCTTTATGGTCTGTCATTCTTTTCACTTCTATGAAGTCAAGGATTCTCAAACTCTGTTAAATCTGATTTTTACAAAAAAGACTTAAACCAATACAGATCAGCAGGATTCAGGATTGCTAGAAGTGTTGCAAAAGTACATTTTCCCTACACTTTTATATGTGCTTGGCTAGTTCTATATGGCCCTTTCTCCAGGTGCGAGACATTACAGTTTTGTCTTGGTTCAAATTTGATTCTTATTTTTTTAAATGTTGCATACTTTGTGATGATACATACATACAGTATCTCTCATTTACTAATGGATATCCTTAAAATTTAGCTCATACAGACTCAGATACTTGGAAATCTGTTTATGAGCTCTTCTAGATGTAGGTACTGGGAAATCTAGATTTTCTTAAAATTAAGCTCATACAGACTCTTGACCTGAAGAATTTGTGATGAGCTCTTCCAGACTCAGGTACCAAATGTTTCTGTGCTCTTCTAAACTTTAATACATGTACTGGGAAATCTGTTTCTGAGCCTGTCTAGACTCAAATACTGGGAAATCTGTTTCTAAGTTCTTTTAGACTCAAATACTGGGAAATCTGTTTGGTAGATCTTCCAAACTTAGGTATTGGGAAATAGTTTCTAAGTTAGTTTCTGGGCTCTTCCAGACTCAAATACATATACTGGGAAATTTGTTTCTGAGCTCTTCCAGATTCAAATACTAGGAAATCTGTTTCTGAGCTGATGAACTGTTTCTTTTTATATTTATACTGAGAATTATTTATACTAGTAATTTATACTAATAATTATAAACATATGCTGTAAAATACTTACTACTGTTGTAATTTTATTTCTACGAAGATTGAGTTCTGCCAGTGAATCCATCCCTGACAGATTGTCAACATGTACAATTTGATTTCCAGCTAGATTAAGTACCCTGAGTTCACTTAAATGGCAAAGATTATGTATGTTGTTAATCTAAAAAAAAAAATACTGAACAATTACGATACATGTATATAAATAAACTGTCCAAGGCACATCACAAATATACAATAAAAATTGTAACAATCCACTTCAATTACATTGCCACTTTCTTTACGAAAACAACCACTGCAGTAGCTCAGTTGGTAGAGTGTTTGCTTCATAAATGGGAGGTTGTGGGTTTGAACTCTGACCGGGTCTGACCTAAGACTTGAAAGTGGGTAGTTACTGTTCTTTCGTCTAGCACTCTGCATTACGAAATGAAAGTCATGGTTCTTTTGAATGGGAACTTAAAAGAAACAAGGTACTGTGTCATGGTAGGGGTGGCACAATAAAGAACCCTGCTGTATAATGTCATCGGCGCAACGAACATGCAAAATTTCTGCTCTATCACCAATAGCAGGTGATGTCTCGATATAAGTGAAATATTCTTGACTGGGACGTTAAACACCATTATTTAACTCAACTGAAATCTTTATGAAAACAATCTGAATTTTAACCCAAATCTAAAATTTTAATTTTTACTTAAAATATTCAAAAAAGATAAAATCAAGTCATATCAAGTATTTCCTTTTCAGTATTTCTATTTAAAATTGTTACATTAAGTTTAATGGGTGGGGTGGATGTCCTAACCAAGAACCCATTTCTTCTATGTTTTTCTTTATACCAAAACTGATTTGACCATTGTGAAAATAAATCATAGTTTCAGGTAAAGAGGGCAAGTAAGATTTGAAAGTAAGAGTTAAGCTTGTGGTTGGAGTTAAGTCCCTTAGTTTAGTAAAAAAGCTTCATGACTACAATAGTTTTTCATAATTGTTTCAGTGTACTAATTTAAAACACATTATAAACTTAATTGGTACAGATCCCACTCTGAACATAGATTATATGAGTTTTGAACAAAGATTCAGTGTGACCAAGACTTAAAACAGGAAGATATTTTTAGCATCAAATAAGAAAACTGTTTTATTGAGATAAGCCCATAAAAATTGAAGATGACTCATGTTGTGCTTTTAGTTATTATATAATTGACTTTATGATACATTTTTATTTACCTATTTGCATTTTAAAATATGTAAAACTAAAATTCAAATATCAAATTTTAAATAAATTCCAGCAGTGTTTAAATTATCTATCATAATAAACTAGTACTTAGCAGTTTAAAAATGAAAAAATTGATTGGATTAGATTAAAATAATGATGCCCAAGTCCAGATTTTTTCACTTATATCAAGGAAGTGAGTTCTAAAATAGTGGAGAAAACTGGATTGTCCATTCAGCAAGCAAACTTGACAAACTTTCTCACACTAGGGAGTAGGGACTGCCCCAGCAGCATTCAAACCCAGGCAGTGAAAGCACTGTGATCCATGAGCTCATGCTTTAGACCACTTGGCCACCAAGGTCTTGAATAATTTGAAAAAGACAAGATAGTTACTAACCTGGTTCCCATGTAAATCTAATACATCTAGTTTAATTAAAGTATCTAAGTTCTGGATCTTTTTTATCCTGTAAAAAGAAATTTTAATAAAATAAAAAAATGTGATAACTAAAAAGCTGAACATTTCCAACTAAAGACATTAATAAATTATTTACAAAGTTTTACAAATGTTTTAATTGCTTGCTTTTTTAAAACTGTTTATAACATGATCAAATTTTCTTTATGAGACAAGATTTATTTTGACTGCAAGGCCAATCTCTATGTAACTTTGTACAAAGGTTACTTATCCTCTTCTGATAGAGCACAAAGTGGAGTGGAGTTTATGGCTTTATAATTGCTATTGAATTTTATCACTTGAATTCAGACAGCCAGTTCTTGGATGGTGGAGGAAACTTAAGCATCAAGAAAACTGATAAACATTCTCACACCAGGTTGGACAAAGAGGCACTTGAACCTAGAAGTTAGATGGTGTGAAACACCATGATTCATAAAGATGTGCTCAAAACCAATCAGCCAACAAAATCCTAACGAGGCATAAAATAACAACATAATAATAAATAGATAAACAGGATATCCCTGATGTACTATTCAGTGCTCTAGGATTTTTGCTCGACACTAACTTTCCACGGGAAAGTCACAACAGAAAATCCACTTTCCCATAAAAAAATTTTACTTGGTGAGAAAAATATAGATTGTGAGCAATGTCATTTTTTTAAATATTCTTTATTAGAAAAACTTATAATAAATGTTCTGACAAACAAAAAATCAAAGCACAGACTGTGCTGCACGTAGGAAAGTAGTCATGAAAGCCTGGTAACCAGGTTGATATCGATACTTAGTTGAGAAGAGTGGAGTGGAGGAATGGTGCTTTACATTCCTGTCAAGATTCTGTCACTTAAATGTCATGGTGTCAAAGACATGAAAAGATATAATGCTTTAAATTACTTATATCAACATTTAAAAAAATATGCTATTTTTCTTCTCTTATCTCTTAAATATTCTTTATTAGAAAAACTTATAATAAATGTTCTGACAAACAAAAAATCAAAGCACAGACTGTGCTGCACGTAGGAAAGTAGTCATGAAAGCCTGGTAACCAGGTTGATATCGATACTTAGTTGAGAAGAGTGGAGTGGAGGAATGGTGCTTTACATTCCTGTCAAGATTCTGTCACTTAAATGTCATGGTGTCAAAGACATGAAAAGATATAATGCTTTAAATTACTTATATCAACATTTAAAAAAATATGCTATTTTTCTTCTCTTATCCTCCTCTGGAACCATTTGGATCATGGTGACCAAGTGGTCTTAAGGGCAATCTTAAAGGTCACAGTGCCTTTCAGTGCCTAGATTAAAATGCTGCTTCGACAGATCCTAGTGTGAGAAAGTATGTCAGTTTGCTTGGCAAATGTCACTGATTTTCTTGGGGCACTTTGGTATCATCCTTCATCTAAGAACTGACTACCTGAATATGTGAAAAAGTCTTGACTGGTGCATAAAACATCATTACCCCACTACACTTGGAAACCAATTTGCCAATTTAAATGAAATATGTTTGGATGAATCTTGCTTGATGCAGATTCCAAACTGGCATCTTTAGCAACATTCAATCAATAATGACCATTACAGCAAAAACGGAAAATGACTTTTGTACTTTTTGACGACTGATTGATGCTTAAGACACCTCTGATAAGATAAAAAATAAGAAAGTACATGAGAGGGCCTTGACCTTTGGCCTTGAACCATATATATAAAAATGATCATCATATCAATATCTATAATATTCATGTACATGCCTATTCAAAAAAGGAATAACCTTCAAGATAATTAACAATTTAAGTCTTTCTATACAGTAATGGCCTTGACCTATGAACCTATGACCTTGCATCATTTATCAAAATGGCTGTTATATCAACACCTAAAATATTCTAATATACATGCCTATACAAAAAGTTAATAGTTTTCAAGATAATTAACAATCTAAGCAATCTTATGTTGCTATGACCTTGACCTTTGAACCAATGACCTTGAACCATATATCAAAATCATCATATCTATACCTATGACCTTGACCTCTGAGCCTTTGACCTTGAACCATAAATCATAATGATCGTCATTCCAAAACCTACAATATTCCAAGAAACATGCGTATAAAAAAGTTAGTGTTTAAGATAATTAACAATATTAGCTCTCTTATGCAGCTATGACCTTGACCTTTTAACCAATGACCTTGAACAATATATCAAAATGATTGTTATATCAAAAACTAAAATACTCCAATATATATGCCTGTACAAAAAGTTAAATGTTTTCAAGATTTACTTACAAATATATTATTCAAACTAAATCAAAGCAATTTCCCCACTAACTGCCTTGCCATTTACCCGTTTTGAGCCCCAATACTACCATTTGTGAAAATCTATAACTAGATGATCTGAGAATGATACATATAAAATAACTAAGGTAAACATCTTCGACATTCTGAGAAGATTTTCACTATTTCCCCCTTTATGGGGCCCCAAGGGTACATAACTCCTTTACTTGTGGAAATCTGAAAGGCAACCAACAAGGCATGATGGTAGCCAAGTTTCAAGGAATTTGGATTATGATGATGGAGGAGAAGATTAAAATGTAAAATGTTTATGTACGATACACAATGGACAACAGATGAAGATGGATCTCAATAGCTCATCAGAGCTTTCATCTTGGGTGAGCAAAAAACCACATAACAGTAAATATTATATAAAATGACTGAAAAAGGAAGACATCAAAAAGTTTCCAAACAATAACAGGATTTTTTTAAGTAAAACCAGTACTTCTATCGCCGTGAGTCAGAAAATGAAAGTCTTATTCAGATTCAGGAAAAAATAGAAAACGAGTGAAAGATGGCCTAAAACTGGGACAGAAACAGCGACGGCAACTATAATAAGCAAAATCTAAAGACAGTCACTGTCAAGTTAATCAGAAGATTTTGATTTTGTAGCACTTGTGCCACTTGTAGCAAGCCAGATCAATGCAAATTTTGGGCATCAAATTATGAAAATGTCTGTATTTCTCAAAATTGTAAAGATGGATTTCTGTGCAAATACTATGAACTTTTTGCTCCTTCTATCTCTAATAATATTAAAATTCAAAAATAAAAAATAAAGACTGTTTGATTTTTAACAACTGTATAGAAAGTAAAAAAAAAAAAAAAAACTTTGACTGAATCTTGACAGTCTATGTCACTATTCCCAATTTTCCTGTTAATACATTTTCTCCCAATTAACCCTCAGGGGCCTTTTCCCAAAATACAGAGAAAAATTTCTGTCCTTCAATGCTTTCAGGCATCCTTACTTTGAAATTTTAATATATTTTTTAAAATTTCCTCTTTTTCTGACGGCAATTCTTTGTCCGATGATTCCAGACACGATTTTGCTGGAACTCAGGTGGAGCTTATGATACAGAGTGTTTTTAATAAAGATTGAATAGAACCGAGAGCAAACATTGTTGTTTGTTGTTGTTTCGATGTGTATTGGCGAGATGGATTGTTCTGTACTTCGTTACTTAAGACCGGTGCTGTACTGTGCAGGTGATCTACACATGTATTTACTTTTTTTTTTTTTTTTGTTTACCCAACAAAAATCATACCTGAATATAAAGTGCTTTTATTCTGTATGAAAGTTAAAGTTGATTAAAGTTAATGTCCATTGCTGAGAAAATTGTGTAAGACAACTCCTGTCGGTACATCATTTCAACATCAAACAAATTTTTTCTGATGAAATTAGGAAGTGACGTTTTCAATTAATTAATTAATTTCATTGGATGAGAAAAAAACGACGAATTCCTCTGATCAAATATTCCAGAAAATGAATGATTTAATGTCCTAGCCGACACGTTGGTATTGCTGTTATGGCTAACCAGGTTTTATACAAGCGTAAGTCTAGTTACCATAAACAGTTAAGTCAACTTATAACGGTGTTCCAAAATTAGAAGAATATACACGGACAAGAAGAAGTTTTCCCGAAAATGAACGGAAAGTAACAATAGCTTCCGAACAGTCTGTGACCTATTTCTGCAACGCCAACTATACCCTCTATATTTTATTTATTATCTTCTTTTTAATTCTTTGATAAATATTTTTTATTTTTGTTTTCATAAAGATTCTCTGTATATATTTATTTACAGAGTCATTGTTGTTTGTTCATTTATAAAAGAGCTGCTGTTCGGAGCTTGACAGTTGATATGCAAATTTCCAACCAGGAAAAAAGCAAATTCCTCCGCAACTCTGTGTTTGTAGGGGAAGCGGTTTTATTTATTTATTTATTCTTTATTTATTTTTTGTCCGTGTTACTTTCTTTTCTTCTCTAAAATGTGTGATTCGAAATTGAATTAAATAAAACCAGAAATGCATTTGTAACACCCAGATTGTGCTGTGCTGGACAGGTCTACTTCTTTGGAACGCAAGTATACAGTAGTGCTCAAGAAAACTGACATTTGTTTACACAGATACTATGGTGGCTTATTTCTGACATTGACATAATTTTAGTCGACTTAAATTATCTCAGCATGTCAACTTATTATCTTGACAAGTCAAGATATTATCATGGAAAGTTGTGATACCGAAATAAAATAGTTCAGATAAATAACACGACATGCCGCGATACTTATGTTACAAAAGTTACAAAAAATAAGTCGCGATATAAAGATAATTATCACGACTGGTCAACATAAGTATCACGACATGTCGTGTTATTACATCAACTTTTCATGATATCATCTCGACTTGTCAAGATATTAAGTCGACATGTTGAGATATTTTTATGTCGACTAAAATTATGTCGATGTCAGAAATAAGCCACCATAAGATACGATACGTTAGTTACCAACAACGACATAACTAGAAAAGTCTTCGACTTTCCTACGTAAAAATCTTACTTGATACGAAACTAAAGCAAAATACAAAACTACAGATATACTATATGAGTTATCTCCCTTTACCGGGTGGTAAAGAATGGAGATTCCAAGTTGAAATGTTATTGTTATCAACCAATGATGTTGCATTGGGGAACATTTACCAGTTGAAAATGTGAAGAAAAAGAACTGCACTTGATAATGGATAATATGCATTTATTTTAATAAATTTCACTTTCCAACGGAGAACAAAGCCAAAATTTATTAATTTCCAGTGACAAAAATTCACTTGGTATGGGAGACGGGAAATAGGAATCCTAGAGCACTGCTATTGTACTCAACTTGGATCTATTATACTGAAACTAACCAGTAGATACATGGCTTTCTTAACCCATTATGCTAGCATAGTTTTTATTATTTCTTTCTTTCTTTCTTTTTCTTTATTTAATCATTTATTTATTTATTTTATTTATTTATTTATTTTTTCATTTTATTTTAATTATTTATTTTTATTTTTATATATTTTATTTTCTGTATTATTTTTTTTTTTTTTTTGGTACTTGTGAACTTTTCATTTCCGTTTTCTTTTTTTTTTTTCAATACTGAGATATATCTTCATGTAATTAGGCATTTAATTATAATTTTAACATGTTAACTTGTAATGGAACTTACTGCATGTACAGATGGTCACAGAGGCAAATTAAATTTATTTAAATTAACAAACACATGTACTAATGTTTTCATATACATGTACTTACTTATTTTTACCCAGCATTAACACCCTCAAGGATCTAAGTGACGTCAATCCAGTTATTTCTTCTATCTGATTGTCGTATAAATCCAAAAATATAAGTCTTTTTAGAGCACTTAAATGTTGTATTTTTGTTATCATATTGTGTTGGTAATTTAACAGTCGTAACTGATCTTCTCCCTCTAAAATAGGACATACTGTTAATTTCCGCCTGAAATAGAAACATTTTAATTTGTTAATTTACATATTCCATTTTTTTTAAAAAACTTTTTATTTCTGTAATGCTTGAAATATAATTCATCATTTCTTTCAAAAAGATATTTCAAATATGTCATTGGAAATCGTATCGTCATTACATCTTAACCTACCAGTAATTCAAAGCCAAAATTTACAATCAGTGGTCTCAATATGTGTTATCTGGTGTCTTTTCTTTATTTTACTATATTATTATTTTTGTTATTTTTTAAAAAATGTTTTGGATGCTTTGCCTGTTATTAAATCTGTGTTCTTCAAATGCTTAAACATTCATTTTTAACCTTTCCAAGCTCTGTAAACATCAATGAAAAGGGCATTGTGCATGTGCATTCAGAAACATAGGTCAAATCATTAATACTTATAACATATATTCCTGTCTAGCTGTTTAAGTAAGACAATTTGTCAGGTTATGTATTTGAAAGTTTTGAAAGGAAATTTTGAGGTGTGAGGTAATGATGTCCTTCAGCATGATTCTTTTACTCATATTAAAGCAGTCTGTTCTGGGATGTTGGGGAAAACTGGAGTACCTGAGAAAGCCAATGACGTAGTCACAAATAACTTTCTTAAACTACCTGCTTTAGTGGGAGTTTAACATAGGCTATGAAAGGCATTGTGAACTGTAAATGAGTGTTACACTACCTGCTTTGGTGGGAGTTTAACAAAGGCTATGAAAGGCATTGTGAACTGTAAATGAGTGTTACACTACCTGCTTTAGTGGGAGTTTAACATAGGCTATGAAAGGCATTGTGAACTGTGAATGAGTGTTACACTACCTGCTTTGGTGGGAGTTTAACATAGGCTATGAAAGACATTGTGAACTGTAAATGAGTGTTTTAGACCCCTCAACAACCAATGCTACCTTTAAAAGAGATTTTGTTTTCATTATCTATTCAAAACTGATATTTACTCTAGGTTATGGGATTAAAGCTGCATTAAGTTTTCTAAGGAAAAAATTAAAACAGTAATGATCTAATTAATGATGTTCCTAATGAACAATGTAACAGTGGGTTCAATGATAAAAGCTCGAATAAATACAGAAACAACAAGAGCGAGATGTAGCATGTGGGATCTAATATTAGAACATGGTTACGTCATAAAAAACTGGGACATTTAAACACAACTTACAAAATGGTGAAATACGATAAATTAAACATAGAACTTCATTGAATTTGTCGTTTGTGTCTTAGTAAGGGATACATAACACCATTGCGAATACATCTGGATATTAATGACGGACAATTAATACAGTTTGTCAGGTTTCAGTTTCAATTTATTGGAGTTTCTGTATATCCCTGCACCTGCTCCCGGTTCATAATTTAATCATCAATAAACTTTGAACAACCAGTTAGAGGATTTTATTTATTTACAGCTAAAAGGAATGAAATTTTAGAAAATGAATCTCATGGATCGTGATTAGAAGTTATCTATTTTTAAAAAAATATATTTTTAGAAAACCTAAAAATTTCAGAAAATTGAAAAACTTAATGAAGCTTTAAGTGGGAATGTTTTTCAATAAGGAATATTAACAATATTTTTATGAATAGATGGTTTAATCACAATTTCTATATTCTCCCTTCACCGTATTAATATTTTAGATGATAGTTCAAACATGGATACCACTGGTCAAAGTTGACTTGTCAGGCAATAGAAAAAATTTTAATAATAATTTACCCAATAAAGGTGTTCTTTTTTAAAATGGGTGTTAATTTGTCAAAAATCAGTGGTACAGAATTTAGTTTTTAACCCACCAATGTACACTCACATACTAAATTTCAATTCAATATTTTTAATCTGCAAACATTAATCTCAGAAAATAATCCAAAATATGTGTGACTTGATGGACAGACCTGGTTGCAGATTGATTATGGACAAAGCATTTACATGTATGTATTTATCTTGTGATGCTAGTAGGAACTAAGAATCTTAACTTGGAAGTAACATCCTATTTCACTTCCTGAAGGCAATAACTCTCATGTAACCAGGTGGTGGCAATAGCCAAGTAGTTTCACAACCTTGGTTCAAATCCCAATCAGCAGATCCTAGTGTGGGGAAGTTTATCAGTTACTTGCCAATGGTCCTGACTTTCTCTGAGCACTCCAGTTTCCTTCACCATCCATGAACTGTCTTGATATGAGAAAGAATTTTCAATGGGGAGTAAAACACCAATCAAATCTTATGTTATCAAAGCAGCATTCATCAAGCAGCATGTGCCATTCTTAAGATTAATCTTCAAGACATACATGTAATAATGTGATGATACAATTTATGTAATTTTTCACTACTTACCTGTCAAGGTTAAGTCTGTCTGGGTTGGAAGATCGTTCGTCAGGTGTTCTGTATACAACAGGTATACCGGGCGCCGAGGGACTCTCCGCAAATATCACCCGGTCACCTACAAACATACAGAAAACTGTTACTATAGTGATGAACAATAACACAATAAAAACAACGATGAAACAATTGACATTTTATAAAAATCAAGGTCTTAAAAAGGGGGGAAAACTTACGAATAGAAACAAAACTAATTCATCGAAAGATTTTTCAAATTACATATTTTAAGTTTTTCATAAATTAATTTGACGAAGCAAAAAATGTTTTCAAATAAGCAATCATCAATAAATTGAAATTATTCTAGTATAACTTTTTTGAAAATAAAATTGATTTTCAAATCATTCTATAACATTAATTAAGTCACAATTTCATTTGAAAAACTTATATAACTATTATATATATATATGAGAAAAAATTAAAATAATCCTTGTTTAACCTAAAAAGACTTACGAGTCCAAAAGTTTTTCATTAGCTCTAATGATTGTAATTTTCTCCTACAAAACTGGCTGTTTAACGCCAAAAATAAATGATTACTATCTAACTATCAGTAAGTTATTAAGTATGTCATAAATTATAACGGTGAAGACTAGGTCAAATCTAAAATAATTCACCATATTTCTTATTACACTATTTGGCTATGTTGGCAAACATTTTGACATCCATATGAAAAGTTGATCTTGTATAAATAACAAGTACTTCATATCAGAGACTAAAATGTTCTTAAAATGTAAAAAAGTAAACGGCCTTTTTAAAAATATAGTTAAAATAGACCCCTGGATTACACTTGTTTCTCCATGTTTTTATAAATAATTCTTAAGTTTTGTATTAACTTCTACCAATAAATAAAACTAATGATTTCAAAGATATACAATAAAACATTAATGATGCTTTAATTGAAGATTATTTATGTTCTCATTGTTCAAATAAAATTATTTTTAATTTTCATGCAAGTGGGGGAGCCATTTATATTGCTTTTATTGGATTATTTCAGACAAAGGGGAGATAATTTGATTTAATGGCATGTATTAATAATGTGACAAATTTGACTTGTTTCAATGAACTCTTGTGAACTATAATACTAGTGTTGGTGAGTGTTTGAATCAAACAGGGACAACATCATACATAAAAAAAATGTAGTATGAAATTTAGAAGCCACTGATATAAATGATATGAAGGTATATAAATCCACTTTAAGATAAATATTGCTACAACATAGGAAAAAACTGAGAGCTGTCATAAGAACAGATTTAAGAGACAGGGTTCAAAGCCTGACAGTGACACTATAAATCACCATAGTCAAGTCATTTCTCCTAATACTGCTGCTGACTTATCCTGTATATAAATAATGGATTGGTCGGGCAAAAGCCACCTTCATAGGGATAACATGTACCTAAAAGTCACCCAGGGAGTGTGCCAGTACATAAAGGACATATACAAAACTAACGCCAGTCATTAACACATCAGAGTAGCCAGGTGGGGTCTGACTGGACTGGCACTAGTTCCTTAGCATATAATTTATATGATAATCAGAAATGATTGCTGTACTGACTAAGAATAAAAGTCACCTATACAACATCCTTTTCCAAAAATGTTTTAATTTTGTACTTTAAATGACTAACTGATAAATTAAACAATTTATTAATTAGGACAGCCATTTAAAAAAAAAACTCACTATGAAAGTGCATGGAATGTAAAAAACAAACAAACCACTTTTGTGCTTTATTTAGGCATATTTAAATACAGGGTTCAACAGGGATTCAAACCAAGAACATCCCATGCTTGAGTGTGTGCACTACCAACTTAGCTACTTTAAACTGTAAATTACATGTAGAACATTTATCCTGATTCCTAATCAACCGGGAATTTTCTGGGTATACTGGGAAAAAAACCCTCTGGCATTTTGACTGAAAAATATTTTTGTAAAAAATATAAATATCACATTTTATTCTTAAAATAAAGCATATTTAACTTTATTTAAAAATAAGGACTAATGGCCATGTTTTGATCTATTTTTTGAAAATTATTGGGAAAATCCAATCACAAATACCAAATATTTGAAAACTATTGGGAAAATCTAATTACAAATACAAGTAAAAAACCAAAATTTTGTATCAAAATAATTATCCATTAGGAAAATACAAATGTTAAACAGTGACCAGTATTGAAAGTTTATGTCTGAAAACATAGAAATTTATTGAGAAATTCAAAAATGTCTAAATGTCTGACCTTTTCTGAATTAACAAGACTGTCAAAATTAGAGTTCAAACAACCAAGTCAAACTTGTTGATAGAATTACAAATACATGTGTCGGTGATTGTAAATATTGACATTCTATTTTAAAATAGCCAGATATCACACAGATTTGTCAAGTAACACAATAGGATTTTAGCTAATAAAATGATAAACATTTGTTTACATTTTGAAAAATTAATCATTTTTGTTTGTTAATATGTCAATTATTTTGTGTGACAGAAATCAGTATACTGATTGTTACTACAAAGAAAAATATACTGGAAATTCTAATCAACTGTGCTGTATATACCAATATATACTGTCAGAATATTTTTTTGTTAAAAAAAGGATTTATTTTATTCTGTAAATAAGAAAAAAAAAGAAATTATAAATAACATGTACTGTATATATAATAGTATAGAATTTCAAGTTGTCAGAAAGTTAAATGAATTGGGTCTATATGCATAATTAGTATTTTTCATAAGGGTTTCATTAAAAAAGTCATATAGGTTGTAATTAAAAAAAAAGAACAAGAAAAAAAAAAAAAAAACCATTCTGCTCTCCTCTGTCTTGATGATTTACAATAAAACATATCTGGCTCTTTAAGTCTTTGCAAAATTTAATTAAAAAAAAAAAAAAAGTCAAAGTACTAAAAGTACTGAATGCAAGCTTCTCATTTGTCATGTTGGAAAACATCACTAACTTTTACTTGTCCTCAGCAGTGAATGAAACAGCTTGAATATTTTAAAAAGTGTTTGATTTATGATTTTTGTCTTTCCTGGAGTAGGCAATGCTTCAAAAGTGCTTTATCTGAAACCTTGATAATTGCAATGAAGCAAGATCTTGTAACTGTTTTAAATTTATTGATAAAACATTCTTCATGAACATGATGAAAATCATCAACTGAAAAAGGAAGTGAAATCAAACATGTTGTTTACTGTAAAAATTTATAAATTAAAGCTTGTAAATTAAGCCTATAAATTTATGCACTGATAGGTCTTGTACAATAAGATATATCACCGCTGGCTGCAAATTCTAATAAATACATAAGGAGAAATGAAAAATGTCCTGTTTTGACAGTTACAAATAGTAGAAAAAAATTATTTTTGGCCAGGGAAAACTTAAAATGATTTATCATGCAAAAACAAATCACTGAAAGTACAGTAAATAGATTTTAAAATTTGAAGGCATGCTTTTATTATACATGTTTTATTTTTTACTAAAACAGATTTTATTTAACAATTTTTTGTAAAATGCCTATCCATTATTTCATTTAAAAGTTTTTACTAAATATTGTAAAAGTGCAAAAAAAAAAAAAAAAAAAAAAAAAAAAAAAATATTGATGCTTTAAATGATGTTAATAAAAGTATTGATTGAAAGAAGATCTTAAATTTAAACATTAAAGTTCAGATTAAATTCTTCTTGCTGTGCCATTATCTATGATTTATTAGTATTGGTTAAATAATTTTTTGAAACTTAATATTTCAATTTATTAAAAATACCTTTTCTATATTCATTTATTGATTCAAACTTAGCAGTTACTTACTCCATACACAAACCACAAAATATTACCGAGGCATATTAACAAAAACTTCACAAGTATTAAAATACCATATTAAATGTTATGTAATCAATAATTTTAATGAAAAGAAAGTTCAATATATCTGATGGAAATTAATCAAAAAATTTAAAATGTTGAAGTCTTTGTAATTCATGTAATTTAAACACTTATTAGTTACTAGTTTCAACCAATAAAATGATTTTTAAAATATGCCTTTGATATATAAAATCTATATTTTCTTTTCAATAGGGCAAAATTGCACATTTATTTTCCTAAGTAAATAACATTATGTTATTTAACATTATTTAAGCAAATATTACATCAATATTTAAAAAAAATCAGTACTTGTGTTAACAATAGCATTGTGCTGACAGCAGAACAAATAGGATGTTTTTAAATACCTCATGGATTTGTTCTAACTCTTATTTTACAATATACCGGTAGTTGGTATACAATGCAGAAGTTCTACAGCAGAACAAGGAAAACCTCTTTAGGTAACAACTAAACCCTAAAGCTGACTGGATGTACAAAATTAATACCAGTTTGTTGTTACAAAAATTACATACTTTTTTTTTTTTGAAGAATTGAATATTGAAAAATAAAATTACAAAATGGTTCTTGGAAACTATGGCATTTATACAACTTCCCAAGGGTTTACATGCTTTATCAGTGTATGCTACATGTGTCTATACAAAGAATAATATTCACATAATAACTTATCAAAAGATATATATGACTCAGTCTCTTAGCCTTTAAAAGAGCATTTTTAAAACTAGCAATGATAATTTTCATTTGAGAGTTTCATAATTCAGTATCTAAAAATTTTATATGATCAGTCCTTATATATTTATAGCTATTAACTCATTTTAAACATCTTCAAATGCCTTTTTAGTGGATTGGTATGACAAAATATTTCTTTCATCTATTATAAAATTCACATGAATATTCCACCTACTATATGATAAAAACTTGTGTAAAATATTTAAAATATGAAAACTTGTCAATAAGTTCAGATTACTGTAAAATGGAAAATTCCGCGATTGTTTGAATTTGAGAGTAAGAGTGAGATGCACAAAAATAAAACAATCGCTAATATAAAAAGTCAATATTATTTGTGCTGGAGGTCACCAGATTAAGCGAAATTAAATGCATGCGAATAGATATCTAAGTTGTCTTTCACAATTATTAACTGATGCAAAAATTTCCCAATTAGCAGTATTATTTGACTTATTTGTCAGACATCGGACCTGGACTCTTCTTAAATTGTGAAAACTATGTCTCAGCCAAAGCTTACAGGCACCAAAAAGCATTGATAGTAAGCATGATTTTTATAACCTGTTTGATTCTATCACCTACATGTTTTTAGCATTAAAAAAATACCCCTTAACTTATAAATACCTTTATAAAACTTGGTTTATAATTTTGGACCAATCTGTTTTAATGTGTTATTAAAAATATCACAAATCTGTGTTTAAATGTTTTATTGTATTTGTTTATGTGGAGAATATATATTTTAATTTTCAGTTCTTTTCTTGTCATGAAATTTGTTTCATCACAGAACAACAAAACTTAATGTAATTACTCTTCTTATATTTACAGGATCACTGATATCAATATTTATCAAAATTTGCAGCCATATCTCAAATTTTCAAAGTAAAACCATAAAAAATAAAAAAAAAGCTTACAACATAGAAAAAAAATCATAAAAAGCTTATGACATTGAAAAAAAATCATAAAAAGCAGACAAACATAAAAACTAGTGAAAAAACTAAAACTTGTAACTAAAACAAACCTGGTAGAAAAGCAGTAGCTTTTTGTGCTTTGGGTGAGAGAGTTGCACTAGAGCGCGAGTTGCGACCGTTTTCTTCAATATCTTGAACAATATCGGGCGTGCTGAGATCATGTGCACAGGCTGCTGCCGGCACAATCTGTTTTTTATTACTTCTGTAATGTATGGGTACTTTTTCTGAAATAAAACAAGTTCTTCCCATCACCTGTCAGATTGACACCTACACCATTTTGAATTCAGCCAATCAAAGTTCAAGAATAAATTCTTATGCCTAAATCTGCTGCTATGGTTCAAATCTTACACATGAGAAAAAAAAGCCTGAATGAAAAATTTGATTGTAGTCCAAAATTAAAACAGTTAGAATCATCAAAAATAAATCAGAAAATGTTTAACTGATTCAAATATATCTAAAAATTATCTTTTTTTTCTTTTTACAAATTAATTGTAGAGCAGAGAAATAATTTCTAAAGTGAAAAGTTTTACATCAGATGCATAAGAAGTTTTTGAACATTTTTAACATATGTCACATTTAAAAAAAATTAAAATAAAAATCTATTTCTGAAAATTGATTGACTGTTTACCAGTGAAGAAACAGTATGGTGTAGTATAGTAATACAATAGGAAACATATCACGTTTGTCCACTCACCTTTCCTTATATACTCTAATATATGTATATATAATATTATATTATGTATAATGACTTAAAATGACTTAAATGAAATTATGAGAGCATTAAATATGATGCATTTAACTGTTCACAAAATAAGTACTATACTGCTAGCCGCTTCAAATTAGCTAGCAGCATTTGAAAATGGTATTGCTTGGAAATAAGTGTGTAAAAATATTCTGCAAAAGCTATTTAGTTTCTTCAAAGAAATTTGGAACTAGATGAAACCCTTCCCAGATTGAGGTTAGCAATTCATACAGATTTTAGCTTATGTTTTCTTGCAGTCTTGCTTTCTTGCACACACACACACACACTCTCTCTCTCTACAAGATGTATCTTTTCTGGCTCTGGCAGTCTTGCAGCTCTTTCACTCTCTCTCTCTCTCTCTCTCTCTCTCTCTCTCTCTCTCTCTCTCTCTCTCTACAAGATGTATCTTTAGGCTAAAACAGCCATACAAACACATTTTAATACTACCATTTACTGACAATACTGATATAATCATCATACTGATTTTTCAGCACATTACAAGTATACCTCCACTAAGACAAGCTGGCCGTTCCATCCACATAACATAATATGCCATGGGTAAAACCTCATCTTTATTCCTTTTATACTGTATTTTCATCACATTACCATACTCCATGTTGGAAGGAGCACCCAAAAGGTAAAAATTAATGAAACTGTATGCAAGTTCAAACAAACTTAAAACAGAAATTTTTAACCATTATCCAATCAGCTCCATACATTTTGAAACATGACAGTGTAAAATATTCGAAATTTAAAAACTTTTCATCATCAGTGTGCTGTTTGCTCATTTAATTCTGTTTTAGAAATATATCTAACCAATAACCAATACTTGATTTATCATCTAATTCTCATTATTTATTTATTTGTTTAGCACAATATCTATCAAATCCATAGTCCTTTGCATAAATTTTCACTTATTTTACATGACAACGTAATCGTATATTGGATAAAAATTTATCCCTTACATAAAAGAAGACATAAGTAAGTGATCAATGTAATCCAGAAACATCAATTCTCTTCTTATATTGTGATTGAGACAATAACAATAGACTATATTCCATAATCCAATGCCAAGTTAGACTAGATTCCATAATCCATTGTCAAGTTTCACTAAAAAAAATTTGATTGAATAAGTCAGGAACTGCAGAGTAAATCTATGGGTCATTTTTAAATTACGGATTTAAATCATCCATGTGGCTTGATTATTTTTTCATGTAGGACAACACTTGTCGCAGATTTTTTGTTAAATCCTAAAATCAATACACACACTGATAAGAAATGTAAAATTCTTTAAACTTCATAGAGACTGAGAAATCCTTCATAAGTGGTATGTTAAAATTTCTTACAACTTCTGAAATGACCATTCATGGTATGTAAAAATTCATTTATGACAACTTAAGAAATTACTATACATGGTATGAAAAATTTATCACAAGTCTCAAAATGACCATTCAATTCTTGACAAATTGCATCAAGTCACATCTAAGTAAATATATTTTTGTCTACAAACCAACAATTCAACATGTTTTAAACGCAGGGCTGCATCTTGTCAATATTCAGTCAATTAACCTGTTAACAAATCACTAGCATCCAATATTGTCCATGCAGGATTCCTCCTGGTTACAATTGAGTCAGTGTCCAAATGTTGTCCTTGCACAAAATGAATTCTTTAAACAATTTTCACACAGATCTAACTGGTGTTTAATTTCAATCATGTACACATAAAAATGTTTGAAATTACTGCATTTAATTTCACACAATGATCACAGATAATGAAAAAACATAAATATTGAATTTTAAAGAGAAATTTTCCATGTCTAGTTTGTCATGTAGCATGTTTAACATCAGCATGAATATGTCTATTCCACTGAGTGTATATATAAATAAATAAACATCAAATTCAAATTATTACTCCATAATTTTTTTATACTCAGTTAAAATTCACTTGCTTGATTAACTGACCATTTTAAATTTCTAAAACTTACAGTTGCATTTTCATAATCCAATGTATCTAATTTCCATAATCAATATAAACAAGTGCAAGTTCACCCAACCGTAAAGTAACCATCATTAAACTACTAAACTACCTCCAATAAAGACACATAAACTGAACATCAATGTTTCCGATAATATATCTATATTTTTAATTCCATTAACGAATGAATGATGATCAAGGTTAAAAAAAGCTTTCATCTTTTTGTGATATTTTTCTAAGTCCCATCTATCTTAAATTTTAAATCAATACACTTTAAACTCAAGTTCAACTCTTCTTCAGGGAATTAAACAAAAATGCAACAAAAGAAAGTAATAAAAATCAATCAAAATTTTTTGAATGAGTTTATCGCAAAGTGTAATACAGCAAAATGTTAACATATATATATTGTATATTGTAAACTTTCTGACAATACAACAGATAAACATATGTCATTTTAATGATAAATCCTCTATAAGCCCTTATATAAACAACATTAAAATTCACAAAATTGATTTTTAAAAAAATCAATTACTTTTCTTCAAACTTAAAGCTGCATTAAATTGGGCATATACTCAACAAAATTAATTTGTTACTTTTGATATTTTTTGTAAAATGTATATTTATTTTGGAAGAATAAATTACCCTGAGAGGTATAGTTTGGTTGGGTGGTACAGATATTTTGTTAAATTTAAATCAGCCAGTTTATATAATGTCAATAACAGAAATTCTACAAAAGTAGATGTATTGTCTTGTGTCTAAAGTCAAACCATAGGCTTACTTTTTAAAGCCACTGTCAGTGAAGAATGAAATCAATGTCTCCCATTATGCATGGGAGGACAAAGATATACAGGGCAATAATTGATATATCCTCAATTTTATGAAGATTAAAGAAGCTATGGTGTTAAAAACTTTACCAAAATCCTTATGGCCACAAGCAACATCAACCTCACTGTAAGCAACAAATCCATTCATCACTTTGGCAGGTAGGATTTTAGTACACATAATTAATTTTTTTAATTTAAAGAATTTAATTTCTAAAATGTGAAACTATTTGACCAGAATTGGCAATAGTAATATAATAAGCTTTGCAAAAAAAAAAAAAATGAATTTTAAACATTTGAAAATGATATGATGATTATAAAACAAATTCCATATTGCCATTTAGATATCCACCATTGTGGTAGCTCAGTTAGTAGAGCGCTCGCTCTGTAAGTGGGAGGTCGTGGGTTTGTAACCCGACCAGGTGTGACCCAAGACTGAAAGTGGGTAGTGAGTTGTGATTGCTCTTTCACCAAGCACTTAGCATTATAAAATAAAATTCATTGTTCTTTGAGAAGGAAACTTAAAATAAACAAGGTCCCGTGTCACAGTAGGTGTGGTACAATAAGGAACCTTGCTGTATAATGCCATAAGCGCAATGCTCAGGCAAAATTTCTGCACTTTTGCCTATAGCTGGTGACATCTCCATATAAGTGAAATATTCTTGACTGGGACATTAGACACCATTACTCTCAACACGCCACTAAGATAAGATGTAGTTTATGTAAAAATTGCTGTGAAAACAGAAAAATTTGTGAAACATGATAACAGCTGTAATCATGATAAAGGCAGTAATGATGCTGATATCACTTCAAACAATAACTCATTCTTTCACATCTGCAATAAATTTAAAATTCTCTTTGATCTGTGATTATAACACCTGAATGTTATCAGAAAATGTCTGAATCAAACTTTTTCATCTTGAAATCTTAATTGTATTAGAACAACGAAAAGACATTAAGAAAAGTTACTTGATCAAATGCTCTATTGATTAAATGAGTTAAAACTTTCTTATAATGGTAGCATTTTACTTCACTATATAAATGCTTTTTTGTAGATGCCAGAAAATTATACAATTCATGTCATTAGAATAGCATGGCTGAGCATACAAAATACCCAATTAAGAGGTTTTGAAAAATAAAATTGGATTAGATAGGATTAATGGTATTTTACATCCCAGTCAAGGTTCTTTCACTTATAATGTGGTGGTCAGTTCAGGGATGGTGGAGAAAATTAGAACATCCAGAGTAAATCACTGACCTTCAGCAAGCTTATTGACCAACTTTCTTACACTTAGATCTGGCAAAGTGAAATTCAAACCTAGGGTTTACGGCCTTTTAGAAAATAAATAATGACAACAACTTTATACTAAAAATATCAAATTCAAACTTGACCTGTATTTTATCGGAATAATTCCAATATTTAAATCACTTGAAATTAGATGAAAATACCAAAAGGTATTGCTCAGAAACTGAAGAATGATGGATGGATGGACAAATGGTAGTGTGGATGGATGAATAATGAAAGGACAGATGAATGGAAGAATGAATAGAAAAACAATCGGATGTGGAAGATGATATTCAGTTTCTGGCCTTAAATATTTTCCATATATGGGTAAGAGAAATCACTTCATAATTCATAACTTTAGTTTTTCAAATGAGAGTAAAAATTTGGAAAAATGATATCCAATGGTAACAATTAAAATTACAAATATTGTCATGATTTTTTCAGGGCTCTGACCTCCCAACTTATACTGTTGCCATGCTTTCAAAACCAAGTGTGGGGCCTTGGTGGTCGAGTGGTCTAAAGTGTGTGTTTACGGATCAAAGCACCTCTCACTGCCTGGGTTCGAATCCAACTCGGGTCAGATCCTAGTATGAGAAAGTTTGTCAGTTCGCTTGCAAAGTTTGGAGATTTTCTCCAGGCACTCCAGTTTCCTCCACCATCCCAGAACTGACCGCCTCAAAATAAGTAAAAAAAAATCTTGACTGATCATGAGGTGTAAAACACCATTACTCCACTCCACTCAAAACCCAGTGTGACTCATTACTGTGCATATAACTTGAAAGTTTTGCAACTCATCTTTAAAATAAATTTTAAAATGTTTAATTTTACTAGCTGGCCATAAGTAGTATGTAAAAAGGTTTTGTCACAATATATATACATGTATATGCATACATGTATAAACAACCTTACCATGAATAAGACAAAATGCTTTCATACTCCCATTAAGAGACATTATGATAAATTCCGAAAACTGAAAACACAGACAGTGATATATCCAGGCTCAACATAAACAGGCTTCACATGTGAAGAAAATCCAGACTCAACTCAAAACACTTTCATCACAGGATATAGTTCATAAAGATCCTAGCTCAAGCTCAACTCCTAAGTTCTGCATACAACATGTATATTTTAAAATGACATGTAAAACAGTCAATTACTGAACAAATTAGACAGGTGCTTGTTCCATACAATAGACATATATATATTTTATATTAATTAGAGTTTCCAAAAAATTGTATCCAATCAAGCATAACATGTACATGCATAAATTATTACAACTATATTTATGGTAATGTCAAGTTTGGTGTTAGATTACATATCCTGTGTCATGTTGTTAATCTACAAATATCTTGACATATGAATTAATATAAATTTATCATTGTATAGATTATACTTCAATTAATTATTACATGTTATGGTTGTCTGTTCCATTTCAAAATATAAATGCCACACCAGGAAACAGGATGAAGAATGGTCAGGAGAATACCTCAGTTCATTTGCACATTTTGTGCATGAAAAAAAAAAAAAAAAAAAAAAAAAATAGAAAGGAAAAAGGATGGCAAATAACAGGCTCATATTTATACTTTTACTCTAGTAGAGCACAGACCTTGAGAGCAGGAAGTCAAAAAGTTCCAGTCCCGGCCAGGTCATACATAAGACTTTAAAATTTGAGATATTTCTTCTTCATCTGGCACTCATAACCAGAAGGACAAAATATAGACTAGTTCACTCAGTGCCAAGATAATGTGACTGAGGAAGTGGTATGCTTTTCTGCGACATAATAACTCAGTGAGCTAGCACCTTAACAAAAAGTAACCCCAAGTGTGAGCTAGAACGAGGCAGACTATATGCACACTTGCAAGTCTCATGCATAAACCAATTTGTTCTAAGTTTAATCTTAAAAGATAAATAACCTTGCTCTCACTGCAAATACTCGTAGTGTGAAAAATTGCTGATGCAATGTTAAACAACATCACAACCAATTAATCATACTTACACACACTCATGACTTTTCTTTATATAATATGTAAAGAGATCTAACAAAACAAAATAACTTTTTTTTTCACTTACAATTTTGCTGTGAAATTTATACTATAAAAATAAATACAATGTTAAGACTGATCAAACAACAAAGTTTTAGTATGATAAAAACTGATTTTAATGTGATGAAGGTCGAGTGAAGTAATGGTATTTTATCCCTAAGTAAGGAGTATATAAATAATATTGAGATGGCTGGTTCTGAGATCATGGAGGAAACTGTATTACCTGGAAAAAACCACCACACCTTGGGCAAGCAAACTTCTAAATTTTTCCACACTTAGGACATGCTCTAGCTGCATTCAAACTTAAGAGGTGAGTGACAATGTTGCCCATGACTTAGAAATTTTAAAGTAAGATATCTTAACAAAATTAGGAAATTTTGCAGAATTTGGGCAATTACAACAAAAGTGACTGGTCAATTTGAGTTCATCTACCTTACCTGATGACAGATAAAATGCTCTGGTCATCCTAAAGACATATCCAGGACTATTTTCACCCATCATTTTAAACATTTGTTTTCAAATTAACACTACCAGACCAAAACAAACAGGAAATGTCTAACAATTTACCTGACCATACACAAATACATGTACATGTTGTATGAGTATAATAATGCTTCATAACATACAGTGATTAAGTTACAAGGTTCCATAATAAGACCATTATTCTTTATTAAATATTTATTATATTACTACATAAATCTGATAATACCCTGAGATTATCTCACGCCACTTTTAACTTATAAATCTGTTTAAGAGGGTGTTAGTTGGTCATTATATTTCATTTATATTCTAATTTGACCTAGCTTTCCATATAAATACAGTTATTTTAATCTTATTTAATTTACTTTACACATTTATCATCTTAGTGAAAAAAAGATACATTGAGTTATGATTTTAATTAAATATGATACAAAGTTTATTTATATGAAATTTATTACAAAATATATTAATGTCTGATTTATTGAGTGAAGTTGAGTGGAGTGACGGCGTTTTACACACAGTCATCATATGTTAACTTGTAACAAGGGGATCAGTTCTTGGATGTTGAGAAAACCAGAATGTTTAGAGAAAATAACTGACATTTTGCAAGTAAAACTAACAACTTTCTCACACTAAAATCTGCCTGAGAGAGATTTGAACATAAGCAGTGATAGAGCAATTAGAGTATGCTTTATTGTTTTCCAAAGCACATGCTTTAGACCACTTGGCCACGTAGGCCCCATGCTATATAAAGCCCAACTTCACTTAAAGACAAGTGTTTGGTGAAATCAATTACACTACAAGGTATTTTAATATACTGTTTGCATAGCAATCTGCACAGATAATTTGTTGTAACAGGGTCATGCCAACAAAAAAGAAAAACTTGATCTACAACCAAAAACAGCATTTGTGACCATCTTCTATAAGGTATTTATATAAATGGACATTGTGAAATGGAGGAAAGTACATGTTATTGTGTTTTACACCCCAGTCAAGATCCTTTCACTTATATCAAGGGACTTAGTTCAGGTGGAGGAAACCAGAGTACTTAAAGAAAACCATCAAGCAAACTGGCCATTTTTCTCATGCAAAGATCTGCCTGATTTGAGCTAAAAACGATAGGAGGAGATGTGATCTGTTGGCACACACTTTGGACAATTTGGCCACAAAGGACCCTATAACTCAAAGCCAATAACCCACATATATATTTGTACAATTTTATTCATGGAGCTTTCAGGGGTCATGCTGCCGTGTTAATTTGTTCTGTTTTTACTTCAGGTTCATGTACATGAATTTACTTTTTATTTTAATCACAATTAATTTTCCTTTCAACAACAAGCACATTAACAATTCTGACTTCAAAAGGATGATGATTTGTTTGAATTTAAGCCACAACAAAAACAAAATAAAAAACTCAATTTATCAAACAATTTGATTATAACTTTTACCTTTGTTATCTGCAGCTACTTGAAACACGCTGTATCCATTACAATTAGCCATTACCATGGAAACCAACAGATAAATTCAAGAAAAAACGGGACTTCCACAAATGTTTAAAACATAAGATCCATAGAAATTTAGTTGTATGAAGAAAGTTTGAATGTCAAAATTGACATTTTTCATTCATTTTCATTTCCAATTTAGAAAAATTGAACTATAACAGTAGAAATATGCAAAAAATTTGCAGAAACAGAAAATGTTGTCTAATCCACCAAAAAAGACATCCAGGTTATCAAAAATCATAATTATAATCAACCAACACAAACTTATCAACAACAATAATGCCAATTTAAAAACCCTCTATCATTCCATTTATCTCTCTCTAGACATTTTATTGTTTAACATAAATCTTGTATTAGTTTACAGTTTGTGTTTTGTTTATTTCAAAGTCAAGCAGGCGTAAACAAACAAATTATGAAGCCAGTTCATCAAGGTCAACTCGTAAACAATCCCATCATTCTTTCAACATGTCAATTACAACATGAATATTATTCATTCATTATGTAAGTGAATTGTTCAATTCACATGCTCAATTTATATTTTTAAAACTTTTGAAACGTGATTCATCATACATGTACACACAGAAAGACCATGGTATACCGGTATTATATTTAATATGTATCTCAATGCACACATATGTAAATAAAGCACGAATACACACACAAACACACATAAAGTAGGGACAGGGACAGTGAAAAAAAGTGATTCCAAATATCTTACAAACTCAGGACTCACTCATGCATGGGTGGGGCAGGGACAGTGAAGAGAACTCTAAGATTATACAACAAACATACAACTATATACAACTCCAGGAATATACAAATGCACTCAAACAAATGGGGTTGGGAAAATTGGGAAGGATTTATAACAATCATACCATTTATTAAACACACTCAATAGTGGTACCAGATGAAAAAAGAGTTTTAAAGATACTTGATTTAATACATTATACCGTGTAAAGCCCTTTTTTTTAAGTATAACCCCCTCCCCCCACCCCCACCCCCACCCCATGTTCAGACCTTTATGCAACATTTTGTTTTTCATTTTTCTAACTACTGCAGCCAGGTGTGTGCAAAGATAAAACTTCTAAAATTGGATATATATCATTATAAAATTTACACCAAAATAGCAAAAGAATAAAACAATAAAATACAACAATTAAGTATAGAAAAAAAAAGAATATATCAACAGCATGCAACAAGAGAAAAAAAATGGGTAGTTTAACTGGTACCTTTATAAAGACAAAATGTAAAAGATTCACTTTTCAAAATAATCCATATTTCCCCCAAAACTTGCTATCTTACATCCCTATCTATGCGATAACAACAGTAATTTTTTATATTTTTAAAATGGTTTGTGAAAAAAGATTGACTTGAAGTATCATATTTCAAGTTTTAGCCTGAAGTAAAATGTTCAAAATTGTCATTTTAACTATTAATTAATTTTTTTTTTATATTTAGTAACTGATAACTTTGAGAGAATAACCAAATTTCACACCAACTGTAAAGTCAGCCTTGTTGTGTAAACAATTAATAACAAAAGGTTATAATGATCATGTTTTACTTCTTCTTTTAAATCATGTAACATTTCAAACAAATCCTATGATTGGATAATGTATAATTTCAAACAAAAGTTTTAATTGGGTCTTTTTGATATATTTCCAAAACTCTGATTGGATATTATATGATTTAAAAACAAAACAGTTCTGATTGGATCTTTTGATATTTCAAAAATATACCGGGGTATTATCTTTTTTTGGATGTGTTATGAGAAAAAAAAAGTTCGTAAGTGAATCTGATATATCTTTAAATTGAAAAATCCACAATTTAAATTGACATGGTAAAATTTTATTGTCATTTCTGACAATATTTTTAAATAAATGTATTGTACTTTGATTTCTAACAGACCCCATGATTGGATCTTGCAAGATGTCAAACATTACAGACACAAAGACAAAAATTAGAAATAAAAAAGACCTTTTCCAAACATTCGAAAGAGCTAGATCTCCAAGAACAATGCAGAGTATAGTAATAAATACAAGGTATCAGTTAAAAGGGAATTTTTGGGTTTAGTGGGGAGGGATGCTGGTGTTTGCTGTGGATGAGCAATGAAACTACTTCCAGAACTAACCTATGTAAACCCAGAATTAAGGTGATACTTTTTTAAATTATAAATAATAATACTAGTATATAATAATAGAAAAAAAAAGAATTGTCTTTTGAAGTCATTTTAATCAGAGAGAATGTCACATTTGAAATATCATTGAAAACAGTTGCTGTACCTATAAAATTAAAAATAGCCAAAAACACAAAATTTGTCAAAATATGCATTTCATTTTAAAAAAGCTTATTTCATTTTTTTTAAAATTGACATAACTGACAATTCTTGTTACATGTATACTTATAATTACCATTTTATTAACATGCTACCTTATCAAAACAATGATAAACTGAAAAATTCAAGCATCCAAATTTAGGACATCAATTCACTTTAACATTACAAATTCTGGTTTTACACAAAAATAGGGTAAGAATATTGGGAAATAACATGATGTAAAAGGTGCATTATGAAGAAATAAAAAAGTTATCTCCCCTTACCTGCTATATGGTTTAACGATAAATCTGGTGGTCCCTGGTTATATCTCTTCATATTTACATCTCCAGAGTGAACTTGTGTTGGACGGAATATTACTTGTTCTTTCGTCTGGGAGGGATCTACAATCTAAAACAAATTGTTTGTATTTATAGCCAAGAGAATAAATTTAAAAATGTTATTTTAAATAATTCATAACCTAATTTTTCAAAATTTATGATGCATGGAGAGAAAAAAAAATATTATATGCTTAGTGAACTCTAATAAAATTAATATATGAAGAATATATATATGAAAAATAAGTATATAGGGAGATTTTAGGTGAATAGGCACATCTAAAAACTTTTCTATAGGATATGTTTTATCAATGAAAGTAGAAATGATATGGCATGCATAATTATCTTAAAATTAAATGTACATTATTAAATATGAACAAATTTATTAATATATGACATGCATAATACTATTATATAAATCAGTACTTTACTTTTACCTTACAACTAAATAGGTTTATTAAGTAATAAAATTGAATTTTGCTGATATAAAAATAAAACTCAAAAATTTTCATGACAAATTGAGAACAATATTTTCTTATGTTAATTAATTTTTTATGAGTTTAGTAAATATTTTATGGTGGTGCAAAAGAAATCAGAAAATCACTTAATTTTCACAAGATTAGTTAACCTGGTTTTGTAAATATATAATATACTGTATTATATATATATATATATATTTTTTTTTTTTTCAGATGGTAATTATCGTATCCTTGCTAGATGGTGCTTGGCATGTTAACTACAATTTTTAACCATCAAAAGCATTTTCAAAGCAGTTATACCCAATACAGATAATAATGGAAATGTATCAAATTATCACTGTTACAGTAAACTTTGGAGAAAACTGGATTGTTCAATGAAAACTAAATCCCTTTGGCAAAGGAACTACCGGTAACAAATTTTCTGACACAGGATCTGCCATATTGGGGTTTGTACCAGGGAGTTGGGAGGAATGTGATAAGTGTTTAAAACAATTACTTTTTCATAATTTTTTAATTTGGTATTATTTTTATTATCAAAGAGAGCGGTAAATAGCATTCAAATAAAATTCTTCGAAATTGTTTAAATGTATCAAATTTAATTATTTTTTGTTAAAAAAACATTGTTTAAAAAATTTATACCCAGGACCTAAAATATAATTTTACAATGAGAAAAAAAAACTTTATGTTTTAAGGAATTTACTTTTCAAGGGAGACTAATTTCCTAAAGGGATCTACATGGTAAGAAAGATAATCTGTTTTCAAGGGGAAAAATCTAACATGTCCTAATGCCCTTTAAAAGGATCTGCATTGCAAGGGAAATAACTTACAAAGGGATCTACGTGGTATGGGAGATAATCTATTTTCAAAGGTAAAAATCTAATATATGTTCTCATGACCTTTAAAAGGATCTACAATGCAAGGGAGATAACTTACATGTCTTGAGGAGGAATCTACTTTGGATGAATATAAATTCTTGCTACTAATACTTGGTAAAATTTGAAGTGATTCAAGGGTGGATGCATTAGGCTACAAAAGAAAGTGTGCAAAGAAATATGTTAGTATATATATCTACACAATGATAAGTAATGATCTAATGAAATAAAAACCCTTAATTATCAATTAATCTACAGTGTGCCTGAATAAGTACATCAAAGAGAAACAGATATTTTGTGATTTTTTCCAAGTGTGAACGGTTAACGATGATAATCACAGTTATTTACTGGTAGACAACATACACATTTTACAGATGTCAAAAAAAAAACTGTTTTCATTTATTCTAAAATAACTTTAGCCAAAAATAGTCTAAAAGAAGCTGACTGAGGATAATGTTTATAAATGAAAGCTTTTGATTATGTTTTTGTTGAGTGATATTTAACAATATATTGACAGGCACCTTTAACTCATATATTCACTTTTTGAAGGGTTGTTGGGTAGGAAATCCAAACTCTTCAAAAGGAAGAGGAAAATCAACAACAATTTTAATTTAACAAACCAACACACCAACAAGAATAGTATCACACTTAACATTAAACAACCAGGTACACAACAAAACCACACAAATGCAAAATCATATAGCAGGTACATTACATATTAAAAACACATATATTGGAGGTATAACTTGTCACTAATATATATTTTTAAAAAATTCTATTGAGCACTTCCCGTTAAAAGAAAGAAATCAGAATATTTTTTAAACTAATGTTTACTTTTAATTTGAACTCTTGAAAATAATCTTAGTCCATGATAAAACCTTTGTAACAATTTCCTTTGACCTTCTGTTTATGCTATTGTATATAAACTTTAGCAAACTAGACATAATTCAGGGGTGTATTATGTAATGAATTACCAAGCCAATAAGAAATTGACAAATGTAGTGGTCAGATCTTTCTGATTTTTTGTTGAAAACTTGTTTATTACAAATTCTATCAATTTCTCTTTGAGTTTGAGATAATTAGTGATATTTGACAGCTTTAAGGTTTTTTTTTTTGTATTTCTCCCTGCGTTTATCAATATATCTCAATTTTACCATCTGTTTTGATGATAAAAAGGCTATGAAAAAATTTTATGTTTTACATAATAAGTATGTTTGAAAGTTCTAAACCAGTCTAAGGGCCATAACTCAAAATGTCACTAAGTTTTTAGGGAATGGTATTTAAGCAAGTTTATGATAAAAATGTAACAAACTTCACAAATTAGGTTAAAATACATGACATATATGGACATTATTAAATGGTTATATGTATATAACAATATGAATTGTCTAATTAATTAGTAAACAATGATATTATGTGCAAACCATAAACCTATCATTAATTATGCTAAAATTATAAAGTCATACACAATTTAACATAACAGTGACAATTTTTAGGATAAAAAAAACGGTACAAACAATTCACAGCCTCAAACCATTGATTTAACAATGTTTAAAAAATTTGAATTAATAATATGATGTGCTGGTATCTTCTTTCAAAATACAACTTGATTTATAAATAAAATCACTGCTAAACCTATAAATACATTTGAGCATTGATAATAGCAATAACTCCATTATCATTTAAGAAAAAATTACTAAAATTTAAACTAGATCTGCATGGTATATTAAATTAATATCAATACATATTTTTTTCAGTTATCTAATTATCATGAAAATTATTTAAAGATAAACTGTTTAGAAACCAAAGTCTGACAGACAAATCATAACTTAACAGTGACTGACCTGAACGCATTATTTACAAAACATTCTTCAAATATATGACAGGGTACAAATAAAGAAACCATACAAAGAATACAAAAACAAAAAAAAAACAGTATAGCAATTTTTTTCATACTATACACTTAAGTCCTTTAGAACAATAATGAAAATTAGTGAATTAATTGGTTAAGGTGATATAATGTTAGCTTTTGTGAATGTTCGAGATTATTATTTGTCTAAATTAGACTACATGTACCTACAAAATTAAAATTAATTCATTTACCAGTACGTATAAATATATTTTTCAGTAAGCATGATACAAATTCAAAACACCAGAAAATGAAATACACCAGTTTTATTTTACTCACTTGTTATTTATCTGGAAAACCTAATGAAGTAAAGGGAATACTTCCAGTACAAGAATTCAAAAATTTCTGTTCTATTTACAGATAAATTCAAGATAGAAAACAAATATGATTTTGACATTGTGCATGTTTTGTTATACCGATTAAGAAAAATCAGAACTCAAAATAGCAGTTTTATCTATTACATATATATAATCTTTATTGCCTCCTCATGGGAGAGTAGGTAGAAATGTAAGTGAGAATAAGATATTTACATAAAAAAAAGAAAAATAAATACTATATACATAATTGATAGCGATTATATAAACGATTTGTGTAATGATGCAATTGTACAGATAAAGATGAACAGGAAGAAACTAGTGAGAGAGTGTATGTAATAATTGTATACTTAGTGTGTGTGTGTGTGTGTGTGTGTGTGTGTGTGTGTGTGTGTGTGTGTGTGTGTGTGTGTGTATGAACATTTCAGATTTTTTATCAATAGAAAAAAAATATTAATGTAAAATAAATCACATTATCACTTCAATATAATAACAATAAAAATCATTATTTAAAAAAATCCAAAACATCTAACACATTATGAAAATAAATATTTAAAGACTATAAATTTATACAAAATATTCTTAAAACCATTGATACAGCCAAAACTTCTTAAAGACTTTTCAAACAATTGACTTTGGAATGTTGGAGTAAGACAAGCTGCTTCTGTTATGCCCATTACAGGTATAGATGTAGAAAGTCATGACAGAGATTTGTTTATAATGTGATAGATTGAAGTTGCCTGTGGAAAGAGTTGTTCTGAATTTTTTGCATAAAAAAATCTATGAAGTTAATAAGGTTATAACAGTCCCTAGAAATACCAGATCACCCTGTAATTACCGAATTGTCCCTTGTTTTAAGTGATATGGATAATATTTGTGTTCCTCATATATTATAAATATAATTTAAAACAGCAGCTGATCCAGCCTAGATTTGGTAATTATAGGCCAATCCAGGAGTTCTAGGGACCCAGGTCACAGCAAGAGCTGTAAAAAGAACAGCATAGCCTCTATGTACATCTAGACCATAATTTTTTTTACCCATGGATTCTTACTTAATGTAAGTGAGCTACAACTTAGTATATAGGTCTACATCAAAAAGTTACCAGGTAGCTCAGTTTGATGTCTTAATTCCCAGTATCTTTAATGTCACAATTTATGACTCATCTGACCTTAGAAAGTGGCCAATCCAAAAATGGGAGTTGGAGTGGACTGGTATGTTCTATCTTTGGTATCAATTTATGGAAGCTGAAAGAACATTGTAATGACTGAAAATGCCAATAAAGCCATCAAGACTGCAAAACAAATCTAGCTATAATAACTTTTATTTATAAGACTTACAGTGTTGGGAGAAATCAGAAATACATATCAATAATATCCAAAATCTAGGCATATGAACAAAAATGTTGGAACATGGACTTATGCTACATTGGATACTTCTCTGCACGTGCTATTAACCACTACGAGTTATATCTCAAATCGGTTAATCAAATAAAAATGTATAAAATGAAATTTTAAAGAAGGAGATAAAGTTCATGTAATGGAAAACAGAAGGTGTGTCCTAGCACTCAGTTTATTTAACATGAAAATTAAATCTACCTCTCGTAGGGTAAGTCTTCCTCTAGGTTTGTTGTACATATCTGACAGTGAAATCACAGATACTGAAATAACTCATAAAGCCACTGGATGTATTCATGATTCATCTTAACAATTAAATCAGTCAATAAATAAAGAAATAACAATGGTTTCAAGAGTCAAACACCTTAGCAATTGCCGCCATATTGAATCATAGGAAGCTTTTGTAACTGAGCATGCGTGGAATTTTATATATGCACGTACCCTAAGTTAACTAGACCTTAACCAATATTACCTGGATGTAAACTACTTGTATGAGATTCTGATATTATATTATCCTGGATATATGCAACTGAGTTGTAAGACATAAATGAAGAAAAACACTTGTAAGTACTTTTCTTAATAGAAGAAATCCATGCTATATGAAACAACAATCCAATAATTGAGGAGCTATTGTTTATTACTTTCCCGAGTGGTTACAAAAATAGTGGCGGACCGAGCTTGCCGATGATAGAGCGTCCCATAATTGGAAGGTGCTGGGTTCAGTTTCGTCGCTGTTTTTTTTTTTTTTTTTTTTTTTTTAAATGGCTTTTCTAGTTTAGGGGCTCGCCCGATCCTATGAATTGGCCGACCAACATGTCTCGGAGAAGAACCTGGTTGTTTCGATTGAAGCCTAGTTGATCGAAAAGTGAAGGGAGGTATAGGTAGAGGACTGAACTTAACAGGTCACGGGCCGGGAAGTCACAGTCGAAAAAGCGCCCCTATTATTTGTAAACCATAATCCGGGATTCGAATCCAGGTTTCACTGCCAAAGCTTCATAATTACCGCGAACACAGAGAGTGAATTGACAGAGTCAAGTTATGACACGTCAAGAAACACTGGGTTTGTAGATGACGTGACATGATGACGCGACGTCTAAATTTTGGAAGTGAAATAATTTAATTCTCACAGTTTTCGGAAAACTTTCCGTGGAATAAAACTTTCACTGAAATTGAATAATAATCAAATGTTCAAATGTTCGAGCTTTATTTACACCAGCGCTACTTTTAAAACGGAGCACGAGTGAGGCTAGCTTATAATAATGTTTTTAGAAATTTAAACTAATTAACACTTAATTAGTTATTATCTGGAAAATATAAGCAGATGATATACCAAAAGAAAGTTATATGTTACTGTAACAGGAGAGCAGAAACACTTAAAACACACACACACACACACACACACACACACACACACACACACACACACACACACACACACACTTCCTCAACGAGTGGCCCTTCTTCGGATCGAACCCTGCCTTATGGTTAATAAACGAGCTCTCTGTCAGAAGGCTCAAAAGATCCAGACCGGAAAGAGTATGGTTACATTCATGATATAGGTAGATGTACGACTAAAAACTAAAGTATCGCCACAACCTTATAAAAGAATATTTGGCTAATCATTCTAGATGCCGTGGATAAAGTTATATTTTTAAAAAGAATCGCGTTCAATCTTAATTCATACATTCATCATAGTATCTTATTTAAAAAAATAAAAATAAAATTACTAACAGATTCATTGCAAAAGTTGGTAGACTATTCATTAGAAATAATAAAGATTTTTTGAAGACAATAGACATAAAATCGATAGTATCTTAATTATTTATTTTGTTTGGAGTTGCATAAATTATTTAAATATCGCTTTTTTAAAATGTTAAATATTGTTTAAGGTTAGCTTTTGGGTCCCCGATAAAACCTAATCATGACATTTTCCTCGTATAAAGCGTATAAGGAGGAGTGCAATAAAACATGTCACAGTTTATAAACTCTTAATTTACCTCGGTTTTAAACGTTGTCGCGTTATGGGTGTGACCAAATTTGGTTGCAATAAAGACGGTTTATATTGATAAGGATACGCACTCAATTAACCCGAACGAAGTTAAATCAAGAGAAGACAATCAATACTCGAGGATACACATGTGAATGACGTTTTGATGATGGCAGAATTTAATGCAAATGGTAACAATAACAAGTTATTTACTGAGAAAAATGCACATAGACGATTATCACCCGGTTAATGTCGATTCTGTTATTTTTCGCCAACATGCCTATCTGGTTCTAAATATGCTCTCTAAAATATGCGAATCCCTCTTGTTGAAGACGGACCCCATCCTTCATCAGTGCATTTGTAGAGGCATGTAACCACTTAGTTATGTCAGTATTTCCTGCATTAATTTGACTCATGGCGACAATAAGGTGTTAGTTCACCAAGGCAGAGGATGCAGGTTTACACATCTATTGGATTTTGTGTATTTCTCTGTCACTTTTGTTCCCTCATGCAAAGCATTCCTTAACTGGATTTGGATCCATATAATATTTTAACTTTAGATTCATTAATTTTCAAATGTTTGGCTTATCTTTTTTATCTATCAAGTCTTTTGGTCGTTAACGACACTAATTAAGAATGAATTTCTGTAATATGCACATATGGCACATCAAATTTAAACATGTATTTTTGTTAAATATTTACAATGCATCAAAAAAGGGTAATAATCCCAAAATTCTTGAGAAATAATTATCTTAAGTTACAACTATTTAGATAAAAACAAATAACATTTGCTTTGAGGGAAAATCGTTTTTGACTTCAAGTATTAAGTAGAACATCATCTTGGAATTTGGAATGATCAAAGTTTTACATCTGAAAAATATGAAGTGGGGCTGAGCTAGTCATGCTGTTGGTGTTGTATTTATAGTAGGTATATTAGAGTAATATGCTGCCATACTATCTGGTCCAGATCTTTCAGGCATGTGGTAGAGCACACACCTATCACCAGAAAGGGCCAGGTTTGATCCTCAGCTGGGGCACTCGGTGAGGATAGTTTTAGCTCACCTGAGCACAAAGTGCTTATGTGAGCTATTGGTATCAGTAGAGGCAGACCCTCTGTCGTCCATCTGTCCGTCCGTCAACAATTGCTTAAAACGACTTCTTCTCAGAAACTTCTGGTCACATTTTGTTTAAACTTGGTCAAAAGCATCTATAGAACATTGCTTTTCAGATTTATGTTTTTGGTTGCCATAGCTACTAAATTTGGGTCACAATGACCTACATAGTTAAAAACCTAAAAAAATCTTCTTCTCCAAAACCACTTCACTGAGATAAAATCTGATGTGATATTTGGCATCTAAAGCATCTTATATACCAAGTTTGTGAATTTCAAGAATTTTGGTGAAAAATTAGGTTAAGCGTTTTTGCATTTAATTTTTGTATATGGTAAATAGTACTTTTTTACAAAAAATTACAATAATGAATAAATTTAGGTGAATTCTTTTTCCAAACATCATTTTCTTATGTGATGAAACATTTGTTTAACAATTTTCATGAAATTCTGTAAAATACAAGTCGCTTTTTTCGACCTTATTCTTTTTCAATTCTAGCAACCCAAGGGTTGAGGGTTCAAATACCAGTGAGGCCACGTTTTTTTATTTTTTCATTTTTTTTTTTTTTTATTTTAATTTCTGAATTTTATGACTTACAATGGTGCATGGAAGAGAAGTAATGAATTTTTACTTTTTAGTGAATTATTGTTTTTGAAATTCATGTGATACTGATATGTAGATTTAGCTAAAACCTTGAATTTTTTTTTTTTTTGTTTTTTTTGTTTTTTTGTTTTTTTGTTTTTTTTTTTTTGTTTTACAAAATCATTGTTATGTGACATTATTAGGAGCAAATTACTGTTTGATTCACGTATGCCGTAGCACTAGTTTTTCAAGGTTTTAGAAGAGATATCAAAAAATTTGGAAACATGTCACATACCGTTATGACGTATGCATTTTGTCGTAATTACCGGTAACTGACAGCAAACTAAATGCCATCTTAGCTTGAGTATAAAATGCAGAGCTTTTTAAAATCCTTACGGGGATTTAATATGGGAAAAGACACAAACACTCATTCCATAAATACATCGCTGTAATAATCATGCGGGTTATGGTAGAAAATTCTGGAATAGTTCATTCAGCTGTAGGTAAGATCGCTGATGTTAGGCCTTCAGTATATATTCCTTTTGCTGTCAAGCTAGCAGACGATATTACCTGGCCAGCGAAAATGGGAAAGTCGATCATGCGCAATTCTATTTTCTTAACCCGCATCTTAAGATGGCATTTAGTTTGGTGTCGGTTAATTACAACAAAATGCATACGTCATAACGGTATGTGACATGTTACCAAATTTTTTGATATCTCTTCTAAAACCTTGAAAAACTAGTGCTACGGCAGATGTGAATCAGACAGTAGGGCCATCTTGGGCCTCTTGTTTTTTCCCCAGGTGTTTCCTCCCTGTCACAAATAAAACAAAATAAACGCAACTCTCTTAACTATTGTTCTTTTCTTTTCCTGATTAAAATAAAAAAAATGAAATTAAGTTTCGATTGTTACCTATTTTGGTGCATCATACCTAAATTCAGTATTATCCTTAATCAAGTATCAGGTCCCCAACCTGTTTTAAACTGTCTCATCACGTCACAAATCTGACACTGGGTAAGCCAGTTTGTTTGGTCCAAAAATCCAAAAATTACTTTAAGTCATCTTTTATTTTTATTTTGTAGTCTTTACTTTAAGTCCTTTTTTATTTTCATTTTAAAATCTTTGCTTTAAACCAACTTTTTTTTAAAAAAAAATTTTGAAGTCACTGCTCTAAGTCATCTTTTATTTTCAATTTGAAGTCTTAAATCATCTTGTTTTATTTCTCTTTTATTTTTACTTTTGAAGATCACCAGCACATACGTTTCAATCCTTTAAAAGATGAATGGGTCCTTGTATCTCCACATAGGATGAAACGTCCGTGGAAAGGTCAGGTGGAAAAACCACAGGAAACAGACGTACCAAGATTCGATCCAAACAACCCATTATGTCCAGGTGCTACAAGGCCAAATGGAAAGGTAATGATAAGGAACATGATAGGTTAATTAGACAGGTTAATATTCCAATGCAGTCAGTTTCAGAAGTTTAAGTACCATGTGGCCTCAGTGGCCAAGTTGTCTTAAGCTTTGTGCCTTACAACTCACAGTGTCATTATGCATAGCTTTAAATCTTGCACAGACAGTTCCTAGTCAGTTCACTTGCTGAAGATCAGATTTTTTTAGGCACTCGAGGTTTTCTCCATCATCCCAGAATTAACTGCCTCAATAACTTGGAAGAATCTTGACTGGCGTGTAAAACACCATTACTCCAATCCAATGTAATAAGTACCTTGTACTGTTATATATTACAGTTTGATGTTTTTCAGTCTGTTTCAGTTGTTTCTAAAAGAAATGATTTTCAGTAGTTGTACAGGTGGTTAACTCTACAGAGGCTATCACAGAAAGTTTGAATACTCTCATGTTGGATAATGCTTGCTCACTGTTTACTAAGAACTGAAATATTTTTTTTTTCTTAGGTTAATCCTGATTATGAAAAGACTTTTGTATTTGATAATGATTTCCCAGCATTGTTAGAAGAAGGCCCACCTCCTCGTAAGTATCAGTTAACACCATTATTATACATGTATTCATTTACTGGCTGTTACCAGCAGAGCTTATACCTTTGTAAACCATGCATCTATGTCCATCTTAGTATCAATATGTAAGGCTGTTAAACTTGAGTAATATTCTTGTTTATTGATACTTTATAAGACAATTTTCCAATTTTCTAAAAAAAATTCTTTATTCTTTTGCATGGAACAAATGGTTTTTGATACATGTACAGTACTTCCTGCTAGTAAATTTTGAATCTGTCCTAAAGTTTTTTCTCTGTTTTTGTTAAAAGATGAAAAAGAAAACAAAATCATTTCTTTTTTTAATTTTCATCTTTTGCTTAGGGTTTATGTCATAATTCAGAATAATTCATTAATATAGCTACTGCTATTACCAATATTCATTTATATTCTTTTTAGCAATGTAAAGTTTTTGTGGAGATGTTTATCAATTTGATAATCAAGATGACCCCTAGCCTCGCAAAATGAACAAAAATGTAAGAATATAAGCCAACAATATAAAGATAATTTTATTTATCCTGAAGCAGTTTAAATGCATTTGGATTTTTGTAACATTTATAAAAATGTGACAACAAGTCGGGTAGAAAAGCATATCACAGTTTTACTGAAGATTGTTTGCTTTGAATACTTTCAGTACTTTGATTTATATTTTTAACAGCTGACAGTGATAACCCACTATTCCAGGCTGCTCCAGCTTATGGTACTTGTAAAGTTATGTGTTTCCATCCTTGGTCTGATGTTACATTACCAATAATGTCACATGATGATGTTCATAGTGTAATTGACAAGTGGGCGGAGATTAATGTGGAATTAGGAAAAAAATATGACTGGGTTCAGGTAAAGTAAAGATATTTTGGTTTTAATGAAGCATTGATTCTGATTTTGATATTTGCCATTGGAGATTATTTGAATAAAAATCAAGATTTAATTCTTGTCATCAAAATTTCTTTAAGACATAGTAGTTTTTATTATTTTGAAAAAGTATTCATTATTTTGTATACCTCAAAATCAAAGATAAATCTGTAATGATACATATATATATATATATATATATGCCATTGATCACGAATAACTTGAGTTTATTTTTTGTCAAAAGATATTTTGATTTTTTGAAACTGAACATGCCCATGTTTCAAGTTAGAAGTATCACACAGTGCACATAATTATATATAGATATTTTTTTCAATAAATGAAGATTTTGAATATATATTATAAAAATTAAGATTTTGGATTTTTTTCAGATATTTGAAAACAAAGGTGCTATTATGGGATGTTCTAATCCTCATCCACATTGCCAGGTATGTATTCTAATAGTGTCTATCAAACATGTTACATCAAGAATAAAGAGAGGGTCATTGGATTCTTATAAAAATTATCAATAAATATCAGTTTGTATATTTTCTTGACCTATAGTTTCATGTATTTTCTGATAGTTTTTTTTAAATATGTAAATTCAAATAGAGTACAACCTCATAAAAACAACCCCAAAACAAAAATATCATCTAAAATTCTCTAAATGGATATTTTTTTGCTGGGACATTCCATTCATAATGATTGATATATATTCATTAATCTGTTTAAATCAGACATGCAAAATAGCAAACAATTACTTCAGTAAAAAAAGATGCTTGTTAAAACTGGTCCTGTTGTATATAGTACAGTGCAACTTCCGAATACCGGCCTCGTATGGGACCGAGGAATTTGGCCGGTTTTCAGAGGGGCCGGTATTTAGAGGGCCTTATAAATCCGGTAGTCCGATCCGGTCCGAATCTCTTCCATTTCAGAAATTTATCAAACGGTGTATTGACAAAATACGTAAATGTCAATACATTCTCATAAGCATTGATCGTACCTGTAATTCTTGAACTTAACAAGTACCTAGTAAATAAACCCCAAAAAGCTTACAAACTGGCAGGTTATTACAAACAACTGTACGATATCCAAAGCGGATACACGTGTGCTGCTTGTGTTAGTCAGGCATACAAGTTACTGTTTCCGGTTGAAAATGAAACAATTTATTTTTCAAAATATTTTTTTATTAATTGTTCAGGCTAGTTACAACATATGAAGCAAAAATATTATCCAAATCACTTAAAATGAGGACCGATTCGTGAATTACAAGCCTGTCCTGTATCTCTAGTGACCGGTTTCCGGGTCGTAGTGACTGGAATGTTTAAATATTAAATAGTAATAGTATTGTTTAAAAAGTGTGTAAATAATAATAAAAAAAAAAACAGAAAATAATGATGTTTTAAATAAAAAAAAATATTTCTTAATATATTTTGCATTGCGCGGGTTATATACATTATAATAAAACGTTTTCATCATATTCAAGTGAGGGGTACTTGACTGGTAAAAACCTCGAAATAAAGAAATTAAAACCATCAGAAAGACAATAATTGCAATAATTAAATTATCGAACAATAAAAGAAACAGATTAAAATTAATTCAATTATTTATTCAAGTATATCTGAACAGGTAATCCTGTCTACCAGTACAATGATGAGCGCATTACAATACCGTTGTTTTTTCAGTAATCGGATTAGCAGCTGTCCGTTAGGGTTCATTGATGCATTGCGACTCCCAAAGGCCGGTTTTCGGAAGTAAATTATTAAGATGTTACATGATTTCGGCACTTAAAAAAGGCCGGTATTCGGAATTCAGAGGGACCGGTTTATGGAAGTTTATTTTAATATAAATAAAGAAGGATAAATTCGGGACCGGTCTGGCGTGTTCGGTATGTGGAGGTGATCGGTTTTTAGAAGGGCCGGTTTTCGGAAGTTGCACTGTAGTATGATTTGATTCATATTAATGAGCCAGACATTTGTCAGTTTTTAATTGCATAGATTTTGAAATATTCAATCATTTGGTATTTTTAGGTGTGGGCCAGTTCATTTCTTCCAAATGAGCCTGCAGTTAAAGATAGAACACAAAAAGCTTATTACAACAAATATGGTAATCCAATGTTAGTGGATTATGTCAAACAGGAGTGCCAGAAAAAGGTTTGTCCTTTAGGTAATACATTGTTAAATGTGGTAACTGAATGTTAAACATTGTCAAACAGGAGTGCCAGAAAAAGGTTTGTCCTTTAGGTAATACATTGTTAAATGTGGTAACTGAATGTTAAACATTGTCAAACAGGAGTGCCAGAAAAAGGTTTGTCATTTAGGTAATACATTGTTAGATGTGGTAACCCAATGTCAAACATTGTCAAACAGGTGTACCAGAAAAAGATTTGTCATTTAGGTAATACATTGTTAGATGCGGTAACCCAATGTCAAACATTGTCAAACAGGAGTGCCAGAAAAAGGTTTGTCATTTAGGTAATACATTGTTAGATGTGGTAACCCAATGATAAACATTGTCAAACAGGAGTGCCAGAAAAAGGTTTGTCATTTGGCAATACATTGTTGTCCCCCGCCGCAATGCGGAGCGGGGACATAGAAATGCCGGGCGTCCTTCCGTCCGTGCGTCAGTGTTTCCGTCCGTCACACTTTTTTGTAAGCGCTCTCAGGTCTACAAATTCTGACAGATTTTCATTAAATTTATACCAAATGTTTATACCACTATTACCTTGGTCAAGTTCGAAAATCAGCATTGGTCCATACTTTTTGTTGAAGTTATGGGACTTTGTGACCTTGTAAGTGCTCTCATGCCCACAAATTTTGACGGATTTTCATTAAATTTATACCAAATGTTTATACCACTAATACTTTGGTCAAGTTCCAAAATCAGCATTGTTCGATACTTTTTGTTGGAGATATGGGACTTTGACCACAATAATGACTCCGTTTTATCCAAAAATTGACCTTGTAAGGGCTCTCATGCCTACAAATTTTGACGGATTTTCATGAAATTTATACCAAATGTTTATACCACTAATACCTTGGTCAGGTTCCTAAATCAGCCTTGGTCGATACTTTTTGTTGGAGTTATGGGACTTTGACCACAATAATTACTTCATTATATCAAAAATTGACCTTGAAAGTGCTTTCATGCCTACAAATTTTATGATATTCATAAAATTTATACCAAATGTTTTATGCTCACACAAAGACAAGCTAGAGGGGGCATATTGTTTTACTCCTTTCCGTCTGTAATTCAATACAAACGTGCGTCTGTTTGTCCATCTGTATACTGTTATATCGCGCTCCGCCCCATCATCAAATATATTGCTAGGTTATTAACATCTGAAGATGTTCCTCCCAACCTCCCCACACATTTAATTCTGGAACAGCCCTGAATGTTTGAAAATATTGCAATTTCATATACAGTATACTAGTATACTGCTTGACTGCCGGGGGACCCAGGAATTCTATTCTTGTTAGATGTGGTAACCCAATGTTAACAAACATTGTCAAACAGGAATACCATAAAAGGATTTGTCATTTAGGTAATAAAATATAGCAATCCAATAGTAGTGGATTATGTCAAACAGGAGTGCCAGAAAACGGTTTGTCATTTAGGTAATACATTGTTAGATGTGGTAACCCAATATAAACAAACATTGTCAAACAGGAGTGCCAGAAAAAGGTTGGTCATTTAGGTAATAAAATATGGAAATCCAATAGTAGTGGATTATGTCAAACAGGAGTGCCAGAATAAGGTTTTTTGTTTAGGTAATAAAATATGGTAATCAAATGGTAGTGGATTATGTCAAACAGGAGTGCCAGAAAAAGGTTTTTTGTTTAGGTAATAAAATATGGTAATCAAATGGTAGTGGATTATGTCAAACAGGAATACCAGAAAAAGGTTTTTTGTTTAGGTAATAAAATATTGTTATCCAATGTTAGTGGATTATGTCAAACAGGAGTGCCAGAAAAAGGTCTGCTTTTGGGTAATAAAATATGGTAATCAAATGGTAGTGGATTATGTCAAACAGGAGTGCCAGAAAAAGGTTTTTTGTTTAGGTAATAAAATATGGTAATCAAATGTTAGTGGATTATGTCAAACAGGAGTGCCAGAAAAAGTTTTGTCATTTAGGAAATAAAATATTGTTATCCAATGTTAGTGGATTATGTCAAACAGGAGTGCCAGAAAAAGGTCTGCTTTTGGGTAATAAAATATGGTAATCAAATGGTAGTGGATTATGTCAAACAGGAGAGCCAGAAAAAGGTTTGTCATTAAGGAAATAAAATATTGTTATCCAATGTTAGTGGATTATGTCAAACAGGAGTGCCAGAAAAAGGTCTGCTTTTGGGTAATAAAATATGGTAATCAAATGGTAGTGGTTATTTCAAACAGGAGTGCCAGAAAAAGGTTTTTTGTTTAGGTAATAAAATATGGTAATCAAATGTTAGTGGATTATGTCAAACAGGAGTGCCAGAAAAAGTTTTGTCATTTAGGAAATAAAATATTGTTATCCAATGTTAGTGGACTATGTCAAACAGGAGTGCCAGAAGAAGGTTTTTTGTTTAGGTAATAAAATATGGTAATCAAATGTTAGTGGATTATGTCAAACAGGAGTGCCAGAAAAAGTTTTGTCATTTAGGAAATAAAATATTGTTATCCAATGTTAGTGGATTATGTCAAACAGGAGTGCCAGAAAAAGGTTTTTTGTTTAGGTAATAAAATATGGTAATCAAATGTTAGTGGATTATGTCAAACAGGAGTGCCAGAAAAAGTTTTGTCATTTAGGAAATAAAATATTGTTATCCAGTGTTAGTGGATTATGTCAAACAGGAGTGCCAGAAAAAGGTTTTTTGTTTAGGTAATAAAATATGGTAATCAAATGTTAGTGGATTATGTCAAACAGGAGTGCCAGAAAAAGTTTTGTCATTTAGGAAATAAAATATTGTTATCCAATGTTAGTGGATTATGTCAAACAGGAGTGCCAGAAAAAGGTTTTTTGTTTAGGTAATAAAATATGGTAATAAAATGTTAGTGGATTATGTCAAACAGGAGTGCCAGAAAAAGGTTTTTTGTTTAGGTAATAAAATATGGTAATCAAATGTTAGTGGATTATGTCAAACAGGAGTGCCAGAAAAAGTTTTGACATTTAGGAAATAAAATATTGTTATCCAGTGTTAGTGGATTATGTCAAACAGGAGTGCCAGAAAAAGGTTTTTTGTTTAGGTAATAAAATATGGTAATCAAATGTTAGTGGATTATGTCAAACAGGAGTGCCAGAAAAAGTTTTGTCATTTAGGAAATAAAATATTGTTATCCAATGTTAGTGGATTATGTCAAACAGGAGTGCCAGAAAAAGGTTTTTTGTTTAGGTAATAAAATATGGTAATCAAATGGTAGTGGATTTTTTCAAACAGGAGTGCCAGAAAAAGGTTTTTTGTTTAGGTAATAAAATATGGTAATCAAATGTTAGTGGATTATTTCAAACAGGAGTGCAAGAAAAAGGTTTTTTGTTTAGGTAATAAAATATGGTAATCAAATGTTAGTGGATTATGTCAAACAGGAGTGCCAGAAAAAGTTTTGTCATTTAGGAAATAAAATATTGTTATCCAATGTTAGTGGATTATGTCAAACAGGAGTGCCAGAAAAAGGTCTGCTTTTTGGTAATAAAATATGGTAATCAAATGGTAGTGGATTATGTCAAACAGGAGTGCCAGAAAAAGGTTTGTCATTAAGGAAATAAAATATTGTTATCCAATGTTAGTGGATTATGTCAAACAGGAGTGCCAGAAAAAGGTCTGCTTTTGGGTAATAAAATATGGTAATCAAATGGTTGTGGATTATGTCAAACAGGAGTGCCAGAAAAAGGTCTGCTTTTGGGTAATACATGTAAAATATGGTAATCAAATGTAAGTGGATTATGTCAAACGGGGACAGAAAAGGGTTTGTCATTTAGGTAATAAAATATGATAATCAAATGTTAACAAACATTTTTAAACAGGAATACCAGAAAAAAAGGTTTTTCATTTAGGTAATGGAATATGTTAAATTGTTAGTGGACTATGTCAAACAGAAGTGCCAGGAAAAAGGTTAGTTACTAAGGAGATTAAATGTGGTAAATTCATTGTTAGTGGACTATGTCCAAAAAGATTTTTCTTTAGGTGATTAATTCTCGTCACGATTTCCATCTTTATTACCAGTTATTATCCTATTTATCTCAATATTTGTCAACAAGAGAAAAAAAGAGTAAACCTGAATAATTGGGTTTTAAACCTAAGTTAAAAGTATTAACCTGCGATAAAAGTGGTCAAATCCTGGATTGTTTGAAAAACATTTGGGAGTCCAAATAACCCACAGACTTCTACAAGCAAGCTGACAAACTTTCTCATATTAAGATCTCATCAATTTTTGACAAAATCACATCTCTATTATGTAAGTTTCAATTTATATTGATTTTAGGAGAGAGTAGTGCTAGAGAATGAACATTGGCTGTGGTTGGTGCCCTACTGGGCAGTATGGCCTTATGAGACAATGCTGCTCCCAAAAAGACACGTACTGAGGATAGAAGATCTGAATGATGAAGAAAGAAATGGTAAGATTAAATCTAAGGGTTCACATGGTCTAGTGGTATGTCACTGACTTCAGAAATCAGGAGTTGCAGGTCCAAACCACATTTTTTTTTTTTTTTTTTTTTTGAAAATCTTTCCAATGCAATTTTTTCTCTTAACAACAGTACATGGTAAATATAAGTCATCTCCATGAATGCCTTTCCTTCAGTGAAACCCTAAAAAGTCCTGGATTAGTTTATAATACATAAAGAAAATAATAATCAGGATTTTAAATCAGTTGGGAATTTTGTGTTTTGTCTGTAAATTATGTATTTAAAAATTTCAGTCTAAATTTTAAGACATGAAATATTTGTATGAGTTATAGTTACATATATAACATTGATCAAGTAAGCTAAAAATGATGTATAGGCACAGATAGGACACCATTGGGGACTTGGTCTAATTTTTTCACAATATGAGGTTAAAGAGCATTTCTTTTGCATGTTTGCCTAGATAAGGTATAGGTGTTAATTTCAATTTGCAAGAATTTTTTTTCAAATTAATAAATTTAAACATTGATTAATTGGCTTCTAAGCATAAATATTAACCAAATCTGCTACGTCTTTGTTTCAATTTTTCCCAAAAAGAGAATATTTCAATCTGCTAGTCTGTAGAAAAAATTAAATACCCTGTACTTAGGTTTAACGATTTCTATGATTGTGTAAAATTTTAAAATTAATTTAAGTTTGGCTTCCCTGACTACTGTAGTGAAATTTAGAAATTATTGCTTTTTAATTCTTCCATCAAAAAGAACCCAATACATTTAAATATTTTTCTTTTAAATTGTTATGCTTTTTTAAAAAGAAATGTGGTAAAATTTCAGTTTTTTACTAATTAAAAAAATTACTTCATGTATGTTAAATATGATGATCAGTTACTTGTATATACAATGTATTTATTTTGACATTTCAGCTTTGGCAGATATCATGAAAAAGTTATTAACAAAATATGACAATATGTTTGAAACCTCATTTCCATATTCAATGGGTTGGCATGGTGAGTTTTTACTTTAATACTGTTTAATATACTAGTATTCTGTTCATTTTCATGTCCTAAAATATTTTCAAAGACTTACATGTACAATCTTTTGGATGTTTTTGATTTGGTTTTCAAAATATAATTGTACCATTTTGATTTTGATAAAAAGACCCAGTCTGTCTAAATATCTTTGACAGAGTCAACATTCCATCTGTCCATGAAATAGATCATGTATTTGATTTTGTTGTTCAGGCCAAGGCAAAATACTTAATTGTCTTTTTTATGTTTGTGTTTATTACTCTTATTGTTTTTGGTATAGGTTTGTGTCTGTGCCAATGTTTGTGACAATGAATTTATCAAATTTTCATGTAAAATCATTTGAGCTTGAATAAAAGTTTAGTATTGTTTTACTTTCATGTGTGTAGTAGTCAAGTGAAAGTGGTTGTGTTTATCCTCAATCACAACTCAAGGCTGAAGAGAAAAAAATGCTGACATTAGATACTTGTAGATTGTGAAAAGTAAACAATAGTTTGTTTTACTTTTATAATATAATATGTCACCAAGTCATCATACCTATGTTTCCATTCTTGGTAGCCAAAATCGCCATAGGCTACTAATTTCTGAGAAATTCTTTCTAAAAGTAACATATTTTAGCAAATTTGTGAGAACATACTTTAAAATAGACTATATTTTCACAAATTTTTGAAATTTGGCTACTAGTAATTTTAAATTTATGGAAAAATAGTCATACCAGTGTAAAATTCCGAAACTACCGGTAGTTGTAGTAACATTGTTATTCCTACAGAGATGTTTCTTGGTAATTGAGAAAGTGCATTTATATTGAGTTTTGATTTGAAACAACTTCAGCAAATAGATGAATAATACTAAACTTGAATTTAGTTTATTTGGAGTTTTTATGTCGCACAAAAAAATTGCAGACAGAACTGTAAGTATGAAGTGACCAAGTCACTTGTATTGTTTAGATGTGAATCTTATCACAATGGCTGAAACATTTCAGATGGAATGTGAAAAATTTACAATTTTTGTAATTTATAATTATTATTTTCCTTAAACAGGTGCTCCAACAGGAAAAAGGATGAATGAAGACAACAAACATTGGCAATTACATGCACTATACTACCCTCCATTACTCAGGTCTGCCACTGTAAAGAAATTTATGGTTGGTTACGAGATGTTGGCACAGGCACAGCGAGACTTAACTGCTGAACAGGTATGTTAAAAGAATACAGTATTTTACGGTTAATAGTTGGTAATCACTAAATAATAATTACATAAAAAATAAATGCAGAAAATGTAAATATACCGTTAAATGAAATGAAAAGTTTTGTGCATAGATTTATTGAATTATAGAAGAATTGTGGGGTATCATTCAATGTCCCATTAGCTGTCCTATCTTGCTTATTTAAATAGGGTAGATTTGCAGATGATTGGATATTATTGGAATAATAGTGTTTTACACCCCAGTCAAGATTCTTTCTCTATAGCAATGTCTTCAGTTCTGAAATGGTTGGGAAAACCTAGAGAAAACCACTAAACTTGAGCAAGCAAACTGACAAACTTTCTCGTACTAGGATCTGCCCAAGTTTTTCTAACATCTCCTGTATTATTGTTGTTATATTCAAAGAAACAAAAAGTAGTGTAAAATTTTCTACAATATGTAATTAAAAGTTTCATGAATTAATCAACAGCATCAGAATAGCAGATCCACAGTTCATAAATACTTGTCTATTTTGTCTATTTGTCCTGATACCTTTGGTTGATGTTCATTCATATTGTGACTGTAATATCAGCAAAATAAAATGCATCCTAAAATTAGATGTCTTCAAACAGTGTCCTGATTTAAATAAACATGTTTTTCATCGTTTAATGTACTCTGTTGTTTTTTATTTCAGGCAGCTGAGAAGTTGAGGTCTTTGCCAAACATACATTATAAACTAAGATCTCACAATCAGACAAAAAGTTGATGTCTCAGTTTATTTTTAGTTATACATGTATATCAGTATTATATATTATATTTAGTTATTCAAGATTGTTTGTTTAGAATCTAGATATTGTCGGACCTGTCAGAAAGACCACCTTTTCAATAAAGTTAGAGGGACTTTACAGGTCATGATAAGGTCAATATTGGTAGAGTGTCTCCCTAGTATTTGTAAAGTTTCAATTCTCATTTCTGTGTTCGAGTCCTGATTTGACTGCTGGAATGTTTTCCACTTTATATTACAAAATCTTGTTGTCTAGTGAAATTTTGGCATTATGAAAACATAAAGTAATGAGCACAGAGAGAGAGAGAGTGTGTGTGTGTGTGTGTGTGTGTGTGTGTGTGTGTGTGTGTGTGGAGAAGATGAATGACATTCCAAGTCGAAGATTCAATCCAAATCAAGATTCTTTTAGTTATATTGAAACTGTCAGTTCTTCGATTTGGAATAAACTTGAGCTGACCTTTGGCAAGCAAACATTATTTCTCATGCTAGGATCTGTCCAAGTAGCATTTGAATTCAGGTCATGAGAGACCCCGCGTCCAACCAGCCACTGACACCCTCCACACCATTGGAGAAGGTCAAATTTTGATAACATAAATTAGAAATCTTTATGGAGACTTAAAAATTATGAAAACAAGCAAGTTGGGGGAGTAATTACATATACGAGGCAATGTAACAAGGTTTTACTGACAACCACCATCCCATCGCCACCCTCTGCCAAAAATGGATGTAGACAAATTTAATTTTTTTTCTCTTTAAATTTTTATTTTTATTTTTTTTTAATTTAATTTTATTTATTTATTTATTTATTTATTTTTTTTTTTGGAGACTAAATATAAAATCATGACAATAAGTAAGATAATAGAGAAACTATGAGGCATTATAAGAAGGTTTTACTGTAAAATGGTGCTAGCTAGATTAAACCAGCTCTTTTTACTTTAGTTAAACTTGTCTGGTTTGTTAACCATGTAACCTGTAGATAGAGTGTGACGTAAATAAGTGCTGTTTTTAAAAACAGGTGAGGTTATCTTTTTTTGATAAAACATAAATATATACGGTAGATTCTTTTTAGATTGTTATATTTTTCCTTATACATGTAAGATCATTGAAGTTTTGCTTTAATTAAATACTTACTTTTTTACTAGTTATTTATTTTATTGAGGATTTTATTTCTTCTTACAAAGCATGTTTGATTTTATTTCTTTATACAAAACCTGTTTTAAAATTCAATGTATGTGTATGTTGGGTAGGTTGCTTTTCTTGGGTTCTTACTTGCCTTTTCTAGTAGGTAACTTGTTATCTATTTCCCTGCATGTACACTGAAAGGTACAGTAACAAACATCATACTAACCCTTCACCATAGTATAGATTTGAATGCTTAAAACCTTTGTGTGTGTGTGTGTGTGTGTGTGTGTGTGTGTGTGTGTGTGTGTGTGTGTGTGTGTGTTGGAAATAGAATGTTACATTTATGTGCCTTAAATTGTAAAACTATGGCTAAGGATAATTGAATTACAATACACATTGTTACAGGTTTATTGTGATCTATCAAATCTTAAACTGTGTTAATTGTTAGTGTTAGTTTCCATGACAACATAACAGTTACTTTACACATTATAAACAGGTGTGGAGTATAATTTTAAATGTATTGGATTATTGTATATTTTTATAGAATTTTCTATGAAGTATAAATCAGGATGTAGATACATACAGTGGTTCAAAACATATAAAAAAACGAAAAAGCCATCAAAGGCTAAATAGCTGGTTTCATAGTGTAAAATTTGAAGGACATTTTGGCAGGGTTCAGGATATTTTTTAGATATTTTAAGTACAGAAAGCTATTAATGTTTATTTCAGATTTGTATTTATGAAATGATATTGTGAATTCTTTTAATCATCATTATTATTATTATTGTATTTTATTTATTTTTATTTATTTTTTACATATTGCTAGTCAACATACATGTGTCTAAGCATTTTCATATGCAAATCATGATTTGTTTCAAGTGTTTTATGAAGCAACTACATGTAGATGAGCATCTCCAATCAAACTGGAGATTGTAAGCAATTATATATATATATATATATATATATGTGTGTGTGTGTGTGTGTGTGTGTGTGTGTGTGTGTGTGTGTGTGTATGTATGTATGTATGTATGTATGTAAATGTATTTATAAGGTTTTTTTGTATTTAGAAACTTTATGTTAAATCTTTTAGACTAGTATATACAGAAAAAACTTACTCTCTTATTTTAACATTATTAGTACATTATATGAATAGTTCTTAGTAACACAGTTGATTACATACATTGTTTTAGTATTTTGTTTATGGAATATTTTGTTAAATATGCAAGTTACATATAGTAATGATTTTTAACTTACTGTGTAGAATTTGATTTGGGATAACAAAAATAAAAAGAGGATCTGCCTATTTTGTTGTATTTTAATATATACTTTTTTAATAGCCTACCTATACCAAATGATCAAATTGACATGTTTTGATGCTTTATAGCTTTATAAAATTATTGATTAAATCCACGCTTACAGTAAATGGCCAATAGAAATATATTATGGTATCTTGTATGTCACATTTTCTTGGTAAGAATGTAATTTTCCAGTTAAATCCACAGTCTGATACTTGAACAAACAAAAAATGTCATTATTAAATAATCACTTTATAGATTTAAAAAAAAATTCTTAAAACACAAATTCCAGATGGCAGTGTTGTTGGTAAGAAGGAATAGAAGATTTCATAGGTGTTTATTTACATAACCCACTGTAATAACAATGATGTCACCATGGTTATTTACATAACCCACTGTAATAACAATGATGTCACCATGGTTATTTACATAACCCACTGTAATAACAATGACGTCACCATGGTTATTAGCTTGACCATGGTTGTTAGTTCACTTGAGCCTTTGGCTCAAGTGAGCTTTTCTGATCAAAATTTGTCGTCGGCTTCGGCATCCGTGGCAAAAACTTTTACATTTTTGACTTCTTTTCTGAAACTACAAGGTAGTTTTCAATGAAACTTGGTCAGATGCATATACGGGTCAGTGCAATTCAGATTTGTTAGTGACGTTGTCCTGGCTCCCAAAACTAGGTCAAGGTGACCTATGGTTCTTAAAAACTTAAAAAATCTTCTTCTCCGAAAGCGATGATGGGAGAAAAAATCTGATGTGATATTTGGCTTAAGCTTATAAATTGTATAGGCATGTATGTTAGAGTATTGTAGGTATTGAAATGATGAACATTTTGATATATGGCTCAAGGTCATATGTTCAAAGGTCAAGGTCATAGGTGCATAAAAAGACTGAAATTGTTAATTATATTGGAAACTTAACTTTTTGTATTGGCATGTATATTAGAATATTGTTGGAATTGATATGGGATCATTCTGATATGAGATATAAGGCCTTACATTTAAAGGTCAAGGTCATAGATGCATAAAAAGACTGAAATTGTTAATTATCTTGAAAACTATTAACTTTTTGCATAGGCATATTTGAATATTGTAGGTATTGATATAACAATCATTTAAATATGTGACTCAAGGTCATACATTCAAAGGTCATGGCTGCATAAAAAGACTGAAATTGTTTATTATCTTGGAAACTATAAGCTTTTCGTATTGGCATGTATATTAGAATATTGTAGGAATTAATATAGGAATTATTCTGATATAATATTCAATGACGTTTAAAGGTCAAGGTCATAGATGCATAAAAAGACTCAAATTGTTAATTATCTTGAAAACTATTAACTTTTTTATAGGCATGTATATTAGAATATTTTATGTATTTTTGCAATGATTTTGGATATATCCTCAGGTTGGCCATATCCTCAGGTGAGGGCTAAGGCCAATGGGCCTCTTGTTTACATAACCCACTGTAAAAACAATGACGTCACCATGGTTGTTTACATAACCCACTGTAATAACAATGACGTCATCATGGTTATTTACATAACCCACTGTAATTACAATAACGTCACCATGGTTAAGATCTACCTATGTGTATGAGGTATGGATGCATCTTTAACACCCGAGGATTTTGCCCTCTATAAAATTGGGCCCCTAGATAATCGGCCAAGTCTGAACACAAAAGCACAATTAGCATTTGAACAAACTTATATACATAATTTTCAGTCTAATACAATTAACAGAACGTTCAAATGACGGCTTGATTTTCCACCACGCAATATACTAGAATTTTAAGTACCGGTACTCATTATTTTTTTTTCCAAACGACTAGTAAACATGTGACATAAACACATTGAATGAAGTCTTGTATTTTATAAATTGAAAAAGAAAACTTTGTATTTTAAATATATTGTGCTATATTTAAAATTTAAATGTTTTCCTTTTATGAGGTATGTAAAATACATTTACCTGTGCTTTCTATTTCAACTATTATGACGTAAGAGAGTCGCCCAACAGAGGCTTGTTACTAGTGACAAAGGTCCCGAAAATCTTTTAATTGAACAACCATGCAAACCTGGGTTTCCCGTATTTGCTTATTATGAACTACGGAGAACCAGTTTTTAAAAGATTTCTGCGGCTTTTTATTACTTGTAACAAGCCCGTTTCCGCACAATATAATTTCAGGACTTGCGGTACGTAAACTGCAGATGAAACTCTCCATGCTAGCAATCGCGGCAACCGCAAAAGTTAGATATTATTATTATTATTAAATTTTAATTTGCAATCTTTTCACCTCAAAGGATGGGACTTTTTGAAAACTCGTGAAGATGATTGTTGAAATCAGAACAATTTGAAAATAGTTACATATCAAACTTTCGGAAGGGAAACTTAGATATTTCTTGATCAAAGGTTGCTGCATGCAAATTATCTACCAAATTTAGGTTCCGTGACCAAGATCTGTATAAATCAACACGAATCTGAAAATGTTTGAACAAATCCAAAACTAAAAACTTTTAGACAGTCCTACTACTTTATCTACTGCGTCAGGTTTAAAAACTTCCTGGATATCAGATGTGTTTGACCAAGACACTAGTTTCTTCTAACTTGTAAAGGGCATTCGGTGGCCGAACGGTCTAAAGCACCCGCTTACGGATCAAAACGCCTCTCAACGACTAGTCTGGATCCCACTCTGTCTGTCCGAGTCGGACAATAATAATAACTGAAACATATACATGTATAACATTTAGTGTAATGGAGTGTAGATTGTGTTTGACGTCTCTGTAATTGTTTTTACCTTATATCAATGCGACCAGTTCCGGGATAATGCAGGAAACAGGAGTGCCCGGGGAAAACCAACGATCTTCAAAAAACGGACTGACAAACCTTCTCACACTATAAAGAATATGCATAAAGTGGGATTCTAACATAAGAAGTAAGAGGCGCTGCGATCCGTAAGCGCGTGCTTTAGACCACTCGACCACAATGATACATTTATGTTGGACCTAGTCTGAACTAAGACAGAGCATTTAGGTTTTATAAAATAACGTAAAAATATGTGTATATACGGGTAAACAAAATAATTTGCAACAAATCCGAAGTCTTTTACTTATAACATTGCACAGTAAATCTGCAAACTGCTTGTAAAAAGACTGCATGAATATATAACATAACGGACAATAAACCATGTATTCCGTCTATATACTACTGACATAACACAATGATAAAACATTTTTATTGAATTTTAAAAGATATGTTAATACACGTTATATAAGTTAATATTTACAAATAAACTTCCTCTTTCCTATATGGAGGCGCTTCACCTGGTCATTTCCTTGTAAATATTGCAAGTTTCGTGGAATTATTAGGAAGAAGTTTTTTTTTAAACTTTTATTGAAACCCTCGTGCACATTGATTAAATGCGAAGGTTAAACTTTGTACTGAAAAGGAGTACATGTAAGTAAAACAATTAAAATTACATAATTTACATAATAATATTTTAAAGATTATTGTTTTAAAATTATCTTTAAATATTTCTGTGGCATGTTTACTTTATATAATTAGTATACATGTACAAAGTACATCTAATTATGATAAGATTTAAAAAAGATAAATTACTGTATTTGTTAATTGTATTTTGATATAAAATATCATGGCATAATGCCAATTACATTTATTTATTTATTTATTTTCATTTCATTTTATTTTATATTATTTTATTTTATTTTTATCACTTTTCTCAAAATAAAAACCAATTTTATATTTTAAAAAGGGTAAAAAATAATATAAAACTAACAATGTTCTTTGTCACTGACTTTAACTTTTAAGCTACCAATAACGTGGTAGTTATCAAGTCGGCCTGTTTTAAAGACTTTCAAAAGAGTGCATGGTTACCAGTACTCCTTCAGTTATGCTGAGAGATGGTGTATTATGTCCCAGTCAAGAAATTTTTCACTTATATCGGAAACAGTCAGATCTGGAATAGTGGAGGAAACTTGAGTGACCCGAGAAATCCACCGACCTTCGTCAAGCGAACTGACCGATTTTCTCATACTAAGATCTGCCCAAGTAGCATTCTTACCTAGGCGGTGTGAGAATCACTATAATCTGTAAGCACTTGCTTTAGACCACTCGGCAACCGTCGGAGAGGTCCTTAAGATCCCTTTAGTACAGTATCTATGCAATAGATGTTTTGTTTAATATTTATTTGTGAACATTAAAAAGATATTGGTTCTATTGTGCATTGTGTCGCGTGATTGTTATAAGTGAAATGCATTTGCTTTGAACAACGCCACAATTGCTAATAATGTTAATGTGTATGAATTAAACAACATTTACAAGATCGTTTCATATGTGATTCTTTATTAAAATCGTATGATATAATTTGTATTGCTTCTAAAGCTGTTTCCAATTAATCTTGATAATACTTTTATCCCAATCTTCAATTGATATAAATTAAAAATTAAGATTTAAAATCGTAAATTAATCGGAGTTTATTTTCAATTTGTACATTTGCATTGAATGTAAAATTGGAGGCCTAATGATTTATAAGTTATACCATACACTATACACCAGCTATACACCATACCGTATATACTGTACGTGCGGCAATCGCTCTGTTGTGTTGTTTTCTCAATCTGCCAATGTAACAGGGCAATAAATAGAGATATTATTTTCCCATTGAGCAGTGTAAGCGTCACGAGGTCTTTCTTATAAACACATTTCTTCCGACGGGACGTATATACTGTACGTGCGGCAATCGCACTGTTGTGTTGTTTACTCAATCTGCCAATGTAACAGGGCAATAAATAGACATATTATATTCCCATTGAGCAGTGTAAGCGTCACGAGGTCTTTCTTATAAACACATTTCTTCCGACGGGACTTACTAAATAGTTTGTAACTGAGCACATTGTATATGTACATGCATGTATTTTTCACCGATTTTTCAGTTACATAGATTCATATATAAGATAAGATTAGCTAAGAAAAATGTATTAAAATTCGACACACATAAAAACAAAGAACATAAGCTCTATCTGAGCTTTTTGTCGAATATAAAAACATATACAACAAAACAAATAAAAATATCGGCATGCACATACAAAATTAATATACAAATAGTATTGCATAATGACAATGCATACAATCAATGTAAAAAGCAAATAAGGATTTTTATCAAGCAGCAAATAATAAAAATAAATTATACTAATGCATCAATAAAACAAGCATTTGATAAAAATATACTGAAGCATTAGCAATTTTATATGCATGCATTACAAGCACAGGCTGACTCATTCCATGACTGTATTAGATTCTTGAATTGATTATAACTATTTTCTGTCCTGAAATGTTTGGAAGACTATTTCACAACATAGATGCAGCAAATCTAAAGGATTTCTTACCATAATTTTTTGTTCTTACTTCCAAGATGTTTTGGTACTTAAAGGAATATTTAGAATTTTTTTTTTTACTGTTAACAGAGAAGTAAAACGTAATGGTGCTAGCTTGTTGATGATTTTGAAACTTTCTAGGCCATATTCCTCATTCTGCGTATTTTTAATGTTGGTGTTTTGGCATAATTTAATAGTTCCTTATATGAGATGTCAAAAGCATTGTATACAAATCTTACTGCCCTTTCCATATCTGTTCCCTTTGGGCCATCAAATATCAAACCGTCTATCCATCCGTTCGTAAGTCAGTCGGAGCATTATTCATCACCGAGTTTTTTCGAGATTTATTTCGATGAAACTTTACGTTACTGGTTTGGTAAAGTGTATATTTTAGTCAATGATGTCAGTTACCATTAAAGCCTGGCTCTGAGAGAATACAGATTAATTACATCTTTGGATTACAATCTTGCGTCTTCTCATACCAAAATATACCAACCACAATATCTTTAAAATAATTAAGATTGACCCCTTGTAATATTGTGTTGGGATTTATTGTAGCTTTACCTAATGTAATGATTTTGATTAATAAGAAAAATGGACAGCTGGGTACAAAAGAAATTACTTGTCGCCGCCATAGATTTTGGGACTTCTTACTCCGGATATGCCTACGCTTTCCTGTCAGATTATGAAAAAAATCCGCAAGGGTTTCATATACAATTAAATGAATGGACGACTAATTTTACTAATGAAAGGACAGCGAAAACCCCTACAACTGTTTTGTTTACACCGGAGAAGGAGTTTGATTCATTTGGATATGAAGCGGAGGAAACATTTGTCAACCTTATTGAGAAAAAGGAACATAGGGACTGGTATTACTTCAAAAACTTCAAGATGAAATTATATGATAATTTGGTAAGTAAATTTTTTAATATACCGAAGTAATACGAGTTTCACGTTCATTGTTTCTTTAAAAATTATTTTTGTTTACAAACATAGCATTCAATCTTGTGTCTTTGCTTTGGGAGGAACACAGATAAAATCATTTAAATTTTGTTATGCCCTGATGTAGCATCCATGTCTACCTATCTTCTTTGCTCTTTGTAGAAAATAAAGTCACACGCAGTCTTTCTAACCTAGTATATCATTACCTTGCTTGAAATTTCTGTTTCTTTTTTTTTTTACAGATAGTGAACAGAGATTTTATTATAGAAGATGAATTCGGAAAAGGAATGCCCGCACACACAGTATTTACAGCATGTATTAAATATATGAAGAGCCATTTGCGAAAAGTGTTGGATCAGCGGAATCCTGGTTTTCCCGATGAATCTATTTTTTGGGTCATAACAGTTCCAGCTATTTGGAATGAATCTGCAAAACAGTTTATGAGAGAAGCAGCTAATGATGTAATAAACACACACACACACACACACACACACACACACACACACACACACACACACGTGAACGTGCCCATAAGTGCACATACAAGTAATATGTAATATGTTTCGGGTTTTACATTCTTAAATAATTTTCCATTTTATCTTAGATTATAAATAAGTCAATAGTGTATACAAACTGTTATTAAAGTATGACAGTGTTACTTCACTATGCACGATGAAGCAAAAACGCTGTTATTCTGTTTCTGTAAGGATCCTAAACAAACAAATTAGCCATTTCGTTTCTCCGTGTAAATGTTTGATAAAAATACAGCTAACCTTCACTCACACACTGGTTAAATATTAAGAAAGAAGGAATGTTGATTTCTCCAAAAAGACAAAAAAAAAAAAAAAAAAAAAGGAAAATTGTTTTCTTCAAAAAGACAAAACATGGATAAAAACAATAACCGATACTTATTATTTATCTTTAATTTTTCATGGATCTGTCATATACCATTCTTAAATTTAATCATAAAATCATTTAAAAGCAGTATATTGTAAATAAATGTAAAAAAAAAAAAAAACAAGATTTGACCAACTAGGATACATTTCACACATACGAGTACATATTTCAGGCCGGGATAGACGGCAAGCAGATGGTGTTTGCTCTAGAAGCGGAAGCAGCAGCTCTTTACTGTAAGGCACTTCCGGAAGGTAAACTATCGGGGACAAAGGATAAAAGTTTGTTGGAGTGCTTCCAGCCTGGAGGAAAGTACATGGTACTTGATCTTGGTGGTATGCTTATTCATATATTAATATATAGCAAGGGGGTATTTCTAGACGAATGATAGGGGTTTCTACGTGATTATTATCAATTTGAAAAAAAATATTTGTGTTTTTCGAGCCTTAAATAAATCTCGATGCATTTTATCGTAGCATGAAAATATCTAGCATAAACACCTGTTTAACTTGCGTAGAAACGGACACCAACAAGCACAAAAGTTCAATTCGGTTTCAACGGCATAGCGCTCATCATAACCGGTTGAAATAATCTTAATATTTTTTCTTTAGAGCTTTTTTTACGTATTTTAAACAGCACCCCCACCTTGGTTTTACAAATGTATGAAACTTAACTTTAAATTTTTAATTTTTTTTAATCAATAGGTTTAATCCATGTCTTTCTGTAATAAAATCTCTGTGCTCTTTTTATGTATGAAAGGGTTGAAATATTAAATAATTGTACTTGTTTTTAAAATACCAATGGAATTTCTACTACGGTAAGAGAAAAAATTACCGTTAGGTTATTGAATATATTGTCTTCTTTTTTATAAATAGGATAAATTATACCGCAACTCAAGTACGTTACTTATTCAACATTCATTTACCGTTAGGTTATTGAATATATTGTCTTCTTTTTTATAAATAGGATAAATGGGACTTCTACAAAATCAAAATTCCACCGGACAAAAAAATAGCAGCGGGTTTCGGACTTATATTCATGTTTCGAGTCCCAGAGATTAAACAGCAACCTTTGGTCTAATTGCGGCAAGCAGTCAAACCTGTATTATTACTGCTAATAACATTCTTACATTTAAAGGCAACAGAATTGCAATGATCTGCTTTGGTGACAAAAGGATTTCTCGTCTGACCGACAAAAACCTTATAACTATGGCGATCGAATACAAACACAGGATTCCGGGTAAACCAGTCTAAGAATTTCAATTGATGTAGAATATTTATCTTTTTTATATTATGTTCAAATGGTTGTATTAAGGAGTTTCTTTCTCTTTTGCGTAGGTGGTACCGTAGACACTACAGTTCATGGAGTAAAAGAGGACGGAGGTATAGTTGAAATACACAAAGCCTGTGGTGGACCATGGGGAGGTACTAAAGTGGACTCGGAATTCATCAATTATGTTTTGAAAATGCTTGGAGAAGATTTGATGCCGAATTTGAAAGAAACATGTGCTTGGGATTGGGTAAGAATGGAAAAAGAACTTGAAACAAGAAAGAGAAAAGTAGATTTAAGCTCAGATAAACCCGTCCGAATTGAAATCCCCGCAAAAATACTCTTCAACAGCAATAAAGAACTTAAAGATCTCACTTCATTTAATAAAATGAAAGTTGATCACGATCTTTTAAGAACCTTCTTCAAACCTTCGATTGAACACATTACAAAACACATAGAAGACATCTTGAAAGAAGTTGAAGATATCCAGCTTATTTTGATGGTCGGTGGATACAGTGAATCTGATTTTGTGGCTCAATCTCTCCGAAAGAAAATACCTAACTTAAAAATTATCGTGCCAATAAAGGCAAGCGTTTCGGTTTTAGAGGGCGCTGTTCGTTTTGGATTTAACCCTCAGTCGGTTGTTGCCAGAATATGCAGGTTTACGTATGGTTTTCAATGTCACATTCCTTTTGACAAAGCTGTACACCCCAAAGAATACCTTCGGGTCGTTGACGAGGAGGACATTTGTATCAATATATTTCAAGTCCTTGCAGAAGAAGGTGAAACGATAAGATTAGACGAAAAAAGAGTTTACAACTTTTCTTCATCTCACAAAAGTGACAAGCGGAAGAAAATAACGTTACAACTTCCTGTTTATGCAAGTAAAACAAAGAGACCTAAATACACAACTGACGATGGTTGTGTGAAACTCGGCATTGTCGAAATACATCCACCGGAGGAAGGATGGCCAAACACAGTTGATTTTAATGTCAAAGTTTATTTCGGAAGAACTGAATTTTCTATTAAAGTTAAAGATGCAACAAGCAGAGAAAATTATAAAGTTACGTATAATTTTTTAGAAGAAGGTAGTAAAACTATTCTCTATGAACGCAGTTAAACAATTTCTTCTTAAACTGTTAGATTTAATATTTCGTAGTGACAATTTTTTCTGGAACTGAAAAATTCAACATCTACGTAGTGAAATGATTTTTTCTGGAACTGATAAATACACCATCTAGGTATAGTGACAAAATTTCTTCTTGAACAGATAGATTAATTATCTATGTACATAGTTTAAAATTTGCTATACAAAACGTAATACTAGTTAATACGTCCTAATTCACCAGGCATATCAAATGTTTGGTCGATGATCAATTCTGTGTATCTGTTATGAAAGAAAGGCCAGTTTTCTATTTATAATATTTTTAATAATTTACATGTGATCAGTAATTATATATATATATATATATATATATATATATATATATATATATATATATATATATATATATATATATATATATATATAGTTTATTCTTTATCTTTTTTCGTTTTATTATATGACCATCAGCAAAATGTTCACTTGCAACAAACAAAGAAACAAAACAAAACAAAAAGAGAAAAAGAGAAAAAATTCAGATAATACAGCGACATTTAAAACAGATCGATGAAACTCGTGGTTTTATATGTAGTTGTATGATGAGACTTTAAATAAAACTAAAATATAAAATGGCATCTTGTCATAAGGAAAAAAAAGCATTGATGATGAACAGGAAAATGTGCTTTAGAACATTCATTTAAACTAGTTAGTATCTGATATGTTTATCTTTGTTAGTAGTATTAAAAAGAAATGTTTCAAAAAATAGAGTTTTAGAAATATCAATTTTGATATTTTACGTCATATGGCTATAACCATCTGAGGTCATTGCATGGCGAAGCATGTGTACGTATGCCCGTTGTCCGTAACTTTTAATATTCCCTTTTTAAACTGCTAATCCATACTGAGCCTTTTGTGATAAAGGTCCTCACAAATGTTCCGACATATTGGTGTTCGTTCAAAATTCAAAATGGTCGCTGTTATTATAAAAGAAAAAATAGCTGAAACGGTGTGAAGTACGAGTCGATCTTATTAAAGCTAAACAGGCTTTCTGACAAATATTACGTTGATCCGTTTTCAAAGAAGATGATAATGAAGTGTTTCTAAGCTGATTCTTTGACAACACTCTGACAATGATAAACCAAAATAGAACAAAATTTTGTAAGAATATCCTGTCGGACGCATGTTAAAACTTGTTTCCAGAATGGCAATTTATAATCCAAGATGGTCTTGTTAACAAACCAGCATTACAAGTCTGCAAACAAAATTACAAAACGCGCATTAATTTTGTTCTAAACAAATCAAAATTGTTATGATAATGAGACTATAGGTACCTGAAGAATAATCTGTTTTATCAGCATTACACTGTAAAAGGCAGTAACTTGACACCCAGTGCTAACGTTGTCTAGAGTTTCTCAACATTATTCTTACGCTACACGTCAACATAACATCTGTTGACTAGGATATATTCGAGCGTAAAAAACGCAGTACTGGAGCTAGTTGCCAGCGCCATATAAATACACATTTTTATCTATCAAACTTTTCGGTCTTAGTGTCACTGGTGAGGAATGAATTTCCGAAATATGCACATATGGCACATCAAAATTTAACATTTATTTGCTTTGTATGGTACCTTTTTTTACCTGACGAACTTTTTGTCAGGTGTTTGTTGTTTGACGACCTGACATATTAAGAAACACCTGTGAGGGTAAAATCCTTAAACGTCTGATGTGTTAACATCGTTTGTTACATCAATATTATAATTGGCTTGTACACTTTTCCATCAGATCGTATAGTTTATACATGCAAAAGGTAACCAAGACATTAAGGAATGGCTATGAATGTTTTGTTCTGGAAATAGTAGTTTTAACAAATCTCATGTTTTAAATTTAAAATTACACTCGGTCATAAGTTGGTGATCAGGTTATTTTCAAAAAGGTGTATTCTTAAAAAATTGACAGTTCGCTTACCGAAGGTCGATGGTTTTCCTCTGACACTACGGTTTCTTCCGCCATCCCAGAACTTACCGTCTCGAAGTGAGAGAATCTTGACTTAGGCGTAAAACACCATTACGCCTCTGACTCCACTTCTTTATCGGTTTATTTTACTTTAAATCAATTCATAATATGTGTTACAGAAAAGCTAAAATCGGGGGGGGGGGGGATTTGAAATGGAATGTCTATAGTGTTTATTTACGAGAAGTGAAAATCTGTAATTTAAGCACTTTTAACATTTTAACTATTACAGAGTTAAAAATAAACTCGCACCGCGTGCTTTCGGTGTGTTCTCGACGGAAATTTTCATTTTTAAATAAGATACAATTAATGAGTTTAAAATTGTTGAGTTGAGTAAAGGTGTCCGAGTCATTATTATTTCACTTAATTACATCGAGGCGATCAGTTTTGAGTTGGTGAAGGGAACCAGAGTACCCGGAAAAAAACCATCGATCTTCGAGAAGAGAACTAACAAACATACTCAAACAAGGATCTGCCCGAGTAGCAGAAAAAATAGGTGCTAGTTTCATAATCATATATATATATACCTTAACTTAAATCTTGACATTTAAAGCTGCATTAAATCAATTATCTGATTTTTTTTTTTTTTTTTTTTTTTTTTTTTTTTTTTTTTTTTTTTGTGTGTGTGTGATTTTCTAAAAATATATTTAAAAAAAAAAGATATCCTCTAACTATGATCCGTGAGATTCATTTTCTAAAATTTCATTTCTTTTAGCCGTAAATAAACGGAATCCTCTAGCCGGTTGGTCAATGTTTAACTATGATTTATTATGAGCTTGGAGCCTGCGTACGGATGTACGGAAAATCCCATGAATCAAATTCAAATTAAAAATTCAAATTTCTTTATTTCTCACAATTGTCAATTAACAATACAGGGAACATGTTAACATAATTATAAATAAGCATGTTGCATGCGCGAGTTACCTACATATACATTATACATAATATAAATGCTAACTTGGAGGATTGACTCTCTCAAAAATGACACTTATAAATTTGCATACTGGTTATTTAACAATGACAATTTTTTGTAGAAAATAAAGAATTGTATTTTAACACGTTTGGATTTTTTCTATAAAACAAAGGTATATATTTCTTTCTTTCTTCAACAAAATTTTTACAAATCATTATATAATGGAATTATAATTGGTGTCAAATTGCATTATGTCCGTCATTAATATCCAGATGTATTTGAAATAGTGTTATGTAATCCTTACTAAGTTACAAATGACAAATTCAACGAAGTTCTGTGTTTAAATTATCGCATTTCACCGTTTTGAAAGTTGTGTTTAAATGACTCGGTTTCTTTTATGACGTAACCATATTCTAATATTCAGATCCCACATGCTACATCTCGCTGAGAAATTACTGTTATATCTGTATTTATTCGACCTTTTATCGTTGAACCAAATGTAACATTGTTCATTAGGAACATCATTAATTAGATTAGCACCGTTTTAATTCATTTTCCCTTGAAAAACTTAATGCAGCTTTAAAATTATTGTACAATAGTATGATTGTTTATAAACTCGGAAACAAAAAATGGAATATCTTTACCCGGTATTATTTTCCATTCTAGACACCATTATTAAGCCTGGTGCTTCTGAAGTTACATTCGCATAAAGAATTCCTAACGCGACTGTTCATTCCAGATGCTCAATAAACAGGACTGGGACTTGGAGGTGGTTTGCCATTGTGGAATTATTAAAACAGCTCTTGAGTGAATTTACTGAGTGGTAAAATTTGCTAAAATTGTTGAAAATGTTATTTGTAGTACCAGTGAGATATATAATCTAACAAACGAATTCTTAGTACACCTTAAAACTTTGCAAACATTGGCAATGATCGTTGGACAGTCTTGGACCAAGTGAGGGAAAAGGCCCACATTTGGAGAAAAGAACGTCAAGAATTCGCGCCTGCGCAGAACAATTTAAGTGCAGAGCGTGAAGCCGCCATTTTGCCAGCAGTCATGTCGTCGAGATATTCGAGACCGCCAAACACATCGTTATATGTTAGAAATGTTCCCGAAGGAACAAGGTTTGTATCACATTAAATAAAAGGTTAAATTTCTACTCTTCTAGATGATAATTTTTTTGAGACTGAGTAAAACTGCTGTAGTCGATTTCCACGTTCGAACAAAGACGAGTACAAACGTTTTCCATGCGTCTTAAATTATTTTTGTGTCCAATTTTACCAAACCTGTTATCTGATTATATCAATAAATCTGTATCGTTCTGTTAAACAATTTTTGATAAATGTTTTGCATATTGGATGCATATTTATGAAGTAAAAATGTTGCTAATATTCCTACTGCCTTTATCCTAGCTACTACATGTGACCTGGTAATCACAATACCGTGGGAAGTGCAGAGTAACGTCCTTGTTCCGACTGACAATAAAAATAATCTTTATTCACATTCATCTGATTTTCTATGACAATTTTTACCGTCATAAACACGGTGGCATTGGCAGTAAGCTATTCTGGCAGGATTCCCTAAGCAATCTATGGATGGAAATGGAACGTGGATCAGTTCATGATCACTAGCATAACTCGTATATCTAATTTCATTTAAAATGTAGTCTTGGGTTGCGTTGTACCAAGAACTGAGTCATTGTGGCAGCTTTTGCCTTCAGTGTTTTATTTCAACTAAAGTAAGGTTATTTTACATCTGAATAATAAAATGTGCATTGTGTTGAGGTCAGCGAAAAGGTGGTGATACTTCTAGCTCTTCCAAATTATGAACATGTGACTTTTCATCTAAGGAAATTTACATTTGAACAACAAAAAAGTTAATTTTGAAAACAAGAACTTAGTTACAAGTAAGAAGATTCTAAATCTTTGTACGAGTTGGTCACGTTCCTATCTTTTAAAATCCCAATATCCTAAAAGGAAATAACCTTGGCGTCAACAGAATGGTGCATTTTTGGGTTTATAAAATAGTCTATCCAAATTCTAGTTTTGCCAGTTGCATAATCCTTTTAACAGAAGTTTGGAAAAGCCAGAATCTGCATTAAAAATGCAGCAATAATTTCTGTTAAGGAAAAAGTTGAATAATGTCATAGTGAAGGTAATTGGGTTAGTGATCTATGACCTTGATATTATTTCTTTAATATATTCAATGTAGAAGTGAAGATTTGAGTACCATCTTTGGAAAATATGGTCCACTTACAGATGTTTATATCCCACTTGATTATCACACTCAGCGTAGCAGAGGCTTTGCATATGTTAGATATCCTTTGAAATACTGCAATTACTTAATTATTGAACTCCTTATTAGTTTGAACTCTTTCACAGACCTTTATTATGGTCTAATGTTGATTTAGTCAATCAAAATTGAACACTGAAATACTAAAATGTTAACTTTTGGTATTTGGAAATGTTTTGTGTGCATTTTGAATAGGATATATCACAATAAAATTGAAAAAAGGGGGGGGGGGGACGATATATAAAACACTTTGTCGTAAACTTCTTAAGATCAAATATTTATTAACTGGGGAGATCCTTTTAAATGTTTTTTCATAAAGTATATATTTTGGGTTTATCATTTTTCAGAAAACATTGATGTGTAGAAAATTATCCATAAAATTTTCAGTTTCATCTTTACATGTAGGCTAAGATGCTCTGTGTTAAAGTAGTTTAGCAGTCCATCAATTTTTAGCTCAACTGGCTAAAGCCAGATGAGCTTATGGCATGATGCGCGCGTGCTTGCGTGCGTCCGTTAACAGCAAAAACTCAGGAAACTACTGGGCCAATTTTAGCAAAACTTTGCAGGAATGATCCCTAGAAGGAGTAGATGAAAATTTGTACAATTGGTTTCCATGGCAACCAAAAGTAGGTCACAGCGACCTAGAATGTAAAAAACCTAAAATAAGTTTCTTCTCTGAAACCATAGGTTATATTCAAAATCTGATGTGATATTTAGCTTCTAGACACCCTTAAACATTTAGGTTGTACATTTCGTGAAATTCTGTCAAAAACTAGGTTACGCGTTTTTAACGTTTTTCTGTCATACTTCGTAAAAAGTGAAAATAAGGCTTATAATGAGATATCAACTTTGAAAATCTTCTTCTCTGAAACCATGAAGCCTTAAGCTTTCATATTTGGCAGTTAATATCAGCTTGAGCCCCTTTACCAAGTTTGTACAAATGGTGGCCCCCGGTCTATTTTTGGCCCCACCCCAGGGGTCCATATATCTGCATATGCATATATGGCTTATAATGGAAAATCAACTTTGAAAATCTTCTTCTCTAAAACCATGAAGCCTTAAGCTTTCATATTTGGCAGTTAATATTAGCTTGAGCCCCTTTACCAAGTTTGTACAAATGGTGGCCCCCGGTCTATTTTTGGCCCCACCTCAGGGGTCCATATATCTGCATATGCAAATATGGCTTATAATTGAAAATCAACTTTGAAAATCTTCTTCTCTGAAACCATGAAGCCTTAAGCTTTCATATTTGGCAGTTAATATCAGCTTGAGCCCCTTTACCAAGTTTGTACAAATGGTGGCCCCCGGTCTATTTTTGGCCTAACCCCAGGGGTCCATATATCTGCATATGCATATATGGCTTATAATGGAAAATCAACTTTGAAAATCTTCTTCTCTAAAACCATGAAGCCTTAAGCTTTCATATTTGGCAGTTAAAATCAGCTTGAGCCCCTTTACCAAGTTTGTACAAATGGTGGCCCTCGGTCCATTTTTGGCCCCACCCCAGGGGTCCATATATCTGCATATGCATATATGGCTTATAATTGAAAATCAACTTTGAAAATCTTCTTCTCTGAAACCAAAAAGCCTTAAGCTTTCATATTTGGCAGTTAATATCAGCTTGAGCCCCTTTACCAAGTTTGTACAAATGGTGGCCCTGGGTCCATGTTCGGCTCCACCCCAGAGGTCCATATATCTGCATATGCATATATGGCTTATAGTGAGATATCAACTTTGAAAATCTTCTTCTCTGAAACCATGAAGCCTTAAGCTTTCATATTTGGCAGTTAATATCAGCTTGAGCCCCTTTACCAAGTTTGTACAAATGGTGGCCCTGGGTCCATGTTCGGCTCCACCCCAGAGGTCCATATATCTGCATATGCATATATGGCTTATAGTGAGATATCAACTTTGAAAATCTTCTTCTCTGAAACCATGAAGCCTTAAGCTTTCATATTTGGCAGTTAATATCAGCTTGAGCCCCTTTACCAAGTTTGTACAAATGGTGGCCCTCGGTCCATTTTTGGCCCCACCCCAGGGGTCCATATATCTGCATATGTATATATTGGAAATCAAATTTAAAATTTTTTTTCTCTGAGACTGTAAGGCATAATGCTTTTATATTTGGCATTTAACATTAGCTCAAGTCCCTTTACCAGGTTTGTACAAATGGTGGCCCCCGGTCCATTTTTGGTCCCACCAAGGGGCACATATATCTACATATAATTATATGGGAAATCAAATTTCAAAATATTCTTCTCTGAAACTGTAAGGCCTACAGCTTTTATATTTAGCATTTAACGTCAGCTCAAGTCCTTGTACCGAGTTTATATAAATGAAGGCACAAGAACCATTTTTGTCAGTTGAGCTCCACAGGCCCTTTTGGGTCTCTTGTTTGTTTCATTTTCACATGATTTTTTTTTTTTACCTTTACTAATAGATGCCAAGTATGTTGCCCTTGTGATAATATTTCTTATACATGTATTTGAACACTATTTATTAATAGCCCAGAAGAGTTTCGATCATTATTTGGGAAATACGGTCCTCTTAGGGATGTATACATTCCACTGGATTATTATACACAGCGCCAGAGAGGTTTTGCATATGTCCAATATCCTTTATTAACTCTTGTTAACAGTGTTTTATTTTCAGATTTTACAAGTCGCAAACCAGATTTTTTTTATCATTCTTTTCAGTTATTGAGAAGAGTATTAGACGCATGGCATTACTTTTCATAACGGTAGTCATAGTAACTTTTTTAAAATTTCATTTGCATTGATATTGAGTGAAGATTTACGTTGTTTTTTAGTTGTAAAGAGATTTAACAACTAAATTCCTTTTTCAAATTGTTTATATATTAAGGTTTGCTGTAAAAAATTACTTTGTGACCAGATATTTTGTTTAATAAGACTGACTTGGATAAATTACTATGGTAAAATGCATTGTAGAATAAATGTACTGATATTCAGATTAAACAAGTCTACATTTTGAGACAGTGTAAATTAAGAAGACCCACTGCCTTTGTATTTATTCCATTTCTATGTAGTTTTTTTTGCATTTAAAGATAACAGTAATTTTAATTTCTTTTATTAGACAACAAAGTCGAGTTAAAGCAAAGCTTAAAGTAACATATAAAACAGTTTTGGATATCCCCTAACAACAAGTCGCAAGTCCTTAAAAAGGTCAAGTCACACAAGCTTACAGTAATTAAAGTACAGACTTGGTATTCGAGCAAGAACACAGGGTTGTTAGAAAGAAATTACACAGTGAGTCATGCATCGTTAATAGGCTAGATAAATGGACTTGTTGGCGATCAAAGACTCAAGCTTCTAAAGAGTTCATCAGAACATGTTTAAAGACACAGACAAAGTTACACTGGTTGCTAGAGAAACGCGCAATAAGATATGCAGTAAGGGTTTTCGACAGACAAAGGCAAAGTAGTTGTAAGGAATTGTCAGTTTAAATATGTTTGTTATATCCCAGCAAGGTCAAGTCTTCGTAAAGACACAGAAAAGTATCGCGATATAAATAACTTTAAATTATCGTGGCAAAGCACACATTTTGTAAAGACACAGAAAAGAATCGCAGTATAACTAAAATTGTCATAGTTAAGTAAAGTATTTGGAAAGGCACAGAAAAAGTACACATGACAAAAAGAATTCTTAAATTAAAAGGGCAAAGTCAAGTCTTCGCAAAGGCACAGAAAGTTTGAAAAGAGAAAAAGAATCATCGTATAAATCTCAAAATTAAAAAGGCAAAGTCAAGTCTTAAAGGCACAGAGTTGTTAAAAGAAAAGAGTCGCGACATAAATATCTTTAAATAAACCAAGGCAAAATTAAGTATTCTTTACAGTCACATAGAAAGTAAAATGAATTTGAAAACTTTCAACTGTTGAGACAGTTAAAATCTTCAATATCCAGTGCAAGGTGATACATCATTAACTAGTTAATTGTTATTTATTTATTTTTCTGAAGCATACTTCTTTCAACCAGTTCTTGTAAAATGTTTCAAATGTCCAAAAAAAAAAATAAAAGATATTTTAAAGTCAATATTCTAAAGCAGAATGCTTAGGTTGTTTATAGGAAGCAATTTTTTAAAAGGTTCTCCAATTGGGAAAGCTTGACAATTTAACAAAATTGAATCTTCTTGAATTTCTCTGAATTGAAATAAGGAGCAGAAATGATGAGTTAGTAGTTCTAACATTGCTTTCTAATTGGCCACTTGCTTTATGATTTTGCTCTTGTTTGTAATGATAATTAACTATGTATTGATAAATCTTCATAAGTAAGAAAAACAAATCCTTAACCAATTTCACATTTGAAGACCCTAGAGATGCTGATGATGCCTTGTATCACCTAGACAGAAAAAGGATTAATGGGCGAGAATTAGAAATTGAATTTGCTAGAGGAGACAGAAAAAGTAAGTTTATAGCGTACAGGTGAGTTTTTGTTTAGAGCCTCATCAGCACTATTCCAGCTATTGGTGGCTTAAGCGTACAGGTGAGTTATTGTTTAAGCCGCATCAGCATTATTCCAGCTATTGGTGGCTTTAGAGCATAAGTTGCAAAACTTAAATGTGATAGAATGGCATGAGGATTCACAACTTCACCTTAAAGTCCTGTGATGGTGAATTATATGTAGTTATGATGGACTGTGTGTGATTGATTTTACTAGAAGTCCTTATGTTTGATTTTACTAGAAGTCCTTATGTTTGCAACTTTTTAACTTTGAATAAAAAATTTATCTTGCAAGGTCTAATTTTCAACTCTTTAAGAGTAACTTTTTATTGTGTTAAAAAAGAAACATAAACTTGTAAATTTGTACGTTAACGCTCATTTGCTATTTCATGATGCAACTTCAAAAATTTCAAATTTTTATTCTTTTGTATTTTATAAATCCACTCGTAAAGGTACAGACTTGGATCAGACAGGCAGTTGTTGAATTTCATAACATACATGTATTTTATTTGCAGCTCCTGGCCAGATGAGAGGTAAAGAAAGAACTGGTAGGCGTTCTCCATATGGTGGGCGTGGTGGTTATTATGATGATTATGATAGAAGAGATCGTAGACGGTCATACAGATCAAGAAGTAGAAGTCCAAGGTAATATCACAATACATGATGGCTTGGTAAATACAATTTATAATGGGACTTTACCAGTAGCAATTTAAACATTGCAATTTTGGTTTTTGAGTTACAGATTACACATTATTTTGTTAGTTTATTGGAAAATGTCATTTTTCTCAGAACTGTCAAGTTTATTTCAATATCTATACTTACCTGCATCAACTATTTGCAATGTTCTCGGGCCCCTACGCTCACTGCTCAAACAAAAAGATTTACCTCCCCTTGAGCACTCTTCAACATCCGGGTCAGTTTATGTTCGGACAGCCATTTTTTCCACATGCGTTTTTTCTACCTACATTCACAACATGCTGTCGGAAGACAACTACAAGAAATGTGATAAGTGCAATCATGACATGAATGTCATAGATGATCATGCCGAATTAGGCATCGAGTGTGCACAGAAGAATTTTCTTGCGAGATTTGTAAGAATTGGACACCGAGCAGGTGGTCGTCATATCGCAAGATGGTAGACAAAGTCCTAAGCAAGACGGGTCTTGCACTGTCCTCCGAGACGGAAGTTACTCATAGACCAACAACGTCGACATTAAGCCAAGTTTCCTCTAGGGGAAATATGCTTTCTAACCAGCAACTGGCTTCATTGAGAAGCTCTACAGTGCCAGTAATGTCTCAATCTGTAAGGCAAAATTTTGCTAGCGCAGATCAGAATTTTTCTGACCAATTGTTCAGTGAATTTATTGATAACGGAATCAGAAAATATGTTGAAAGTCTGCCATCTCGTAGTGACTCGAGAGTAAGATCGAGGATGACTGAATTGAATGAACAGGACGAGGATTCTAGTTCAAGATTTAATCGATTTTTAAATGAATCCTCAAAAGCATCTGATATTTTAGATGTAACCCTAACAGATTCTGATAATAATCAATTTAGGGAAGATCATGAATCTGTATCGCTGTTTCCATGGCCTTGCATCTTCTGATTTGTCAGATTTATGATGCATAGAGCTCGGTTTTAAACCCTTTGGTGATTGTTCACGTGACCTTTTCTTACTATAAGTTTCAGAAGAGTTAGAAGAAATTTGAGATCTCAGATGCTGTGTTTCTCTAGCATCCCTTATATTCTCTGCACTTGTGTGCAACATGTCAAAATAACGACCCAGGAAAATATTTGGACCAACAGTTGACATTGTTAATAATTTTGCCTCAGTTGCATGATTTACAAAAGACAAGTCTTTCAAATATAAATTGCGTCTGGCACCTACAGCCCCTACTATTATCCTAGACGTTGTATCTGCCATAGAGTTAAACAACTCAACCAGTGCTTGCAAAGCCTCTGTCTTATCTTCATCAGAAACCACCTTATCTAAATAAGATGTAATCAAAGACCCATAGGAAATTTCACGAAGCAACAGTCTAGCACTAAGATCAATCTTTTTCAATTCTGCATTACGAGGGACATCATCTTTATTTTTAGCTCACCTGAGCTGAAAGCTCAGATGAGCTATTGCTATCCATCTTCGTCCGTCGTGCGTCGTGTGTCGTCTGTCGTGCGTAAACTTTTTACATTTTAATCTTCTCCTCCAAAACCACTGGGCCAAATTTAATGAAACTTGGTAACCATCATGCCTGGGTAAAGCCCTTTCAGATTTGCACAAATGAATGAGTTATGTCCCCTTGGGGCCCCATAAGGGGGGAAATAATGAAAAACTTTAAAAATCTTCTTCTCTGAATCTACAAGAGATATACCTTAGTTATTTCATTTATAACATCCTTAGGTCATCTTTTTTCAGATTTGCACAAATGGTAGCCATGGGGCTCAAAATGGGGAAATTGTAAGGCACTGAGTGGGGAAATTGCTAAAAATTATATATTTGTCACTATATCTTAAAAGCTATTAACTTTTTGTATAGGCATGTATATTAGAATATTGTAGGTATTGACATGACGATCATTTTGATATATGGTTCAAGGTCATATGTTCAAAGGTCAAGGTCACAGCTGCAGAAGAAGACTTATATTGCTTATTATCTTGAAAATTATTAACTTTTTGTATAGGCATGTATATTAGAATATTGTAGGTATTGCTAAAGCAATCATTTTGATATATGGTTCAAGGTCATATGTTGAAAGGTCAAGGTCACAGCTTCAAAAGAAGACTTAAATTGCTAGTTATCTTGAAAACTATTAACTTTTTGTATAGGCATGTATATTAGAATATTGTAGGTATTGCAACAAAGATCATTTTGATATATGGTTCAAGGTCATATGTTGAAAGTTCAAGGTCACAGCTGCAAAATAAGACTTAAATTGCTAATTATCTTGAAAACTATGAACTTTTTGTATAGGCATGTATATTAGAATATTGCAGGTATTGCGACAACGGTCATTTTGATATATGGTTCAAGGTCGTATGTTGAAAGGTCAAGGTCACAGTTGCAAAAGAAGACTTAAATTGCTAATTATCTTGAAAACTATTAACTTTTTGTATAGGCATGTATATAAGAATATTGCAGGTATTGCGACAACGGTCATTTTGATATATGGTTCAAGGTCGTATGTTGAAAGGTCAAGGTCACAGCTGCAAAAGAAGACTTAAATTGCTAATTATCTTGAAAACTATTAACTTTTTGTATAGGCATGTATATTAGAATATTGTAGGTATTGCCAAAAAGATCATTTTGATATATGGTTCAAGCTCACAGGTGCAAAATAAGACTTAAATTGCTAATTATCTTGAAAACTATTAACTTTTCGTATAGGCATGTTAATAGAATATTCTAGGTATTGTGACAAAGATCATTTTGATATATGGTTCAAGGTCATATGTTGAAAGTTCAAGTTCACAGCTGCAAAATAAGACTTAAATTGCTAATTATCTTGAAAAACTATTAATTTTCCCTATAGGCATGTTTATTAGAATATTGTAGGTATTGTGACAACAATCATTTTGATATATGGTTCGTAGTCATATGTTGAAAGTTCAAGGTCACAGCTGCAAAATAAGACTTAAATTGCTAATTATCTTGAAAACTATTAACTTTTTGTATAGGCATGTTTATTAGAATATTGTAGGTATTGCGACAACGATCATTTTGATATATGGCACAAAGTTATATGTTGAAAGTTCAAGGTCACAGCTGCAAAATAAGACTTAAATTGCTAATTATCTTGAAAACTATTAACTTTTTGTAAAGGCATGTTTATTAGAATATTGTAGGTATTGCAACAACAATCATTTTGATATATGGTTTAAGGTTATATGTTCAAAGCTAAAGGTCATATCAACATAGGAATACTAAAATTATTAATTATCTTTTAAAGTTTCTGTACTTAATATATTGTCTTTTGCACTTTGCAAACAATATTGGACATTTCTTCAGGTGAGCGATAAGGCCCATGGGCCTCTTGTTAAATTTAAACTTCCCCCTATGGACAGTAGAGTTTACAACTTTAGAGGTACCCCTAGTGTTATTTATTTGGGTAATGCCCTCTTCTATATTCTCATCCAGTTTAGGAGTTTTGCAGAATTTATCAAAATGATCTGACATAACTGCATATTTGCTATCATCTCTGGCTTTAAAGGCTCTGATCTTGCCTTTTGTTTGCCATTCTTTATCTACATCCAAAAGTGCTTGTATAGTAGAACCATCCAGTAGAAGCCTAAGCTTAACCACTTCCTTAGATGATTTTAGTCTATTTAAACATTGCAATTTTGGTTTTTTGAGTTACAGATTACACATTATTTTGTTAGTTTATTGGAAAATGTCATTTTTCTCAGAACTGTCAAGTTTTCTATCCAATTTAAAGCCTTGTATGAATTTCATGATCATGACTAAATAGCAGTTATTTACCAAATTTGGGTAAGTAGTCATTCATTGTCTTTTTATCAGTGTAATTGTCTGTAACAAGTTTTCAATTAAGAAACCTCTTCAATGTTTACTTTTAAAACATTGCTATATGTGTATGTTGATAGTTTGATAGTTCAACTCATTAATAAGGTCACATTAAACTTGCTAAGTAGTTGTTTCAAAATGAAATTATAAAGATCAGTATGTACTTAATGAATTTAAAAAAAAAGTTTGCATGACCATTACCAGTATCTGAAATTTAGTGATCCCTAAGTTTGATAATTTTTTTTGCTATCTTTCAGAAGACGCAGTAGATCTAGAAGCAGAGGAAGAGATAGACATAGAGACAGGTTGGTATAAATTGGTCAAAGGTTTTACTGGCAACTCTGACAAATTCTTATATAGATTTAAATTTTGTATATGGTAATCTCATGTTCTCTAATTTGATTAACATCTTGGTTTGGGTGAGGACTGATGACAAGTATGAACTTTATAACTGCAATTTAAAAAAAAAAAATCGGTTAATGAGACTAAAATATCTGCTTAATTCAATTAGAAGCTTTCCCAACAATTATGCATTCTATCATATTTTTCATTGTTTATATACTTGAAGTACTAACCAAGTGTAAGATATTGGCATAATTTAGCAAACTGTTCTGATATCCTTATGTGCTTTTTGATACTATATTTGTAGAGAATATTAAAGAAACAGTTTATAAAGTACAGGAATTCACACACTCACCTGAAAGTTGTTATTTTATTTGTTAGCATTATTTATATTAAAACTTTTTTTTCCTATTTTGTTGTTCTTGGCTTTTTTTGAAATTATCAAGATAGTACATTTCTGTCATTAAGTTGGATTTCATTCATAATATGAGGAGAGTATTTTCATTTGAAACTAACAAGTTATTTACTTATTGTGTAAATTTTCTAATTCTTTACCAATGATATATCTGTCACTTTAGGAGATCATACAGCAGATCAAGAAGTAGGTCAAGGTCATATGACAGAAGGAGAAGTCCATCACCTAGAAGGTAAATTTGTGTAATTTTGAATTATCAAATATTGTTTGATTTTGAAACTGTTGTTAAAGCAATCTGTTAATATACTTTATATAGGCAGAATAAAATTCAGTAATGGTTACAAGTTTTCTATTTTTGAAAACTTGTCACAAACAGGATGTGTTTATTTTATTAAAAAAAGAAAAAGGCATATTTGCAATTTGTGTTATATCTTAAGTAATACTGGTGCCGGTTCAACACTTATCAGCTCCTCTATCATTGACATGGTAAATTGAATCATTTTTAATCAACTTCACATTATGCTAAAAAAAATAGCTATGTTTGCAACTTCACATTATGCTAGAAAAAAGAGCTTTAAACTGATTAATAATTTAAATTTCTAAACTTAACCAAATAAAAGTGTTCTATTCTAATTATTGTATAATTAATACAGTGAATGCAATTTACTTTTTTTTTTCTAGGTCCAGATCATATAGTAGATCCCCGTCAAGGTCACCTGTTAATGACAACTCGCCAAGAAAGAGTCGAAGTCATACTCCTTCTGATCATGAATAAATACTAAAGACAATTACTGATCAATATGGTTTATTATGCAAGTGTAAAGGGGAGATACTCCCTGGTCAAAGATTGAGTATGAATTCCAAATATTTTATAGACACTTGTTGAACAAATGTGTTAACAGATGTAATGTATAAATCCAAATTTAATTTGGGATGGACCTCCTTAGATCTGACACTTGACAAGAAGATTTAAAAGGAATTATTTTGCTACAACTTCTGATTTACCAAAAAAGTTGTTAACAAGTTTTCTTTAAAAATACATTTGTGAATCATGATTCCAGAAAAGTTTCTTGGAAAAATGTTTTAAATTGAATCAGAAGAGTTGAGAATATTGATCAAAGCATCAATTTTGATTTTAGCCATAGTTATGTTCCAAATTGCTGACATTTACATTATATCTGTTAGTATACATCTTATTTGATCCATCTAAATTTTATTTCTGTTTGATTTATATATTTATGTTATGTCTTACAGATTTTCATTTGCTCGCATTTCATTTTATGTAAGTGTATGTTCATGTGTTTTATGGTATGTGTGTGTCATGTTTGTGGTATGTGTGTGTCTGCAACATTATGTCATTAGAATGATGCAGAGAGAGGTATATGCTAGAATGAAAGCGAGTTAAAAAAAATTTTTTTAAAAAATCATCATTTGCATATGTTTTTTAGTTGTAATAAAGTATTTCAAATGTTGGTTGACTTGGTTACTTATTGAATCCTGTTATGTATTGTTTGAATGAGGTACATTGTTGTTTGAAGTTAAAAAAAAACAAAACACTGCAATAGCCAATGCAACCAAGAACTAGAGACAGCTAAGAAAAAAAAAAAAAAAAAACAAGATGCACACAAAATCTGAAAACTTTGGATAGGCTTAGTAGTGAAGACAAACTGTTGAAGAGTGGTTTATTTTGACTATGGTGGTGTGGTACAAGAGCACATGTCACTCATTTAGACATGCTTCCTATAAAGTTTAAAATCAGAACTAAAGAATTAGAATCTAATGTTGATGGATTAGGGCCAAGTGCATTTCTGGTTTATCTTGAGTGTTCGTTCAGTCTGTTAACAAATGTTTTATGTACTCAAGTGGTTTTGTGTTTCAGTCAAGATTCTTTTTCTTCGTTTCGGCAGTATTTTTCTTGGATGGTAGAAAAAACAACTGACCATCGATTAGCAAGCTGAAAGCTGTTTGTAGCTTTATCAAAGGGGGATTTAAATCTAGGCGTCGTGATGCTCATTCATCAGCCAGTGCATTTGGCAACCAAGGCTTCTACACAGGTGCTACCGTTGTGCTCGTGTATTACGGTGACGTGACGAATTCACTAAAAAGATAAATTAAAATTGCACTAGAGAGAAATGACAAAAACGAGTCTGAGAACTTAAGTTATCCTACATTCAGATTGTGTTTCTGAAAAAAATATGGTTTACTTACAAATACTTATACATTATATCTAATTTTGTTGACCAATAAATAAGAGAAAAAAAGATTTTGGTCTTCAATTATGCAATTGACTTTTTGTATCCGTAAGTGCAATGAAGTCTAAATGAAACCCCCTTAAGTGTATTTTCAATAGCAACAACAATGAAAAGTAGTAGGATTTCCTTCTGTGCCCCAACCTTAAAATTTTTATAAAATTATTTTATATAGGAATGTTTCAAATCCTTTATATCACTGCATTAAGTTGTTCAATTTTCTGAATAGATATCCTCTAACCACGATCCGAGATTCATTTTCTAAAATTTCATTTCCTGTAAATAAACGGAATCCTCTAACCGGTTGGTCAATGTTTAACGATGATTATTATGAGCTTGGGTCATGCGCGCGGATGTACGGAAAACCCACGAAAGTGAAACCTGACAAATTGCATTAATATCCAGATGTATTTGAAATGATGTTATGTATCCCTTACTAAGTCACAAGTGACAAATTCAACAGAGTTCTGTGTTTAATTAATCGTATTTCACCGTTTTGAAGGTTGTGTTTAAATGACCCGGTTTTTTATGACGTCATATACCACTTTTTGAATTTTTTAAAAAGTGGTATATGACTATACCACTTTTTAAATGTATTTTTATGATTAAATTCAAAAAGTGGTATATGACAACGTAATCATATTCTAATATTAGATCCCACGTGCTACATCTCGCTGAGAAGTTACTGTTATTTCTGTTTTTTTCGAGCTTTTATCGTTGAACCAAATGTAACATTGTTCATTAGGAACATTATAATTAGATTAGCACCGTTTTAATTTTTTCTTTGGAAAACTTAATGCAGCTTTAATTAGGCTTTTTCAAATCAATACTTTTAGAGGTGGGTACAATGTACAATTGTACTACAAATATAAGTCTTTCCTAGAATGAACCCCATATCGCCTTTTATTTAAAAAAAAAAACTTGAACTTGGGTTGCAGTCGGGTAAGCCCTTCAGCTAGACATTTAATTAAACATTGGTCCATTTAACTGCAAAATAAATGAATACCGGCAAATATACTGAAGTTAACATTACATTAAGTCCAATTTGGGGGTTAATTTGTCAGTTGTTATGTTCTTTAGCGTCACATCAGCAATTTCTGTTATTTGCATTTTTTATTTATTATTTATTTCTTGTAAGGTGCTAGTTCACCAACTTAGTAGCCGCAAACGTGCATACCACTTCCCCAGTCACATAACCTTGGCGCCGAGTGAACTAGTCGATACACGGTCCTCTTAATGTCGAGCGTCAGGCGAGAAGGTAGTATCTAAGTAAATCTTGGGGTTTAAACCCTCAGCTCCCGCTCCAAGTCGGGCGCTCTTCCTCTGAGCCGTCGAGGCAGACCAAATTGGGGGAAAGAAGTTTATTGTAGTCTCGGTCACTTCACGTCACAGAAACACGTCAAATTCAGCGACGTAGTATCAAAATGCGATTATTATGTTAACAGCTCTCAGTCCGAGACAAGACCAGAAGTGGAACGGTCAAAATTAGTGCATATAAAAACCCAGATGTCTTTACTAAGTCCTTTCTCATTTAAATTGGTTAATAGCTTAAATGCCTTACATTATTGTCAAGCTAGGCACTTTTGAGGTACTGTAATTACAAAACATAGACTGTAATGTCTTACCATTGCATTAGTTTTTTTGACGTAAGGGTTTGTACCACATATGGGCTTTCAATATTTGGCGCACATTTTTAAATGTTTTCTATATGAAGCAATACTACACAAACTTCTGGAAAATAACTCGTGCAAGTATAATAATTTTATTTAAAATGGAAAAGGAGAATATTCAGGGACTTATTGAATGTATTATTTGACTTCAGAAAGTTGTTGGCCATCTGATTGTAAAAATGTTCCATTTTAACGAAAATATTGACTTGAAAATTATCAATTTAGGGTTATCAGCAAATGTTTGTAAGCTTCCAAATGGGGTGTAAATGCTTAGGTCATAATGTTAATAAAGCTGTTGAAATTCATTAAGTTTGATAAACCGTAGTTATGAAAAATAAAATAAATTTATGTTCAGGCAAGTGCCTAATCGAGCATTAGGTAGCTGTGCCCCTGAAATGAAATATTTCTTGAAACTTGAAACTTTATCAGCGAGTGGGCCGTTTCTCATTTATGGATATCCATACTGGAAACAAAGATAAATGCGAAAGAATTGTAAATCAATTTATGCATGGTTATCAACAAATTACGGTGGCTGGTTTAGGGCATGAACAATATTGATTCATTCGTTATAACGAGATCCTTAGTCGTTTTAACGAGACACTTTCTCGTTATAATGAGTTCTTAAGTCGTTATATTAGAACCAGGTCCCAGTTTCACAATCGTTCACTCAACTGAAATATTTCCATTTTTCCGTCTCATCAATATCTTAAAAAATTTTATGTTTGATGAGGCAATGTTTTGTTTTGTTCAACAAACCTACACTAAACAATTTAAATATAACATTAGATAGTCAATTTTAACTGTGTAATGTCTTAAAAATTGAAATCGAAAAATTCCCTAATTTGAGTTGAGTGTACACTCAAATTGAATGAATAATTGTGAAACTGGGGCCTGGATAATTTTACGTTATAACAAAATCTTAGGTCGTTGTACATATCAAGATACATTCTCTTTATAACGACTTAATTTCTTGTTGTTACGACTTAGTATCTCGTTATAACGAGAAACTGTCTTGGGCTTGTTTGAGTTTGTCTTGAAAAGTTGATGTTTGTTGTGACTGGTTGATAATGTTTGTAAGTAGGTGTATTATTGCTGGCTAGGCTAGTTTGATTAATTTGGGTGAGATTTAATCTTCTCCTGTTGCTTTTTTTTTTTTTTTTTTTTTTTTTTTTTTTTTTTTTTTTGACTGTTTAGTGATTGTATTGTTTGGTGACAAAATCTTATGCGACTGGTATAAAATCTGAAGTTAACTGGTTTTGGTGATTTGTTCTAATGGCTTCAATTCTTGGGTGTTCTTCATTTGTTACTGTGTATTTATTACCGGTATCCTTCGCAACGTTTATGAATAAGTTATTAGAAATTATTTTCAGTAACATCTTGTTGGTTGTGTTCAATGTTATTGCCTTCCTGTATTTTTATATCTTTTATGATGTTTTTGCCTTTGTTGCTAAGAAATGGTTTTATTGTTGGCAAAAATGATTTGCCGGTGTAACGAAGAATATTGGCCCGGGTTGAAAATTGACCCGGGGTTCATTTTTCAACGTTGAATATTGACCCGCGGGTGCTTTTTCAACGTTGAAAACTAAGACCAAAAGTCGTGAAATTTATACCCGGGGTCATTTTTCAACGGTTTGATATATTTTTTTAATTGCTGAAGACCTCAACACGTGGAAAATTGACCCTGTTGAAAATTGACCCAAACTACAAATTATTTTTGTTTATATCTCTTTCATTGAAATTTGCTCTATGAGACTGATCTATATCTACTGTCTTGTTGCAAATTTTGAATTTACTGGAAGTTTGTAAATACAAATAAAATGTTACGACACTACTTATCAAATATTAAATTTAAAAGTTAATTTTCCCAGAATAATAAGTAAAATTTCGTCTGAGATCACCCAAAGTCCAGCAATACACGGTTAACTTATTTTCATGTTTGAGGCCACAAGTCATGATGTCAATAACAACGACAGTGTTTTTAATTTTACGGCATTTATTGGTTTTGATTTTTGCGTTTTAATAATCATTGATTCTTTATCAAATAAAATAAAATCTGTGGGATTTTTGGACCCGCACATGGCACGTCTATTAGGATTTGCAGTATATTTTTTGCTCATCGAATGAATTCATGGCTCTTTGTAACTGATTTTTTTCTTTTATATAAGCAGAAAGCCGCTTTGAATACCCCCCCCCCCCTTCCTCTGACTCGGAGTCAAATGATTGTCCCCTAATTAAAATCAACTTGTCAGTATAAATAACAAGTCGATATACGAGTCCAACACACATGTATTTTAACTGGTAAAATAGTAGACATTCTCGAAAATATATATCCGACAGCATTATTAACGACAGGGGTCATAATTATCCGACTACACAACATCATGACATTCAATTCATTCGACTTAAAAAAGTTAAATAGACTTGCCACATAGCAATATAATATTCTAAAATTATTTTGTCCGATTAAAAGCAAAGTTATCTGTTTGTGTTAGATTTTTTTTTTCATACCCCCCCCCCCCAAAAAAAAATAAAAAAGAATAACCAACAAAACCTCCAAACAAACAAATCACAAATGCCCCCACCCAATAGAACAAAATGACCAAAACAAAGCACATTAAACGAACCAACACCACCACCCCCACACCCTTTAATAAAACATGACTTATATATCAATCAATATCAATATATATCAATCGCACATAACATTTCCTGAATATTAATTCATTGAATTTTAGGATTATAAAGAAAAATAGAGGAATTGACTGAATTTTTTTTGTATTGAAAAAATCATGGTTTATGATCTAAGTTCATTGATATTTACTTTTATGTTGTTGAATTTTGAACCGGTTTTCCGATCAAAATTCAACGACGCAGTTCAATTTTCAACGGACTAGGGTCTAAATTCAACATCTTCGATCTCATTATTCAACGTTGAAAAGTGAACCCCAGGGTCAATTTTCAACCCGGGTCATAATTCTTCGTTACACCGGGTTTATCTCGTTATATAACCGTTGAACTTAGGATCTCGCTATAAACATATTTCTTTTTATTTATGTCCTAAACCGACCGTAATACTGGATTTTAACATAAAATTATAATAATAATAATAATAATAAAAAAAAAAATAATAATAATATAATGAATGCAAAGGGTTTGTTAATTTTAACCAGCGACATTTAAACAATTTTTATTCATTTACTGAATAAACTGAATAAACTTTAGATTCATTATTTTCAACTGTTTGGCTTATATATTTTTTATGTATCAAACTTTTCGGTCTTAGTGTCACTGATGAGGAATAAATTTCCGAAATGTGCACATCTGGCACATCAAAATTCAACTGGTATATGTATTATATATTTGATTAACAGATAGTAAAATATTGCTTAGTCGCTATTTAAAGAAATCACTTTAGGCACGACTTGCGAGCAAATACACGCATTTACATTCATTTCCGGCGCGCCATTTTTGACTGTCAACAAACTTGCACAAGATATGGACATCTAGGATCTGCTACATTATACGAACGGTAAAACCATTTTAGTCGTTTGTACATGTTCAGATAAAGTACAAGATCGGATCATGGTTCGACCATGGAAATTTCACGATAATAGTTGGTCAATTCCATCCAATTTTCCCCGAGTTTGGTCCATCTGATGATCATTTCACCTTAAATTTTGGATGCAATTTTTAATCATCAAAGCAATTTCTAATTATCAAAACGATTTTTTTCAATATGGAGAGTTCATGAAATCAACTTTTTTGAAACGTCAAACAATGTCAGCATTTAATGTCGAAGTCTATTTTAGGAGGAGTTAAAATTTTCTGCTGACTCGGCCATTTATGAAAAATGTAAATAGTATATCCGTATACACTTTTCTTGCTTATAGAACAGAATCTTTAAAGTTTTGCTGTTAGCCTACTTACAAAGAAGCCTGTATTTACAGTAAATAGCGGCATTTATATGCACACAAGGATTCAGTAATTACTAATCTCATTTTAATGAGTTTGACTTGAGAAAATGTATACTGTATATCTGAAAAATGAAAATGGTTCTAAAATAAAATGACAACGTTGATACAAACATATAAAAATGACAATAATAATTGTTCACATCAGCAAGTTAAACCAGAATCTAAGATTGATATATATAATTTGAAAAACATAATTTAAGTTCTACAAAGACCCCTTGAAGGACTAATTTAAATGGTCTTTTTTAAAGATGACCTTTGTAGACTGGGTCAGTATTCAGAGAACCAGTTCCATCCCTTGATTTTCTTTTCACTTACAAGTAGTTTTCTTCTCAAGTGTAAGAGTTGTAAAATAAATTCACAATTCAACAATTAAAATTGAATTATTATAAGGACATTTTGTTGTTTTTATATACTTTCTTAATGTAAGAAAAATCTTTTAAACAATATATCTGACATGCAAAGTTTACCAGGTGAGCTACAAAAGGATCCTTCATTAGTATTAATAATTTTTACACTACTTAAACCCCTAGACTGTTAAATCTGCATTTGAGCAAAGACAATAAGATTAACTTTTATCAAGAATTTGCTTTTCTTTTTCAGACCGCAGTTGTGATGCAGATGTGATGAACAGTGAAATAGAGACAACAAGATGTCAACCAGACCATCATATATTCCGTTTACCAATTAGCAAGTATTGCAGAAATAAGAGGAAATTTTTTTCTGAAAATTTTAAGCACATTAAAGAAGGTGAACTCAGTTATCATATTCGTTCTTAATGCCTAAGATTGTAATGGTATATTAAATAAAATGATATTCTTAAAAGTTTAATGATAAAAAAAACCTAACCAATTATTGTGCAGTTTAAACTTTACAATTTTTGAAGATTTGTTGTTTACTATTTAACACATATGTAGTGTGAATTTATATGCATTATTAGCATGCAGCTTATTGCCTGTAGGCTAGAAAGCTTAGAAGGATGTGATGAGGGAATATATTTAAAAAATTAAACTTGTGAAACATCAGGGATCTTGATGACCAAGTGGTTTATAATGCCAATGGATCACTTAGTCTATCGCTGTCTAGATTTGAGTTCCACTCTGTGTCAGAGAAAAAAAATTACAAGTTCCCTTAGGAGTGTTGGTAATTTTTTCTTTTGGTATCTCTGGTTTCATATGCAAACTGACGGCTTCAATGTAAGTGGAAAAACTGTGACTTTGAAATAATTCTACATTACTTGATTACTGTCTGGAGACATTGAGAAGTGGGGTGGAGTAATGTTGACAAACTTTCTCACATTACTATCTGCCTTGAGCATAGCTTAGCGGGTTTATGAAAAAAGTGCTCAGTCTTCATTCAAGTTATTTCTCAATAGATTGAACAAAAATTTAAGGTAATGCTTATAATTAAATTTCATTATTAAAAAACCAAAAGAACAAAGTTGAATGAAAAACATTTAATGTTTATCAGACAACAATGAAATTTACACATAAATTTATCCTGCCATTATTTACAAAAAAGTAGTTCCGGCAGTGGTCAAAACAGTCTAAGGACGAAATAACTCTTAACTTTTAAGCCAATCAGAATGCATGAAAATGGTAAAATTTAATTGTTTTTTTCACCTTCAGAGTTAGGACCCGGTAATCCCAACTGGTTTGAAGATGTCACAGATAAAAAACTACAAGAAAAGAAGAAAACCATTAACATTTTAACATCACCTGTATCCTTAATTAACGGACCTTACCTGAGTCCATGTGGTAGTAGTACAACAAACTTTACGCCAGGTTTGTATAAAAATGTTACAGATAAATAACGACAAACATTTGCTAGGTTGTATATAAACCCAATTTTGTTAACTTAATATAGATCTCCCAAAACACTGACTTTCAAACAAGTTACTCTTTTTTCTTTTTATTAAATTTAGTTTTCTTAAATATTTACTGTTTTTTTTTAAAGTATTTTTCTTAAAGTAATTGTTTCTTGATCTTAGTTTTTGGTAGTACTTTGTTCATAAGATGGCATGTTGTCAGAATGAAAAATGTGTCTAAATCGAAACTTGTTTTTCAACCATTTTTTATGTAATTTGACCTTAAATTGATATAAATAAAAAGTGAAAGATAATACTACATATCAGTTTAAAATGCATTAAAATCTTTAATTTTATAAAATTTAGCCTTTTCAAATCTTGTAACCAAAATCAGATACAATGTACATGTATAATCACATTTTCCTAATAATTTTATTGTTATGATTTTCAGAGAATATAACCACGCCAAACCTTCATGATTTACTTCAGTCACAGACTTTAACACCTACTCCCATAAACAAATGGATACCTCCTTCACTTGGAGACAGGTAAGGGCAGTCTCTCTCTCTTGCTCTCTCTCTAACTCTCTCTCTCTCTCTCTCTCTCTCTCTCTCTCTCTCTCTCTCTCTCTCTCTCTCTCTCTCCATGCTTTTCTCCCCTTTCTCTCTCTTGGAAAATGGGAAAAAAAGTGTTGAAGAATATACAACACATTAGGATAATGAAAGGTTTATTTGGTATCATCATCATCATCATCATCGGTTTCTTTTGATTAACTTGCAGGTTCAAGAGCATTGTCTACACTAGTAGGCTAGCTTCCAGATGACTGGCTAGCTGCATGCATGGCAGATTTCACTCCATGTGTCTATTAAGAGATGGTAGATTATGTTAATTTTGTTACATGCTTTAAATTAATTCTAAACATGATTTTGTAACGTAATTTAAAATTCAATGTATAATAAATTATGATTGTATAATGAATCTTGTTCTTTATATTTGACAGCCCCTTTATGGAAGACCCGTTTAAGATATCACAGAAAAGTCAGGCCTCATCTACACCAATGATTAAAAGCCTGGGTATAGATCCTGACCAATCACAGTTGTCATGGACAAGTTCTCTAGCCACACCCACTTTAAATAGTTCTATTGAAATTGGTATGTATTAATAACCAATAAATTAAATTGTTTTTATAAGTGACTAGTTTTGATCAATTACAAATTCTTAAAACCCATCATTTTTAAGAAAAAATCATATAATTTGTAATCATATCTTTTTGGTGAAATTTCTTCATGAAAATTCACTTTTGTTTGTGAGTGATTATTAAAAATTATTTAACTTTTAAATTTATTTTTATTTTAAAATTTTTAAACTAAACTTGAGTTAACTGCTGACACACTTAATTTATTCTTAAAAAGTGTCTCCTGACTCTGGTTAAAATGTCCCAGATTTTAGCTAAAATACCAGATCAATTTTTCTAATATCATTGATTTTCATTTTTGAAATGTAACCTATGTGTTATATACACATTGTATAGGCATAAATTTTTGTAGCATTGTATTAAGTAATGTATGGATATACTGGTAATTGAAATAATCCAGTCTTCAGTGTCAAAGTTTTGCAAACATATTTTGGGCTTTAGCCTTCAGATTTTGATTATTGCAAGACTTGTTTCATATGTTAGAGCTTACAAAAAGTAAAAAGAAAATGCAGATAAGTTAGTCTCTGATTTTATTACCTAATGTGTTACCTTAATGTAAGTGAAAAATTGTTGACAGAGGCATAAAGCACCATTTCTCCACTTGAATCCTATCTCTAGGATGGCACAAAGATGACATGATAAAAATTATATTCTCCACTCTTAGGAAAGGTACAGCAAGCTCATGTTGAAAGTTATTGCATTAGGATGCAAAAGAGGTACCTTTCCCATGAGCACTCAATAACTTGTGTGAGTATGTAAATTTTAGCTTGAGTATGTAAACCTCTTGCATGAGCATATAATAACTGTTGCATGTGTTAAAACAACTTTTGTGTTGGCTCTGAACTGCCATATATCACCCTATTCATAAATGCATCTTTTTTTTCAGATAGTCAGAATTTAGAAGAGGTTCAAGATAAACAGAAGGTACCATTGTTATTTTTAGTTTAGTTTTTACAATTAAAAATTTGTTTTTATGTACATGTTTTTTCTAACCAACATGTGAATGACATTCACAGAAATAAGTCTAAATGTTTTTATTAAAAATTTCTTTCACCTTCTAACACATGAATCTGGGTCTAATTCTTAATGCTGTATATTGATGTATATTGCTGTATATTAGTTCATATGGAGTCGCATGCATTGACCAATGATTTTATTCCAGTTCTCTTGCAAAACTATTGGTGCCTATAGAGCTTGGTGATCTTAGTGCTGGCTTGTAGATCTAACCCTTTCAACACCTACATTTGAATCCAGTTAGATTCTTGAATAAATTTTCCATTTCCTTTGCCAAAGGTTTGCATTTTTTTCTTTGAGCTTCAGTTTACCCTATCTTCCTTTGAACTGACTGCTTTAAATATAAGCAATAGAGCCTTGTGGTATTACACTCCAATCTACTTCATTTGGACACTACAGGTTTCCTTGCAGGTACTTCAGACAATCAATGAAGTAAGTTAGGGGATAGATTTTTATCTTTGAAATATATTTTAATAAAGTTTGGTATGTTTTTTTCTTGGTGTTTATTAGGTACATATCATATTAAACAGGCTTTGCTATTAAAACATTCTGAGACATTGTACTGAACATAAAACCAACATTTTAATTTTAAATACATGTACATTGAAGAGTTTTAAAGTATTTTTTGAAATGGACACTAAATATACTTCTTTATCAAATATTTAGTATAAAATAATTGATTTTTAAGTTAATGCCAAACATTGTGCATATCTTGGATTTAACACTTAGCTTTGTCCCTTTTTCGAATGTTTTAACCATCAACAAATATTATCATTTGAGCCAAAGACTTTAGGGTGATATTGAATTTCACACTTAGTTTTGTTCCTTCTTTGGAATGTCTCAACAATCAACTAATATCATCCCTTGAGCCAAAGACATTAGGGTGATATTGAGGTCTTGGGTAGATACAGCATGTGATGTAAATATAGGTTTGTTTTATTTCTATGTTTGTTGTAAACTCGCATATACATGTTATGTATGTATCAAATTTAAATACTCTACATATCATTAATATTTTTTTTATCTTATAGGGTTTACCAAGGGCTTTGTTTTCACCTGGACCAAGTAGTACAGATAATGATTCCTTTATGTGCCTCGATAATACCATAGAACCTGATGATCCCAGAAAGAACTGTCCCAAAAGTCCCAAAGTGTTTGAAAATAAACTCAGATCTATTGATGAAACCAACGAATTAGAAAATACAGTTGTAAGACAGGAGATTAAAAATAAAAATGTTTGTGATGAATTTAGCATGCCACTTTTTTCTCAAGATTCCCCTGATGTTAATACTAATGAAAACGGTATTAAAGAAATAGTGAAAGTAAAACAGGAAGTAGAAAAGAATTGTGGGACTAAGCAAGAAAATCAGGACATTGTAACTGAAACATTATCAGACTTTTTTGACCCACCATCTGGATCTGTAGGAAGAAGACGTTGTGCTCCAAGTCGTGGAAAAAAGAGAAAATCGATAGAAAATGATGCATTTGATGATCTTGTTATTAAATGTGAAATAGAGTCACCTGTCTTTAGTTCACAAGTCAAAACTAAACGATTTAATCCTAGAAGGAAAGGAAAAGATGAAAACTCTGTTGTCAGTTTAAATAAAAGTGATCTTGATACAGAAGAGGAGGCAATAACCTCTTGTCTTATAGAAAATAAAACTGTTATAGAAACTTAAGTCCATTTAATAGTTGTCAAAAAGCTGTTAAGTCAATTTTATCAAGTAATAAAAAACAAGTTAAGTCTCAGAAAAAAGTCCGATTTTCAGAAAGTTTAGAAAATTATTGCGATGATTTACAAGAAGTGGTGCATAAGCAAGAATCCTCTAATGATGTTAAATCAGATAAAAGTATGTTAAATAGTACAATAGAAGTTGAGAGTACTAAAAGTGATCCTAATATTATTGTTGAAGATAAGCAAGCACACAGTGTAGAAAATTATTATGATGATTTACAGGAAGTGATGCATATACAAGAATCTTCCAATGACCTAAAATTGGATAAAAGTATGTTGAAAAGTACAAGAGAAGTTGACAGTACTAAAAATGATCCTGTTGTTAGTGTAAAAAATAAGCAAATATTAGATAAGGAAAAATTATTGAATGAGAAATATGTTGAGCAATGTAGTTCTGGTGCTAGAAGATATAAAGCTTCTGTAACAAACTGCCAGTCAAATTTGAAAGCAAACACTGAAAATTTATGTCAAGTGTCTCCAATTAAAAATCTAAGCCATACCATGTTGCGAGGTGAAAGAAAGAGTTCAAGTGATTCTGATCAAGCAGACGAACTTCTTTTCTCTCAGGTATCTCCTACAGCTTTACAAGAAATGTGTAAAGTTGTAACAAAAGTGAGTGACTCAGATAGACAAGACATAACATTATCAAGAGATAGAAAAGAGACGGACATTGTTGTTCCAAAAGCAAACAAACAGTTGGAAGGGGTGGAAAGTCATCAGGTCAAATTTGAAATTGATGGAACAAATAATGGGCAGCTTGATACTCCTAAAAAAGAGGAAAACATTGTTGAAGTAAACAAAACACAGAAAGAAGATCAGCTGAAGTTGGGTAAAAAACGCAAGTTCTTGTACCCAACATCTAGTCAGATAGCAAAGTCTAAACCTAAAACATTGTATGGTATTGGAACAGGCTATGAATCTGAACAAATCAAAAAGGAAAAGAATGAAATATGTATTGGAAATGAATCCAGTGCTTCAAAAATAACATATGATGTAATGGCATTTGAACAGAAACCAACAGGTAAGTATTATTTACATGTGTAACTTTAGAAAGAAAAGAGACCCATTTTTATTCTGTCATAATTTCATAAACTAGAGTTATTATAATTACAATATATGTATGTGTAAATTATTATAAATTAAAACATTTCTTTTATATGTATAAAAAAAATTGTATGGTTTAAAAATACATGTAAAATGCATACATGTACATGTATATTAAAAGAAGATTTTACCTTGATCTAATGCATCAAATCAATTTAAAATGTCAAACAATTTTTCTATCTAATTTTATACCAGTTTCATTGTTATTCAGTATTTAGACATATAAGAAACATAATTTAGATGAATGAAAATTTAAAAAGATTTGATATTGATAAGACATTTTACTGGAGAGTGATAAATTATTTTGCTATTGTATCTATTGTTTTCTCATCACAAAACTACAACATTAAGTCTCATTAGCCATGTACATTTTTTTTAAAAAAACTTGTCTTTATTGCTTCTAATTCAGTGATTAATTTTGTAAGAAATTTAATTTTTATTGTTATTTTTCATTTACATTTTGTTGTACTACTAGTATTGGTTTTGTATTTATTTTCAGGTTTAGCTGGAGAAAATGAGGTTCCAGTCAAGGTTAACAATTCCACTGTGGTAAGCATTTGTGAGAAGTTGCTTTCTTGCCAATCTTACTCATGTTTATCTTAATTTTTTTCTCACAATAATTATAAATCTTTTCTCAATAATTATCTCATCTACATATAAACATGTTACAACAAAGAGCTGCTATTTTATAAATTGACATGAAACTCTGCATTGTGAAGGTGATGTCTTGATATACATATACATTTGAGACAAGTTTTAACTGATTGAATTGCAAATATAAACTGACAAAATCCATTCAGTGTATTTTTGAAAATGTTACAGATGCAAGTCTTTTTTTTTTTTTTTTTTACATGAAACTCTACATTGTGCAGAGGATGTTTTGATATAAATGTGAAACAAGCTTTAACTTGTTAATTAAATGCCATTCACTGATTTAATTGCAAATAAAAATTGGCAGAATCTATTCAGTATATTCTTGGACAATATTACAGATACAGGTTTTTATAAATAAGGGATGAATTGGCTTGTCAAGGAATCTATGGTACAGCACTGTAGAACATGTTTTTATGTAGAAAATGTACATACATTTTGACAATCTCTATCTACCAAGTAAAATCTGTATATTCCAACTTGACCTAAGAAATGTTTGCTTGATAGACCAGTGATCTTTGTATAGAGATTCTTTCTGGTTTAAGTAGGAAATGAAATGAAATGGACTTTAAAACATTGTTTTCATTGGGTATGTGATCTTTATAGATGTAAAGGCTTTTGCAATTTTACAGTTGATAAAGAGTTATTGTAGTAGTTACATCTTTTGCAATAATTGTTGATTGTTATGTCCAGCAGGGCTGTTTTATGATGTACAGTACATGCTTTTAATTCATGTTTTTCTGTTAAAATTTGAAGAGCCGTTACTGTCTGTGTATTGTGTCAGCATCCAAAATTTTAATGTAAAAAGTTTTTGGTCTAAGTGTGTTGATGGATTTGATCTGCAGATAAGCTACACTTTTGACAGCTTTATATTTTTATAAGTTCTCATATTTGTAGAAATTGGAATCTGAACAGAAACCACAGATGAAATCAAATGTAAAACAACCTATAGATTCAGACCAGGTAGTACCACTTATAATAGGAGGAAGGTCGAATTCTGAACAAGGAAATGAGGAAATATTAAGGGAAAGAATGCACTCCATACAACCGATAGAATCCAATAATATGCAAAAAGATCAGAAAATTGTAGACATATTTAATGAAAGAAAAAAATTGGATAATATGAACCAAGTTTGCATTGGTTTTGTATCAGGCAAGGGAAATCAGTTGAGAATTAGTGAAGAGTCTATGAACAAAGCTGACACATTATTTCAAGAAGAGAATTCAGATTCAAAGCATGGTGATAATACTAAGAGTGAAAACTTTACTGAAATTGTGAAATTGAAAAAATTAGATTGTGGTTGGGCTGGGTTTGCCTTGGCTAAAGATAGTGTAATAGCAGTAGGTGAAGACACTTTGAAAATGCCTGATGCATTATTTCAAGAAGTTAAACAAAGAATGCCAGATTGAATGGTAAAAAAAGCAATAAAAATACTACTGACATTGTGGAATTAAAGAATATTAACCAAGGTTGTGTTGGCTTTGTGTCGGCTAAGGGTAGTCGGGTAGTGATTAGTGAGGATGCTTTGAAAAAAGCTACCACATTATTTCAAGAAGACAGTGAAGTTTTAAAAGCTGAGAAAATAAATGAGAAAGAAGGTTCAAAATCTGATGTTTGTAAGATAAATGAAAATAAAAACTTTGAAAATTTAACAAACTTAAAGAAGATTGTAGGCATAGAAAATGTGGATGAGGATATATGTTCACTTAAAGGTCCAACTAATTCCATTAAAAGACCAAGCTCACTTGTTGAACAATCACAAGATATTGATGACAAAAAGTATAATCCAGCAACCACAACACAAAAGAAGAATAAGAGAGATATAGAGTTTAATCAAGAATGTCCTGGGTTTAGTTTGGCAAGTGGACAGCATGTTTCTCTAAGTTCAAAGTCTTTAAAAATGGCAGAAAAACTATTTAATGAATCAAATGATGTCAGTTTTGTTGGTGAAACAGATATTAAGAATTCTGGTGATAACGCAGTGTTTACAGTGAATGGAAATGACATTGAAGATACATCGGATGATTCCAAGGTGACACACACTTGTGATAAATTTGAAAATTCAGAATATAAAAGTGGGAATCAAAGGTCTGTGTCCAAATTTCAGAAAACTCCTTATATTGATTTTACATCTGGGATTAAAAATTCAGGTGATGTTACAATTTCAGAAGAAAAAGCGCTTGATAATCATACTGAAAAAAAGGGGTCAGAATTGGGATACTCAAATCAGGAAGGAATGGATGTTTGTGAGGCATTTATGGCTGATGATGAGGACAATTTTGTTTTTAGCCAAGATGATCAAGATCTCAGACTAATGGACATTGATAGTCTTACGAATAATGAAACAAAGCTTGATGATAACAAAGAAATAGAATTAAAACACAAGGCAGACTTGAATGAAATAGATGCAAATCATGGGGCAGACAAGAGTGAAAATTCTTTGCACATGAATGAAAAAGAAGCGAAACATTGGATAGACTTTAGTGAAAATAAAATTAAATGTGAGAAACACTTAAGTGAATCAAAAGATAAACATGGGATAAAATTTAGTGAAACAGAACTTAAAAATAAGACACACTTAAGTGAAAGAGAAGATAAGCATGGAGAATGCTTGAGTGAAAGAACGCCTGATAGGCTTGACTGTTTGTCAGATGTTGAGATAAAACCTGAAGCTGATGTAGGAGATATTATGACTGGTGGATTTAAAACGGCATCAGGTAAATCACTTATCCTGTCTGATGACAAGTTAAGGAAGGCCAAGTTGACGTTTCAAAGTTTAGATGAACATATAGAAGAAGATGGCATGACAAAAAAATCCTATGAATCAAAAGACAGTGCAAAGGCTTCAAATTTTGATCACCTACATAACCATAAAACAAGTGCCGATCTTAATTTTAAAAATCCATTGATGAGGAAAACTAACCAGAATATAAAGGAAAATAAAATACATAATTCTGATGATTTACAGAGTAGAAATAAAAAGAACTTTGAAAGAAATGAAATTGTTTTTCAGACAGCTAGACAGACAGCAACATACAAGACCACCAGCAATGATAAAGGGGGATTACTTGTGTCAGAATTTCATAAAGATTTGTCAAAAAATGTTGATGAAGACTGTAAAGAGAATAGTCATGAAAATTTAGATAAAACAGATGTTATAAAAGAAGTGGGACATTTACCACATGGGGAATTCAGACATCAGAAATCTAATGAGGAAGGAGACTTTAACAAGGCAACATCATTAATGTCTGAGTTTTATAATGAATTATACAAACATGATTCCATCACTGTGGAAAGTAAAAATTATTCTGGACCTGGATTTTCTACCGCTGGAGGAAAAACAATAGGTCTTTATGATAGTGCCAAAAAACCAGATAGTTTTAATTCAGAATTAACTTCAAAATTTGGAAACCCTATAGATTTTCCGAAAAACAATGAAAAAGATTTAAAAATAGTTTCTGGCATGGGCTTTTCTACAGCAGGTGGAAAAAACATTGCACTTAATAGTTTGATAAAACATCCACTGATTTCAGAATTTAAAGAACTTTATGACAGTACTAGTTTTACTGATAAAGAGAAAAACGATCAGAAGGAATTAGAAATACCTTTGAAGGGATTTACAATGGCCAGTGGAAAAAGTTTGAATCTCAAAGATTCAAATGTATCTAAAGCTCATTCATTGATATCTGAATTTCAAAATGAAATCTCTCGAGACTCTGATCCTTTGGAACTTATCATTGCTTCAAAAAAATCTCTGCATAAAAGGTCGGCAGATGAAAGTGATAAAATGCTTCATGAAAGATCTTCAAATGAGAAGTGTCATGAGACTGTGTTAAAAGACGAAAGTGGACCAAAGTTTGATTCAGCAGTGTCAGCAAATGCTGTACCAAAGACTTGTGATGAGCTATCTGACATTAATAACTTTGATAATGTGTTGAAACAATTTTCTGCAAAGAAAAATCAAGGTTTCAAGATTCCACTGAAATCTGAGAAACAAACCATGAAATCCGCCACAATATCAGCAAGATTTCCACCTGGGTCTAGTGTTCCCAAAGGGTTCAGACCATTCAAAGCTCCCAAAATTATCTCTAAACCTAAAACACCTGTTACTTCAAGCAGTTCACCAAAAACCAAAATTGAGCCAAAAGTTCCATCATCAGATTTACCTGTTGGTGGCAAGGATTTAAACACTAAATATTCTGCTTCTAAACAATGTTTAGAGGATCAAAGTAATGACTCTTTAAATTTAAATAATAATGTTATTGTTGAAAAACACACAAAAGATAAAGATTTTGACATGGATTTAGATAGTAGCATGATCAATCAAATGTTTGCAGATGACCTAGAAGCTTCTCAAAAATTTAGTCCAAAATCTGGAAAACCAGTAAAAATGGATGATCCTGATGTAAAAGAATATGGGTTTAACACCAAAGAGCATGGTGTTCAAGATTGTCTGAATCATTTAGAAAAATGTGAAACACATCAGACAGTAAATTCTGCAGTTCAAACAAAATCTGAACATTCTGGGGAGGTAATTGTTGGGACAGACTCACCATCTGTATCATCCAGTAAAATGTCAAATGTAAATGGCTTTCAAACAGCATCTGGTAGAACATTAGAGATTTCAGAAAATTCATTAAGCAAAGCATTGACTTTTATGAATGACACTTATTTAGACCTTAATATATGTAGAAATACAGTCAAAGACAATGAGGAAAATAATAAGAAGGAAGAAAAATTAGAAAAAGATGGAACAAAGGACACATGTGACAATAGAGAGAAAACTTGTGATATCTCTGAAGAAAAGAAAAATGAAACAGCTGTGGACACTTGCTCTGTTTTACAAAGAATCTTAGAACCATTTGAGGAGAATGAACATGATTTTATAACCAAGTCAAACGCTCCTTTGTCTGATTTCAGTTCAGGGAAGTTTCCTTTGTTTCAGACAGCTTCTGGAAAGAATGTGAAAATTTCTGAATCAGCACTTAGTAAAGTTAGAAATCTTTTTCAAGAGAACACTGATGAAGAATGTGAGGTGTCTACTTCTGAAAAGGATATAGGTTTGTCCAATGGAGATGAAAGTCTGAAAAATGCTGAAATTGAAAAAAAATCAGACTTGAATAAAAAAGACAACAAAACATTTTATGACCAGAACAAAAATGTGTTAGGCACAAACGTTATGAGTGAAAATAACAAAAATCCTTCTTTTGTAGATCAGCATGAAAATAGTGTTGAAATTACACATGAAATTGAAAAGGAAAAATCATCTTTGTTCAGAATGGATCTATTTCAAACAGCCTCTGGAAAGTCTGTGTCTGTTTCTAAAGAAGCACTTGAGAAAGTTAAATCTAACCACAATGAAATGTTTGAAGACTTATTGGACAATATTGAAAATCATATTATCAAGAGAGACAACCTTCATAGTTTTGCTGATATTCCAACCACTAAACAATCAACATTTACAATGCAGCAGTTTCAAGAAGATAAGTTATGTAGTTTAGACAGCTTTACGGAAAGTAGTCCCAGTACTCAGAAACCATTCATAACAGCTTCGGGCAAAAATGTATCCATATTTCAGAATGCCATTTATAAAGCAAAATCCATCCTCGATGGAACAGACAATATTAAAAGTTCAATTGATAGTAACTGTTTGCCTGATGTACAGTTTGTTAAAAATATTTCAATTGGAAATAGTGATAATCCATTTCAAACAGCTTCTGGTAAAAAGATAGGGGTTTCTGCACAAGCACTTTCCAAAGCTAGGCAGCAGTTAAAAGAATGTGAAAATGAAACCTTCAGTAATAAAAATGCTGAAGACAATGATAGAGGTTCTGAAGGCAAAATTGAACCAATGAAAGTAGAGAATGAGCCTCCTAATAAGAATGTTACAGTTCAATGTTCAACATTTATGGAACCCAAAATGGTATTAGAACAAATAACTGATAAATGCCATGAAGACCTTGTCCTTATCTCAGGTAAACCTAAATCTCAAATTAACAGTATGTGTCCATTTATGAGTGCCTCTGGAAAATCTGTTGGTATTTCAGAAAGTTCTCTGAAGCAAGCAAGACAAATTTTAGGTAATGATATAGAAAAAAGTGACATAGAAAACAGAACTTCAGGTCAAAAGTCTAGATCCTTAACCTGTTCCGCTCCATTTCAAAGTGCTTCTGGGAAAAATATTCAAATTTCAAAAAAAGCTTTAGAACAAGCAAGGAAAACTTTAGATAGTAACGACATAAGTGGTTTCACAGGGGAGATAATTTCAGGCGATGTTGCGAGAAGAAGTCATAACACTATTTCAGTGGACAAATCTGATCTCAGAGGTACAAAATCACCATTTCAGAGTGCTGCTGGAAAATCTGTGTCTGTGTCTATAACAGCTTTGAACAAAGCTCGGGAAAGTTTATCTAGTGGTAACACTACCAAAAACTCTAGTACTTCTCAAATAGATCTGCAAGTCCACAAATCAGGCAGTTATAAAAATGAAGAATTTTGCCATAGTGGAAGTTTCACCAGTGAAGATGATTTTTTAGTTCCAGAGTCAATATTTGATGAAATGGAACCTCCACAAAAGAAATTCAAGACAGATTTGAATGAGGATCAGAAAAAAGGTAAATGTATTAGTATTTACAATGAAATTAAGATAAGATCGATAGTAAGTACATTGTTTATTAAGTGTACTTGTGTATTAAGGAAACCAGTATATAATAATACAGAATGTTTGGTTCAAAATAATGAATGCTGTAATGCACTTGTTACATGAATGAAGTGAGAATCAAGGGACTGTAAAAATTGTTATTCTAACTTTTAGCTCATGTGAAAAAAAGTTCAAAAGAGCTATTGTTTTATCCATGACATTTGCATCTAGTGTTAAGGTTATAAGGTAACCTTTATAAAATAAAATCTTTATACACATGTACATATTTATTGCTTAATTTTCAAAGTTAGGGTATGTAGTTACATGTATTTATTATTTTTATTGTGACTGACTAGGTGAACATCTCCAATAAAACCAGAGATGGTAAGCTGTTTGGTTTTCATCATTAATTGTTGTACTGGTTTATCAAACAATGTTCAGATACTTTTTAAGTATTTAAATGTTTGGTTAAAATAGAAAAATTAGGACTTATACCTTTGTTCTTTATATGCTATATCCTAGGTGGGCTAGTGGTAAAAGCAAGCCCACACTGATCACAGCAGCTCTAAATGCCTCCATGGCAGAGTTGTCTAAAGTGTGCACTAACGGATTACAGTGCCTCTCACCACCTGGGTTTGATTCTCACTTGAGCAAATCTTAATGAGAAAAATTATCAATTTGCTGTTGGAAGGTTTGATTTTCTCTGGGCACTCGGGTTTTCTTAAACATCACAGAACTGACCATCTGTACGAAAGTCAAAGAATCTTGATTGGGCGTAAAATCCAAATCAGTCCAATCTAATCCAATTGTCCTTGTTTAGGGTATAAAGCAAATACATTAATATTTAACCCTGAATAGGTTAGGTAAAAATACAGGGTTGGTCTGGTAGTCAAATCTGAGATAACTAGCACTCAATCTTCTACAAAATTTGCAACTCTTTATATCAAATATTTCTGCTCAACAGACCCAAAATACTAGCACTAATTTGCACATTATAAAATACTGTGTCTAAATTGTAAAAAGTATTATTTGAAAAAAAAAAAAAAATGGGTGAAAGATTGCAGATGTGAAATTAAAACCATTCAGACAATTTGTCACCAACTCTTTTGTTGTTTATGCAAAAAACAAAAAAAAAAATTTTAAAAATTGAAAGAGAGAAAGAAAAAGAAAAAAAAAAAAAATAAAAAGAAAATAAATTGTAGTGAGAGGTTCATTGTTCATTGTTGGAGATTAATTTTACAAAATAAAACAAATTTGATGTGATCTATTTCTGATCTTTTCTAAACATTTTGTATTGTTATTTCAGACAGAAAAACAATGATACCATGTACAGCTATACCAGAAGGTAAGGGTAGTCTTAACACATAGTGTGTAGTAAAACATAAGAACTCATTAAGCTTAATGTGTAGGATGGCCAAAATATTGGGGTTAATATATCTTATTTTCATTGGAACTTTGCATTAGCTCAGTTGGTAGACTGCTTGCTTCATATGTGGGAGGTTGGGGTTTGAACCCTGGCCAGGTCTGATCAAAACTTAAAAGTAGTTAGCCAAGCATTCAGCATTTAGAAATGAATGTCACAGGGTCTTTGGAGGAGACCATAAAAACTGATGCCCCATGTAATTGTAGGAATGGCACGTTAAAGTACCCTCCCTGCACATTGCCCTAAGCACACTACAAAAGTAAAAATTTCTATGGCTGGTGACGTCTCGACATAAGTGAAATATTCTAGAGTGGGACGTAAAACCCCATTAATTCAATCCATCAATCTTATTTTCATTGGCAATTACATATCAGGCAATGACATTTCTATGGTATTTGAAAAAGCAAATCTTGTTATCAAATGAGTTGCACTATTATTGTCTGTTAAACTGATGCATTTATGCATATAACTTGTGTATGGGAAGGGGGTTAGTTAAAGATAATTCATAGAAAAAAAAACCTTTATTGTAGTTTATTGTATTATTTAGTAATAATTTGTTAAACAAGAAAATTATACAATTAAAACTATGACATTTATTTATTTTATGTAATTTAGGTTACTCTATGGATAGAAGATCAACAGAAATAAAACTTAAACCATTACAATGTCACTCTTTACATAGACAAAGGTACTATAAAATTACTTTCAGAATATTTTTTTTATGAATATTTGATATTGAAAAAACATGTAAAGGAAATATTGTAAGGAGGTATTGCATTGGTATAAAGCTATTGCTTTATTCACCATCAGCTCAATCCAACATACGTTAGTTTCATTTCATTTTTGAATCATATTTCTAATACCGGGGTATTTGTTCTTTTTCTCTCTTTTATAAGTTGTTTAGTAAATTTTTAAAAAAAAAGCAACATTAATAATGGAACTTGCCACCATACTACATGATCATTACCACTTAATGTTTGTGCGGCATGAAATGGATAATGTTTATGTCAAATACAGTCAACTCTCTTTACAACGGCACCCTTTATAACGGCATATTCGGTTAACGGCAAAAAATTGCCGGGAACAAATCTGTCACAACGTTATTATAACAGTTTATAACGGCATATTCGGTTACCGGCTTAGGCAATGAAATTCCGGGAACGAATGTACAAAATAAACACTAAATTTGTTCGATATAACGGCACTGCTAACCGGCAGAAGATCACACAATATCTAACACATCATGCCTTCAGGCATCGCTGCACATGACTCCTTGTGCTTGACCGATTGTTTATACAGGTGACCTAGATTGTCCAGTCTAACACCTGTGTGCGTCTAGGTCATTAATTAATAGTTACACAACATTACCTGTACCTAACGGTAATTAACGGTGTTGTTATCACTCTTGTAAGAGACACCGGGTCGTGCGCGTGGTATTCCTGAAAATATCTCATTATTACGGGAGAACGTCACTTTATACGATTCCATTGCCAATAGAAATAATTGTCCTGAACAAACATTATGAGGTATCAGGTGATGCTCTGAAGAATTCCATTATAGTATAAGGTTTATAGAACCTGTTTTTATGTCTTATGAAATATTCACATTTCTAGTCTGATGAAAATCAACTTTGAAAATATCCAACTCTGGTGGGGTTATCTCTGTCCAGTAATGAGGATCATACATGTATCATATATAATATTTGGGTACTCACTTATAATTTGATAATAGAATTATTTCAATTAATTTTTTAATTTCTAAAATTTTTGAACTATTACAATCATATCAAGTATTGCATGATTTTGTTTTTTAAAGGTCCAGAGTTCCAGTATTATCATATGAAAATTCTGATAATAAGTTCAACTCAGATGTTAAGAAGACTATGTTTAAAACACCATATAAAATTCTCAAAGCTGAAATAATTGATTCTCCGAGATTGCAACATGGCAGTACCAAATCACCCATGCCTGTTTTTATTCCTAAATCAAACCAAAAAAGAGAGGTCTGTAACATTAGTGGGACAAATATATCAGAAATAAGCAGCAATGGAAGAAATGAGAGTCTGGATTTGATGTCGGGATTCGAACATCACATGGAAATTGATACACCTGAACAAACAGGCATAGGAAAAATTTCTAAAAATAGAATTGAACTAATTCAGGAAGCTAGAAATAAACAAAGGGAGATAATTAATAACAAGAAATTGCATAAGATTAAACAGGTTACTGGAAGACTTCTCAGGATGAAAATGGAATCTGACAGATTGAGCTTGAGAGATGTTATAGATATTAATAGTACTTCCACTAGACGTACACAGGTAAATTAGTGTTATATCCTTTAATGAAAATTTCAGTAATTTTTAGCTGTAATATTTTATTTCAGTTGCAAAGTTAAAAGAAGTTCTGTTTTATAGTTAGAATTAACAGCAATACTGTTACTAAGATTCTGTATTGTATCATTCTTTAACATTTCCTGTGTGATTTACTGTAAACGTACTAACTTTAGCGGGTACGTATTTTAGCACAATTTACATTCTCGACTAATTCACTTAGATTTAAATTAGCACAAAACAACTTTTAAGAAACAGACTATAAGTCAATCATTTATTATAGCTGTGTATTTAAATTAGCGCTACTGTCCTAGCGCGAAAATTACTAAAATTAATACTCTGCTCAAATTACATGTGGTACGTTAACAGTATGTAAATCCTTAAGATCCACATGTGAAAAAGTTTCGTCAACTTTACAAATCATGCTTGTTTCTTTAAGTATTTTGATTTCATCTCCAATCAAAGAACTGACCACCTTAATATATAAGTGGCATCATCATATGTACAAGCCTGAGGTTTTATGATTAAATCTGTGATTTTTAAAGATAGACCCTTTAAATTTAAAAAAAAAATTAACATTAACTACCAATATTATAGCCTAGTTGATAGAGTGCTCACTTTGGCAAGTTGGAAGCCAGAGTTATGTTCCCAGATAGGTCAGGTCTTATTACTTAGAATTTGGTTCTTACTGCCTAAAGTCTACATTTAGTGCAGGTACAGCATGTTTTTGATGTTACTTCAAGTCATTGATGTGTATTGTGGCAAGTATTGCATAAAATATAACCCATTTTCAAAATACTATTTTAGCTGTGATGTGTGGATGTAAGTAAAATAATCTTAACTGAATTGAGTTATGGTGATTTAAGCCCCAGTCAAGAATTTTTCACTTATATTGAGGCAGTCGGGTCTGTGATTCTGGAGGAAATTGGCATCCCCGCAGAAACCAACGACCTTCCACAAGCACTCTGACAAATTTTCTTAATCCAGGGCCTTCCAGGTTGGATTTGAACCTAGGCAGTGAGAGGCAGTGTAATCCATAATCTACTGTTTTATAAAATTTCTTGGCAAAATTACTATTTATAAGAACCAACTATAGCTGGTGACATTTCGGTATAAATGAAATTTTTTAACTCTATGTTCTTGATATTTAAGCACCATTGAAAATCACTCTTCTTTCTCTTTTTGGTTTATGGTAGTTATTGGGATCAGAAGTTAGCAGATCTGTAAAGAATGTTAGAGCAAGTAATTCGTCCCAGTATACATTTCAGCTTAGAGATTATTATGGAAATGAAATTACCCATGTATATGTGGGGGATGGAGCGTATCTGGTGCCAAGAGATGATGGAACAGCTGGAAAAGAAGAATTTTTCAAGTATGTACATGTATAGCATATTATACTTATCAAGAATAAAAACTAAAAAATTCTTGGTAAATATGTAACACAAATACCAGTTGAATTTTGATGTGCCAGATGTGCACATTTCGGAAATTCATTCCTCATTAGTGAACATCTTTATTTCATTGTTATTCATCACAGTAGGTAATTGTTGTAATAAAAATATAAATTACTTCATAATCATTTGGTGCAAAAAAACAATTTAAACTATTCTATGTTCAAATTAGTAAATTAGTATTTATTAAACTTCTTCAATTAAATTGATTTTAACCATCTGCAATAAAATTGTTATTTATTAACCATCTGCAATAGAATTGATATTTATTGGCCATCTGCAATAAAGTATTAAAACAACACTTAAAAAACACTAGCCTATGAATCATGACAATAATGGGTATATAATTAAAAGTTAAAAATGTGATACATGATAAATAGTATTTCATTGAATCTTGGATTGGATATCATAGAATAGTTTTTAATATTAATCTACAGAAAATAAAATGTTGCGAATTGTAAGTAATTGATGTTTGAGACACTGTGTTTGTTATGGTGAATTATGGCAAACTTTCATTGAAAATCCAATTTATTAACTTGAATGAAGCTTGGTATTTATCACTTACTTTAGACTATTTGTAACTGAAAATGGCTGTGCACATCCCCAGTAACCATTTAATATTTCTTTAGAATGAAAACTTGCTGTTCAGGAGATTTTACATGTTGAAATTGGTGATGTTTACATTGGTAGTAATGTTTTTGGTGACACATTATGTTGTTTGCTAAAAAAAAAATCCACCACAGTTTTTCGGCATGTAAAATCCCAATAGTTGCGACATTTTACTGTGTACAGAAATATTCAATGGTAATTGAGGATGGGCATATCAATTTCCCATAAAGACTAGACACGAGTATGTAAAAAATACCAAAATTAATTTAAGTTAATAGGATTTTCCATGAAGGTTTTGCATAATTCACTGGCACAAATACAGTGACTCAAACAGTCATCAATATGATTTTATATTGTAGTGCATTCCTGACTATAGATGGCATTGATCCTGGTTTGATAAATCAAAAATGGTTTGACAATCATTATTCTCTGATTGTATGGAAATTAGCAGCATATGAAGTTATCTCCCCATGGCACTTTGCTGGAAGGTAGTGAATTATGATACAATAAATTTATACATTTTTTAAGCTAAAATTTTTTGTAAAATAGAAATAACCATAAAATAAGTTTGCAAAACTTGGTAGAAAGTATACAACAGTAAAAAAAATGTGTGCATTTTTCTTGTAGTTATGGCCCTTAGACATTTTGCAGTGGAAAATTCTTGTCCACTGTTATTCTGTAAAAGTATTTTTAAAAAGCTTAATTTAAAGTATCAACAGTGATAAGTACTAATTCCAAAATAATGTCTACTGCCAGGGATTGTAATTCACTAATGTTAAACGTTTAACTTAATATTAGAAAAATTAAAAATGTTTAAATTTGTATAGATTTAATGGTTTAAAATCTTGTGTAACAAAAACAGTAATAATAATAATAGAATAAAATAAAATAAATAAATAAATAAATAAATAAATAAATAAATAAATAAATAAAGTAAATAGATGTAAATAATAACGTATTTTAGATGGAGAAATGTAAATGTCCTTGATAAGGAATACAATCAAATTTTTTGAAAAAAATAAGTTTTGTTTTTAAAATTAAAATATATTTTGATTTCCTTTGTATTGTAGAAGTTTGACACCTGAAATGTTACTGCTTCAGGTGAAATACAGGTATGATAGAGAAGTTGACAGATGTCACAGGTAACTTTCTTTATTGTAAATTTTCAGTTTTAGTACTTAATTATCCCATGGATACCAGTTTTAAGACTTCATTTAATAAACTGGTTTTCATTGGACAAGTCAAATTTTTTGTACCATGAGTAAAAGATTGACTACTTTTAGATCACATTTGTTTGATTCCAGAAATCTCTAATCAAAACTAAATATATGAATATTTTGTGCTCTGAATTCAAAGAAATTACATATAAGTGTTTAAAATAGCTGTTTCAACATTGGTGAAACTTTTTGTTTTGATAGTGTTTAAGTCTGTGTCGAAAGTCCAAAGTCAAGGTGGGTAACTTCTGATGATACTCTGTTGATGCTAAAAAGTCATTGCCGTAAAAACCCATATAATTTACACACTTTTTTTTTTGTAAAAATGAAATTAAAGTTTAGGGGGTGCGTAAATAACAAGAGTAGATTGTTTCCATGTATTTTTTAAAATTTTTTCCTTGTTGACAAAAGTGTTCAAAATGTAAACATTTGTACTGGAAGTTGGCCTATTGAATGTTCCAATAAGATTGTACGGAAAAATAAGGCATGTGAAGTATAATAAAAAATTTGTTGTGTTGAACGGTATTGTATGCTTTCTTCCTTCATACAAGATTTAAATTTAATTAATTAAATGGTAAACTACTGTTTGGAGTCTAACGTGCATTGTTCTGGCTATTATCTCTGATTGGATTTTCCACCGATCGTAAAGGAGCACCTTTGACATACTTGGTGATTCTGATAATCCTGACTGGATGTTTGTTTTGAGATGGATAATCTTGACTGGATATACATTGTGAGATGGATAATCTTGACTGGATGTTTGTTTTGAGATGGATAATCTTGACTGGATGTTTGTTTTGAGATGGATAATCTTGACTGGATGTTTGTTTTGAGATGGATAATCTTGACTGGATATACATTGTGAAATGGATAATCTTGACTGGATGTTTGTTTTGAGATGGATAATCTTGACTGGATATACATTGTGAGATGGATAATCTTGACTGGATGTTTGTTTTGAGATATATAATCTTGACTGGATATACATTGTGAGACGGATAATCTTGACTGGATGTTTGTTTTGAGATGGATAATCTTGACTGGATATACATTTTGAGATGGATAATCTTGACTGGATGTTTGTTTTGAGATATATAATCTTGACTGGATATACATTGTGAGACGGATAATCTTGACTGGATGTTTGTTTTGAGATGGATAATCTTGACTGGATATACATTGTGAGATGGATAATCTTGACTGGATGTTTGTTTTGAGATGGATAATCTTGACTGGATATACATTGTGAGATGGATAATCTTGACTGGATGTTTGTTTTGAGATATATAATCTTGACTGGATATACATTGTGAGACGGATAATCTTGACTGGATGTTTGTTTTGAGATGGATAATCTTGACTGGATATACATTGTTAGATGGATAATCTTGACGGGATGTTTGTTTTGAGATGGATAATCTTAACTGGATATACATTGTGAGATGGATAATCTTGACTGGATATACATTGTGAGATGGATAATCTTGACAGGATGTTTGTTTTGAGATGGATAATCTTGACTGGATATACATTGTTAGATGGATAATTTTGACAGGATGTTTGTTTTGAGATGGATAATCTTACCTGGATGTTTGTTTTGAGATGGATAATCTTACCTGGATGTTTGTTTTGAGATGGATAATCTTGACTGGATATACATTGTGAGATGGATAATCTTGACTGGATATACATTGTTAGATGGATAATCTTGACTGGATGTTTGTTTTGAGATGGATAATCTTACCTGGATGTTTGTTTTGAGATGGATAATCTTGACTGGATATACATTGTTAGATGGATAATCTTGACTGGATATACATTGTGAGATGGATAATCTTGACTGGATGTTTGTTTTGTGATGGATAATCTTGACTGGATATAGGTTGCGAGACATAATCTTGAATCTTGACTGTATAGTATTACTGTAAGTCATGTTTCAATAAGATTTTCCATTAGCATAACGTAAGCAAGTTTTGATGATTGTTTCACAGTACTTTAAATGTCTAGTACCAACTGCAAGTTTTGTATAAAAAAATGCTTAGGCTAAGTAAAGAAAGATCGTGGTTGATACATGATTGTGAAACAGGTTGTATCTTAAACCAAATAAGCATTTAAACACCACATAGATTTTTGCTGTTGTTTTATCAGCAAGATAAAATAAAACTAAAAACAACAATCATTAAAAAACATTTATATACTATATAAATATATGCAGGCAAATCGTAACAAAGAAATCAAATAGTTTTATTTCTAAATAAACAGTGTTTAAAGTCCATTCTTCTTTGCAGTTTAAAGAGCTATAGAAATTTGATATTCTAAAAGCACTAGACTAGGGAAAAATACTATATTAAAGTATGAAAATGATTGTCACATGTCATAATGATAATCCAATAAAAGTAGAAACACTTTAAATGCACAAAAGTATAAAAGCACTGGAATTACTTAAGTCCGAAATGAAATGAAAAGAGCACTAGTCCTGATTATCGTAACCTAGGAATTCATCATCATCTGACATGAAAAATGTCTCTGCGTCGAAGTCACAAGTGTCCTTGTCCAAGTGCATGGCATCAGCTTGTTCATCCCCATGATCTCCGATCTCTGACTCCTTCAAAACATTGTCATGTGCATCATCCAAACTATTTGTAATGCTACACTTCAGAAATGATTTCACAAATATTTTGGAGTCCAGATCATTCCATGCATCAACAATCCAAAGACATATCTCGTCCAGTTCTGGTTTCTCATTCGACCACCTTTAGTAAAAGAATGTTTGTCCCCACTTCTCCACTGGTTCCATTTTTGTCTAAGTGCACATTTCATGGGTTTGTTGATGCCAACATCAAGTGGTTGAAGAATGGAAGTCATTCCACTGGGAATAAAAGCCAGTTCACTATTGTCACTTTTCAACATATCCTTTATGGCACCTGTAACTGTCCAAAACCAACAAACTGCGTTTGCGGTTATTGGGACAAGATCCCTACACCAGTTTTAACCATTCCTTCGTACTGGATTTGGCCATCCAACCTTTTTAATGAACACATACTATTATTCCTTTTTCGCATAGTTTTCCTTTTGAATATAACATACGGTGGTAATTTTGTACCGTCTCCCAATAAAAGCCAGTTCACTGTTGTCACTTTTCAACATATCCTTTACGTAATCCAACTTATGGCACCTGTAACTGTCCAAAATCAACAAACTGCATTTGCGGGTATTGGAATGATGTCCCCACACAAGTTTTAACCATTCCTTCATACTGGATTTGGCCATCCAACCTTTTTCATGACCACATACTATTATTCCTTTTGGAAAGTTCAATTTTGTCAGAGTTTTCCTTTTGAATATAATGTACGGTGGTAATTTTGTACCTGCTCCCAAGCACACTAACATAACTGTGAATCTATTTTTTTCATTGCCAGTTGTTCTTATTTTCACGGATTTTTCGTTCACATGAGTCACTTTAGTGTCATATGGCAAATCAAAAGTTAATGGTGTCTGGTCAACATTTCCTATATGTGAGAGTTCTATGTTTTATTTCCTTCTGACTTTAATTATGTAGCTTTGAAAGTTTGTTTACTTTCCTCATAATCTTGCGGAAGTCTTTGAACAATAGTTGTCCTATGTCTAACACTCAGTTTGAAATGGTTCATAAACTGGTAACACCAGTTCAACAATGCTTTAAAACACTGTCGGCACTTGCACTATAGTTTGACTTAAAAAGTTGGCTTGCATAAATTCTAATTCCAGTGGTGCTCACTCCAAACCCTTCATCACGTTTATTGCATATCCAATGATATAGCCCAGTCTCTAACTCTGGGAATTTCGCTGATTTTCCACAATTAGCACGCTTATTTCTAAGCACAGTTTTGAGTTTGTCATACTGTTTTTTCCAATTTGGAACATTTGCTTCATTTACATTAAAATGTCATCCAGCAGCTCTTTTGCCATGTTGAAATGCATATTCAACAATATTTCATTTCTCACTCGCAGTAAATGAATCATAAGTTTTACCCATATCGACAAAACTGTTATGAGAGAGTTCAAATTTTGCAGGACGTTTTATAGGTGTGCAAGGGATTGAAATTTCAAAAGTTTAGACGTGAATAGGCGAAAAATCATAGCTTAGGTTAAGAAGACGCGTTCAAACAATCAAAATCCTGTTTACATACTCTGTAAAGTTGGTTTCTTCCCTCTGTCGGTTGAGTATAGTGTCATGCAAGCTGATGTTAATTGTTAATTAACTGAATTCACAACACATGTGAGTAGTGGTCAGTTTGTTTTTATTGCTAATTCTACATGTGATTGTGGTTTTGGAAGACATACAGCAATACGCAATAAGCTAATGATCTGATAAACCGATAAGCTACTTTGTTTGCAAACAGAAAAATAAAACTTTTTGTGATACCCAGCAATTTCTTTTGTTTATGATATTTGCGATACTTGATTATTTTTTAAATGAAAATTAATAAAATCTGAGCGAAATTGATGAAAACAGGTAAAATACATGAAACTTAAACAAAACACTTAAATAGATGAAAACCACTTCCTGGGATCATATACAAGAAAATCAGCAATCCTGGGAAGTTTTTGGTGGGAAGTTTACATGAGTTGAAGCTTTTTTTTTTATCAAATTTTAGCTTGAAAATCACCTGCGTAAATTACACGGGTGTGTTAATTACATGGGTTTTTACGGTAGTTGTATACTGAATATTACTTAAATACAGTATAACCTGTGTATAAAGACCACCCTGGGGACGGAGCAATGGGCCTCTTATGTATTGTCCTCAAGCTTCCGTTTCCAATAAATCACCAGAGTTTGTTGTAACTGCGTCAAATAAACTTAGACGAGTTTTTTTTCTTTTAATAATTTTTCCATTTTCATTTACCAAATACTGTGTTCCAGTTTTATCAGCCACCCACACCTCATTTTGATTTAACATGTTTACTTTGTTCAGGGGCTTTTTTATTGTCAAAAATGACATAACATTTTCTTTCATTGTTTTTTCTTTCTGAGTCTCAGATCCTTGCATTATGTTTTTATCTCTTAAATGATCACTAGCATTTGGGACTCTTGTAGAATTCTGTTTTTCGTCTAATTTACATGCAGAGTCCAAAAGACTTCCTTCATCTTTTCCAGAATCTTGTGCCAGTTTTAGATCAAGTTGCCCATAAATCAATTTCAGGTCTTCCTCCCGGAGTTGAATAGTTTGAAATCTTGGAGGTCTGACAGTTGGTGATGTAGGTTGACTTCTAAGTTGTGACAGACAATCAATTATATTGTCTGTTTTGACAATTATATCAATATCACTGAACTTTTGTACCATTCTTTCATTTTCTTCTACTGTTGTTTTCAGAAGGTTAAGTTCTGTGTGCATTTGTTCCATTGATTTTTTCAACTGTTGTTGATCATTTGTGGCTTGTGTCATCAGATCATGGATTAGTTTGTTTTGAATTTCATCAATTTTTTGTTTCATTTCCTCTCCTTTGGTTTTGATCTCTGTCATCAGTTTGTCAGTCTCCGAGTTATAGTCGGTCTGCCTCATTGTTGTGGTTTTTATGGTCTGTTCTAACTTTGGTATATCTTTGTTCTTGATTTGATCCAATGCTGCTTCTATTTGTATTCTTTTTTGTTTGGTTATGTCTCCTAATTTTGTATATTCATGTTGCTTGTGTTTACTTGTTATACAATCCAAACAGATGAGACATTTGCATGTTGTACAATACATATGAAAGGTCTCTGTTACATGGTCTGGACAGAATATACTAGTGGTTGAAGTTGGATTTTCTTCACTTGTATGGACCAATTCACTAACAATGTGATGTTTTGAGGGTTTACTCCTAAGGTGTATGTTTTTACATTGCTTACAAAGAATATCACAACAGTTCTGACATTTCCACTTCACTTCCTTATATGTATCACAAAGGGCACATATTTGATTTCCTAGAAGCACCTGTGCCTTTGCTGTTTCTGTTGCCATGGTTTTTCTACACTTGTTACTTCACCAGTGATGTTAAGAATTAGAATTAGATCTAAATTGTTGTGGTACAGTTTGAATACCTAAAATAAAAAAAAGGGAAAAAGTGAGACATTTCTTTCTCTCTCTCTTTCTCTCTCTCTCTGTCTTTCTCTTTCTCTCTCTCTCTCTGTCTCTCTCTCTCTCTCTCTCTCTCTCTCTCTCTCTCTCTCTCTCTCTCTCTCTCTCTCTCTCATTTTGAGGCTTGTTAAACAGTGAATGTAAGTTTTCACTATGGCAAACAAACCCTTAAGCAGTGACCATTTTATGCAAGTGCATAAAACATGGACAAAGTCACTATTGTAAGATATCCTTAGATTCAAGATGGCTTCTCAAAGACAAAGTCCTAAAGAGATGTTTTAGTGAATTCTAAAACCAGCATGCATTTCTGTTTTTTTCCGTTTTTTATCTCAGTGCAAGTGCATGATATTGTTCTGAACCAAGTTTAAATGGTAAAATTAATTTTAACTTGTATACAATGCTCAATATGATTTATTTTCTGGTATTAGTACGGAAGTAGGTGACAATGCCTGGATCCAAAGTAGATATCTGATAAAGCATTATGATTATTATTATGACCTGGATGTAGTATTATAATTTTTTATAGAGATGTTGGTTTTTGTAGCTTTTATGTTGAACACCTTAATGAGAAAATTATGATGCACCTTATAAAAGAAATAAGAATGACTTACCAGTACATGTATTTTATATATGTTAGTTCAGGAGTGACATTATTTTCGTCATCTCTTTGATTATTGTCATTTACATTGTCCCAGGAGAAGTATTAATCTTGACTTTAAACTTTTACCTATCATATGATGATATAAGTAGTTTATTTATTATTACATCATACTTCTTATGTTTAAACCAAGTTGATTTTGAATTTATCACCCGTTACACAGCAAGGACACACATTGATAACTAAATACTAACCTTGTTTATGCACATGTGCAGGTTAGCATTTGGTTATCTACTTGGGAACATAATTATTTTAGTGCAACAAGTTTTACAGTGCTGTTTGATATTCATTAGCTTATATCCTAATTTAAAAACAGGTTTTGTTGCTTTATTTTATTTAACTAGGATTACTAAGTATGAAACAGACATACTTCCACAAAAAAAAAAAAAAAAAAAAAAAAAAAAAAAAAAAAAAAAAAAAAAAAAAAACAATTCAAACGCAGTCAAGTTAAATTTTTTGCACTAAAACAAGTATTTAAACAAAACACAATGAAACAAATACTGCTTCAAAAATCTTTACTTTATAAAACTGCATTTATTTCATTATTTTTATGAAAAATTTAGGGATTGCACTGATGTAACTCTCACATATGATAATTAATTGGTAGAAAGCTTTGTTAGCTTCTATTTCTGAGGGGCCTCCAAGACTGAGCATATCTGAAACATCTACTGCATTTGTGAGAGTGGAATTTTTTTCTTCGTCCAAAACTTCCAAAAATGTATTCTGAGTGATAAATATCTAGTATATAATCTTAAAAAATGTCCAATACTTGGCTATGTATTGCATCAGAATCATAGCCTGTGCCCTCCATCTTACCATTGACACTGCAGTAATGTGCATATAATGCACATAAAAACAGCTTCTGTTTAAGCAACAACCAATCCAAATACTGATTTCTAGTGACAAAATGATTTATAAAAAAAATTCACTCTACCGAGATTCGAACTTGTGATTTTGGAATTGAAGACCCTATAAATAATGAGAAAACTGGAGTGTTGCAGAACACCAACATTTGGCAGGCAAACTTACAAACTTTTTCACACTAGGATTTGCCAGAGTGGGATTAGAACCTATGCAGTGGGAGGCACTCACTAAATGACACACTTTAGATATCTAGGCAACTGAGGCCCCAGTTCATATACCTAGATTTGTACGAACAAACAAAAATGTTGTGCTAGCTGATATTGGAATTAACTTGTTCATTACAAAAAATCATATATACTCAGAAAGCATAAAATCAATTTATAAAGGTTTCCCACATGTAGAGAGGTAGTTGACCTTGAAGCTTATTTGGATGTTAATGTATCTAGCTTTCCAAGTCTTGTAAGGTCATGTCATACCTCTGCATCGCTATGTAGCTTTAATCTTCTATAGATGAGGCTCTGAAACCTAAAGTCTCAGCGACCATGATTACAAAATAAGAACTCATTGCTATATTAAACAGTTTGCAAAAGTAAACATTTCTGCAAACTTCATTTTAGGAAATGACTTTAAATGAGATATTAAACATTGGTTTTCCTCATTATCATAATGCTTTGCAAAAATGCTAACTGTTCTTAAATTCATCTATAGCTGATGATGTCATAGTATAAAGGAAATAATCTTGACTGAGACATAAAATATAGATTTTCATCATGGTTGTCATAAATGCATTGCAAAGATGCAGAGTTTGATAGAAACTTGGTCTTTAGATGATGATGTCTCAGTTAAGTGAAATAATTTATATAGAGACACAAAAGCAGTGCTTTTGACAAAATGTCTTATATCAGTTGTCTTATGACTACATATATAATATGCATATTTGATCAAGGTGAGTTGAGATGTCATGCTTTGATATTTATTGTTATCTGTTAATTTCCTGTGTAAATATTGCTGAGTTGATAAAAAATATTTAAAATAAACATTTTATTGATATTATTTAAACCAAAGTACTTATATATATGACACAGTGCATCAGAGGTATCTTTATGACAATTTGTACAACTTATACAGTCAAACTTGTCTGAACCAAACACCTTTTGGATAGAGGATATTGTTGTGACATTTGTTTTTGTTTACGACAAATTTTTATCAACTCAAAAATTACATCATAATGAATTATAATCATCTGTTGACAAGTTTCATGAAACTTAAAAAAAAATCAACATTGGCCCTTGTTTTCTGATCCATTAAAAGTGCAGACAAATGCATGCATCAGAATAAATTATGAGTTGGCTCTGCCTCTGTGTAATTTACTGAATGACCAGTTAAAACTGACATTTGAAAATTACATTTCTGCAAAAATTACAAGTAATACAATATCTGTTGCAAATGCATGATCTGTGCATTTAGGAATGATACATTGGGTAAATGTTGATTATTTTAGTTATACTATGATTTTAAATGACTTATTTTAATCAGTTTACTCAAACTTTTATCTACAGATCAAGAAATCAGTTATTTATAAAATGGTTGTATACATCAATCAGATGTTTCATCAACCATGTATTTGCCCACTGATAAATATATTTTTATAAAAATAATGATCAAACAAAATCACATGATGACTGCAAAATGAAATTTCCAAACCATGAGTTAACATGGACTTCAACTAGGAGTGAAACAGAACTAGATATAGAAAAACCCACCTTTTTGTTTTTAGCTCAACTGGCTAAAGCCAGATGAGCTTATGGCATGATGCGCGCGTGCGTGCGTGCGTGCGTGCGTGCGTCCGTTAACAGCAAAAACTCAGAAACTACTGGGCCAATTTTAGCAAAACTTTGCAGGAATGATCCTTAGAAGGAGTAGATGAAAATTTGTACAATTGGTTTCCATGGCAACCAAAAGTAGGTCACAGCGACCTAGAATGTAAAAAACCTAAAATAAGCTTCTTCTCTGAAACCATAGGTTATATTCAAAATCTGATGTGATATTTAGCTTCTAGATACCCTTAAACATGTAGGTTATACATTTCGTGAAATTCTGTCAAAAACTAGGTTACGCGTTTTTAGCGTTTTTCTGTCGTACTTCGTAAAAAGTGAAAATAAGGCTTATAATGGAAAATCAACTTTGAAAATCTTCTTCTCTGAAACCATGAAGCCTTAAGCTTTCATATTTGGCAGTTAATATCAGCTTGAGCCCCTTTACCAAGTTTGTACAAATGGTGGCCCCCGGTCTATTTTTGGCCCCACCCCAGGGGTCCATATATCAGCATATGCATATATGGCTCATAATGGAAAATCAACTTTGAAAATCTTCTTCTCTGAAACCATGAAGCCTTAAGCTTTCATATTTGTCAGTTAATATCAGCTTGAGCCCCTTTACCAAGTTTGTACAAATGGTGGCCCCCGGTCTATTTTTGGCCCCACCCCAGGGGTCCATATATCTGCATATGCATATATGGCTTATAATGGAAAATCAACTTTGAAAAACTTCTTCTCTGAAACCATGAAGCCTTAAGCTTTCATATTTGTCAGTTAATATCAGCTTGAGCCCCTTTACCAAGTTTGTACAAATGGTGGCCCCCGGTCTATTTTTGGCCCCACCCCAGGGGTCCATATATCTGCATATGCATATATGGCTCATAATGGAAAATCAACTTTGAAAATCTTCTTCTCTGAAACCATGAAGCCTTTAGCTTTCATATTTGTCAGTTAATATCAGCTTGAGCCCCTTTACCAAGTTTGTACAAATGGTGGCCCCCGGTCTATTTTTGGCCCCACCCCAGGGGTCCATATATCTGCATATGCATATATGGCTTATAATGGAAAATCAACTTTGAAAATCTTCTTCTCTGAAACCATGAAGCCTTAAGCTTTCATATTTGTCAGTTATTATCAGCTTGAGCCCCTTTACCAAGTTTGTACAAATGGTGGCCCCCGGTCCATTTTTGGCCCCACCCCAGGGGTCCATATATCTGCATATGTATATATGGCTTATAATGAGATATCAACTTTGAAAATCTTCTTCTCTGAAACCATGAAGCTTTAAGCTTTCATATTTGGCAGTTAATATCAGCTTGAGCCCCTTTACCAAGTTTGTACAAATGGTGGCCCCCGGTCTATTTTTGGCCCCACCCCAGGGGTCCATATATCTGCATATGCATATATGGCTTATAATGGAAAATCAACTTTGAAAATCTTCTTCTCTGAAACCATGAAGCCTTAAGCTTTCATATTTGTCAGTTATTATCAGCTTGAGCCCCTTTACCAAGTTTGTACAAATGGTGGCCCCCGGTCCATTTTTGGCCCCACCCCAGGGGTCCATATATCTGCATATGTATATATGGCTTATAATGAGATATCAACTTTGAAAATCTTCTTCTCTGAAACCATGAAGCTTTAAGCTTTCATATTTGGCAGTTAATATCAGCTTGAGGCCCTTTACCAAGTTTTTACAAATGGTGGCCCCCGGTCCATTTTTGGCCCCACCCCAGGGGTCCATATATCTGCATATATATATATTGGAAATCAAATTAAAAAATTTTCTTCTCTGAAACTGTAAGGCATAATGCTTTTATATTTGGCATTTAACATCAGCTCAAGTCCCTTTACCAAGTTTGTACAAATGGTGGCCCCTGGGCCATTTTTGGTCCCACTCTAAGGGCCAATATATCTACATATGCATATATGGGAAATCAAATTTAAAAATATTCTTCTCTGAAACTGTAATAATCAGCTCAAGTCCCTTTACCAGGTTTGTACAAATAAAGGCCCCTGGGCCATTTTTGGTCCCACCAAGGGGCACATATATCTACATATACTTATATGGGAAGTCAAATTTAAAAATATTCTTCTCTGAAACTGTAAGGCCTACAGCTTTTATATTTAGCATTTAACGTCAGCTCAAGTCCCTGTACTGAGTTTATATAAATGAAGGCACAAGAACCATTTTTGTCAGTTGAGCTCCACAGGCCCTTTTGGGCCTCTTGTTTCAGATCTGCTTTGAAAAAGATTCTTGAGAGAGATGATAGTGCTGGTAAAAGAATGGTATTATGTGTTTGTGATATACAGTATCGTCATGACAACAAAACAGATAAACAAACAACAGCATTCAGTAACAACCAATCATCCCAGGTTTGATGAACCTCTAATGCACCTATTTCAAATTTATAGATTCTGTATAACTGAAGTTCAAATACTTCCTTGTATAATTAATAATGCTTGAATGCATATCAAATATGAATTTTGTGTAACTTCATAAATTTGCTAATTGTGTTGAATATTGAAATCCATCAAAGATTTGTAAAAATATTTCTGCCTCACAATAAGATACATATTGTGAAACACATCCTTTAATTTGGTAGAGTTTAATTCAATTCATGAAAGAGAAACTTGAGTTAGAAAATTGCTTGTAATTAATAAGAAAATGAAAATTAATCCCTTCAGAACATCAAGCAAGTGATATATGCAACATCACTAAAAACCCACCCGATGCCACAATGCAGATCTAAATTGAGTTAGCAGATATTGTATTGGGGAATTTTTATTGGCATTGTTATAGTTTATGGTTGCTGTAACTGTTAAACTTATTTCTGAAACAGAACCAAAATATGTCTAGGAAAGATCTAAACCACCAACAACAAAATGAAATAGATTGATACCAGAAACAATCTTTACAACCCAAAATCAAAACCTTTATATTTTTATGAAATTTTTTGCATTCATTTACTACATGTAGATATTGCAGTTTCACATTTAATCTCTTGTTTATATAGTCATTGAATTTGTAACAGATTTTTCCAGTGTTATTAACTGATGTTATTAGCTTCATGCAGTTTATCAATAGTTAGTCACAAAGTAAAAATCTTCATATGAAGCCATGAGGAATTTTTTTCAGATGACACTTTGAACATGAATGGTCATGATATACATATATATGTACATGTACATGTATAATCAGGGGAGCAAAATTATATTTCTCAATGATAGGTCCAGGACTTTTTGCCTTTATTATTGATAGGTCCAAAATTAATATTTGGAGGTCCCATATCAGCACTGGAAGGTCTGTTTATATTGAATAAACTCATGACCAACTTTGTTTATTTTCTTGATTAAACAAACATATCATATACAACTTACAAACACTCGAGCGAAACTGTTGTCAAAACAGCTGCATATTGTATTTGCATTTATGGAAACGATTGGACAACAACTTTGACAAATTGCAATAAATTAAGTGATTTTGAGACTGTTTTTAATACACAAAGGAAGAATATTCTAAAAAATGTCTTAATAAAAAAAAAAAAAAAAAAAAAAAAACCAGCAGGTCCATCGGACTTACAGTAAAAATTCCAAGAATCCAAAAGTAAAATCAAAAGGTCCTGGACCTAGAACCTGGTGAAATTTTGAATCCCTGATAATTATACAAGTTGTGATTTAATGTCCTACAGGTTTCTCTGGAAGTAACTGATGGATGGTACAGAGTCCATGTCCAGCTGGATACTCCACTTACACAACTAGTGCATAAAGGTCACATCAAAATAGGGCACAAACTTTGTGTATCTGGTGCAGAATTGATCGGAACAGAAGATGCTTGTACTCCTTTAGAGGTAAGTGGTAACCAGGTACACAAAAGGTCATGTAGAAATGGAATAGACTGACATTTCAAATTCAAACAAAGTGAAAAAAGAGGTCAGTTTGTATGTAAGCAGGTAGTTGTGATAAATTCTATATACATGTATAACAAACCTAATCATGCAACCATAGGCTATGGAAAAGTGAACTACTGTTTCAAATCATGTTGAGTGTCCATTTTAAATACGGATAAAATAAACACTTTCAGAAGTAAAAAAAAAATATTGTAGTTGTAAGAAATAAAGTATTTTTGAACTTCCAAAGTAAAAATGTTTTATTTGAGACAGTCCAGTATAGTATGCAAGTTTGTTAAGATGGTTGAAAGTATTTCATTTTTAAAACAGAATTTTTACACAAGTTTTCCTGTTATACAGTTAAAAGATGGAGAGATTAAAGTATGTTTAACATCAGTCTTATTATTATTATACTTAAATCTTAAAGTCTTCTGTGACATTGTACAGTTAATGTTTTATTTTGTGCATTGTTTACGGTGACAAAGATGTGCTCATACAGAAATGATACAGCTGGGGATAAAACTTATCACTTAACAGTTATTAGCTCACCTGGCAAAGCCAGGGTGAGCTTATGGAATGGTAAAGCATGCGTGCGTGCGTCAGTAAACTTTAATCTTCTTCTCTGAAACTAATAGGCCAATGCAAATGAAATTTGGTATGAAAGGTCCTTAATTGCTATAGATTAAAAATTGTATCCGACATGTTCATCCTAAATCCAAGATGGCTGCCGTTACTATAAATAGCAAAAACCTATAAATGGCCATTTCAGGTTTATTTATGTACCGATTTTGTTGAAATTTGAAACATTGAAAATAGATGTCGGGGGATAAAACATATATAACGGGTTTTTCCATATGATTTTTCATTTGTGCAATAATTACATAATATGCAAATAAGGTTTATTTTTAGCCGAAATCTTTGAAAATCTTCTTCTCTGAAAGTACATGGCCAATTGAAAGGATATTGAGTGTGGAAGGTCCTTGGGTGGTATAGATACAAAATTGTATCCGACATGTCTGTCAGAAATCCAAAATGGATGCCGTTACTATAAATAGCAAAAATCTAAAAATGGCCATTATGGGTTTATTTATGTACCGATTTTGTTGAAATTTGAAACATAGAAAATAGATGTCGGGGGATAAAACATATATAACGGGTTTTTCTGTATGATTTTTCTTTTGTGCAATAATTACGTAATATGCAAATAAGGTTTATTTTTAGACGAAATCTTTGAAAATCTTCTTCTCTGAAAGTACATGGCCAATTGAAAGGATATTGAGTGTGGAAGGTCCTTGGGTGGTATAGATATAAAATTTTATCCGACGTGTCTGTCGGAAATCCAAGATGGCTGCCATTACTATAAATAGCAAAAATCGAAAAATGGCCATTATGGGTTTATTTATGTACTGATTTTGTTTAAATTTATAACATAGAAACTAGATGTTGGGGATAAAACATATGTAATAGGTTTTTCTTTACAATTTTTCATTTTTGCAATAGTTTTGTAACATGCAAATAAGGTTTATTTCAGCCTAAATCTTCTGAAAGTACATGGCCAATTGAAAGGAAATTTATGATAAATAGTGCTTGAAATAATAGAAAATAAGGATATTGCTAGTGAGTTTGTTTACATTTTACTGATTGGATATATTTAAAAAGAAAAAGCAAAGAACAAAATAAGGGTATTCCAGGTGAGCGATACAGGCCCTATTTGGCCTCTTGTTATAGTGTATAGTGCTCCTTATCATAGGCTTTAACATCAGTGTCAGCGTCTATTTTAAAGTTTCTGTTTATCCTTTAACTTGATAATGACATACTGTATAAGTATTTATTTTGGTTATGTATTAATATTGACACTTTTGGCGTTAAAGTGAGTTCCGCCAATATTAATAAACCTCAATATTAATTTTAGCTCACCTGTCTAAGGGGGGAACAATGACAGCGCTAATATTAATACAAGCTAAATGTTTCAGACCCCTGGAAGCGCCAAAATTAATACACGCTAATATAAAATACTTATACAGTAGTTTTATAGCTTATTTTCATAAATTTTACTCCATTTTTTACTCTCTTTAGGCACCATCTTCTGTCATGTTGAAATTTCATATGAATTCCACTAGACCGGTAACATGGGATACTAAATTGGGATACCAGAATGACCCTTGTCCACTCTGTGTACCAATAACTGGTCTCCATGGTGATGGTGGTTTGATTGGTTGTCTTGACGTCGTAGTGGCAAGAAAATATCCACTAATGGTTGGTATATACAATATTTTGATTAAGATTTTGTGGAAAGTTTTGGGATTGTTTTTGTTTCAATGAAGAAACTGTTTGAAGCTGTTCTATCTAGATTATTTGCATCATATCATTTCTTAAAAAATTATACATATTTTTTTACATTTTTCTAAACCATTTTGGCTGGTTTTAAAATCTGTATTTAGAGAAACCATTTGACATGGTAATGCTTCTGTTATGCCAACAAAACCTCAAACTTACATAGCAATGGCTTTTTTAGACCAACAAAATATTGAATTTGCATACTTACTACATGCACATGTATATGTTTCTGTTAAACTGACAAAACTGAATTCATTTAGTAATTTTTATGCTGAGCTTAGAAAACTGTAAATTTAAATAATAATAATGTTTCTGTTAGGTCAGAAGTGAATTTATGTTTTTCTGTTGTAGTATATGGAGAAAGTATCAGAAGGTGTGTCTATTTTCCGTTCTGAGCAAGCTGAAGAAAAAGCTAAGCAAGCATATCAAAATATTCAACAAGAGAAGATGGAAAACCTCTATAGAAAGTTAGAATCTAGATTTGAATCTGAAGAGGCGGAAGGTTTGTAAAAAATACAGAAATCCCATTATAGATTTATCTGATTTCTCCGATAATCAATACTCATGAACAGAAAAGTATGGAGCTATGAAAATTAATGCAACTGCTGTTGGTATTGGTAAAAATAGATAGCTAAAGTTATACATGTAGTTGGTCATCTGGTTCAATGTCCAGTTATAAAATGAGACAATAGGGTTAGGTTTGTTGGTTGTCGGGAAACAAGACTGTGACATAACATAGATAGGATATTTCATGCAATTTTTTAAATACTTGCATAAATTTGTTAATCTGTATTCTGTATCAGTTTACAGATAAATTTTATTTACCTATATATTTTAGACAAATGTATATCCAAAAAGAGGTGGACAAGGAAAGAGGTGGAGTATTTACAAAGTGGTCAGGAAATATATGAAGCTTTGTCTACCACCCACCATACTGATATTCTAGAGGTAAGGGATAATGAATTTTACTTACAGCTCAATTAAAATTTTATTGATACATGTATTAAAATTATCACCAGGTATAGGTGAAGTTGCAGAAATTTATACCTTTGTCTAATCTAATCCATTCAGAATCCAATCCAAAATCATACAGAGTAAACACTCTTCAAACTGAGTTATTGGTGTGAAGTTGATTTGAAGCAAAATTTTTTTACTAACAGAAGTTTTAAGAAGGAAAGAAATATTTATAGATCCTGAAAAGATAAGTTTTGCCTCTCTTCATGTTTGAGATGGGTATACAAACTTTACTAGGAATGAAAATATCTCTGTTCAGTTGCATAAGTTTTTGTTGAGGCTATAACTCATCATAGAAAATAACTGAAACTTGACACAAATAAGTTTTTCATGTACCCTAGTGATTTGTGACCTTAAATACAGGGTCATAACTTGAATGTAAAGGTTACAGAGGATATATATTTTTAAGTATTGTCTGAGCCGTAAATCATTGCTACTGTGCTGTGCAGGAATTTCATGAAACCAAACACAAATGATCTCCAATTTTCGTTATGTTCTGTGTCCTTCAACCAAGGTCATATTATGAAGGTCAAGGTCAGAAAGGTTGATTCATCAGTGTAAAGAAAGATTTTCTTTTCATGAAAATTACAGATACCTGTGAATCAGTTGACCACTAATGAACATTTGTTAAATAATTCAAGATTTGGTGAAACACAGAGTGCTTGAACATTTTAGAACATGCAAACACATTGTTTTACATGTTTGCCAATATTTTGATATTGCTGTCAGATTTTTAAATCAGAATTTACTATTTCTTTGATTGATGATTAAAATTCTATGACACAGTAGAAAATGTTATGATGTTAAGCAGATCATGTAATTTAAGAATAAATTATATACTTTAAAAACATATAAACTTCACATATACCAGTATGATACCTTTTCATTTCAAGTGAAATTAATAAAAAAAGAGATGAATTAAAAAGAAAATGAATGAATGAATGAATGAATGAATGAATGAATGAATAAACAAATGTCCATCATTACTTATAAGTTTTATGCATATCTTACTGGTTGGATATACATGTAAATGTTATAGAGCTACCTAAGTCACCACCAGATGGCCCTGCTTATAGACTATAGAAGACGCTTACAGGATGAGAAACGACAAAAACTTCAAGCAGAGTTCCAGAAAGCATGGAATGATGGAGAGCAGGTATGTATAATACAGGGTAAGATCAGGTCTCTAACAAAGGACATCTTAAATGAGTGCTCTAGTAACTGAGCTTCTTAGATTGGAAAAATTTTGAGTGTCTAAAACTTCCATCTAAATTTGATGCTGTAAAAGTTGTTGGTCTATTATTTCTAAAGTGTACTGAACTGCAACAGGGGAGAAAAAATGAAGGTTTGAAAGAGGGTTATATCCTTTGACTTCTATAGTCAAGTGCATGTTTTCAACTACCTGAAGAGTCATAATTTCTGCTGACCCTAACACTTAATGCCTTGAAAGAGATTTGAAGTGCAATGAGGCACCAGTTGGTATTGGGAATCCAGGGTTTTTTGGCCAGCTGCAAGGCATAAAAAGTGTTAGGGTCAGAGGAAACTTGGACTACTGTCTGAGCTACTCACACTGCTATGTGTGCAAGAAAATGGTTCTCTCTGTGGCAGGTCACATTATCTTTAGATTTCATCTTTGACCTTGACTGGGGTGAAATGCAGTTATGATGTTTTATGCCCCAGTTAGGATTCTTTCACGTTCATTGTATACTGAGATGTTCAATTCTAATCTTGAATGGTGGAGTATCTAGAAAAAAACCAATTGAACTAATCAAATTTTTTCATGCCAAAATCTTCACTTGGATTCTCATCTAGGCAGTAAGAGATGCTGTAATCTGTAAGCACATACTTTATACTGCTTTTTCACCAAAGCCACCTGACCTTGATTGATAATCAGTTTGTGAATATATAATACACATACCAGTTAAATTTTGATGTGCCAGATGTGCACATTTCGGAAATTAATTCCTCATCAGTGACACTAAGACCGAAAAGTTTGATACATAAAAAATATATAAGCCAAACAGTTGAAAATAATAAATCTAAAGTTTCAAAATTTTATATATCCAAATCCAGCTAAGGAATGCTTTGCATGAGGGAACAAACCTTAGTTTTAAATAAATCTCAAATTTTAGACGACTGAAAATTTTGTTAAATGGTACATTTTCTGACAGCACAAAGTACTGCCTACTGAGTTATGGATACCCTTGGGGAGTTTTACTCCACCACTGTGATTAAGACAGTCACACATGAATAATGTCATAATACAAAACTCATCTTCCCTATGGTTTTTCAGAGTTAAAACTTTTGTTTGGGTTTATTGGATTATGCTTAAATGGATTTCCTTTTTATTTCAGAATTCTACAAGTAGAAATATAATCCCACTCATTAAGTTTAGAGTTGTTGGTTGTGCAAAGAAAGATTTAGATAGAAAAGCTTGTAAGTTGTTTAATAGTATAAATATGTTTCCAATCATTTTCAAGTTTTTGATGGCCAGATAATATGTATACTGAAGATACACTTTCAGCAGTTCTGTTCATTTGAAGTTAACATGTACAGGAACATGTCACTTTAACAATCACATTAATATCTGTATATGATAGAGAGATAAGTAAATGGAAAATAATGTCTTTAATATACAGGTAATCAGTGTTAGTTTTACGGTTTTAATCGTAATTTAAAGTTTGGTTTTTAAATTTGAAAATGCTTGTTAGTAAAATGCATTATGTATAAAGGTCTTAATTTAATGATTTTTACCTAAAAGTTTTACAACCTTTAATTTGGTCAAAACAAAAGTATTATTAGTGTTTTTTGTTATTATTAAATGAGATTTTTGCAAACAACTTTATGGATCTGTTTCTTGTTTTATATTTCCAGCCACAATAATAACTGTATGGAGACCAACATCAGAGATAATGGAAATTAAAGAAGGAAAAAGATATAAAATATTTAGTCTTAATGCTAGTTCTGCAAGGTAGTAAAACACAAGTTTTGACTAATTCTATCATTCATATCCATTTTAAAAATATACCGTACACTTGCAAATACATGTTAGTTTAAGAATTTATTATTATTGGATTTATATAATTTTGGAACTCTAGATTCATTATTTTCAACTGTTTGCCATATGTTTTTTATCTATCCAACTTTTAAAGAATGAATTTCCGTAATGTGCACATCTGGCACATCAAAATTTAACTGGTATTTGTGTTATATATTTACAACATTTCTTATAAACTTGTCTCCTGGGGCACCATCTTGAATCTAAGGCCAACAACATTATCATTGTAATAGCAGTCAGTCTTTTGCACTTTTTGCTGAACACATGCAGTTGAACAGTATGTTTGCCAAAGGAAAAGCTTACATGCACACTGTTGAATATACTACAAATTTGCCTTATGGACAAGATGGATGGTAAAGGGAGATAACTGTACTTCCTTAAATTATTCCTGTATATATTTACATGTTGTTCACTCTATTTTTATTTTCTTTTGTTCTGTTACTCCATCCTTTACTTTGCAAGAAACTTTGAAATTTGAAATGTCACATTCCAGTTTATAGTTGCCATCTTTTTTACTCTGAACATCAAAATAAGTTGTTTTCTTAGTTCAGCTAGTTGTAGATATCTATGTTCGGGGTGAAATGATATGGTAATACATCGATATATCGTGACATCAACCATTAGGATACGATTCACAACACATCTTTTGAATATCTCGATATCCAAATATGATACCTTTATTTACAAAATACTGTTTATTTGTCATAATTCTTCTAAAAATGTAAAAAACAAGCCATAATGTTAACAGGAAGTGTGATTGTGTGTACTTAATGGTTAGTGTCTCTTGATTCGTCGGCCAAAAGATTCACAGCCAATCACTAATTGTTTAATTTCTGGGCTCTTCCAACAAGGAAAGCAACTATAAAAGCTTTATGCATGTGAAATAAGGACAAGCCAAAAACTTATCTTAATATGTATCGTGAGGAGTGTATCGTGATATGTATCATATCGTGACAAAGTTGTATCGTTACATGCTTAATCTGTGTGCATGTCATGGCAAGGCATGTGTCTCTGTTTGCATCTGTTAATTTTAATTTTCTCCTCTCAAACCTGTGCCTTATTGCACCATATTTAGTGAGGAAGATCCTCAGTTGATGCAGATTAAAAGTCATGTCCAACATCCAACATGGTGGCTTGAAAGAAAAGAGGGCCAGAAATATTCTGAATAGAATAAATAGACAAAAGTCATAACAGATAAACATATTTGATTATGAATTTAATCTTGAGGAAGTAGATGACTCTGTATTCAAAGGATGTTACAGGTTTTTCTTACAAATTTGTTAAGGTGCTATATTAAATCAATTTTTAAAAATTTTCTCTTCTGAAACTTTTCTTCAAATTAGAACTAAATCTAGTAATGAAGATCATTGGTTTCAATTTGCTTAGTTTACAAATTAAATTAGTCGCATTGTATTATTGCTGAAATAAGTTAGTCTTTCAGATCTGCTCTAGCTGAGCTGGTTTATCTGTTTTAGATCAAAGTACATACAGAATGAAGTACAGTTGACTGCTACAAGACAGACAAGGTTTAAACTGTTACCCATAGATGAAAACCTTCTAGATATTTTGTATGAACCAAGAGAGGTAAGTACATAGAGAATGATGTACAGTTAACTGCTACAAGACAGATCAAGATTTAAACTGTTACCCATAGATGAAAACCTCCTAGATATTTTGTATGAACCAAGGGAGGTAAGTACATAGAGAATGATGTACAGATGACTGCTACAAGACAGACAAGATTTAAACTGTTACCCATAGATGAAAATCTTCTAGATAGTTTGTATGGACCAAGAGAGGTAAGTACATACAGAATGAAGTACAATTGACTGCTACAAGACAGACAAGGTTTAAACTGTTACCCATAGATGAAAATCTTCTAGATAGTTTGTATGGACCAAGAGAGGTAAGTACATACAGAATGAAGTACAATTGACTGCTACAAGACAGACAAGGTTTAAACTGTTACCCATAGATGAAAATCTTCTAGATAGTTTGTATGGACCAAGAGAGGTAAGTACAGTATAACCTGTGTATAAAGTCCACCTAAGGGAATGAGCAAAAGTGGACTTAATAGACAGGTGGTCTTTATATAGAGGGTCCCCTATATGTACAAGTAAACACAGTGTTTAAAATAGTTTTAAAAAAGTGAAAATATGCAGCACCTATTAAAAACTTATTAATGTATACATTAAAAAAGTTATTTTCATTTTATTTTTTACAAACAGATTATTCAGAAATAATTATTTTAAAAAAACCAAACTATTTAAATATGATAAACTGTACATCAGAAAAGATTATTTGGTTAAATTCTACCTATTATATACACTTGACTAATTCGGTCTTTGTTGTTGTAAGTAGCAGCAAAGGTGTCACAAATTTAACAATTATGTATAAAACATAATAGATAACAATGGGTATTTCTACCTTTATATCTGATGGCTTCAGTTGTTGACATGATAAGTATGACTTCATATATTTTTCTTCAAAATTTTTCGTAATATCAGTCGATACTGTAGTCTTTACTACAGAAGATTTTTAAACTATGTAAGTTAGTACATTGTATTTAGTGTGATCAATAATTTATATTAAAATTATTTATTGCCAATCTTCATACATCACAGTATCAAAGAAATGTGGCTGATATTTACTGCAAAAAATTTGGGAAATTATAAAATTTAATAAAAAGTTATATTAAAGAAGTGGACTTTATAGACAGGTTCTGGAGTCATTTTGGACTGAAAAGGGTGGACTTTATTCACATTAGACAGGTGGACTTTATATAGAGGTTCATTATATAGTAAAATCCATTTGGGATACTTCAGACTGGTTGTTATAGACAGGTGGACTTTATATAGAGGTGGACTCTACAGCAGGTTATACTGTACATACAGAATGAAGTACAATTGACTGCTACAAGACAGACAAGGTTTGAACTGTTATCCATAGATGAAAACCTTCTAGATATTTTGTATGGACCAAGGAAGATAAGTACATACAGAATGATTTACAGTTGACTGCTAAAAGTCAGACAAGATGCCCATTCAAGACAATGTACGTACGTTTTTGCTTTGGCATGCAAGCTTTTCAAGAACGATTATTTTTTGTGATAAAATGGATTTCAGATTCAGTGTCAGTTCTTAACTTAGATTTTTTTATATTTTGTTGTTGACTTAGGTAGTTATTGCTTATTCTGCATTTACCAACATTACAATTCCATTCAATAACTTCGCAAATGTTATGCTGATTGACATACATGTACATGTACTCCCTTCTCATGATAAGTTTGCTCAACATAAGTATTAACAATACTGTACTAATGTCTATTGCACATAACACACATTACTCTTTGATTGTTTGAAGCAATTTGATAGGCTAGTAGAGTAGAACCTCCATTATTAGTACACATGTACTGGTAGTGTTAAAAAGATGTTCTTCTAATTTAAGGTCTCAAGTGTTGCAGACATACAAAAGCGACCCTCAGTGCTTGGTGAAGTCGACTTTGTAGGATTGGTAATCTCTGTTGTTAAATCTGAATTTGTAGAGAGGTAAGTAAGTAACTTAGGAGAGAGAGAGAGAGAGAGAGAGAGAGAGAGAGAGAGAGAGAGAATACTTCTGAATACTTCTGAATATATTTTGTGTTTTAAAATTCAAAAAAAAAAATTTGGTTACATTTAGTTTATCCTTTACTCATACCTGTAATCTGACCACCAGAATATGTTTAATCATTTATTTTTTGGAACTTTTATTATTTTGTTTTTGTTTTTGTTTTTTTTTTTAAAGGTGTGTAGATGAGTAGATATGCTTGTTCTCAAGATAAAATAGCCAGCTAATGTTTTGTTTAAGGAATGACATTTGCTTGGACTGTACTGCATGCAGTTGTGCAGTAAAAAGCATTTGGCTTTCATGTAATTTGAGACAGTCCATTCTATCCGCATATCCGCATGCAGTACAGTCAAAGCAAATGTCATTCCTTTTAATCGCAATCCTTTTTAACTTTTTTTTAAAAAGATATACATGTAACTTTAATTTAACACTTTCATAACATAAGTATAACTATAACTGCCTAAAAGTACTAGTAGAATGTAGTTCTTTCAAAATTGACTGTTCCAACTTTCAATGGTGGTATCGCTCCATGTGCTCTATTCTTCTACATTATAATGCATTAAAGCCAAATCAGTGCGATTGTAAATATATATTGAATACATGTATTTTCTCAATTTTAAACTCTTGAGGTTATTCAATGTAATGCAGTTTGGCATGACCTTGAAAATAAATTGTGTATATAATGTTTGCATTAGAGGAAGATAGTTTGATAAAAACGAGTGTTACTCTATGTTTAAATAATTGTGAACATCAGAAATAATGTAATTTTAATTTTTAAAGAGATCATTGAATGATAAATGCAGGGTTTGAACAATCATGAACCACACTCTTCCTTAAATAAATTTATTCAAATAAATAAATAACATAAAACTGATACAGTTGAATCTCGTTATCTCGAACACGGATATCTCGAACTTTCGGATAAGTCGAACTTTTAGAAAAAGTCCGGACAGAATTGTTCTTTATTTAACTAAAATAACTCCGGTTATCTCGAACTCGGATATCTCGAATTTCCGGATATGTCGAACAAATTTTTCGTCCCCATGAATGAAAATCCTAGAAAAATAACATTCGTTAACTCGAACAAAAATTTTAAGAAAATATTTTTTGGTAGATTTAATTAATTTTAAAAATCTAGTGACTGTCGGCACTGTTGATTTAAAACCAATACATTCATTATTATTAAACTGCACTGACCTTCTGATTTCTTTAATCCGTTAATTATTATCGTTGCATAAAAAAATAAACATCAAGAAAATTAACGGGTGTTTTAATTACTGCCAAGCTTAACATCGTGGTTGTGTGATGTGAACATCAATCAAAACAACTGGAAGCTTGGGGTGATTAAAGTACACAAAGCGAAACCGGAATGCGGAACGAAACGGACTCGCTGTTTGTCGGTAAAATACAATAGTGTAATCAGTTATTGACAGATTTCGAGTTAAAAAGAAAATCTAATAAAACAAAATGCATAAATCTATCATTTACCAATGCGTTTAAACATGTCATTAAGTGAACCTGCTACAAATAAACTGGATGAAGGACCCGGTCCTAGTACTGGGGGGATAGTCAAGTTTAAAATTTTTAAAATTAGTGCTCTTGCTATTAACCTTATTGAAAGTATAGTGCTAATGCGTGAAAAGTTTACATGATGTTTACGAAATGAACATTGACATTCTTTTATTCTTTTCATGATTATTTATGGATTAAAGTGATGATTGTATGGTTGAATTTTTTGATATTAATTTATTGATATTTTGTGTAATAAACAATATTTACTTTATTTTTTTTAAATTTTCATTCTTACAGCTGCAACATTGTAGCTGAAAACAAATGTACTTAACACACGTATTTCACTTTTATTAAAAAAACAGTAAACAATATTTTGTACCTGGAAAGCAACATAGTCCTTGTACTTGTCAGCGGTATACAGATATACTTATGAATAAAATTGTACTTGAATACTATCTCACAATACTTGAAAATGACACTATTTTGTAACCGACTTGCTTATCACGTATTAAAAGAGATACAGAGGCATCGGTAAATACTGTGAATTTTGTCGACATAAGCATTACATAATACCGGAAGTGACTTCCGATAGATCTGTACGAGTTTTTGCCGTTTTTTTTCACATCGTTTATCTCGAACTTCGGATAAGTCGAACTTTTTGCATTTCCCCGCGGAGTTCGAGATAACGAGATTCAACTGTATTTAAACTGGAGAAGCAGTAGTACAGAAATTGACATCTGTCATCAACATTTAAATTTGGTCTTTTTTTTCAGCGGTAAAGAACAAGATATAGTTTATGCTGCTGATATTAACAGTGATATTTTAGGGATCAAATTTTGGACGGGAGTCAAGGTTTGTTTTGTTTTTAGTGTTTTAGTTTACCTGATACAGGTAAATAACAAACTGATGTAAAGTCCAAGGTGAGGGTTATGGGTTTGTCATTGCAAAGTTTCTTAATGGACAAAAATATACCATAGTCGCACAGACCTTGAAAACTGCTTGAATTTCATGCCACTGCTTGAAAACTGCTTGAATTTCAAAAATATATGTTTTTGCCTTGAAAAGTGCTTGAATGTTAAATTTTATTGCTTATATTTGCAGAATAACTGCTTGAATTTGCTAAATAACTGCTTGATTTGTGGGGTTTTTTGATTTTTTTATTTCAGTTAAAAAAATGAAATGATCAAATCAGGATTTTCAGATGTTACTTGTGATATTTAGCATAAATTGGAACTCAGAACAATTTATCTAGCCTGTAAATTCCACTATCACAATTCTAAGAACTGGTGTTCCTCTGTATCTTTGATAACATTCATTTCAGAGTCCATTCAGAGCTCTCTGATCTTTTCATGTATTCTGGTATTGTATATTGAATTCGGCAAAGTGTGGTGTATAAACTTTGACAGACAAACAAATATTAGATGTGTGGGTGAAAGCACTTTAAAATCCCACATTCGTTGTGACAAAAACAGATGGTATAGCATTAATGAAAATTTATTGGAGAAAGCATCGTTTTTTGAAAGTGACAAAAAAATTAAAAAGGTTTTAAGTGTTTTCATTAAGTATCTATACAAGTGCTTGAAAAGTGCTTGAATTTGACTGGTAAATGTGCTTGAAAACTGCTTGAAAATGATGGAACTCGGATTGTATGACTCATGATTTACGTTTGCTATATTACATGTTTACTATAAGTCCATTTTGTTTATGAGAATGCAGTTTGTGTTAATGTTATAGCTGAATTTAACACAAATTCAAAATATCTTACAAAATATGTGTTTTTCATTCATTAAACCATTGTATGTTCAGCATTGTCTGGACTTTGAAATTTAAATTTAATTTATAATTGTGTTTTACAGGCTGCGGGTTTAGGGGATGTATTAGGAGAAGGCAAAGTATTTTGTTGTTGTAACCTCATGGATAAATCGTTATACAGGTCAACAATTTTACCTGTAGTAGAATATAGTGGAGAGTTTTCCCAAATATCTCATACAGCTAGAAATTCTTCACAGAGAAAAGTTGTAGATATGTTCAAGAAAATAGTTTCAAAGGTACAGTTATTATTATCTGTTTATGGGGTCTATCTGTAGTATTTTGGCAGTGTTTATAAACATGGCCAAGTCTAGGGAATGGAAATAGAGTGAACAGACCATGTTTACAGACAGACTGGTGGAGGTCATTGTATTTTATTTTCTTTTATGTTTTTTCTCCACTTATGTACATAAAAACATTTGCAAGTTGACTTTTGTGAATTATTTGCATACAAACGTTAAAAAAATGTGCATGTTGACTTGTGCATTTTAAAGCTGCATTAAGTTTTCCAAAGAAAAATTTAAAATGGTGCTAATCTAATTAATGATGTTCCTAATGAACAATGTTACATTTGGTTCAACGAGAAAAGCTCGAATAAATAAAGAAATTACAGTATTTACCCACCGAGATGCAGCATTTGGGATCTAATATTAGAACATGGTTACATCATCAAAACCTGGGTCATTTAAACACAACTTTCAAAACGGTGAAATACGATAAATTTAACACAGAACTTCGTTGAATTTGTCATTTGTGACTTAGGAAGGGATACATAACACCATTTCAAATACATCTGGATATTAATGAAGGACAATTCATGCAATCTGTCATGTTTCATCTTTGATTCTAGGGTTTTTCCATACATCCGTGTGCATGCTCCAAGCTCATAATTACCATCGTAAAACACTGACCAACCGGTCAGAGGATTCTGTTTATTTACAGCTAAAAGAAATGAAATTTTAGAAAATGAATGTCACGGATCGTGGTTAGAAGATATATTTTTAAAAATATATTTATATATTTAGAAAATCCAAAAAAAAAAAAAAAAAAATCAGAAAATTGAAACACTTAATGCAGCTTTAAGTTAAAAAAAAGGGCCACTATTCTTGGTGAATTTTAAAGAGACATAACTCAATTTTCTAGTGCAATAATCGGTCACCCCTTTCTGAATTTTAAGACTCGCAGTTTACTCTGCCAAAATACCACAGACAGACTGTAGAAATATATGGAGATTTCCTAAAAGTCTTCTTAAAAGATTGGTTGGATTTTGTATTATTCCTTCTGCAAAGGCTAAGTGAAACGTAATTGGAGAAGCAGTGACTTAGTGGTTAAAATGCTTGTCCTTCTGTGTGTTACATCAATGCAGAATGGATCCAGGAAAGAGGTTTTCTATTGGTAGGACTGGTTACAGGCAAGTGTAATAACACTGTCAAATCAGTCATAAGTGTGACAATTATTTCTGTTGACAACAGAATCACATAACAGTGTTTTTTTGGGGGGAATTTTGCAAAAATGTTAAGAGGTATTGATGACGAGGTATGCTGGCGAGTTCCATTAAAGATACCGAGTACCTGGAGAGAGCTGTTATAAACAAGAGAACTGAAAAACTCTCTCACTGGAATCTGTCTCTTAACAGATTTGAACTTATACACATTCCAGCTCATATATAGCCAGTGATGTGTGGTATAATTCTGTTAATATATTCAATATATTTTACCTGTACTGGCATCCAATCTTAACGTTTTTTGATAGATTAGATATGCTGGTGAGCTATGTTGTTATGGCAACTCTTAGTACTTAGTTAATAAATAATAATTTTCTGGGTTTTTTTTATCCAATAGACAAATAGTAAGACAGAATTTCACAGAGAAGGAAAAGAGAAACTGAATGAATTATTGCAGAGAAAAAGGAACTCTTATCTAAAAAGAACCCCAGAGGTAAAACTTAATAATATTGTATAGTAATAAACTTTTTTGTTAGACAGAAATTTACAATGCACTGAAAGCTGATGGTAAAAAAAAAAGACTAAAGCAGAAAAAATATTGTTCATTTCTTTTCATTATTTTGAAGCATTTTTCTACTGGTGAAACCCTTGTCATCTTTGGGTTTACTGAGCAATATCCAATATAGGGGGAAAAAAACAACTTTTCCGATACTGTTTTCTTCTTCATTTTGTGTGGACCCTCTTTAGTTTTTTTTATTTGCTAATAAAAAATGTACTCTTGCTTTATGAAGAAAAAAAAAACATGAAATTTCTTCTATGAGAAAAACAATTTGTATGTTCGCATACATTACACATACATGTATGTTAATGTTTTTCCTGCGTTTGCATTTTTTTTTTTTTATATTTTAGAAACAGCAAGCTACAACAAAGTCTATAGTTCCTGATGATTCAAAGGATACTTTTTCATATCAACAGTCTGGTACAGTATCTGAGGCATTTAACCCTAAACAGTGCATATCTACCTCTTCAGACAGTCTGGAACAGGGGATATCATTAATGAATGACTGTATAAAGACTTCAAAATTAGTATCACCAGCTCCAAGTTATCAGGGACAAGGGACATCATTCCTGAATGGCAGTTTAAGGTCTGCAAAATCTCCAACTGGTAATGATCAGGAACATCCATCAACTGATGAAAATGGACAAACACCTAACAAGTCATTAAATCAAATAAAAATGTCCAAGTTACTTAGTTATGGATCGCCGGCTTCACTTTCACCTCTACCAGCTACACTGAACAATAGAAAAACAAATAAAGCATTTAAACCTCCCATATTGACCAAAAAACCACCATGATAGATTTTACTTTATAAATGTATGTACTGGCATTTCATGTATTTTGACTCTGTTTCTGTTTCTTTTCTTGCCATGGTTCTCATTTCATGTTCATTTTCCAATAGGAGAAAATGAAGAATAGCCTATTCTGCTCTAAACACAAAGATTTTAGTAACTGAAGAAATATTAGCTATATGTTTATATGAAAAAGTATTGCAGAGCTTGAAGGTTAAAAGTGAGAACAGTTGGTTGGCGGGTTTGATGTTACTACATTCATATATCATTGGTAAATGAAAAACCTGTATTTGAAATCAACCACATGTACTTAAATTGAACATTTTATTGTGCCAAACTTGTTATAATTTTGTTGATGTTATAAAATTGTATTTGAACTGTTTGATTGAAAAATCATGATTTAAAATTTATATAAAATAGAAAAGCGTCTTGTATTTACTTTCATTTGTACATGCAAATTTACATGTACATGTATTTGCAAAAAAAGTGATTGTTTGATTGATTAAATGGGGTTTATAAGTCCCAGTCATGAATATTTCACTTATTTCGAGACTTTGCCCGCTAAAGGTGAAGTGGCAGAAATTTTGACCTTTGCTGTGCACTTAGATGTGACATCTACCATGAAACAGGGCCTCAGTTTTTAGGGTCTCCTCCAAATTACCCTGTGGCTTTCCTTTCTAAATGCCAAGTGCTTGGAGAAAAAGTATTCACTACTAATTTTCAAGTCTTGATCAGACCCGGCTAGGGTTTGAACTCTGACCTCCCACATATGAAGTGAGTACTCTACAAACTTAGCTACAGTAGTGGTTTGCAAAAGAAGAGTGAGGTTTTAGGATGAATCTTACAGTCAAGACTATTTTTTAAGTTAAAGCATGTAGTTTTTTAAACCTGGAAGGCTATAGAAGTGTCTTGTTAGTAGCTTTTTATGAAATGCATATAAAATTCTTAAAGTAACCAAGTAGATGAGTTCCTCCAATAAAACTAAAGATCTTAAACTTTTTGGATAAGTAGTATAGTTCTGGTTTATAAGACAGTTTTAGAACATTTTTCTGAAGTTGATTGTATAATGTATAATAATGTCTTCTACTGATTAGCTTGGTAACAATTTTATAAGTGGAATAATGTATTCATTGTGGCTCTGTACATTAGAACAAAACTATCGGAAAAACACTAGTAGAAATTTTACTCACCTAATTACTAAATCTAAACATGGATTAAATATTGTCAACTAGCCAATAGCTGGGGAAATGCTGATTGATGAATTGAGAAACCAGGTTCAAAATAAAGGTCACATCACAGGTTGGTTGGTTGGTTGGTTCAGGATGTAATGTTGTTTACCTTTGCTTCAGGATTTTTTTAGATATTCATGACAGCAATGTTTATTAATATCTAAGGATTTTTCTAAGAACAAGTTCATGTATGTGGGCCAATATGTCTTATCAACTGCCTTTAACTAGCATGCACTCATGGCAACTTTAACATGCTAGCTCTCAGATTAAGTATGCCACAGACAAACATATTACTTTCTCAGTCACCTTATCCTAACACTGGGTAAACCAGTTAATACTCTTTTCTTGTTGAACACCAGGAAAACCCAGGTGAAACAACTTTAAAAGTCTTATGTATAACATGGTTGGGATTTATTCCATAAGCTTGTGTTCTAAAGGTGACATTCTAACTCTGAACCATGGAGATGGTCATTCCAAAGATCTGAGACCTGTAACTTTTTAGTGGGGTAAGCAATATCATGTAAATTATAATTTTAAGATCAGTGTTAATTTTTTTTTGTGTGTGTGTGTAAATATTTAGCACACCTCATGCTTTTTTTTTTTTTTTTTACAATGTCTCTTATTCAATTAAGGATGATAATTTTCTAAGGTTGGCATGGTTCTATGCATTAAGTTTATGTTTTAAATCAAGTGTATAATGGCATTTGAAATTTTGCTAATTGTTGTATTAATTTTAACATCATTTACAGTACCTCAAAGCTTGTCTAAATAAGGAACCAATAACAAGCAAGACTTCTTAACTGACCTAGGGGCCTCGGTGGCCAAGTAGTCTAAAGTGCGTGGTAACCTCTAAATAAGGAACCAATAACAAGCAAGACTTTTTAACTGACCTAGGGGCCTCGGTGGCCAAGTGGTCTAAAGTGCACGCTAACGGATCAAAGTGCCTCTCACCGCCTGGGTTCGGATCCCACTCAGTACAGATTCCAGTGTGAGAAAGTTTGTCAGTTCTCTTGCCGAAGGTCGGTGGTTTTCTCCAGGCACTCTGGTTTCCTCCACCATCCCAGAACTGACCGCCTCGAAATAAGTGAAAGATTTTTGACTGGGGCGTAAAACACCATTACTCCACCCCACTCACTCTAATTGACTTAATACAATAGAAATCGCATGACAAATAAAACATGGTCCATTGCAAACTGTGCATAAGAAAAACTGAAGCTATGTGATACTGCAAACTATTAGGGAATAAATAGCATTGTAATATACAAAGTGCATGAGAAATACATTAGCATTAAAATACAACAAATTACATGAGAAATACAATAGCACTAAAATACAAAAAATAACATGAGAAATACAATAGCACTAAAATACAAAAAATAACATGAGAAATACAATAGCACTAAAATACAAAAAAATAACATGCAAAAAACAATAGCAATGAATTACTAAGTATAACAAAGTATATGAGAAATACAAAAGCATTGAAATACAACAAACTTCATGAAAAATACAATAGCACTGTAATACTTGTATATGCCAGAATTAAAAACAAACGAAACAAAACCTAGGAATTATTGTTTTCCGTGTGAACAATGTACATTTATATATTGGTTTTGGCAGGAGTGAACATAATGAACTAGATACTAGAAAAAGAAAATTTATGATTTGGTTTGCACAGGATTAGTGAATATGTGTACTCCTGTTCCTACCCCGTCTCAAAAATAATTGCAAGGATATAAACAAAATGAACCTGGTAAGATAAAATACCACTTACCCACTCCACTCTTCAATACTGTTGAAGTAAATACTTGAACTACATCACTTGACATCTTTTTAACATATGTTCAGTGTCTGTCCAAAGTTTATGAGTTACTTTAGTTATTTCATGAAGAATTTTAGGTATTATGTTGGTGATGCAGTATATTTTAACAAACGTTTTTCGGTTTTAACTTCGAATATTTCAGTAAAGTTCGTTATACTGTTTGTATTGGCAAGCTAAAGCCTATATCACTCTAGTACCTTTAGCCAGACCAAATACACCCTGCAGAAACACACAATATTTTCATTTACTGTGTGAGATTCCCATTTATTTATACTTGTAGGCTTTTGTATTCATAGAGACCATAAATCACAAAAACCATGTGACTCCGTGTATTAAGACATATAAAATGCAATGCACAGTCCGGGCCTAACGCGCGTTATTCATGATCAGTTTGCTTGCAAAGTTTTTGCATGATATTGACAATAAACATCATTTTAACATAGTTTAATTGTCAATTATTGAAAACTTTTTGTTAAAAATACAAAAGATCAAAGATTAATATTATGAAGCATTAAGGTTTTGTTTTACGATTTCATCCAATTTTAAGGATTTATAGTAAACGATTTTTCTGATCAAAATGTAAGATAAGCTATGTCGCTTTACTGTTGTCTATTTAAGTCCAGTATTCCCTGTACAGATTTAAACTGAAGATTGTGTGATTACTGTCAAGAAGCAACTTCGTTTTTTCAGTTCCGGTTTTTGGAAACTTCCCCTTTGTATGTTTGATTTATGGAAAACATTGCTTTTAAACGTTTATCTTTGGAAAACATTTACTTTTTATGGTATTGTCGAATCAAACAGTGGTAGCGGCTTACATTCAAATTTGAAATCAACAAAACATGATGACATGCTAAATGATGACTATTTTACCCGATATCATGCTGTAACAATGACTCTGTTATGGTGTCACAGATGTTTGTATCATAACAGTCATTCCTGTCTTCAAATCAAAAAGGAAATTGGCAAGCAATTGAAACTTACATTATTATTGTCTTCGAGCCTTTCCTAGTTGAAAGTCCGAATTTCCTCTGACCCTAACACGCATTAAATGTGACATTCTACCTCTGAACCATGGAGATGGTCATTCCAAAGATCTGAGACCTGTAACTTTTTAGTGGGGTAAGCAATATCATGTAAATTATAATTTTAAGATCAGTGTTAATTTTTTTTTTGTGTGTGTGTGTGTAAATATTTAGCACACCTCATGCTTTTTTTTTTTTTTTACAATCTCTCTTATTCAATTAAGGATGATAATTTTCTAAGGTTGGCTAGGTTCTATGCATTAAGTTTATGTTTTAAATCAAGTGTATAATGGCATTTGAAATTTTGCTAATTGTTGTATTAATTTTAATATCATTTACAGTACCTCACATCTTGTCTAAACAAGGAACCAATAACAAGCAAGACTTTTTAACTGACCTAGGGGCCTCGGTGGCCAAGTAGTCTAAAGTGCGTGCTAACCTCTAAATAAGGAACCAATAACAAGCAAGACTTCTTAACTGACCTAGGGGCCTCTGTGGCCAAGTGGTCTAAAGTGCACGCTAACAGATCAAAGTGCCTCTCACCGCCTGGGTTCGGATCCCACTCAGTACAGATTCCAGTGTGAGAAAGTTTGTCAGTTCTCTTGCCGAAGGCCGGTGGTTTTCTCCAGGCACTCCGGTTTCCTCCACCATCCCAGAACTGACCGCCTCGAAATAAGTGAAAGATTCTTGACTGGGGCGTAAAACACCATTACTCCACTCCACTCACTCTAACTGACCTAATACAATAGAAATCGCATGACAAATAAAACATGGTTCATTGCAAACTGTGCATAAGGAAAACTGAAGCTATGTGATACTGCAAACTATTAGGGAATAAATAGCATTGTAATATACAAAGTACATGAGAAATACATTAGCATTAAAATACAACAAATTACATGAGAAATACAATAGCACTAAAATACAAAAAATAACATGAGAAATACAATAGCACTAAAATACAAAAAATAACATGAGAAATACAATAGCAATGAAATACTAAGTATAATACTAAGTATAACAAAGTATATGAGAAATACAAAAGCATTGAAATACAACAAACTTCATGAAAAATACAATAGCACTGTAATACTTGTATATGCCAGAATTAAAAACAAACGAAACAAAACCTAGGAATTATTGTTTTCCATGTGAACAATGTATATCTATATATTGGTTTTGGCAGGAGTGAACATAATGAACTAGATACTAGAAAAAGAAAATTTATGATTTGGTTTGCACAGGATTAGTGAATATGTGTACTCCTGTTCCTACCCCGTCTCAAAAATAATTGCAAGGATATAAACAAAATGAACCTGGCAAGATAAAATACCACTTACCCACTCCACTCTTCAATACTGTTGAAGTAAATACTTGAACTACATCACTTGACATCTTTTTAACATATGTTCAGTGTCTGTCCAAAGTTTATGAGTTACTTTAGTTATTTCATGAAGAATTTTAGGTATTATGTTGGTGATGTAGTATATTTTAACAAACGTTTTTCGGTTTTAACTTCGAATATTTCAGTAAAGTTCGTTATACTGTTTGTATTGGCAAGCTAAAGCCTATATCACTCTAGTACCTTTAGCCAGACCAAATACACCCTGCAGAAACACACAATATTTTCATTTACTGTGTGAGATTCCCATTTATTTATACTTGTAGGCTTTTGTATTCATATAGACCATAAATCACAAAAACCATGTGACTCCGTGTATTAAGACATATAAAATGCAATGCACAGTCCGGGCCTAACGCGCGTTATTCATGATCAGTTTGCTTGCAAAGTTTTTGCATGGTATTGACAATAAACATCATTTTAACATCAATTGTCAATTATTGACAACTTTTTTTAAAAAATACAAAAGATCAAAGATTAATATTATAAAGCACTAAGGTTTTGTTTTACGATTTCACCATTTTTAAGGATTTATAGTAAACGTTTTTTCTGATCAAAATGTAAGATAAGCTATGTCGCTTTACTGTTGTCTATTTAAGTCCAGTATTCCCTGTACAGATTTAAACTGAAGATTGTGTAATTACTGTCAAGAAGCAACTTCGTTTTTTCAGTTCCGGTTTTTGGAATCTTCCCCTTTGTATGTTTGATTTATAGAAAACATTGCTTTTAAACGTTTATCTTTGGAAAACATTTACTTTTTAAAACATGAGTCTGTTTCAAGTTCGCCTTTAAAAGTTTAGCTTTTGGGAACGCCCATTTTAAATTTTGAGCGACAAATAGCAAACTGTCCCATTTCTTATCTAAATCTACAAGGTATGGTATTGTCGAATCCAACAGTGGTAGCGGTTTACATTCAAATTTGAAACCAACAAAACATGATGACATGCTAAATGATGTCTATTTTACCCGATATCATGCTGTAACAATGACTCTGTTATGGTGTCACAGATGTTTGTATCATAACAGTCATTCCTGTCTTCAAATCAAAAAGGAAATTGGCAAGCAATTGAAACTTACATTATTATTGTCTTCGAGCTTTTCCTCGTTGATAGTCCGAATTTCCTCTGACCCTAACACGCATTAAATGCCTGACTACTGTGTGTAGGATCAGAAGAATTCTTATCTCAAAAACCCGATACCAGCTGGTGTCAGAAGGGGCGCCGCCTCATTTGTTCGTTTCAGACTGAAATATTAGTGGAACTGTAGAAGGATTGACAACCTCGGTGACAGGTGAGTGATATATCTTCCAAAATATTTAATTTGAAAGTTTTGCGAGGTTTTGAAAATGGAAGACGATGTCGACAAACATCAATACCGAAGAAACTGATCTGAATCTCAAACCGACGGCGATGACATCTTGAAATATTTCATATTCAGGACGACAAATCATTGACCTATTGAGCTTAGAAGCCTTGTTACAGTTCTACTGATATTTCAGTTAGAAGCGAAATGTGGCGGCGTCCCTTTCGACACCAGTTGGTATCGGAAAAATCGGGTTTTGAGATAGACTCTACACACAGCCGCCAGACAAAAAGTGTGTCGGGGTCAGAAGAAATTCGGAATACCGCGTTGATTGCAATATCTTACGAAATTGGTCGCAATTTTGCAGCTTTCATAAATGTCGTGATGCCGCAATGTTGCATATTTCTTCAGAAGTAACGCCAAAACATACCATGTGTGAGATCGGTAAAGTTAGCTACTAGTAACTGGCTACTAGTAGCTGGCTACTTGTAGAAGAAAAGTTAGCTGCTAGTAGCCAGTTACTTGTGGAGGAAAAGTCAGCTACTAGTAACCAGTTACTTGAACGATTAAAGATAAATACAAGCAATTATTTCTAGTTAGCTTTTATTTACTTATTTACTGATAAAAACAAATAAATGTTTACCGTGTGTAATTCGATCTTAATCACAGCTTTCGCAGATATTCCTTCCACATAAGCTTTCTTGTACCACGAATATAGTACACAAATATTAAAAAAAATAAATGTTTTACGAAACAATTAAAAACTTTGCATCTAATGATTCCAAATATTTAGATATTACAGCCTTCATACGCACGCATACGCTTACGCAATCCGACTGGGGGTTAGTTTTTGATGTAGATTTCTATGATTTTTCACATTCAGTGCGAGTAGCTGGCTATTTATTTCAAAGATATTCAATATTTATTCACATCATCATCAAGGATATTCAATTCTGCATCTAATGATACCAAATATTTAGACATTACAGCCTTCATATGCACGCATACGCTTACGCAATCCGACTGGGGGGTAGTTTTTGGTGTAGATTTCTATGATTTTTCACATTCAGTGCGAGTAGGTGGCTATTTATTTCAAAGATATTCAATATTTATTCACATCATCATCAAGGATATTCAATTCTGCATCTAATGATACCACATATTTAGACATTACAGCCTTCATATGCACGCATACGCTTACGCAATCCGACTGGGGGGTAGTTTTTGGTGTAGATTTCTATGATTTTTCACATTCAGTGCGAGTAGCTGGCTATTTATTTCAAAGATATTCAATATTTATTCACATCATCATCAAGGATATTCAATTCTGCATCTAATGATACCAAATATTTAGACATTACTGCCTTCATATACACGCATACGCTTACGAAATCCGACTGGGGGGGGGGTAGTTTTTGGTGTAGATTTCTATGATTTTTCACATTCAGTGCGAGTAGGTGGCTATTTATTTCAAAGATATTCAATATTTATTCGCATCATCATCAAGGATATTCAATTCTGCATCAAATGATACCAAATATTTAGATATTACAGCCTTCATACGCACGCATACGCTTACGCAATCCGACTGGGGGGTAGTTTTTGGTGTAGATTTCTATGATTTTTCACATTCAGTGCGAGTAGCTGGCTATTTATTTCAAAGATATTCAATATTTATTCACATCATCATCAAGGATATTCAATTCTGCATCTAATGATACCAAATATTTAGACATTACAGCCTTCATATGCACGCATACGCTTACGCAATCCGACAGGGGGGTAGTTTTTTAATATAGATTTCTATGATTTTTCACATTCAGTGCGAGTAGCTGGCTATTTATTTCAAAGATATTTAATTTTTATTCGCATCATCATCAAGGATATTCAATTCTGCACCTAATGATACCAAATATTTAGACATTACAGCCTTCATACGCTTACGCAATCAGCCTGGGTCTGTAGTTTTTGGTGTAGATTTCTATGATTTTTCACATTCAGTACGAGTAGCTGGCTATTTATTTCAAAGATATTCAATATTTATTCACATCATCATCAAGGATATTCATTTCTGCATCTAATGATACCAAATATTTAGATATTACAGCCTTCATACGCACGCATACGCTTAAGCAATCCGACTGGGGGGTAGTTTTTGGTTAAGATTTCTATGATTTTTCACATTCAGTGCGAGTAGCTGGCTATTTATTTCAAAGATATTCAATTTTTATTCACATCATCACAAAGATATTCAATTCTGCATCTAATGATACCAAATATTTAGACATTATAGCCTTCATATGCACGCATACGCTTACGCAATCCGACTAGGGGGTAGTTTTTGGTGTAGATTTCTATGATTTTTCACATTCAGTGCGAGTAGGTGGCTATTTATTTCAAAGATATTCAATTTTTATTCGCACCATCATCAAGGAAATTTAATTCTGCATCTAATGATACCAAATATTTAGACATTTAAGTCTTGTTATGCACATACATGTATGCTTATACACTGCCGAGTTACCGGTATGGATTTGTAATCAAAGTGCATAGTGTATTGATAGCCGCGCTGGATGAATCTGGATGAATAAATAAGATTGAAATAGTAGTAATTGTTTTAAATTGCCACAAATATTTTAAATAATTGAAAACAATCCTTTCTTGTTGATTATAGCACTTCTGCAATGCATATAAAACAAGAGATCCAATGGGCCTGATGCGTTCACCCGATTTGTAATCTCTAGTTAAAATCATTTATTTTCAAAAAAAATTTCACATTATTTTTTAGCAAATGTTAGTGATCGAAGTCATAAAACAATAAAATTTTGTAGCAAAATATCTTTTAAAAAATCTTGGTTATTGCGACTTTAAATTAAGCCTAATCATCAAAAAGAAATTCTTCAAAACCAGAAAGATCAGCATCTTTGCTATAAAATCAAAAAATATTGTAAAAAAAATAATTTTCTAAACAGCTAGACTTCTACTTACAATGTGAACCAAATCGATCCATTAATAAATCTGTAATGTTTTTAATTGTTTTTGTATATACAGTAAGAATCTTCAGGTGTTCATGTCAAACACAATTTTTAATTTACAAAATGATGGTCAAAGAAAAAACAAATACAATAATATTAATAGTTAAAAAGACATTGAAGCTAAAAAATTGTACTCAAAATTGGAAACAGCCAAAGCCGCCGTGAGTACATCATAAAGACATTAAAAGAAACAAAAGGCAGATAAAACATATAAGGTTCTCTGATAATAACATTCGTTAAATAATTCTCTTTTTCTTCCAACGTTTGTAAATTTATACGCAAGCATTATCTATTTTTCGGATTCCTGTTTTTTCTGTGGTCAATGTCATTCACATTTATCGATTATCTGCATGGCAATTTAATCATCATCATAACCAGCTAGTGTATATTTATGTTAACTACAATTCACTTTTGGTTACACAGACCGACAGTGGTGAATTATGGTTGTATCGCTACCTACTGATTGTACTACTGTGAGCTCGCCCGAAGTTTTCGAGATCTTGCCTAATGCTTTATTTTTTTCAATGACAATTTTATTTTCTTATCAAATTAACATTAAATTATAAAAAAATAATTTGTTAATTTAATTGTTTTTCACAAAATGAAGGTAACATAACGTACTACATTTTCCATGTAGATTTTTTTGGCGGTTAACCAGTAAACATCCGACTGTTGCAAAATTACAAAACGGGACGACAAAAACATGTTAATTGCTCTTAGAGCAATAAACCGAATAAAATGATAAAAATTTAATACAAAACGTACCCTCCTCTTTAATAGTGTAAGGATTTAAGAATGTTACTTCATGCACATTCATAAAACTCGCATCTCAGTACCGTCAGTACTTTCATCCACATTCAATCCCAATCCTTGGCACTGTGAGTATACTCATATATTCCAAACAGGTGATATCGTTAGACACAGAGTTTAATATCTTTGATCATAATGTGATAAAATATTGAATATCTTTGAAATAAATAGCCAGCTACTCGCACTGAATGTGAAAAATCGTAGAAATTTACACCAAACACTACCCCCCCAGTCGGATTGCGTAAGCGTATGCGTGCGTATGAAGGCTGTTATGTCTAAATATTTGGTATCATTAGATGCAGAATTAAATATCCTTGATGATGATGTGAATAAATATTGAATATCTTTGAAATAAATAGCCAGCTACTCGCACTGAATGTGAAAAATCATAGAAATCTACACCAAAACCTACCCCCCAGTCGGATTGCGTAAGCGTATGCGTGCGTATGAAGGCTGTAATATCCAAATATTTGGTATCATTTGATGCAGAATTGAATATCCTTGATGATGATGCGAATAAATATTGAATATCTTTGAAATAAATAGCCAGCTACTCGCACTGAATGTAAAAAATCATAGAAATCATAGATATCTACACCAAAAACTACCCCCTAGTCGGATTGCGTAAGCGTATGCGTGTGTATGAAAGCTTTAATGTCTAAAGATTTGGAACATTAGATGCAGATTTTTTAATTGTTACGTAAAACAATTATTTTTTTAATATCTGTGTACTACATTCGTGGTACAAGAAAACTTATGCGGAAGGAATATCTGCGAAAGTTGTGATTAAGCGGAAAACATTTATTTGTTTTTATCAGTAAATAAGTAAATTAAATAGAAATAATTACTAGTATTTATTTTTTTTATCTTTCAAGTAACTGGTTACTAGTAGCTAACTTTTCCTCCACAAGTAACTGGCTACTAGTAGCTAACTTTTCTTCTACAAGTAGCCAGCTACTAGTAGCCAGTTACTAGTAGCTAACTTTACCGATCCCCATGTGTGGTGTGTTCTTGGAGGACAGACTATACATGTATCGCTTAGTTATGTAATTGTGGTATGTTCTTGAAGGACCTACCTGTTGCCAAGAACATATCATTTAGCTGAACACTTTTGTAGTAGGAGCCACGGTGGCCGAGTGGTTAAGCGATAGCTTTATAAACTCAAGGGTCTCACCGCTGTGGGTTCGGTCCGGTCGACCGCAAGTAAGCAAGGTGTCCTTGCCGTAGACCCTTACTGGTCGGCTCAGCACTGGTACTATGGACTGATTGATCCACATTGTTTATCCGCGACATTGCGGTCTAGTGTACTAGCAATATAAAGCTAAATGCAAACAACTAAACGCAGTTGAGAAATATTTGCACAATCACACAACACGTGTGTTAAGATTAATTACAGAGAATAATCCGATAGGCTCGTTCACGCATTGCTTAAAAATTGCTGGTGTGACGTAAAATACATTAATTTAACCAACCAATCAATTTCTTTTTTGCCACTTTTTATTGAAAACGTTATAAACATGCTGTAAATCAATTGAAGAAAATTAATAACTTGAGTGCTGTTTTTTAAAGATATATATCACGTATACAAACAACGAACATAAAACTTTTATTTCTATGTTAAATGCAGCATTTAAATTTTGAGTAAAAATGTCTAATTGATTTATGATCATTTAAATATAAATTTTTCATGTAAAATTTATAGCAAGTATTATATATTATTACATATAAATTTTGATTTTTGATATATACATATTGAGACATACAGAATTATTAGTCCAATTTTGAAAGCCTCGTTTGTTATCAAAATTCCAAATTACAACATATTAGCCCAATACAAAGATCTCCTCCTAAATAAAAGTATTCTTATATACAGCTAAATCACACTAGCGGTAGTAGACAAATCAATATATATATGTATTATTAGTAAATAAACTACTTAATCTTGCCGTAACATGTTTCCCAATATATCATAAATAACTTTAATTTACATACACAAAGTAAATGTTGAAACATGGGGTCGCTATTTACTCTTTAAAACTTTCAACTGACCGCTGATCCGACTGTTTAGAAATGGCGATCGTTTCCTAAAAGGTAAACTTATATATGTTTAATTAATATTCTCTATGTCAATCAAGATATTTAATTTGCACTTGACTCATATTTTATCTCTTATCTTATTGTAAAGATTTTAAATTTTAGGCTGTTGATGGGATCGGTTTTTGACTTTTGACTTTTTAATATTCTAATAGGTACGGTTTGTTTTTAGAATCAGGCTGGCGCGGTATACTGGTCAAAACTCGCTCATATGTTTTTTTTTTTGGTTTTTTTTTCAAAATTAATTTTAAAAAAAATATATTAAATGGAGCAAACTTCTTTAGTTTTATCATGAACCACATTAATTTTTTTCACCGGGCAGGATTCGCAAGATCACTACCGACCCGTTACTAAAGGCCCAGTGAGTGTGTGTGTGTGTGTGGGGGGGGACCACCGAACATCACCATTCGCATTTTGAAACGTACTGTTATGTGCAGTTTTCTATTTTTTTTTAAATCAGTACCATGAGAGAAAAAATAAGGGAAAAAACTCAAGTTTGCATTACATAAGATTCTTTTATTAACCGTGCTAACTTCCAAGGTACTGTCAAGTGCAGAATTTTGAATTTTCGCTTGTTTTAATTGTCATGTGCAGAATTTCGAATAATTTTTTGTGTTGTTGTGAAAATTCAAAATTCTGCACATGACAGTAGTTTACATAGTTTTGCATGCGGCTTTTATTGTTCAGTTGATTTTATACCCCACACGAAACAAGTACATGGCATTTAGAAATGAAATTATCTCATTGCAATAAGCTCAAGACATCGGTATTAATTTAATTGAAACGTCTTAAGTTGGTAAAAGCCGATACAATATAGTCTTGACAAGAACGCAAGCTTCGTTCCAAATAAAAAAAATATACATGAACGGTAAATCAATCAACCAATCAATCAATCAATCAATCCGTGGATCTCTTGGAACACTTGTCATATACAATTTTTGAATTTAATCACAAAATACATTAAAAATTGTATACAACAATATTGTCATACACATGTACCATTTTGGAATGTATTTTATGATTAAATTCAAAAATAGTTTATGACACATGCTGTTGCTAACAAAGGTTCCCAAGATATGTTTAATAGTGTGTGCTCGTTTCTAGTTTTCGTATTGTTCTTCGTTTTTGGAAGTTGTTTGTGTGTTTTTGTTTTAGTTTTTTATGTGTGGAACAATATGGTGGTTTCTAGACACGCCGCTTATAAGCACTTAAAACAATGAAAGAGATGCATTTTATGGCATATACCAAAAGAAATAAAGCAATTTCTAATTAACTTAAGAAACTAATGGATCACTGATTACCTGGGATTGGCGTGTTTTCTTGGTGATATCTAACTCAACAAAGAACGCGAAACGTTAAAACAACCCGGGCAAACGAGACAATGTACGAATGGTAACTAAAAAAATCCCTATAGCGACAGGTGTAAATGACCACTGGGTATTATTAATTAGTATTTATTACAGGAGCGCCCTCTATCACCCTACTTTATTTTACGGACAGTTGTCCATCACTTAGACTAAATAAATAAATAAATAAATAAATAAATAAATAAATAAATAAATAAATAAATAAATAAATAAAATCAATGAATAAATGAATGACGGTGAATGTCGGTATAATATAATGTCACTGAAGAGGGTTTAATTTTCAGTTCGCTTTTAATTTCAAGTAGATGAAAATCAATTCAAAACTCTCGTTATGTATTATTTGATTAGGTTAACTTGTGACAAATTGGCAAATGGTTTTTGAACGTCGAATTAGAAATTTTTCAGTTTTTTGCGATAAGAGCAAGTTTAAAAATCTTTAAGAAAAGATATTTATATGGGTGAGATTTGCAACCTATCTTACATACCGGTATATGGAAAGGTATGAAGCGCCGTTCTTGTATTTATTCTCTAATTTTACATATGTGTAATGCACAATTCGAATATACATATGTGCATTTATAGAATTTTGCCTATGTAAAAATACTGGTCATTTAAGCATTTATTGATATATTGAAACCAATAAATGATTTATGTATAAGATAAAATAGAGAATAACTATAGAAACTGTGCCTCATAGAAAGGTGTCCATTTTGTAAAATTCATTTTAAATCAAGTTTGATTATTTAAATATTTTCATATTTTTTATTCATAATTGATGTTTTATTATATAACACTACATCTGATACAAAAAGAAGTAAATATTTTCATTATTGTTATTATTCTAAAGATGCATGACCCCATTGTCCACAAATACATAACATGTATACTAAATTTTGATAAATGCATAATCCCTCCACACGTCCGGATAGATAATAGTCGTTACGTTTTTGTTTCTGGATATTAGAAAGACCTTTGTTAGTAAAACACATACAACACCTGAAACACCCATTTTAAAATACTCATCAATGCACCAAGTGTTTCTTCAGCTTTTATAGAAGACGGATCAAGGTGATACAACATTATTTACTTTTTTACACTTAAAGAGATAAGTACCCACGACAATATTAGAAGTGATCACGGGGAATATCAGTACGAAGTTTATGAAAAGGTTAAAACAGAGGTTGAACACCTACAGAACTAGATATTAGTTATTACCTGATTACTGTCCCGAATAGGATTCAAACCCAGGCAGTGAGAGGCGCATGCTTTAGACCATAGGCCACTGAGGCCCCAAACAAATGGTTTTGTAGTAGAGTGCAGATTCATGATTTTTCTTTATGGTCAATATTTTTTAATAGGCTTGATCGATGTTCATGTTAGTGATTAAAATAAACTGCTACAAAATAGAGAAATTATTACATACTTGTAATTATGTAAATTACATCTGCATTTTTAAATATCATATCTGATTTCCAAACTGCTACACGTATGGTATGGCTTTAGAAAATCATAAATATCCATCTTCCTCTTGCCACACAGAAGCATATTTCCTTATACATTAATAATGCAAATGCCATCTAACTTGAAAATTTGAAATTTCCTGCAACCATTTATTTTCTATTTTATAGATTAGTTATGACAGACAACAATAAGAATTTACAATAGGACAACCTTACGTATTTCAAACACTGCAATGCAATCTGTCCAATATCTACTTTAGTTCTTATGTTAAGGGGCCTTGGCAGCTGATTGGTCTTATAAGTAGACTTACAAATCACATTGCCAATTGCTGTCTAGACTCAAGTCCCACTAGGGACAGATCCTAATATAAGAAAGTTAAAGTTTGCTTGCTGAATCTGGGTGGTTTTTTTTATTAGTCAGCTTGCTGAATGTGTTTGACTTTCTTTTTTGGTTTGCTTGCTGAATGTGGGTGATTATCTTGGTTTGCTTGCTGATAGGAGGTGATTTTTATTGTTGGTTTGCTTGCTAAATGTGGTTATTTTTTATTTGTTTGTCTGCCTGCTAATGTTGGTGACTTTCATTGTTGGTTTGCTTGCTGAATGTGGTTGTTTTTTATTTGTTTGTCTGCCTGCTAATGTTGGTGACTTTCATTGTTGGTATGCTTGCTGAATGTGGTTATTTTTTATTTGTTTGTCTGCTTGTCGAATGTTGGTGACTGTCATTGTTGGTTTGCTTGCTGAATGTGGTTGTTTTTTATTTGTTTGTCTGCTTGCCAAATGTTGGTGATTTTTTTTTATTAGTCAGCTTGCTGAATGTGTTTGACTTTCTTTGTTGGATTGGTTGCGAAATGTGGGTGATTATCTTTGTTGGTTTGCTTGCTGAAAGCAGGTGATTTTTGAATTGTTGGTTTGCTTGTGGAATGTGGGCGGTTTTATTGATTTGCTTTCTGAATTTGAATGGTTTTCTTTAGGTACTTTGGGTTCCTCTACCATCCAAGAACTGACTGCCTCAATATAAGTAAAACAATTTTGATTTTTACATAAAATTTTGTTACTTCACTCCACACTTCTGTGAGAAATACTGAAATATTCACAGAGGCTTCTTTAAAATTAAAAAAAAATCTTTATATGTTTTTAGGACTCGCTATGAAGACATAAGATGGTTATATCATACCTCTGATGTGACGGTTACTAGTATATCATACCTCTGTTGTGACGGTTATATCATACCTCTGATGTGACGGTTATATCATACCTCTGATGTGACAGTTATATCATACCTCTGATGTGACGGTTATATCATACTTCTGATGTGACGGTTATATCATACCTCTGATGTGACGGTTATATCATACCTCTGTTATGACGGTTATATCATACCTCTGTTGTGATGGTTATATCATACCTCTGATGTAACGGTTATATCATACCTCTGATGTGACAGTTATATCATACCTCTGATGTGACAGTTATATCATACTTTGATGTGACGGTTATATCATACCTCTGATTTGACGGTTATATTATACCTCTGATGTGACGGTTATATCATACCTCTGATGTGACAGTTATATCATACTTCTGATGTGACGGTTATATCATACCTTTGATGTGACAGTTATATCATACCTCTGATGTGATGGTTATATCATACCTCTGATGTGATGGTTATATCATACCTCTGATGTGACAGTTATATCATACTTCTGATGTGACAGTTATATCATACCTCTGATGTGACAGTTATATCATACTTCTGATGTGACAGTTATATCATACCTCTGATGTGACGGTTATATCATACCTCTGATGTGACGGTTATATCATACCTCTGATGTGACGGTTATATCATACCTCTGATGTGACAGTTATATCATACCTCTGATGTGACGGTTATATCATACCTCTGATGTGACAGTTATATCATACCTCTGATGTGACAGTTATATCATACCTCTGATGTGACAGTTATATCATACCTCTGATGTGACGGTTATATCATATCTCTGATGTGACGGTCTTCATCATCCTGTGGGTCTAATTTTTACATTTTTGTTAAACATTTTTGCATGTTTGTATAGACTAAATGTGCAGGTGAACCAAGATATTCAAGCAGATTTTGTTGAGTAATTTAAATTCATTTAATTTATTTTCAGATGCCTTTGTGCATGACACGATCATAGCAGTATCCCAATTAAGACTTCAGAAATGACATTGTAAGTAGTTTTATGTAAATTTTACCATTCACCAAAAAGAACATCATGTTAGGTGCCAACAGATTCAGTAGAAGTACATCATCATTGAAAAGACCAGCTAGTGGCAACAGTGCTAGATCTGTAACTCTCCAGGAACCAGTTAATTTTAGCAAGTCTAGTATTGCCAGTGGTCTAAACTTGACGGGAGGATTTACAGGAACTGGAAATGATTGTTTGAGGGATATCGACTTTAACGATGATGACACGGTTACTTATGTCTCAAGTACAACCATGCGGGAAATATTTCCAGAGGTAAGTTGTTTAAAGTTACTTATTACTGTAAACCGCATGTTTGGCTACAGAGTACAAAAATTAAGTACCTGTAATTGAGCTTACTGGCTCTGTGTCTTGCATCCAACATAATGGTAACATAATGTTCAAAGAAACTGCCAAAAATTTGTTGAACATGATTCTCATTTACAGTAAGTAACAATAAGATTGATTTAATGGGGTTTTATGTCCCAGCCAAGAATATTTCACTTATATCAAGATAGCTATGGGTAAAGTGTCAAAAAATTTTTACCTTTGTGGTATACTTAGGGCAATGTGCAGGGAGGATTCTTTAACATGCCACACCTGCCATGACACAGGGCATTGGTTTTAAGGTCTCATCCAAAGGACCCTGTGACTTTCATTTTTGAAGGCCGAGTGCTTGGCAAAAGAACAGTCACTACCAATTTCAAATCTTGGTCAGTCCTGGGCGTAGTTCAAACTCTTAACCTCCCACATAGGAAGAAGTAACGATAAGAGTAATGGTAGGAATATTAAAACTAGGTGATGTTTAATGTTAATAGTGTGGATAATACAATCATGAAGTGTGGTTGATTTTTAGTCATTTCATCTGCAACTGTTTTTAGGCCTTGTGCCCAAGTGGTCTAAGAACTAATAGATCACACTCCCTCTTATTGCCTATGTTCTAATCCAGCTAATGTGAGAAAGTTTGTCAGTTTGCTTGCCAAACCTGGATAGTTTCCTTGGGGTACTCCAGTTTCCTTCACCACTTTAGCACTGACTCTCTCGACATAAGTGAAACAATCTTGGCTTGGGTGAAAAAACACCAGAACTCCATTCCATTCATATCTTTTTTTTTGTCTATCAGTCTTCCAGTTAGTTGCCGATCCATCCACCTTTCCATCCACCCTTTCAACCATCTGTCTAGGGTGGATCCATAATCCTTCAAATTACTACTTATTTTATAGCTCAGAGGGCAGATTGTTTTCTTTTTAAGGTATACGATAGAGAATTAAAGTTTGACTTTTTGTTGAGTCTGACCCGAAACTTTCATATGGGTAGTGACAATTCATTAATTTTTTTAATGATAGTTACAGAACATCATAGTGAGATCCTAAAGATCAAACCTAAACTTATTAGGTGGTTGTAGGGAGTAAAATTCTTTCACCTGAGATTTATTTACCTGGTTACATTTTAGTTTTAATAAAATCATGTTTGTTGGGATATTGTAGCTTATTCAATTTATGTACAGACTGCAGCCTGTGTACAAACATTAATACATGTACAAACATTAATACATGTACTATAAATAAGGAAATTTTCATGTCAGTCTCACTGCCTTGGTTTGAATCCCACTTGGGCAGATCTGAGTGTGAGGATATTTGTCAGTTTGCTTGCCAAAGATCAGCAGTTTTCTTAAGGCACTTCAGTTTCCTCCACCATCCAAGAAATGACTGCCTCACTATAGGTGAATGAATCTTGACTGGGGTATTAAATATCATTATTCTAATCTATTCAAATATAGAATGGTTAAGTTAATGAAGTTGGATAATATACTAAGTGATGCGTTAAAGCTGCATTAAGTTTTCCAAGAAAAAAAAATTAAAACAGTGCTGATCCAAGTATTGATGTGCCTAATGAACACTGTTACATTTGGTTCAACGATAAAAGCTTGAATAAATACAGAAACAGGCAATAATTTCACACTGAGAAGTAGCATGTGGGATTTAATATTAGAACATGGTTACGTCATAGAAAACCCGGTCATTTAAACACAACCTACAAAACGGTGAAATACGATAAATTAAACATAGAACTTCATTGAATTTGTCATTTGTGCCTTAGTAAGGGATACATAACACTATTGTGAATACATCTGGATATTAATGATGGACAATTAATACAATTTGTCAGGTGTCACTTCCTATTTATCGGAGTTTCCGTACATCGATGCACATGCTCCCAGCTCATAATAATCATCATTAAACATTGACCAGCCGGTTAGAGGATTCCTTTTATTTACAGCTAAAAGGAATGAAATTTCAAAAAATGAACCTCACAGATCGTGATTAGAAGTTATTTATTTTTTAAAAAATATATTTTTAGAAAATCAAAAAAAAAAAAAAAAATTCAGAAAATTGAAAATTAAAAGTTGACTGTGTTACTAGTATTATATAATTGTAAATTAACAGTTTAAGTGGTAGTAAATATAAAATGGTTCTCTAATGATACATGTATTAGATAAGGCATGAACAAGTACTTGTTTTCAGCTCACCTGGTCAAATGCATGTACTTATTTTTAGTTTGTAGTAGGGCTATAGTTGTGATGTAATTTCACTTGTGATGTATAGTAGAATATATGATAAAGTAAATTACTATCTGGATATTTTGTCTTGACCTTTAAGCCGTATGGTAAAGTGCTATGTTCCATCTTCCTTGAAGCACTAATGGATTTTTCAGGTGCTTTCTCCTTCCTTTCCTTAATTAATTGATTTATTGCCTGCTATTTATTTTTTAAATCCTATATTTTTAACAAAAAAAAAAAAAAAAAAAAACACACTTCACATTTGTGTTAGGCATGCAGTGTCTAGAGGTGCCATTCTGAATTTATTTTATAAGTGAGTTGTATAAGTGTTTCTTATTGTGTTATAGTAAAAGTGTGTATGGTCAATCATTTTAAGGGTTCTGTCACACATTGTCTCAGATTTATAAATACAAATCACTTAGCCCCATTATACTGACACAGAATTGACTGGTTGAATGTGTTCAAACAAATTGAAGGAAGAAGACTTATTGAACAATGTCTTTACCACCTAGACACTATATTGGTTTGGTTTAATTTTTTTTTTTTTTCGCAGGCAAAATTTAGTTGAAAGTTCCTTTCTTACCCCCGTCCATTAATTTTATGTTTTTCATGGTAATTTTTACAACAACAACTTTTCTAAGTCATTTTAAGTCTTTTTCATTCAGAATTTAAAATGTTAGTAGAAGTCGCATAGCACTTTTTTCTGAATTACATGTATATTTATTGAGAACATACATAATATTGTTCGATTGCACAATAAAAACCCCTTTTGGTTATTATACATTGTTACCTGGCATCATAATTCCTGAATATATATATATATATATATATATATATATATATATATATATATATATATATATATATATATATATATATATATTTAAAAAAACAAAGAGAGAAAAAAAAAAAAAAAAAAAAAAAAAAAAAAAACAAACAAACAAACAAACAAAATAAAAACCAACAAAAACAAAAACAAATTTCAAAAACAGAGAATAGAGAATTCAAATAAAGATTTTTATATACATGTATATCAATGGGATGGTAAATATAGAGTGGTATCTATAAAGTAAACTGAGAAAAATTTGTAAAAAGAAAAAAAAAAAAAAAAAAAAAAAGATCTGTATGTGTACCTACATATGATCTTTACAAATATTCTTTGTATAAATGTGTGTATGATTATTATATCTAATGAATAGAAATAAGTTACCCGGTAGGTTGAAAATTGTAAAGCAGAAAAGGGTTATTTCAGAAAAAAAATGTGTTAGAAAAAAAAGAACACAGAGGGTCTTATGATTATTTATGATAATTGAAGGGCTGTTGGTGTGAGAGAAAAAATACCTATCTATTTATGAGTTCAAGAATAAAAGCATTGGTTGAATAAATTATATGTATATTTATGAATAAACCCAACAAGAAATGAATACAAAGGCCAAGTAAAAAAATAAACCAATGTTAATACCTGTGTACCCATTAATGCAGGTAAAAAAAACACTATAATTTTATTTTTTTATTTTTTTAAATAAAATTTTAAATTGAACCTCAGAGCTAAAAGATATTAAAATATTGTTCTTGTCTAGGGGACAAATGAATTTATTAGCATTGTAATTATAAGTTTTTTATTTAGAATTTTAAATCAACCCTTATTGCTTTAGGGTATCAGCATATTTTTTAAAATTGTCATATAGACAAGTAATTGAAGTTTAAGCTGTTTTAAAGTTTTACAAGGAATTTGAAAACCTGCACTAAAACACCACTATTATCTAAATGTTGTCAATTTGAAAGAAAATTAATACAGAAAAGTTGTCAAAAACTATGAATAAGCTTTAATGGGAGGGTAATATTAATATATGTAATTTAGAGATTTACTCCATGACATGCTTTAAAAAATTGTCTGCAATTGTGTTGGATTAAAGAATTTTCATAGAGGAGTGGAATTTAAAGATTTCAAAATCTTATATTTAATTTAGCCAGAGGGTATGTTTAGATTTGTGGTCTGTTGTCTTCTGTTCATACGTCTTTGTGTATCTTGCCACAATTTTTGACATTTTTTTCTGAAGTCAGGGCTATAAATTGTCCATTGGTGACTCATGTCCGAGACTACCTAATTATTCTCTCTTTCCAAATTGATTTTTCTTCCTGCAGATCTTTTTGTCATAACTTTTAAGCCTGCTGAATATACAACTATAAAATATAGTGACTGGCACTAGAAAAATTGTTGTAAAAATTGTCAATATCCAAGGTATAAAAATGAACATTTAAAAAATTTATTTTGGACCATTTCAGTTTCAAAAATTTCTAGTCCATAACCAATGACTCTGTTTTGAATGATTTTCAAACTGTTATTTTTATTATGTTTATAGCAATAATGATAAAATACAGATCAAGTTTGAATTTCTTAATGCTTCACAAATTTTTGAATAAGTTATAGCCCTTTGTATAATTTTGTTGTTTTCATAAATTTATTAATACACATACTTGTAAAGTTAGTGCAGATCATATTTTGAAACATAGATAGATTATTTCATTTTTATACCCCTGTCAATATTGATGGGACTTATCATGTTATGGCACTGCCTGTCCGGGTAGACATGCAGCTGTCTGTTAACAATTTAGTTTCCATGCATTTAAAGATGCACTGTCTGATTGATCTCAAACTTGGTCAACTTATTCCCTGTAACAAGACAATTCACGGGATTGCAAATCAGGTACACTAGGTCCAAGGTCAAGGTCACAGTTACTATAAATAGAAATTCAGTGTCTATGCATTTAAAGACGAACTATTTGTCCTTTTCATTTCAAGTTTTTCCAAAATTATTATACTGATCTAGGAAAGTATATTGTCACCAAAATGTCACATCATAAATAGTGATGGGTGTATATTGCCTCACTTGACAGTGCTCATGTTATATGTTACTATTAGATTATGATTTTAGCCCATCTGAGACCTATATAGTACCCCAAAATTAGATCTATGCGGCCAATTTTGAGTGTTAACAATGAAATGTTATGATGGACTACATGCGCACATACATACAGTTCCTTTGAAGCTACTTCTCATCTTTAGGGCAGGATTATATGGATTTAGTGAAATAGCTTCAGCTTACAGGTAAACAACAACAGCAAAACCTTATCTTTACAATACATGTTCTTAATATTGAATGCTTTGTTATAGAAGCATGCAATCAAATCATTTCTAATTTGCACAAATGAGAAAACCCTGACAACAGTATTAAATAGTGTTGGTCTTCTGTGAAATGAAATCATTAAACATTATACAGTCAAACCTGTCTATAAAGGCCAACCATGGGAATTAATAAAAGTGACAAAGCAATTGGGATAGAATTTTATTGGCCTTTATAAGCAGGTGGCCCTTATAGAGAGGTGGCCTTTAAGGCAGGATCGACTGTATATGGATAAGACAATATATCTAAAACTTTAGATCCAGAAATAAGATGTTTTATGATTTTATTGATTTTAAGTAAAACTGTAAATTAAATCTATTGTAAGACAGGCAGGTCTTTTAAATATTTAATTGTTATTATTAATTTTTCACTTTCTCATTCTATTTTAGAAGTGTCAGTAAATAAACTCTTTTAGAGGACGAAAAAAGTTATTTTTACCAATGAGAGAAATGTTTCTTCTATCAACTTTATACAGCTTGTTTTTGGGCTAACTTGAAATAATTCCTGCTTATTTAATTGTCATAAGTTATTTACCATGTGACAGATAGTCTGTTGCTTGTTGTTATGCCACTTACTGGCAACTGAGAGAAGATTATGCTTAGAGTGACAAAGGAGTAAAGTAATGGTGTTTTATGCACCAGTCAAATTCTTTTACTAATATCAAGGTAGTAGTGTTGCAACATCGGTTAAAAATCATAATCTATCATCGGTTGGAATCGGTTGGTACTTCTGATGCGATTTTACCAATTATAATCGGTTGGTTTTATTTTTTTTAAATGTTATTCTTTTTGAATTAAAAAGCTATTAAATGAGTGGAATACAATAGCGCTTTGTAAAACACGAATGGAAATGGCGTAACACGGATTCCGGAAATTTAAACAATGATCGATTATGAGAAAACATAATCGATAATCGCAATCAGGAGGCTTCAACACGCCGCTAATCGATTCTTTCCGATAATCATTTTATCACTACAAGGTAGTCATTTCTTAAAAACTCCAAAGCCCGGTCATTAATCTTTAGCTTTTGCAAGTCAGGTAAAACATTTTTGAATGAACATCCTTACTAGTGGGATTTGAACCTTGCTTTCATCTTTTAAGACTACTTGGCCAATGAGGCTCTCTCAGTGATAAAAGACAGGTTATATTTAGGACAAGCCTTGCTAAGACCAAATTACTCAAAACACAGACTGACCTCAGGACAGATTATTTTTAAGACAGACTGGGCTTATGAAAGATCAAAAGACAGACTGGGCTTATGAAAGATCAAAAGACAGACTGGGCTTATGAAAGATCAAAAGACAGACTGGGCTTATGAAAGATCAAAAGACAGACTGGGCTTATGAAAAATCAAATACGGACTGGGCTTATGAAAGATCAAAAGACAGACTGGGCTTATGAAAGATCAAAAGACAGACTGGGCTTATGAAAGATCAAAAGACAGACTGGGCTTATGAAAAATCAAATACGGACTGGGCTTATGAAAGATCAAAAGACAGACTGGGCTTATGAAAAATCAAATACGGACTGGGCTTATGAAAGATCAAAAGACAGACTGGGCTTATGAAAGATCAAAAGACAGACTGGGCTTATGAAAAATCAAAAGACGGACTGGGCTTATGAAAGATCAAAAGACAGACTGGGCTTATGAAAGATCAAAAGACAAACTGGGCTTATGAAAGATCAAGCTAAGGACAGAATGAGCTTAGGAGAGATTACATTAAGGACAGACTGAGTTTAGGACAGTTTACTCTAAGGTAAGCTAAGAGCAGATTGCTCTAAAGACAGACTGAGCTGTAGGCAGATTACACTAAGGACAGGTTACTCTAGGGAAAGACTAAGCTAAGAGCAGAGTACTCTTAAGACAGACTAAGCCAAGGGCTGAGTACTAAAAGGACAGCCTTAGTTAAGTGGTATGACAGCTTGAACTAAGTGGTGTACCTAAGTTGATTTGTCCTCTCCTGCCAATATTAGAGCATTGAATTCTAACCAAATTAAGATGGTTTTTGATATGAGACTTTTCTTGATTATAAGAGATTTGTGAGAAACACAAGTTTTGTTTTCTGTGCCTTAATAGATAAAACCAATATTTATTGATTTATATATTGATTGGCCATGGTTTTCACACCTAACTGTGATGTCCATTTAAATACATAATAAACAATGATATATAAACAACTCAATACTGTGATCAGTGAGATCCAAATTTAAATTAAAACTTTTAGTAGGACATAGTTTTGGAGATCAGATGGATTTTAGTCAACCATTACACCTAAAAACACATACCTACATAACTATAACTATTCTATAAATAAACACATTTATGATCAGTGGAACTTACCTAACTTAACCATGAATAAACCAAAAAACTGTCTAAACTCAACCCTGATATAAACCAAAAATCTAAATTAACTAAACCCAGAATAACCCAAAATCTATCTAAACTGAGCCCTATGTCAATCCAAAACCTGTCTAAACTGAGACCTGTGTCAACCCAAAACCTGTCTAAACTGAGCCCTGTGTCAACCCAAAACCTGTCCAAACTGAGCCCTGTGTCAACCCAAAACCTGTTTAAACTGAGCCCTGTGTCAACCCAAAACCTGTCTAAACTGAGTCCTGTGTCAACCCAAACCTGTTTAAACTGAGCCCTGCTTCAACCCAAAACCTGTCTAAACGGAGCCCTGTGTCAACCCAAAACCTGTCTAAACTAAGCCCTGTGTTAACCCAGAACCTGTCTAAACTGAGCCCTGTGTCAACCCAAAACCTGTCCAAGCTGAGTCCTGAGTCAAACTAAAATCTGTCTAAACTGAGTCCCTGTGTCAACCCAAAACCTGTCTAAGCTGAGTCCTGAGTCAAACTAAAACCTGTCTAAACTGAGCCCTGCTTCAACCCAAAACCTGTCTAAACTGAGCCCTGTGTCAACCCAAAACCTGTCTTAACTGAGCCCTTTGTCAACCCAAAACCTGTCTAAACTGAGTCCTGAGTCACAACGTGTCTGAACTGAGCCCTGTGTCAACCCAAAACCTGTCTAAACTGAGTCCTGAGTCAACCAAGAAATCTGTCAAAACTGAGCCCTGAGTCAACCCAAAATCTGTCTAAACTAAACCACCAATAAATCAAAAATTTGTAAAAACTAAACCCTTAATAAAATGAAAATCTGTCTTAACTAAACCCATAATAAACTGAAAATCTGTCTTAACTGAATGCTGAATAACCAAAAATCTGTCTAAACTAAACCCATAATAAACTGAAAATCTGTCTGAACTGAATGCTGAATAAACCAAAAATCTGTCTAAACTAGACCCATCATAAACTGAAAATCTGTCTTGACTGAATGCTGAATAAACCAAAAATCTGTCTAAACTAAACCCATAATAAACTGAAAATCTGTCTGAACTGAATGCTGAATAAACCAAAAATCTGTCTAAACTAAACCCATAATAAACTGAAAATCTGTCTTGACTGAATGCTGAATAAACCAAAAACCTGTCTAAACTAAACCCATAATAATCTGAAAATCTGTCTGAACTGGATGCTAATTAAACCCAAACCTGTCTAAACTGAACCCATAATAAACTGAAAATCTGTCTGAACTGGATGCTAAATAAACTGAAAATCTGTCTTGACTGAATGCTGAATAAACCAAAAACCTGTCTAAACTAAACCCATAATAATCTGAAAATCTGTCTGAACTGGATGCTAAATAAACCCAAACCTGTCTAAACTGAACCCATAATAAACTGAAAATCTGTCTGAACTGGATGCTAAATAAACCCAAACCTGTCTAAACTGAACCCAAAATAAACTGAAAATCTGTCTGAACTGGATGCTAAATAAACCCAAACCTGTCTAAACTGAACCCATAATAAACTGAAAATCTGTCTGAACTGAATGCTATATAAACCCAAACCTGTCTAAACTTAACCCATAATAAACTGAAAATCTGTCTGAACTGGATGTTAAATAAACCCAAACCTGTCTAAACTGAACCCATTATAAACTGAAAATATGTCTGAACCGAATGCTAAATTTACCCAAATCTGTCTAATTATATAAACTGAATGCTGAATAAATCTAAAATCTGTCTAACTGAACAATTTTATTGGAATATACTTCATATTGTATGCAGAATTAATCTCTATGATTCAAATACACCGTCTTATATAACTGATGAAAACAAAATCTACAGTAAAGTTTGTTTTGTTTTAGACAAGTTCAACTGTTTTACATACACAAAAAACTTGTAAAAATTTGATAAGAGTTGTGTTTTTTTTATTACCTGTTGATAAGAGGGATAAAGTAAAAATCAATATAAAATTCATAAATAAAATTTACAGATTAAATCTTTGTTTAACTTTACACCCCTATATTTGGAGAGTTTTTTTTTTAACTTTTATGGAATACAAATTATTTCTTACTTTAAATTTTGTTTTCATTTAGGCAACTTTCTCTCAATGCATTTAAAATAATCTTTATTTCTCAACTATTTCTCAATCTCTCTATCTTTTACTCAGCCTCTCTCTCTCTCTCTCTCTCTCTCTCTCTCTCTCTCTCTCTCTCTCTCTCTCTCTCTCTCTCTCTCTCTATCACAAGCAAAATTGCCTGTGTGATTTAAAATTTTGGCTTCAGTACATATCACATTTGAAAAAAAAAAACCAGCAAATTTAATTTTAACATTTTGGAAAAATTCATTAGACTTTGAACAAATTTGATTAAAACTACCTGCTAATTCTATTTTCTTGATCAGAAGTGTGTATTGGTATAATGTACATAAAAACATAATTATACAATGCTATGTAAATATGTAATAGAATATATTGGCTAGGTGATAAAGTGAATTCAGTCATTCAAGCATTGACTATTGAATATAAAATTTTTATAGAAATGAATTGTAATAAATCAGAGATTGGAATCGTGGATTTACAGATACAAACCAACAGTCCAAATATTTTACTTTTAAATAAGGACTGATTTCCATATCCAAATGAAAATAAAATAATGACAGGTCTGTTAGCATTACAACTTGACTTTAAATGATTTATTATCAATTTCTGATTGAACTTCAAACATATAGGCAGCTCTACTAGATTGGCGATAATCCAAATTAAATATATTTTCACCTAGTAAACTTATTAGTGCTTCTTAAGACTGCGTCTTAACATTGTTAGTGGCGTTTTTATAGTGATTGGCTTAGAGCGTCATATTATACAATATTTGAAATCACAAGTTCAATATGTATGTACCGTTGAAATATAACCAGGGAATAAAAATATGTTAGATATGGCTACAGGCTGAAATTTATGGAATTCCTTGTTGGAGATAGAACTTATACATTATGGAAAGATTGTGCTTTTTGTTTTTTAAATGGAATTAACCAAAATACTGATGGTACATGCCAACACATTAAAGAGGTAATTTTTTAAAATTATTTTCAATTTGATTAATTTTTGCAGGATCATAATTATTTATGTTCAAATAATTATTTAATGCATAATTAGCGTAGTATTTTGTTATACAAGATGAAATCTTCAGCAATATTAATAAATATCTTTTTATATCTTGTAAAAGATTTTTTTATGTATTCAATAAGCTTGTTTGGGCCTGAATTTTTAAAATTTAATGCTAGAGTTTTATTTTAGATTTTAATCCAGTTGAATTTTTATAAAATATTGAAAATAATATAAATATGATATACGTATAAAGAATTGTATAGCAAGTTTTTTTTAACTACACATAGCATATTTTGATTGCACATTTTATAAATGTAAAAAAAAAAAAAATTGGAAAAAAATTATTTAATTTTTGTTTCTCCAGAATGTCAAATGTTAATTATAGTTAAGAATACCGGGTATTTATTTTGAGTTTGCAGTTGTTAGGTAATTTCAGTTTAATGTGTTATTTTATGGATCACCATGCCTCTCATCACCTAGATTCAAATCTTACTCAAGGCAGAGTCTGGTGTCATGCATTAAGTCAGAAGATCACAAGTGAGAAATGTTCTCTCTGTTATAGGCCTTTACTGGTTGGTTCAATACTAGTTTAATTGACTGAGTAGTTTCTGATGTTCATCTGGGACATTGCAGGCGAGTGCAGTAGCACTCTAAAAGTCGCCATAATGGTGGGACATGTATACTGTGGATCAGAAAGGCAAACTTATGCATCACATGAACATGTGTTCAGTTTTATCCTTGAGATTTATGAAAATTCATCTTACCTCAAATAGCTGAAAAACCACTGATGTGACATACAGCATTCAACCAACTTACCAAAGGTTGGAAGTTTTTACCAAGCATTCTGGGTACTGATACCTATCCCTGAACTGACCACCTTCATATAAGTAAAAAAATCTTGACTGAGGAATAAAACACCATTACTCTGCTATCAATTTAATCTGATATTTGAAAATTGGTTGGTTGCTTCGTTACACAATTTTATGTCACTAGTGAGATTTTTCAGCCATACATAACTTTAACTTCACCATTTCTGGTCTTAGTGATTAGTTATTTAGTTTGTGTTAGTGTTTCTGATATTCTGTTCTACTAGAATGGCAACTTTGAAGAATGCAAGCACACCACTGTAACATGTTGGATGTTTGTACTCTCCATTCACAAATTGAGTTGGAGGAAGGGTGGGGGATATATAGAAATCACAAATGGATGTCTATCTGTCCTTCCATTGAAAAATTTGGTCTAATCCGTACTTGATTTAAAAAAAGACAGGAATTCAAAGACCAGTATACCGTGTTATGTTGAAATAAATTAGAAAATATTGGGAATGCATTATTTAAGCAATTAATAAAAAATAGAGTAGATAAATTAAGGCATCACTCATAAGGAATTTTTCACAGGTCTTATGTTAAAACTTGTAATTACATTGATTGTTTGATTGATATAATGGGGTTTTGCGTCCCAGTTGAGAATATTTCACTTATATTAAGACATTACCAGCTATATGTGAAATGATAGAAATTTTTACTATTGCAATGTGCAGGGAAGGTTCTTTAGTGTGCCTGCCTACCATGCCAAGGGCATCAGTTTTTAAGGTCTCCTCTGAAGGACAAGTGACTTTCATTTCTAAATGCCGAGTGTTTAGTGAAAGAACAGTCTCTACCTATTTTCAAGTCTTGATTAGACCCGGCCAGAGCTTCAAACCTGACCTTCCCATATACAAAGTGAGCACTCTACCAACTGAGCTACCATAGTGGTGTAATTGGATTAGAAGTACACATGAAAACATTGAGTGTAATTTAATATTAATAATTGTTTAATGTATTTGTGAAATTGTATGTGGAGTTGGATGACAATTTCTGTCAAATCAGCAGTGCTAGAAAATAGTTATATCTCAAGGTATATTTATAAAAATGGTCACAAATAACCCGGATAAGTTAATCTAAATTTTATCTGGATTTTATACATACATATTTGAATTATCTCTTAATCCCATGTTAATCTGAGTCTCCAAGATTAGTTTTAATAGTTTGTGGATTATCCTACAAGTAAATCATTAGTGGAGTGGAGTAATGGACTGCTTTATGCCCCAGTAAAGATTCTTTCACTTATGAGGCAGTTGGTTGAAGAATTGTAGAGGAAACTGAAGTACCCAGAGAAAACCACTGACCTTTGGTGAGGGAACTGAAAAATTTCTCACACTAGGATCTGCCCAAACAAGATTCGATTTTAGGCAGTGAGAATCACAGCTGTGATCTGTTACCACATGCTTTAGACCACTTGGCCACAGAGGCCCCACATCAAACCAGGGCTCCTTATGATGGAACCTTTAAAGCCATTATGTCCCTCACCATGGTAGGTGTGGAACATCTCATTGCTAAAAGTGCATTGCAAACAATTCAAAGGTAGAACCTTTTGCTTGTGGTTTATTATGTCTCAATATAAGTGAAATAATCTCAGCTTGGATCTAAAACTTCAAGTTAGGTAGAAAACTTCTTTTCACTCACTGACATATTTTTTGAACATCACAGAAAATTTGGTTTTGTTGTTCATATTTAAAAAAAAAATGCAACCCATGGTTCTTGTCAAAAGAGAAATGCACTATGGGTAATTGTATTTGTAGTCTGCTTATTTGACTCTAAGTGGAAAGATAATCTGTCAGATAAAGTCAATGAGGATAAATTCTATAGCTTGATTATTTTTCAGATTTATTTAAACTTTTAAATATCTGGAATATTGAATTCAAATTGGAAATGAAAAGTGATTATATTTTTTAAAATCTAGATCATATTATGTAGTAATATACCCCCCCTTAGAGAAATAATTATGACACCATTATTGTCATAAATATCCCCATAATAAAATTAATGAGTCAAATATTTTAAAAAGTTTAAAGATATTTTCAAATATTTTTTCAAAGGATTCTATTGAGGTCTATCTAACTTAAAAGTCATTTGGCATGTGTGACATCATAAAAATCATCTTTCTTTACAATAAAAAAATCAGAATTTTTTGCCTGCTAAATGATTTTATAAAATCTAACATTGACAAAAAAGATTTAAATAAATCAGTTTTGAATCAAAAATACATGTATTTCTATATAGCTTTTGAAGCAAAATTTTTAATGTGTTAAAGATTCAATAAATTTATCTTTTTTATATTGACATTATTTTGTGGCGTTTTCTATGCATGTTATTTTGTGGCGTTTTCTATGCATGCTCATGGTTTTAAGGATTTTAATTAAATTTGCCTTGAATGATAATCAATTTCAGAGTCCAAATGGATGCATGCTCCAAAGCTCAAAATTTTAAAGATTTTAATGTAACTTGCCATGAATGATAATCAATTTCAGAATCCAATTGGATATATGCTCCATAGCTCATAATTTTAAAGATTTTAATGTAACTTGCCATAAATGATATACAATTTCAGAATCCAAATGGATATATGCTCCATATAGCTCATAATTTTAAAGATTTTAATGAAACTTGCCATGAATGATAATCAATTTCAGAATCCAATTAGATATATGCTCCATAGCTCATAATTTTAAAGATTTTAATGTAACTTGCCATGAATGATAATCAATTTCAGAATCCAATTGGATATATGCTCCATAGCTCATAATTTTAAATATTTTAATGAAACTTGCCATGAATGATAATCAATTTCAGAATCCAAATGGATACATGCTCTATAGCTCAAAATTTTAAAGATTTTAATGTAACTTGCCATGAATGATAATCAATTTCAGAATTCTTATTGATATATGCTCCATATCATGATTCTAAGGATTTTATTATAACTTGCCACGAATGATAATCCATTTGAGATGTGAATGGAACCCAGTGTTATAGGTCATTATCAGGACATGCAGAAAACTATATCTTTGTGTTTTCATTAGTGTATCAGTGTTCATTTTATAACTCTTACATTGTGAAGGATTTAAGTGAAACTTTTCATGAATGTTTATCAATTTCAGAAGATGTACTAGCACAATGCATGTATATCTATGTCAAAGGTCAAGGTCACAAAACGCAGAAAACTGGAATTTTAGGTTTTCTGTTAACATTTCTTCTTTGTCAGCTTCATAATCTTGAATTGTATGAATAATATAATGAAACTTGCTTTAAATGTTTTAATATTCAGAAGATATGCAGAGCACATGAATGAAGGTCAAGGTCAAGGGTCAAGGTCACAGCATGCAGAGTATTAAAATTTTTGGGATTAGTGTAAAACCTTCTATGCCAGCTTTATAACTATTTTAAACAGTATTATGGGCTTTAATAAAACTTGCTTTCAATTAGGGTTGATGTTTAACCAAAAAAAAAAAATGAATAAATAAAAATAAATAAATAAATAAATAAAATAATAATAATTTAAAAAAAATGTATTATTCTATTTTGTTGGTGAAGTAATTCCTGTAATATTAATATGATTTTGATGACAAAACTTTTTCAGTATGTTTAGATGGGCATTGGTTAATTCGATATACATGTATAGCAATATCTGCATCTATTTAACTATACTGAAGTTTAATAAGTCATGGGTTTCCAGAATATGTCCTTTCTGTAATATTGATTAAATTATTGTAAAACTTAGGAAATTATGTTTATTATCCATGTACATGATTGTTTTTAAGTTTTAGACAAAATCTGTACACAATTTTATCAGTAAACAGCCTTCTGATTGGTTGATGGTTTCTAGATGATAATTCCTTAAATAATGGTTTTTATGGCATGGCAGCAGTGTGATTGTATGTGTATGCGTGCTCATTATTAATTATGTCTAATTTCTATCACAGGCAGTCTTTTCCCATGGTGATATCAGGACAAGCTGCTTTGTGGCAAGGTACACTCTGCTGGCAGTGCTGTCATTGTATTGATGTAAATTGATGCAACTATAGGCCAAATTTATTTTCATATTTAATTGAAATTATTTTGACTTAACTATTTATCTGAACTCATGGTAAAATCTTAGTAAAAAATTTGTTACATGGGAGACAACTCTTGTTGCCTTCTTTTATATATATACAGCAACAATTCAAAAGTATAAATTTATCATTTCATTGTTAAAATGTGTTTTTCATATTGGTTGATAATGTGTCACTTTTGTCAAACCACTCAAAATTCAGACCATTTGTATTGACCACTGCTCCCATCCTGAGATGTTCCATGGTAGACATTGCACAAGAAATCGTCTCTTCTTTCCTGTAGCTCCCAGGTATACAATATCTCATATTAAGTCATATACTTTATAAAGATTTATTTTTGCTGTGTATTAATATTGGCGCTTCTGCCAATAATAATACTCTTTAACATTATTTTAGCTCATCTGTCTAAGGGAAAACAATGAGAGCACTGACTAATACATGCTAAATGTTAGAGACACTTGGGAGTGCCAAATATAATACACGCTAATTAATATAAATACTTATCCAGTATAAGACTCAGTATGAGATATTGCCTCCCTGTCTGGTGCTCAGCATTTAGAGGGCATAGTATTCACTGGTTCACCTGGTGCTAGGATAATGGGATTGGGGAGTGACATGCTTGTCTGCAGCATACTGACTCATTGAACTGGCACCTTACCAATAAGTCACCCTGAGTGTGTGCTAGTATACACACTTGCACATTCATGTTTATATAAACTGGTTTTTCAATTAATCTATAGAAATTAATAAGCTTGATCTTAACACAAACGGATGAAAAATTACTGATGTGACATTAAACAACATTATAACAACAACAATTACCTGCAGCTGTCATTGTCTTAATAAAGACCTGTGATGTATAACTTCCTATCACTCAGTTATTTCACCTTTACTATTTAAAATGAAATAGAGTGCTTTATACATATTTGTATAAACTGCAGAAAGTGGAATTTCATTGATACATTTGGTTGCACACATCATTTTCAGAAGATCATATGCCTGGATCCATTTACATATCAATTTTAAAAAAAAAATTAACTGGTAATCTGTTGAAATATTTACACTATGCATGCTTTAAAATAGATGAACAGTTAAAGAAATTGTTACGATCGTTACAGGTACAATTTTAAAATCTGTTTCACAAATTAGACATAGATTTATTTATACAACTTAGCTTACTAAAATACTATGTTTGAGCATATATCTACATGTTTTTATTTTGCATTCAAAATACTTGTTTCATTCAATCTGAATCAAAGGAGAGACTGCAGTGGCCAAGAAGTCTCACTTACGGATCTCAGTGCCACTCACCAAATAGATAGGAATGCTACTTGGGCAGATCCTAGTGTGAGAAAGTATGTTTGTTCACTTACCGAAGGTATGTGTTTTTTTCTGGGTACTCCAATTTCCTCCACCATCCCAAAACCGACCACATCAATATAAGTGTAAAACTCTTGACTGGAGTGTAAAAAACCATTACTGACAACTCAACTCGTCTCTGAATCAAAGGTGTCAATACTTCCCAGAGTCAAAAGTCGATCTGCCATAAAAATTCAGGATTTTCCACATTATGATTTTTTTTATATATAGTTTTTCTCCCATAATGAGAACTGTTCAGATCAGGGAAGAGTTTGAAATTATAGAAAGCTTCCTGAAGATATATGGAGAAATACATCAATGCCTGATACTCTTTTATGATCTTTTTATGTTGAGATATACATACATACTGATCATTAATTAACCAAATTTCAGATTTATTTTCATTAAGTAATCTTTACAGAGTTATGGCCCTTTAAAATTTGTAAGACATTCATGTGACACCTGTTCAGGTGTTATGAATCAAAATGTTTTTTCAATTAAAAATATTTAACAAGTCAGTTATTTGAACAGCTGCAGCAACTTTTGTTTGTTTTAAATCTTTCTTGGTACAGTATATATTTTAGACTACATATATTGGAATTTTAAGAAATATTTACAAACCCGAAGATTTGTTAAGAGAAATAAGAAACAGATTTCTGATTTTGTTTGTGTCATGTTCTTAAACATTTGCCTTAAAGCTCAAAAACAATATTGTCTTGTTAAGACATTTCATAACACTTGCTAATTCTGTTGACATAAAGAATACAAGTGTTTGTGTCATTGTATTTTACACGACTGTTTCATTATCTCTGAATATCACAGGTAAATGTTACACCTAAATTAAGTCTGTTGCTTTCTTAATAAACATTTTATTTTCATTATTTTTCTCTAAGGCTTTAAACTGATTTAAAATTTAATTTGAACAGTAAATGGACTTAATTTTTATTTCAATATTTAATTAACTTATTATCACTACTACTGTGGAAAGAATTTTGTTTTTGATTTGGGGTCAGTGTTAGATAGCATCAAGGATTTTTGGAGTGTTCAGTAAATATACATTACACTTATTTTTATTTTGTATTACTTTCAAACCCACCGAATGATCCAGCAGATTAAAATCTGAGTCAATAAGAGGGAACTTTTGACAGTTTACAATTACATTGTATCCAAACATTTTGGTGACATTAATATTTGAATAAAGATTATGAAGAAGCCCTGAATTTTGGAGTGTGCATATATTCAAATATTCTAGTGTTGTAGTTTTCAGTTGCTTAACACTCCTGAAATTGACATAATTTAAGTATTTAAATGTTTGTTAGCTTTACTTAAATCTTATTTAGGTCCTTCAAAATTCTTTTTAATTTGAATTTTAATTTGTAAATGACATTGATTTAGGTCTTTAATACTTCTAATTAAAATTGACAGACAAAATTTAGGTCTTATGCTTCTAGTTAAAAATTTAAAGGCAAATATTTTACTTCATATTGAGTGATTTTGTGGTTATTAGTATAACAGGCTCTTTAAAAATTCAAATACTTGAACCACACCCCTGGATGCCATTTTGAATTACAACTGTTTAAGATTTAGAGTTTTATAATCTGTGTTCTTTTTGGGTGTTTTTACTGACTTTGTTTTGTTTTACCATGTTCTTTCGTTGTGCGGTTACTGCAATTTTCATGTCATTTCGTTGTGCGATTACTGCAATTTTCATGTCATTCAGCTCTAATATAGATTTTGTCTATTCAAGCTTGTTGGATAATTTTACATTGCTGCTGAAACAAAATCCAGAGTGGAAGTTTTAGACTGGAATAAGATATGTTGTTTTGTGATTGCTGTTTTGGCAAGCACAATTTGAAATGTGCTGTCAAAATTGAAAAACTGTCTTTGGTTGCAGAGTGGTAAAAATCAGGCTTATGTAACATATTGCTTCTCATAGGCTGAGATAGAATCAGATTGGTTCAGAGAAGTTTAGTTCAGATGCTGAAATTTTGTGGTTTTCTCTAGACACTCCAGTTTCCTCTACTAAACCAGAACTGACTTTATTTAGAGCATACAACACCATTATGGTCCACTTGATTTCATTGTTAGAAAGTACACAGGCAATTTTAAAGCTAAAAGGTGATACATCATTACGTCATTACCCCTTGCAAAAAATGAGACACTGTTTTATCATGCAGTTATTATTTTTTTAACTGAAAATTTACTCTAAAATATGATTGTATTAACTTTTTGAATAAAATACTTAGCGATACAGTGACTTAATAATATTTAAAAAACCTTAGAAATTCATTATTGTAAATCCTGAATTTTTCGCAGGTATTGTCATAATCATTATATTTGCTTACTACCGATATTATTTTCATGTCGTGGGATAATGGTCAGTGCAAATATTAGTGAAATATACAAATAAAATATATACATGGAACTTTTATTTTCAGGTCTTGATAATGTCGTGAATTGATGTGAAAATGAAAAGTCACACAAAATATTTTCTGATTTACAGTAAAGCATGCGAGTTCTTTAAACATTTAAGACCCTGTCGCAAATTAATATGAAAATAAAACTTGCACAAAAATTTCCTGATTTACAGTAAGCAAGAAAGCTATTTAAACATGTAAGACATAAATTTGCTGAGGTAGACATATATATTATGATAAGTATCTTTTTTATCTGTTGACAGACAGTAAATCCGGACGGATTAACTCTGAATAGTTCTAATATCGATTATAAATCCAGATGAAATAACTGTCAAAGGATTTGTCTAATCCCTTAATCCAATCTAGATAAATTTGCATTTAATATGACTTAGTCAAAGAACAGCTATTAGGAAATGATTGACCTTTAACATAAGGGAGTTTATGTTGAGTTTTAACCAATCAAGGACAATGGTATATGTTTTAAGTATATTTCTTGATTCCTTTAAAATTTTTATGACATGTGTGACCACCAACTGAGTAAAACCTAACCCTATTACAGTCTAACCTGAGTTAACGGTCACCTGTCCATAACTGTTACCTCCGTATAACGGCCATTTTTCGCCGGTCCTGTGTCATTTTATTATATAAAACACCTTTCCATAGCGGTCACCTGTCTAACGTGGTTAACGGCCACTATTTTCTGTCCCGTTTAAACTCAATTTCTGTCTATAACGGCCAACAACGTAAAACCGGAAGTTGAGTTATTTCCCTTGGAAACGTGTTATTTCACTTCCTGGTCATGAAAAATTGTTTACATGTGATATATCTAAGCCAAGGCATGGCTTCTCTGTGACAGGTTTAATCCGTTGATTAATTTAATCAAAACAATGGTGGACGGCTTGTCAACGGTACCGACAAAGGAAAACTCCATTAAATCAATAAACTCTTGAGTAAAAGAGGGGGAGGGGTATTTTTAGTAATTTTCATTGGTTACCTAAAGACTAGTTTGATTTATTGATTTAATGGAGTTTTGTGCCCCAGTCAAGAATATTTCACTTATATCAAGACCTTGCCAGCAACAGGTGAAGTGGCAGAAATTTTGACCTTTGCATTGCACTTGGGGCAATGTGCAGGGAGAGTTCTTTGGTGTGCCCTACCTAATGTTACACAAGGCACCAGTTTAAGGTCTCCTCTATAGAGCCCCATGACTTTCATTTCTAAATTCCAAGTGCTTGGCAAAAGAACGGTTACTACATGTTTTCCAAGTCTTGGTCAGACCTTGCCAGGTTTAAAACCCGAACTTTCACATATAAAGCGAGCACTCTATTAACTCAGCTATAGTATTGATACTTTAGTTTGAGTCTAAAAATAGTAGTATATGTATGCCTGCACTGTGTTTACTTGCATACTTGCGTACAGTTTATTATTTGTTTACCCAGACTAAAGGTTTAAGAGTTAGTTGGGCATATTAAGTCTACCACTTTCTAAGTCCCAACTGTAAATCTGTATGAAATAATCTATGAGAAGTTAGTATTTGCTTGTAGTGTGCAAGTGTATATTATGGTCTGTTATGTACTAGCACACACTCAGGGTGACGTTTAGTTAGATAAGTATGCCACAGACAAGCATGCCACTCCCAAGTCCATTTTCCTGGCACTAGATGATCCAGTTGATATTCTATCTATCCTCCTAATGCCAGGCACCAGACAAGGTAGCAATATCTCAAATTTTAAAGTCATATGTATGACTCAGCTGGGGTTCAAACCCATGACCTCCTGCTCTTGAGGCAGACACTTTATCACTGAGCCAATGTTTGGCTCTATAATGACTCTGTAACATGAACATGATAATGTAATTATTTCAATGTTAACAGCAGTTAGACTTACCAGTCTGCACCCTTCACATTGCAATCTGTGGGTCAAAGATAGGAATCGCATGTACAAAATTGTACACAGAATGAAACCTTGCAGTAATATATTCTTGTAATTGACAAGGAAATTGACATTATGACACAAAAACAATACTTAACTAATGCTAGGAAATTGACGTTATGACATAAAACAATACTAAACCATAGTGTGAATTGATCATGGCATTGTTTTCTTATTATCTCCAATTAAACATTGATTTTACCATCAAATCAATTTCACACATGATCAGATCTGGTTTTTAAACATGGCAATATTTGACTGTTTTTCTTCTATAATACCAATAAACAGAATGACTACTTTTTTTAAAATCAATCAAGAACAAATTCTGTGAAAAATAGAATACTGGGTTGTGTAAATATCTTTTGTATATTTTATTGAATATGTATTTAATTATTATCAATAATGGAATACCTGTTTTACAAAAATGTTGGTATTGTTAGATAAATGTACATGTATTATGAAAATGTTGTTGGTGTATTGACTGGTTTCTGTTAAAGAAGTAACCATCCATTTTAGCTGTCATTTATTGGATGTTTTTGAAATATGAACAGGCTTGAGGTAAGAAAAATGAATGAGTTTGAAAAATTTATTATTTATTTTAAAGTTGTATAAATATATATTCTAATATTTAAATATGTGAATGTAATTCAAAACTACGGTATATATATTAAATATTATGATATTCATTGCAAATGTGAAATTTATCACACTCTCATAGCTGTCAAGGGTTTTCAAAGTAAAATATTTTACAATTTAAAGAATGTATGTGACAAAGTTGCATGCTCAGCCAGGGGGTCTGGCACATATTCCAATCCCACAGAAAAAAATTTGAAATAATATTGTAAAATTGAATAAAAAATTTTAAGCAAACTTAATACTAATATATCTTTGTCATCAGTTTTTATTTTCTAGATAATTTGATAATGCTTGTGTTTTGAAAGCTTAGCATGTGAAAATGATTTATATAAAAAAAATTGAGTTGAGTAATAGTGTTTAATGCACCATTCAAGATTCTTTCATTTATATCAAGGCAGTCAGGTCTGGAATGGTTGAGGAAGCTTTAATACCAAGAGAAACAATCAACTTACAACAAGTGAACTGACAAACTTTCTCACCTCTAGATCTATCCTTGCATGATTTAAACCTAGCCAGTGAAAGGTTCTGTGCTCTGTAAACGAGTGCTTGAGACCATTTGGTCACTGAGGCCCCATCATTAAGAGAGATTGTAATATACTTAGAGTACAGAAGTTCCATCAGAAATGCTTCTATAAATATTTTAATAAAATGATTTTATGTTTTACAATACTTGTTATACTGTTAATATAAAAAGAATATAAAAAAAATTATTGAAATCAAGCATCAAAATACATAATTCAAACAATTTTTCAAATATTTTATTTTCTAGATTTACTATTCAAGTTGTTTAATAATGTTTGTCCAAACTCATTTTTTGAAAAATTACAATTCTCATGTTTAATTCAACATGCAAACAACCAAAAAAAAAAATTTGTCACACACAAGTAGTAATAGCCAATGAAAAACATTCAAGACACACACACACACACACACACACACACACACACACACACACACACATATATATACACACACTAGTTTTTAAAGCTAAAATTAAATCTGGAAGAATTTTAAAATGTTATTTGTGTAAACCTGTTGAGTGTAAAATAATACAACAATCCAACTTTAAAAAAATTAATAAAGGAAAGAAAAATGTAAATTGAAATAAAATTACTATATATGTGTCCTTTCTTGTTTTACTTTATGTCTAAAAGAGATCTAGATTAACAATAAATCATGGGACAGAGAACTTATAAATATTCTATAGGAACCTCTTGTGATAGTTATCGGCTTTATAAGTAGCGTAGTGCCTCTCATGTTAAGATGTTAAAATATACTAGACCACATTCACCTTAACTTTGCAGGAGATATAAACCTTCACATTTGTCATTAGTTTTTCGGAATACTGGTATTAATTGAGCGATTAAATATAAATTATTTTTGCAATTGCACACATTTTGAATTGAACTTTTAAGTGGAAATTTTTTTTTTTGAAAAATATCTGGTTAACTTAGAACATTCAGGTAGTGTTTTAAAGATTTAAATATGGTGTAATGGGAATTATATGGAAACTGATATAGATTTGTGTCAATATAAAGAAATTATTCCGATGTCCTCTTTTGGTAATTTTTTATTTAGGCCGAGTATAAATATTCGGGTAGCGTTTTGGAGATTTAAACTTTAAGAGGAAAAATATGGAAATAGATTTATATGTGTATTGATTCATCTTTACATATAGATACAGTTAATGGATGGAAATGGACAATCGAGGTTTATTTCAGAAATGATATGGATTATCACAGCTAAATGATGATATTGACGACAACATGAAATGACATGATTTTTATTGTTGTATTGATGGAATATTGAAGAAACAATTTTTATTTTGGTATAAGGAACATGTTTAGTTTGTATTCTGGTTGGAATTTTGTCAGATATTTTTAGTTGAGTAAACTTTTTTGGTGTTATTCACATATGGATCGTAATGTCAGATTTCAGTTGGGAGCTGTGCCTGTATGGAATTACAATGATGATGTAGGTATATTACTCTCATACTTAACATATATACTGTATATAGAAGTCACTATGTTTGTCTGTCTGTCCATGTAGAATTGTCTCCACTCCATAACTTTCACATCTATGAATAGATTTTGGTCAAACTTGGCTCAGATAATGTGAGGCAATGTGTTTTTTTCCACATTGAGGTTTGAATATTATAATAATAATAATGATACATTTAGAATCTAGCACCAAACAGAAAAAAATCTGAAAAGTTAATGTGATAAATGAAGCCTTATTGATTTGTTTCCCCATTTCAGACTATACAGATGTCTAATGAACACATTTTCACAATTGAAGCTAAATTTCTCTCACCCTCCAACAATGCATATTTCATTTCAAATGATCTTCAAAAGCAGTGTATGCTTGAAAAATAATGTACATGTACTTATTAAATTCACTACTTGTGAATATTAAAAAACAAAATTCAGTTTTATTTTTGTTCAACTGGTGTAGAATAATAGTCACTTCACAGTTAAATCAGTATGTGAATAAGTACAATTATTATTCAACGCCTGTTGAAGAAGAATGAAACAAACATACATATGTGAATGCAACCAAAGACGACAGTGAAATTATATTAGTTTATTTTGTTTTATATAAGTAGATTTAATTTGGATATAATAATAATATTTTATTGAAAAAAGTAGAGCAGTGTTTTTTGGTCCAAGTAAATATTTTTTTCACTTATTTCAAGGTGGTCAATTAGAATGGTGGAGAAACTCTGAGTCCCTTAAGAAAATACCAGGAGAGGAAAGTAAGGTAACTTACAAACCTTCTCACATTAAAGTCTTTCCCTGAGAGGATGGCTAACCCAGGTATTAAGCTGGAAGTAGTTTAATATATATATTCTATATTATATATACAATCAGCATAATGGTTTATTCATGTATGTAATTAATCTACAGCTCAAAACTTTTAAAATATTTGAGTTGTGTATTAGGTTAGTAAACTTGAGAATTAATCTGAACACTTAAGTAAGATTTTAAAATATAACACTTTGATAGGGAATACACTAATCTGTCAGATTATAAAACAGGAACCAATTAGAGCCAATTATAAATCGTGTATTGACTGAAATAGACACTGTGAGAAATACTGTTGAAGCAGAAAATATGTATTGTTATTTTATGAATAGTTGTAAATATATATTGTTACCTGATTGTAAACAAAGGTGGTTATATTTACCAAGCTGAACCGGATTTGATACAGTTATAAGGCATGTGGGTTTTTTAAGTACATTTGTGTACATTTTAATATACTTCTCTAAGCCACAATAAGGCTAAAGTTTATCTGTGACAAATTAGCTGTAAAAATCAAAATCTCTTTAGACTATTCTGTCAATAAATCTTTTTTCTTTCTTTCTTTTTTTTTTGATTGGCCGGAAAATTAAATATTAAAGTTAACTGAAAAATGGGCATTTGAGTTTTATAAGTACATTTGTGTACATTTTAATACTTTTCTCTAAAGCCAAATTTCATCTGATGACAACTTATAAAAATAATAAAATTTCTTTAGACCACTCTGTCACAGAATGAACTAATTTTCTGTCATTTTGTGCATTGATTAGTTAGAAACAGCATGCTTTTATATCCTAATGAATGTGGAAGATTGATGAAGAGATTTGCAAAAAACAAGCACTTTGGAATAAATGTAGGATTATTTATTCAAGTTGATAAAAGGACAACAAATACTAGTAGTATCCAGAGACTGATTACTGGTTTGTTTTCTGTTCAGAAATGGGAATTCAATGATTTTTGACTTTAAATGCTGTTTTGGCATGTCCTATGAAGTTAAATGGATTGAATTCTTGTTGCTTTGAGATTGCAAGATATGAATCCTGATACATATTTGACCTCTTGCTTTGCTCTACCCATATAGACATTACTTACAACATATATCAGTGTCCATATTTGGTTATTAACATGCTATACTTGTAATTGAAAATGTCTTCATTCAGCCCTTTCTGTCACAAAAAAAGCCTAGCATCTTTTTATGGTTATTAACAAGCTGCAAAAACTCCAAATTACATTTTTGGCTTTAAACCATACAGTAGATGACTGGAAGATCTGCATTTCAACAATCCACAGAGACACATAAATTTAGATCTAACCAGAAAATATTGCATCAGAAGCCTGAAGTCCTATTTTACCACAAACTAATGTCAAGTCTACACCTCTTTATATTGCACATGTAGAGGTAGCCTTGCATTAAAAATTTCAATTCTGCATACCATGTGGTAACATAAACTGATAAAACTTTTAAAACTTATACATTTTCTTCTCAATACTATAGATAATTAAATTAACTATTAATTATTTGGTTATTTGGTGTTATAAAATATAATATAGCTTTATATTTTTTCTTTCTACTTTGATAAGTAAAAAACTGAAAACTTAAAGCCAAATTTGCATTCAATTCATTTAATTGTAGAAATTGTGATATGAAGTCCAACATCTCTTCATTGAAAACCTAATCCTGTAACATGCTAGGTCATTAAGTCACAGAAAACAACATTTCATTAATGATTGGTCTTCTTTTTGTAATGCTCAAAGTTTTTCATGTTCCTGTTGTAAATAAAAGACAATGCTTATCATATGCATCATTTAGAATTCCATTTTAAAGAATCAAATCTCCTAATGATTATGTTGTCATAGAATCATTAATAATGTAGTGACAACACAGTTATGTCATTTAATTTGTTAGATAAATATAAAGAAATTGACAATGAAAAGAAATTAACAATATTGAAATGTACATTTCAATTCCAAGTTAAACATGTGTTCAGATACACTAGACAAAAATGCAGACAATTTTTACAAAGAAAAGGTGGTTGGGTGGGATTTTTATCAAGAACAAATTAAAGCACTATAAAACTTAAGAAAAACAAGAGAAAAGTATGTTTAATAGTGTGGATAGCTCAAGAAATGAGGATTGCATTGTTCTGGAAAACATGGAGAAAACCAAGGAAGGAGCATGTGTAGCAGTGTTGGAAGATCGAGGAATGATAGTTGAGATTTTTGATATACATAACTATAAGAAACTTGAGAAAAACAAGTGAGAGGAGGGGAGTATTGGAGTAATGGTATTAACCTCCCAGTTAAGATTTGTCATATGCATGTTTAAAACCACTCAGCTACCAAGGCTCCTGAAAACATGGAAAGAGCATGTGTTGCAGTATGGGTAGCTCAAAGAATGAGAGTTGAGGTATCTAACTTGCACAATTCTGGAAATCTTAGAAAATTAAGAGAGGAGCATGTGTAGGTAAACTGCTTCTTTGACTCAGTAGTAGAGTATCCACCTCGAAAGCAGGAGATCATCAATTTGAACCCCAGCCTGGTCATTAATAAGACTTTAAAATTTGAGATATTGCTTCCCTGCCTGGGTAAGGCATTAAGAGGATAGAGTAATGATTTGTTCACCCAATGGCAATGCTAGGATAATGGACTGGGGGAGTGGTATGCTTGTCTGTGTCATAGTGACTCGGTGAGCTAGCACTTTACCAGAAGTTGCCCTTAGTGCACACTAGCACACTTCAGGTCATACATAATACATTCACACATAAGAGGCATACACAAACTTGTTTTTTTTATCAATTTATAAAGAAAAATAACCATCCTCACTTTGTGAATAGCTGAAAATTGCTGATGTGACATTAAACAACATTACAACAACATGTGTAGGCAAGATAAGCTGTCTTATGTCAACTGTTATTTGAAAAAAAAAATGTTTGTAATTTTATTTCTTTTCAGGTCTTGTTATTTAATGAGATTTTGATTGAAAATTGAAATAAATTTTATAATACTTGATGATCATATAACATCTATTAATGCTATTTGATGAAATTTGATTATGACTGTGTTTGGGACATTCATTCATTTATTTTCATGTCTTTACAATACAATTCTCTTTTTGGTAATAAGGTAGTTTTAATAAACTCTTTATATTGTACCCGCTTTTAAACACTTTGTCTAAAATTTAATGGAATTTCAATTGAAAATAAAATCAATAATTTGGTTGAATTTCATCTAAATAGTTTTATTACATAGCAAGGCTAACATTTAATTTGAAAACTTTAAAACTTCTGACTGTACTTGTTCATTCATTCAACTTGACATTAATTTCATATCTTACCGTACATATTTGATCAAGTTTTTATTTGTATAACTTTGAATTGGAGGACAATTTTTGATTTTTTTTTTAAATTCAGTACAAAATCTATACTCATTTCATACAATGCATGCATAAGGGTATGTCAGTAAAGATCTAAGGTATAGAACGAAGTATTCTTTTATTATTCCCTCTGCATCAATGGTCTTAAAGTAGGAAGTTGTTGGGTTGAACTTTGCCTGGGTCATACAAAAGACCCATTAATTACAGAGATACTGATTCCTCAACTAGTCCTCAACATTATTAGATTAAGGACTACCGGTACTTCACATAGTGTCAGGGTAATGTGACAGGAGAAATGGTACATTTGTCTGTGGGGTACTGACTTGGTGAGATAACACCTTAAAAAAAGTGACCCTGAGCATGTACAAGACAAACCGTAAAACACGCTCACACATCTCGGGCATACACAAACTAGTTCATAGGTTAATCCTTAGAGATTAATAGATTTGTTTTCATTGCAAATAGCTGAAAATGGCTGATGTAATGTTATACAGCATTGCAACCAATCGTCTGCATCAACATGAGTGTTTGCATCTAGACCTGTCCCCAGTTTTACAATCATCCACTCAACTGAGTGTACACTTAACTCAAATATTCCCATTTTTCTGTCATTAATATTTACAAAATTTCAAGTTTTACGAGACAAACCTACACTAAACAATTTAAATATAACATTAGATATTCAATTTTAACTGTGATATGTCTTAAAAATTGACATTGAAATATTCACTAATTTGAGTTGAATGTATACACTCAATTGAGTGAATGATTGTGAAACTGGGGCCCAGTTTTTCAAGACTCTATTACCTTAATAAAGTTAAAATTGAAAATTAATTCACATTTTGTATTTAAATTGCTTTTGTTTTTGTAACTTTTGAGCAGAAGTGAAAAATTTTTTGACCGGTTATGATTTTTTTCTAAACAATTTATTGGGGTAACAAAATTTTGAACTGCTTGGCCAAAATTTTAAAATTGTTTGATAAATAGAGGTAAACTTATTCAGGATGTTTAAGGTTAGATGTATCAAAGGAAGCCAGTTTCTTTATTATTATAATCTCATTATTTTAAGAAAAAAAATTAAATAAATAAATAAATCTTAATAAATAAATAAATAAATAAATAAATAAATAAAAACACAAACATTTATCTATACATATAATACATGAATAATTTTTTTTTGAAATATTTTAATAAAAATTTAAACTAAAAATCGGTGATTTTTTAAGCTTGTAGATCCTCCAACTTTCTTTTGTTCATCTAACTTTTACACAGTCAGCATTCATATGTACAAGAACAGGAAGTTTGATAACCCTCGTTGTTGGCCCTAGTGTATCAGGAGTTTTTACCATCGTAGATTCTCAAACTTTCTTGGTAATTGCTCATATTATCTAGAACCTTGTCAAGTTATACAACCCTTGTTGTAGCAATACATCACCTTGTATTGGGGAACTTTTACATATGATGATATGTGGATGTTCCAACTTGGAGAGGTCTCTTACCCGTCTCCCATAACGAATGCCATGTTTCTTACACAGTTAAGCAGCTGAGTTAGTCTCCAGCCATAGTGGGTTTAATATTGTATATATTTATCGTGTTAGATTAGTATTAATTGTTACATTTTATTTTGTTATAGTTGGTTTATTTAGATAATTTCTTGAATAGAATTTTTAAAAATTCAATTTTGTCATCTGTTGTTATTGATATAAATTATAATTTGAGGAAAAAAAATAGAAAAAAAAATTAAAAAGTATAATTTCATGCTAATTTCTACCTAATTTGTAAATACAATGACCACTAGGTTTCTGTATAGATAACACTAGCTAAGGTATAATAAGAATTGAATAGGCAGTATTAACACTATTGATATCTTGTTAAAGGTTCAAACAAGTTGGAACATATCAGACACAAATCAATTACTTTAACAGGCCTAGCTGTCCTGAAATATTACTTCTGTAAAAAGGTGTCATTTTGTTTAAGTATACTCTAATATGGAGCTTTAAATAAGTAAAAATATTACACTGCCTTCTGTAAATACGAAATGGGAATTTGATTTCAGTGAGTCTACCTTGACGATTTTTCAGTATCGGAAGTTTAATCTGCTTCAATAACGGCAATAAGTTAGCGTTCAGTAGTATTTTATTACAATCAGAGACAAATATGTAATATTTTCTCTCTGTGTTTGACAGGAGTTAACTTGTTAGGTTTTTGTGTGGGGATATTTTTATAGACGGTTTTAACATTTGTCTACCTGTGAGGAGAATAAATATTTATTGTACTTATATGCTATATTGCACACCTGTATATACCTTTAATGTGCAAAGGTAAATTGACCAATTTTTTAATGTGTATACCTGTTGTCATAAAATACCATTAAGGACTATTGATAATGGTTTGAAGATAAAAGATTTGAAATAAGTTACAACCATCATGAAGTGAACATTGATTTAATTGACCAACAGGTGTGGAGTTTACTACAGAAATATAATTCTTACGTTATTAGTAGTTAACGGTCATCAACCCTCTTGTAATAATTTATTGGAAGACAATTAAATTTTCTACAGTTTTGATAGAGGATTGTATTTTAATATAAGATGCAACATCTTGATTGAATTTTGTTTTAAATTTTTTTAACCAAATGCATGGGTAAGTATATAATATTTTAAATAGTTTCATTCTATTAATTGGGAGAATTTTGAATTTGTTTTGAATTAATTTCAATATAGAAAATGTTTAAATAATAATTTATTAGCATTGAATGTATAAAATTAATGCTAACTGATTACTTACATCAATAATTATTAATTTACATGGAGACAACATCAGCTATGGGTAAATTTGAAAAAAAATGCCATTGTACTCTTGGCAATATGTGATTGATGTGGGATTTCTATTACAAGTTCAATATCTCCTGTGACCACAAGTTTTAGGTTTAATTTTTTGCCCCCCCCCCCCCCCAAAAAAAAAAAAAAAAAAAAAAAAAAAAACCAAGGGGAGAAGAAATACTTTATCATTTAACTGTACCATGGTCCTATGGCTAATGGCATATCAAGGTTTGACCTTCAGCATTTTATGTTTAGTATTTTGGTAAAGTCTTATAACTGGTGTTTTGTTCAATAAATTTTTTTCAAGGAAGAAAAAATAAATAAGGTAAAAAAAAAAGGTATCATGTTTGTTATTGCGGAATAAGATTATAGAACATGGTGGATAAAGGTCAAGGTCATCTTTTCTTTACTACACATTTTTGAAGTTACAAAGTCAAAGAGGCTGAACAGAAATTGTAATGGTCATTTGCATCTTTATTAAAAACTGTAACCAAAATCAGTATTTTATATTTTAATTGTAATCAAACTTGCTTTATTATTTATAGAGTTGAATGGATTTTTTATTGGTTGTAGGTCAAGGTCATATATTGGACTGTGTACAGTAGTTGAGCTATACTTCTGACAGCTCCAGTTATTGTAACATTTCAATTCTATTAGCAAAAATAGTTAAAGGGTTTATTTTTAGATCAATTAGAAAAAATGAAAGTAGCTAGTCTGTATAGATTTTTTTAAGTTTGGAAAATGTTGCAGAAAATTTGCAAGTAAAAAAATTGAATTTTTTATTCTTGTGAAACAGAGTGGTACATCTAATTTTAAAAAAAAAAACCTTAGGATTTTATATGGATGAAAACATATCATTAAAATTTTTAATTTTAAGAAATCGAAAAACTACCATAAGGTTTTTTTCATGTTAAAAAAACACATATTGAATATTTTCAGTTTTTAAGAAATTGAAAAATTACCATAGGATTTTTCATGTTTGAAAATACATCATTGATTTTTTTTTTAATTTTTAAGAAACGGAATAACTGGATATTGAATGTATACTTTGTAGGTATTGAAGAATTTTGTAAAAGAACTATATATTTATCAGTATACCTTATTCTTAAGATTTATTTACTTACATTTCATGCTAACATAAGTACATTATAAGTATTTCAAACTAGCCAAATATTTAACAGATTTTATTTATGATAACAGTTCAGGCCTTAAGTTATATTTATCAAAGCAATACACAAAATATATGGCTTGTATTATGTTTACAAAAATGTAAAATATAAGAATTATCTCGAGCAGATATCTGAAAATTTAAAATATAATATTCAGCAGTGGGCATGTGTCCTAAAAGGTTGACATATTGGTGTCAGATTTAAATGATATGTCATGTTGAATATTTAATTTTTATGTGTTTTGAAAAAAATTAAATGATTATAAATTGTTTTGGCAAAATAAATCATATTTTTTAATATATATATATATATATATATATATATATATATATATATATATATATATATATATATATATATATATATATATTCACATATTTGTTTATTCTATCGGTAATAGTTCTAAATTTTTGGATTTATACTATTCTGTAATAGTAAATATGCATCAGTTTCATGGGCAAGTGGTTGGAATTTCTGCCATAAAGTCATGAGTTGAAACCATTTTCAATTCGCTCTACATCTTCAAGAGACAGCATTAAGTTACATGTTTCTCCTATCTGTTACGCTTTTCAGTTTTTCTTCTATTTTTTGCATATTTCTCTGTCTCTTATTTGGACTTTTTAACCTGTAATTGTTGCAATCAAGAAGTCGTCACAGTTATAACAGACTCTTTACGCTGTATGTTATAGCATTAAGTAGCTCATTTGGAAGAGCACTTACCTATGGGCACCAAGTATCGATACTCCTTTTTTCTTCCATGTGTTACATAGTTTGTGACCTCAGAAAGGGATATGAGATATTATATATAATTTTAAAAAAGCATGAAAGTATGTGTAGCTTAACAAAGCACTTATCTTTAGTATATGTTGTGGGTTTAAACCCTAGTCTGACCCTGTACCTTTCCTACTTCTGGTCACAAATCTTGACTTAGCTATATTAATAATGTTACTATTGACAACATTATTTAACATTGTGTTAGGAGATTGTTAGAAGTTAAATCTGGTAGTGGAATGACAAAATGACATCCAAAATTAATATGTCCTGGCTACAATAGAGGACCAGACTTTGTTATACCATATAAAATGCACACACACACACACACACACACACACACACACACACGTGCACACACACACACACACACACACACATATTGATTTTCACCCTGGTCAATGAGGATTATACAATTACTATAACACAATGATTGTTTCTGATACAAGGATAAAATGTTATTGATCTATAAATGCCAGAAGATTAATGTTCCCAATAATTGATAAAATGCCACTTTTTTCATTGGGCCATGTTATTCTGTCAACTATAGTTTTTAAACAGGATCTGGTTGTTCGAAGGGTGATTAATTTGATCAGTCATAAGCACCAGTTGAAAACTAATAAAAATCATAATATCATTATGTAATGGATAGTTTTAAAATAATATGACTCAGTTTAATGAAATTCTATATTTTTTTTTATCATTTCAACAAAACATTCATATTATACTTGATAGTAAATGAGACATATTTGACTAACCAATTGTCTTTGATTAACTTGGTCAAAGTAGATGTTCATTAACAGAACAGTTTAATACAAATGATTAAGAAATATCAATTGACCATATTTTTTAAGTCAGAAGTGTTCAATTTCTTTAGCATTTTCTAGAAATAGAATGATGTTTTACATTTCAGAAATTCTTGTCTGTTTTTTTTCCAACAGACATTACATTGAGTTAAAGTAGATGAAGAAGATAGGTACGGGAGGTAACTCATTGTAGTGTTGACAAAAATGTCTGGTCATTATTTTGAATAAATAACAATATAATCGGTTTATTAATTATTTATTTTTATTTATTTATTGTTTTTGTTTGTTTTAGTTAGAGACCATTCCTGTCAGGGATAACCCTGGGGAAAACATGCAGGCATTTTACGACTCTCCAGTGATGTTCAGCTCGCATAAGTCCCCCATGAGGGGAATGCATGATATACCCATGACCTCAGTCTTCCCAGACACAGACAGTGGCTTCAGGTAAATCTATAGTATACCAGTACACAAATGTTAAAAATTGTATTTTTTTTATAGACACACATATTTTGAAATAAAAAAAATGTAGATGTCAGCTAGGGTGGAGCTATATGTTACTGAAGAAGTTTAAAACAAGAAACAGACCTATTAGTTACACTCTAATAGCATGAACATTATTTTCTCAACTACCATGGATGATTTAATGGAAGTTTTTTGATCATTTTTTTTTTATTGTCATACTAGCCATATTTTTGTAGTAGATCTGACCTAGTTGTGATTTCTGTAGGGTGTAGCAACTGCCTCTACCCTGACATTGGTTTTAAAGTTCAACTAAGAAGGACTAAGTGCTAGGCAGAAGAACAGTCACTAACCATTTTATTATAGTTTAGATCCTATCACTCTTATTTTTTACCTTTATAGTGGTTGGATGTTTAAATATGATTAATTGTCCAAATGTTTTTGTAATCTTCTAGCCTTGAATTAACATAACAGGCTCACTAACCTTTTCAGCCAAAAGTTTTCAGGTTGATCTTCTGCTCAGAGAGGATTCACAAAAGTGGATTATCTGTATTTCATTCATATTGTTACACTTTCAACTCACTTTAAATATTTTCTTACAGCTCACTAAAAACTCCAAGGAAGAACCTTTTCGCAGACAACGATATTATGATGTCATCACCAAGATCATCCATACTCAGTAACCCAATGCGAAGGTCAAGGTCATTATCAAAGCTCAATGGGTCATTCACATCACAAGATTTTTCACCACCACCTGTCGTTAGTCCATTTCATAAGCCATTAGACAGATCTATACGACATTTAAAAGATAACTTAGAAGATAGTGAAAACAGAAGAGCAGTGTTAATGCACAAGTTGAAAGAAGCTCAAGATACGCTAGAGGTAACATAACTGAAAAACCCTTTAAATGGTTAAACTTCAACATTGTTGCCACATATATTACAGTCTTAATTTTGAATTGGCAAACTTGGTGGATGATTCCAATTATTGCCAAGGGGAGATAACACAGAGCATCTTATCGGAGATTGTGTAATAAAATAGGCAATAAATTAAGGAAATTGTAAAGAGAAGCATAGTAGAAATGGATTCAGGGATTTTGAAAACTGTATTGTTTAGCAAGTTGACCAAAAAAAAAAAAAAACAAAACGAAAGGATTTTCATAAACATTTTTGAAAGTATAACAACTATTTAGATGAATTTTTCCATAAGGCATTCTGTATGAACATTAAATTTGATTTAAAAACTAGTTCTAAAATCAGGTCTGAAAAAAGCCTATTATCTTCAAAGGTCCCCCTTATTTAGCCAAGTGTTTGACAAAAAATAATATGTAATTTCATGTGTGTGATCTGATAATGTCCGGGCATCCAACTTTATGCTATCATAGGTCTTCAATTGCACCAATTGGATAGTCATCTATATCTTTTCAAAAGTGTTGATATTTATGATTACTACTTAGAGGAATATATATAAAATGTTATGTCCTACAATTTAATACAATTTACATCTTTTCAAATTTTGATAAAAATGAACTAAGGGAGGGTTTTAATTGATTTTTGGTTTTTTTTTTTTAGCTACAAAGCAACAGATTAGGAAAGATAGAAAACACAGCTAAAGGCAACACATTCCTAGTTGAAGATTTAAAGTTAAAAGAAAGGGTAATATTATAGTTTCCATAGCTTTTCATTCTTTTAAATTTGTATGAAGTTCACACATGTTTGTTGTCCTTTTGTGACGAGGAATCATTCTGGCAAAAAATAAATTCTACATTGTAATTAATTGATAGATTTTTTGATTAAAAAAACCCTGTACGTGTACGTTTTTATTATCTTTATGTTTGTCATCCTGTAAATTTATGTAAATTAATGTAATTATAATTTTGTATTTGTTACTAGGAATACAGAGAAAAGATCAAAGATTTAGAAAAAGGCAGAGATGAAAAAGATCTTCTCAAGATAGAAAATATACGATTAAGAGAAGAAATGCAAGATCGGTAAGTTAAGGGGAGAATTAGGCTGTTAGTTTATTTGTCTAGGATTACTCTACACTCCATCCTTCTCTTCAATCTGGAGGTACCATATTAACAGGGTATTTTTGCCAATCTAAAATTTTTGCCAAAAGAGGTTGGATACTAATTTTGATGATGAGTTTTTAATTTTTGCAAAATAATCTGCATCAATTCAAAGCTTAAAATATAAAGACAATGTACCATCAAACTATAAAACTATATATCTAATCCAAAAAAAATACTCATTAAGTTAATGATCAATTGAAAAATGATACAGTTGACATCAAAAACTTTTACTGATAAAATTTTTTACAATTTTTATTTTGATGATTATAATTTGACTGCAAAACTTTGCACGCTCTGAAAATAACTTGCCATTTGGTAACTACCTAGATATAAGCATGGTTAGTGAAATAATATTGTCTCTTGGAAGTAACAAATATCCATCTAACTAATTATCAATATCAGTTTTGGACTTTTTTTGTCAAAAGATAATTGATTGTTACTCTTTAAAATTTGTCATTTGTCAAATTTGACTTTTACAAAATATAATTGATTTTGACATTACCAAGTCATTTTGCAGGGTCACATGACATGGAATCTACTTGACACCACACAAGTATATTTGTGTTGACAGAAATTTTAAAATTGTGTATTTTTTCATTTCCAGGATAGATAAATTAGATTTTCAGTTGCGGTCACTTCAAGCTCAGCATCAAGTTGTTGAAAATGAGAATCAAAAGAGGATAAGTCTGTTAGATCAGAGTTCAACAGCTCTATCAATGTTAGAGGATGAAAACAGTCAGATTAAAAAGGTAAAATTCAGTTAAAATGTTTGTGGCATTTTTTCATGGTTTACTATTGTAAAAACTTTATACTGTTGATTTTTTTTTTTCAAAGTAAGTTTTTCAGTTTCAGTGTTGGTAGGATGGTAAGAAATGAAGTCATGTTACAGACTTTTTTAAACAAGAAATATCACAAAGAAAACTTAAATAGAGAATTTGTCATAAGAGACATGCCAAAAAGCTGAATTTTTGGGAGAAAACCTTGAGAGAAATCGGTTGTAAATGATTTTCTTTGTTGTCTTTGGGGCTTCAGTGGTGGAGTGGTCTAAAGCCCACTTACCGATCACAATCTCGCTTACTTTGGAATCCTACTCTGGCAGATGCTTTGGTAAGAAAGTTTGTGAATATGCTTGCCCTGAGGCTAATGGTTTTCTCTGAGACAACAGCTTTCCTCCACCATCTCTGAACCGACCCCCTTGATAAAAATGACAGAATTTTGACTAGGGCATAAAACACAATTAATCCAATCATATCCAATCCTTTGTTCTCCTTGAAATCATTCACTTTATTGAATGATATTATTTTCTTGTGACAAAACATCTTTACATATTTTGTTTTCATAAATTATAGGATAAAGTATACATAATGTTTTATTTATTTATTCATGATCATGCATCTTTTTCCCGTTTCTAGGAACGTGATATCATGAAGACAGAAGTCGCCTGTTGCTAAGGAAGCTATGCAGATTGCTAGAAATAGATTTGAACCTTTAGAGGATGAGAATAGAAGTCTACGTACTCAAGTACAACAATTAAAACAGGTATGTAGTAAAAACATTCCAACAAATCAGCTTGTTCGGAAAAAAAAAATTCGTTTTTTGTTTCACATTTGTCAGATGAAAATATACCTTTGTGAACATGTGATCTTGCTAATCTAGTGTCTTGTGATCTAAAATTTACTATATCATTTATGAAATGTTCTGTAATGGAAAAAAAATTGGAAGAAACTTGCAGAAAACATTGTTAGTGCTTAAATTAGACTGAACAATAATCTGATTTTGAGTGACTGAAAAAATGTTGATTTGAGAAAAAAGTATTTATACAACTTGCTAATAAACTCATTCTGATGACCATTATGTACTATTATATATACTTACATATTATATATACTGTAAACATACTAATTTTAGTGGGTACCTATTTTAGTGCAATTTACATTCTAAACTAATTTGTGTAGATTTAAATTAGTGCAAAACAACTTTTTGGATGAAGCGTCTACATTTCATTTGGTACTAATTATAGTGGTGCATTTAAATTAGCATGACTGTCCTAGTGTGAAAAGTCACTAAAATTAGTTTGTTTACAGTATTCATTTTGTTTTTCTGTATGTCTGTCTGTTTGTATACATATATATCTGTCTGTCTCAATCTTTTTCCAACTTTTGTTGTCTATTTTTACATTGCAACAGTAAGATATTTCTGAAAATATTTAGTTTTAAAATGTATACTAATAAGTCAAATTTTTTGCCTTAAAAATTGATGGCAGGCTTGGCTTATTAAAGAACCCTCCCAGCACATTGCAAAGGTAAAAATTTCTGGCACTTAATCTTTACCTTGGTGATGTCTCAATATAAGTGAAATATCTTGACTGGGATGTAAAACACAATTAAATCAGTTGATTAATCAATCAATCAAATTTTTGTTTCATTTTTCCTTTTGATTTATTGATATTTCTTTTATTCAGGAAAATGCAGAGTTAAGTAAAAAGTTATCGGAATTAACCGGTCAGTTAATGGAACTTAGAAAATTAACACAATCTATGAAAGATGAAAATGAGAAATTAGCATTGTCATGGAAAAGTGTCACAGAAGTAAGTTTGTTATTAAGAAATGTTTTTTTAATGGGAAAAAATTTTGTTTTTTGTTTTTCTGTATTTATGTCTTGAATGGTTTAATATTTTGTTTTGCCTGGTTTTTGCCTTTGTCGCCTTCTGGTATTGATATACATGTTTGTAGTTATACAGTAAAGCATGGTTATAAAACCACTCAAGTGACATTTAAAATATTGATTTTATAGACAAGTGGCTTTTATTAAGAGGGTTTATTTTGGTAAAAATAAAAAATAAAGGGTTTTAAAAGGTTCATATTAACAGGTGGTCAGTATAGCAGGTTTTACTGTATAATTTAGATTTTCTGCAGAAAAAAAATTTTCTATGTATTGGCTTATAGCAGCTAGCTTACCATGCTGAAGAGGTTCAACTTTCCCTTTTGTATACTAGGTCATTATAATTCTTCTTGAATAATTAGATTAATTTTGTTTCAAGCTTGATTTTAGTTGGTATCAGTTTTTTTTTTAATTTTTGGGAGGGGTATATATATTATAAAACCATCCATATTCTGTTTTTTAATTAAAAAAATTAATAGATTTGAAATATTTATTATGTCAAAAAATAAGAAGTGTTTTAATAGAATATAAACAAAAGTTTCTAGTTTTTTTTTCTAATAATTTTAGTTTCACCTCTACTTTCTATCTTTTTTTTTTTTTTTTTTTTTTTTTTTTTTTTTTTTTTTTGGACGTTCTTTCTCTTTTTACCTGGTAAATTGTTCATGAATTTATACATTTCATTTTCACACTGCTGTTTAAAATAATTAACACAGCAATTGTCAACAGTATTCGTACCTTACTTTCATCATATGTAGAGTTTTCAAAGATTAAGTTCAGAACTGTGTTTGATAGATGATGAATGATAAATCAGAATTTTTGGAAAATGACAATACTGGCAGTGAATTTACATTTATTGTTTGAATAATTTGGTTTCATGGTGTTCTACATGATCAATACATTCAGAAAGCACCATGTGGAAAACAAATACAGTCGAACTTCGTTTATTTGAACTTCGATCATTTGAATACCTTTAGATTATTCAAAGTTCTGGGTTGGTCCCCCCAACCACCCTGCACTATAATTTGTTTTTAAAAACTTCTTTTATTCAAACTTCATGATTTGAATACCTGCAATTATTTGAACCCAAATTTGAGTCCTGACCTGGGTTACTAATTTCCTGGAATAACTCCATTTTTGCAGGAAGAGCTGAATTATGTGATTTCATATCGAATGGGCATGAACATTATGGGGTAGTTCAAAGTATGCTTTTGAATCCCATTGAATCTAAATTAAGGTATTTGAAATTTTAAGACTGTGGTATAATTTTAAAAAAAAAGAAAATTAAAAAAAAATTTTAAAAATGTATCATGGATTTGGTTTGGGTAGTTAACAACATTGATTATGGGTGGATGGGGTTTTTTATGTGTGAATTTTGTGATGTACTAATTCTTGTTTGCAGGAAAAACAGTCTGTATCTAGGCAGCTAGAGGGCGCTCAAAATAAATTAGCGGATTTAAAAACAAAAGCATCAAGTGCAAGCACGGAAAAAGATAAGTTGTTTCAGGAAAAATTGGATCTTAATAATAAATTCCAACAACTATTGATTAACAAAGAACAATTGGAAAGGGTAAGTATTATTGTAAAATATTAGGAAATTTTTTTAGATAACCAATCTAAGAACTTTTTCACTATATCAATTTAAATGCCAATAGACATATTTAGGTATAGTAAAGCTGAATTTTTCACTACCAATTGGTCATTTGATTGATTTAATGGGGTTTCCCAGTCAAGAATATTTAACCAACATCAAGACATTACCAGTTATAGGTGAAGTGGCGGAAATTTTGACTTTTGCAGTGCCTTTAGAGCAATGTGCAGGGAGCATTCTTTAACCTGTCATGCCTGCTGTGACACGGGGCATCAATTTTCAAGGTCTCTTCTGATGGACTCTTTGACTTTCATTTCTAAATGCTGAGTGCTTGACAAAAGAACAAGAACAGACACTACCAATTTTTAAGTGTTGTCAGACCTGGCAAGGGTTCACACCCCACCCTCCCACATACAAAATGAGCACTCTACCAACTGAGCTACTGAAGATACCATTCAGTCAGTTTTTACCACTTTAATTGAGTTTAGCAAAATAGACAGAGACTTATAATGATTCTGAAATTTAATATACTGTAGTGGTATGTGAGATGACAAAGTAATGGAAGGATATTTTAACATAGTTTTGCTGTAACTTGTTGTGTTTTTGTATAATTATATAGGCAAAATGTGAGTTAGAGGAACAACTGTATCATCAGGAAGGAGAGGCAGAGAGAATAAAAAAGAGCATGAAGAAAAAAGAGGAAGAAAAGAATAAAAAAGAAGAAAAGATATATGAAATGGACAAAGTAATGGATTAAAATAAATGAAAAATAACATATACAGCACAATATCATTTTACTTATTTATTTCCATGCAATGAGGTTTTTAGCTCACCTGTACAAAGTCTGTATTGCTATGGCTTGAGTTTCCTATGTCAATTTTGAGATATAAATGGTTGCCAAGTGGTCAGAAGCATTGCACTTAAGAATCACATCTCCTGTCACTGACTAGGTTTGAATCTAACTCAGGGCAGATCCTAGTGTAAGAAAGTTTGTCAGTTTCATTGCTGGAAGTTGGTAGTTTTCTCAGAACATTCCAGTTTCCTCCACCATCCCTGAACTGACCGACTTCATATAAAGGAAAGAATCTTGACAAGAGTCTAAAATACCATTAATCCAAACCAATCTGTACCAGCAGAAAGTTTTTGGTTAAGTTTTGTGATTGGCAAATGTGAAAGTTTCTTACCTGCTAGATCTGTGAAGCTATGTATCTCTTCTGTCTTGCTAATAATGATATTGATAAATTTAAATTTGAAATATTATCACTGATAGGAGCCATTCAGAAATCTGCCTTACCTAGTCTAGAAACCTAGCCATTATTATATATGTTCTAGTAAATGTTTGCTAAATGTACTTAAAAAAATTGATGTGTTTTCTTGTAATTGCCAATTGCCACGAATAGCTGAAAAATTGCTGATGTGGCTTTAAACATTAACTTGCTCATATTCACCATTATATTTTCTTTACAATAGAAAAATCAGGAGCTTGCAGCAGAACTGTCATCTGTGAAAGCATTTTATGATCGTGCTGTTGAGCAAATAGGTTCATTAGAAAGTGCCAAGAAAGCCAGCACACAACAGCAGGATTGGATTCAACAAGAGAATAGTAGACTGAAAAATGAAGTAGATAGGCTGAGCAAGGTATGAACTCATTATCATGGTCAAGAATCAATTTAAAATAAAATTTTGCTCTATCTCAGTTTAGGGATGAACTTGAATTTTTATGATTCAAAACTTGACTTATTTATTTATTTATTTAAACTTATTTTGTTTAGAGATGAACCTTGATTTCAAAACTTATAAATGTGACCTGTTTAATTATTCATAGAAAACTTAATCTCTCAAGAAATTAATTTTTATCCCCTTGCATAAGAAAAGCTAAAAAATCAGAAACCCCCAAATGGGAGAGTAATAAATCTTTAAAATATTATGGATTGAATTAAGAGGATGGTGAATAAAATAGAAAGATCTGACCTTCTAATTTCTGCTTTGAAACCCAGCCCATGTCCCCGTTGTTGACACTTCTACATTTACATGATGTATACACACTCAGGTCATTTTATTTTTTTGCTATATTGGGTCTTTCGAGTGAACTTTAAGAAATAAATAAACATAACATAATATAGCACTTACTGTTTATTGCCCTTAGTACATTTCATTCTGAGACAAACAGTATATACAGTATGTTTAAATCTGAAAATTTTCATGCGTGTGAAAGTGACTCGGTAAAATCTCATAGATGTAGCTCCCGAAAGGATATGTAGAAACGCATAAATGCAGATGAATGGTTTAGTACATTGAAAAGATAAAAATTTCTGCAACTTTACCTTTGGTTAGTAATGTGTAGATATAAGTCTTATGACTTTGAGATAAGTCTGATGACCTTGACCTGACCTTTGCTATTCTTTTTGAGATTACTGTTACAAACTTACACAGCATAGAAAGGATTTTAAGCATATTGACTTATTTACATTGTTTTTGTTTAGACTTTAAGAACAGCCGAGCATAAAGCATCAGTGGCAAGTTACATGATATTATTTATAATCTTAAATTAAATTGATATTATATTATATCACCTTGATTTGTTCCTATCACAAATATATTAAAATTGTACCAATATTATGAATAACTCCACCATGTTTAAATAAATGATACATTGAAGACCACAATAACCCAGTTTATTGATATTTTTATATATTATCTTTATTAATAAAACTTGCACATTTTACCTATTATGCCTTAATTAATATTTTCCCCCTTATTTGTAAATACTAACAGTTATCATGCTACACTGTCAAATTGTATAAAGATTTATATATAAATGATTTATATCTGCTTCCATATATGCTAACTAATGAAAAATGCAGATAGGATAATGAGAGTTTAAATAAAAGTGTTACTGATTTAATTCTTAGAGTAAAACACTTTTGGTTGAACCTGGCATTGCCATAAGGCAAGAATTAGGTGTTACTTTTCCAGTGTTTATTTTCTACTCAATTAAAAACTAACCAGACGAGCTCATAAATCCGTGGAATTCTTGTTTTAAACCTTATCATGTGCAGCATTTTTTATTTTTTAAAATTTATTGGTTTTATTATCATTATTATTATTATTATTATTATTATTATTTATTAATGATTTTTGTGTAATCAGTCATGGCAAAGTATTCAATGAAATACTAGAAATGGAATTCCCCATGCAACCACTGATAGCTCATAATGTTTGTGTGGGACAATTATTTCTGTTGAAAACGGAATCCCATAAAGTGGCAATTACCAGTAATTATCTCCCTTAAAGACAGTAATATAATTTTATAAAAATGTATCTCTCTTCAATGTTATTGACATACTCTATGCAAATATATATTTTGAATTTCAGTTTTAATTATGTCATTAATTGTTACCACATACTTTTTATTATGATCTATTTTGCATCACAAGGGTTAAACATCAGTATCATTTTTATTTTTTTAAAACAGATGAAAGCATATACGGTATATAGTTTTCAATGTTGACTGTTGTTTTTAAAAAGTATTTTGAAATTTTTTAAGAAATGAAGATTGCAGTTTATAATTGTTTTTGTTTTGCTTCAAATGTGCATTTTTAAAATTGCTTTGATTGCAAGGGGGGGACAACTCTGCTAGGAACATTTGACTTTTTATGATTTTTGTTTTGTTTTCAAATGTCTAATGTTAAAAGTTTAATGCATTGCTTGCAATTGTTGCAGTTGAAGAGAGTTTATATGAACTTTTTGTTATGTTCTGGGTAAAAATTTACAAATTCTTTGTATTTAATTACATTTACTAAATTCCAGATTTTAAAACATAACTTTTGTGCAGGATTGTTAAAGAGGTTTGCATAAGCAGTTAGATTAGATGTACATGTATCTGAATTAGTAAATATATGCCTATAATAACTATGCAGAGAACTAAAACTTCTTTTTTTGTTAATATATATATATGTTTTAAAATGTTTCTTTTTCAATAGATAATAAATGAATTGTCCCTACTTTAAAAAAGAGTATTGGAGGTTCTTTTTTTTTTTAAAGATTATTTTTCAGATTTTTATGATAATTCAATATGCAAACTGTCATATTGATTTGAAGCTAGTTGTTCAAACCTAATCTCTGAAATCATAGGGCAATTTGATGAAACACATTAGTTGTGATGCATATACCTATATGATATAAATACAACTGGCTTACTTGTACACATGTATTTGAAATTTTTTAAAGTTAGGTTCTGTCATGTACAAGTGTGAAGAGAGAGATAATAAATTGGTGTTTTATTGCCAAGCCAAGAATGATTTGCTGCAGTTTTTCATCATTGCCACCATCATTTCTAAACTTTGGACAAGTTGTTGCCTCTTATAATATAGAAATGTTAATGTCTGATATGAAATGTACACAATTATAACAAGAATCTCCCTCTAAAGATAGGAATGTACATATGTATTTATTAGAAGAATCTCCCTCTAAAGATAGGAATGTACATATTTATTTATGAGAAGAATCTCCCTCTAAAGATAGGAATGTACATATTTATTTATGAGAAGTATCTCCCTCTAATGATAGGAATGTACATATTTATTTATGAGAAGAATCTCCCTTTAAAGATAGGAATGTACATATTAATTTATGAGAAGAATCTCCCTCTAAAGATAGGAATGTACATATTTATTTATGGGAAGTATCTTCCTCTAATGATAGGAATGTACATATTTATTTATGAGAAGAATCTCCCTCTAAAGATAGGAATGTACATATTTATTTATGAGAAGTATCTCCCTCTAATGATAGGAATGTACATATTTATTTATGAGAAGAATCTCCCTCTAAAGATAGGAATGTACATATTTATTTATGAGAAGAATCTCCCTCTAAAGATAGGAATGTACTTATGTATTTATGAGAAGAATCTCCTTCTAAAGATAGGAATGTACATATTAATTTATGAGAAGAATCTCCCTCTAAAGATAGGAATGTACATATTAATTTATGAGAAGAATCTACCTCTAAAGATTGGAATGTACATATTTATTTATGAGAAGAATCTCCCTTTAAAGATAGGAATGAACTTATGTATTTATTAGAAGAATCTCCTTCTAAAGATAGGAATGTACATATTAATTTATGAGAAGAATCTCCCTCTAAAGATAGGAATGTACCTATTAATTTATGAGAAGAATCTACCTCTAAAGATTGGAATGTACATATTTATTTATGAGAAGAATCTACCTCTAAAGATTGGAATGTACTTATGTATTTATGAAAAGAATCTCCCTCTAAAGATTAGAATGTACATATTTATTTATGAGAGGAATCTCCCTTTAAAGATAGGAATGTACTTATGTATTTATGAAAAGAATCTCCCTCTAAAGATTAGAATGTACATATTTATTTATGAGAAGAATCTACCTCTAAAGATAGGAATGTACATATTTATTTATGAGAAGAATCTCCCTCTAAAGATAGGAATGTACATATTTATTTATGAGAAGAATCTCCCTTTAAAGATAGGAATGAACTTATGTATTTATTAGAAGAATCTCCTTCTAAAGATAGGAATGTACATATTAATTTATGAGAAGAATCTCCCTCTAAAGATAGGAATGTACATATTTATTTATGAGAAGAATCTCCCTTTAAAGATAGGAATGAACTTATGTATTTATAAGAAGAATCTCCTTCTAAAGATAGGAATGTACATATTAATTTATGAGAAGAATCTCCCTCTAAAGATAGGAATGTACATATTAATTTATGAGAAGAATCTACCTCTAAAGATAGGAATGTACATATTAATTTATGAGAAGAATCTCCCTCTAAAGATAGGAATGTACATATTAATTTATGAGAAGAATCTACCTCTAAAGATAGGAATGTACATATTTATTTATGAGAAGAATCTACCTCTAAAGATTGGAATGTACTTATGTATTTATGAAAAGAATCTCCCTCTAAAGATTAGAATGTACATATTTATTTATGAGAGGAATCTCCCTTTAAAGATAGGAATGTACTTATGTATTTATGAAAAGAATCTCCCTCTAAAGATTAGAATGTACATATTTATTTATGAGAAGAATCTACCTCTAAAGATAGGAATGTACTTATGTATTTATGAAAAGAATCTCCCTCTAAAGATTGGAATGTACATATTTATTTATGAGAAGAATCTCCCTCTAAAGATAGGAATGTACATATTAATTTATGAGAAGAATCTCCCTTTAAAGGTAGGAATGTACTTATGTATTTATTAGAAGAATCTCCTTCTAAAGATAGGAATGTACATATTAATTTATGAGAAGAATCTCCCTCTAAAGATAGGAATGTACTTATGTATTTATGAGAAGAATCTCCCTCTAAAGATTAGAATGTACATATTTATTTATGAGAAGAATCTACCTCTAAAGATAGGAATGTACTTATGTATTTATGGAAAGAATCTCCCTCTAAAGATTAGAATGTACATATTTATTTATGAGAGGAATCTCCCTTTAAAGATAGGAATGTACTTATGTATTTATGAAAAGAATCTCCCTCTAAAGATAGGAATGTACATATTAATTTATGAGAAGAATCTCCCTCTAAAGATAGGAATGTACATATTAATTTATGAGAAGAATCTCCCTTTAAAGATAGGAATGTACTTATGTATTTATTAGAAGAATCTCCTTCTAAAGATAGGAATGTACATATTAATTTATGAGAAGAATCTCCCTCTAAAGATAGGAATGTACATATTTATTTATTAGAAGAATCTCCCTCTAAAGATAGGAAAGCACATATTTATTTATGAGAACTGAGAAGAATCTCCCTCTAAAGATAAGAATATACATATGTATTTATTAGAAGAATCTCCCTCTAAAGATTGGATCAGATAAAAATTACTACTGATTGGATAAAGGACATAGATTATATATATGGTTTTAATTATGTGTTCTTTAGTTCTTCGGAGTTGTCCTAAAATAACATCTTTATATTTTAGATGGCCGATTCTAGACACAGAGAGCTAAAAAAGGAGAATGAACAACTTGAGGGAAATTTACAGAATTATAAGGCAAGTTGGATTATGCTCTTTTTTATCTTTTAAGTTTATATACTTGTAATATAGGGACAGCGAGGCTAGAAAGAACCATTGCTTCTTGGTTTGCAAGGCGGTTTTTTATGTCTAAGAATTCCTTACCTTCAGAGTTACATACTAAAACAGGTAACCAATGAAGCCTGAAACCATTTTCAGATAAGTAAATTGTATTCTCTTAATGCGACAAACTTTCTGTATTTTACAAAGGTTTAATGTCTTTAATGTCATTATGATCAACTGGTCAAATTTGTTAACTTGAAAAAAATTTAGACATTATTTTTAGCAATGTCTCACCAAGGATTTAAAAAATAAATGAAATGTACATGGTAGAATTTAGTAAATTTAATATCATTTTCTATAATGCATGAGAAGCAGTTATTTGTTGTCAATGTTTTTATCATCCTCCTTTACAATCAATAGAAAAAAAATTTCAATTTTCAAATTTCTATTAACTCTTCAGATTTGAGATTTGGTGTATTAAGCAGTAACTATCTTTTTGGATAGCATGAAAGGAAACCATTGACTTTAGAAAGCACATCAATACGAACATCATAACTTTGTCTTAACTTATTTATGATCTATTTTTACAGGATGAAGTCCGACAATTACGCAATGACAGAACAACATTAGAAAATAAAATTCATGAACTAGAAACGGTAAGCATTTAAATTACACCTGTAACAATGAGGGATTTTACTTCAGTATTTTATAAGGCAGAATTATTTGTTGTCAGAATTGTTTTAGCATAATTATTGTGATATGTTACTGTAAATTGGGAAATTTTCAAGATTTTTAAAATATATCCAGATATTTTTATTTTGTAAAATTTTTTTTACATCATTTGCATTGACTTTTACCTGATGACATGAAAGAAAAATTGGCCAATTAATCACGATTCTCATGAAAATTAACTATTTTACAGTATATCACTTTAAATTTTTTTTTGAAAGTATCAATTTGATTATCTAGCAAAAGTTTTCTTATTTTCCATAAGCAATTTAATTTTCTCACAAATGTTTTAACACACCTTTCACCCCATATTATCTCCTAGCTTATATTAATCATTTATAAAATATATATACAATACATTAGTTTTGGTCTTTTTGTAAAAAAATTCAATTATTAAAATCAGTTGACTTTTTGTACTTACTAAGGGCATTATGTCCAGTATTTAATTCATGTATTATGGTATTGAGGTATATTAAACTCGATTGTTGAGTCCATACTTAGAAAGGGGTCTAGATGGCCGAGTGGTCTAAAACATGCACTTAAGAATCATAGTGACTGCTTAGGTTCTCAGCTCCTAATGGCCTTGATGTTTAGTTTTATTTCTTCTTCTTTTTTTGATTTTATTTTTTAAAAATAATCCTGGCAATTTTTTATTTTGTTCAAATAATGAAATATGATAAACAACTATCAAAATTTTATTTTTTACAACAGAATTATGAACTGCTGACAAGCATCTCAAACAGAAGAGATTTGGCAAGTTAACAATTTGACCTTATGACCTTCACATATTTCCTTTTTTCCTTTTTATTAATTAGATAATACTAATTAATATGTAAATTATACCTTTTTAATAGTTATGTTAGAATTTATTTATTGTCGCTTTTAAAGTAGAGATTCAAATTTAATTGGAACTATTTTGTCTACATTTTGGGGTCAAAGGTTATTTTTAGTTATTTTTCAAGGTCATTCAGAAACATTCTAAAGCTTGAATACAACATAAAATATATCTTTCAAACCCAGAAATTAATTAATTTCTTAAAAGTTTTTTAATTTTTTATGCTCTTTCATATTGATTTAGAATTCATATACCAGCATTTTAAAAATGCTTATACATTTCTGTAAAGACAAAAATGAATTTATTTCTTCATGCACATTTTTTAAATTTGATACCTTCGGGTACCATGTGACACTTGACATGGGTGATATACTCATGCAACAACCAATAATGTCTGTTGGTCAAATCATGTGACCAGCCTTAATTTGCAATTTCTGGAAACACAAATAAAAGGGTTGTTCAGAAACCACATAAAATGACATTGGTATTATTTGATTATTTGATGTAACCAATGGCAACATTTGATCTCTGACATCTAATCGGGATCGGATTTTAAATGAGACTTGCCACAAACAATTCAAATATAAACAAATCTGTATTTCTTCTGAAATATATTTTAATAGATTACAACATAAACATATCTATAAGAAATAACATCTTGAAAATTAAATTTTATAAGAAATTAAAAAAAAAAAAATAATAAAAATAAAATAATAAAAAATTAAAAAATATCTGTTTGACAGCTCTTGAATAATTATGACCCTTGTCTGGCTTTAGGATAAATTTTTAATTACCTAGGTAGATTTTTTTTCATATATACTAATGACTAAATTCCTTAATGTGTTGTCCAAACTTTGCACCTGTGTTGACGTTTAAATGTGATAAATAAATATACAAAAATTTATTAAAAACATTGACTAAGGTAAATTTTTTATTTGCCACCTGTTAAATGAGTTGTGTTCTGTCGTCAGTAACTTTTTGTCAGTTTGCAAATAATACATTTTAGATAATGAAAGTAGATCTAATTCAATTAAAATCATTGTTAGATAAATGAAAGAAAGATATGTAGAGAAATGTTCAAATTGACAATATCATAAAATATAAGCAATTATCATCTCCACTTTTATTTATTTTTTAAAGTTTATTTAGTTTTTTAAATATTTTATGATTACTAAATATAATTTATCACTGGTCAGTAAGATCAGTGGCAATATCCACATGTTTCTGTTGTTACAGATTAATTAAATAGAGTTAAGTGATGAAGTTCTATGCCCCAGTCAAGAATTTTTTGTTGCTAGTGTCAAGTTGGTCAGTTAAGGGATGGTCGAAGAAACCAGAGGGCTTGTACAAAAGCACTAACCTTCTACAAACATATCTCAACATTAGAACTTGTCCCAAGTGGGATTCAAACCTAGATGATGAGAGGCATTGTAATCCAAAAGCGTGCATTTTAGACAACAAGCCAACAAGATCCCTAAAAATTATTTAGATATAAATACATAATACAAGGAGTGGAGTTGAGTAATGGTGTTTTACGCCCCATCAAGAATTTTTCACTTACTTCGAGGCGGTCAGTTCTGGAATGGTAGAGGAAACCAGAGTGCCCAGAGAAAACCACCGACCTTCGGCAAGGTAACTGACAACTTTCTCACACTAGGATCTGTCCCGAGGGGGATTTGAACCCAGGCGGTGAGAGGCACTGTGATCTGTAAGCGTGCGCTTTAAACCACTCGGCCACTGAGGAAGCAGTAGGGTAGTTGCTTTTTTTTTTTTTTTGAAGAAACTGTTTTGGCATTATATATACAAATCTGTTTATATATTCTTTATGATATTTTAACCAAGCACATTATAAAATTATAGATTTATCACTGGGTTAGATTTATATATAGTTGTAGGCTTAATATGGAGGACTTTTGATATTTCCTTTCATTTGGCTACTTTTGTGTACATCAGGTTTTTTTGTTTTTTGTTTTGTTTTTTTTCTCAAAGTCTAACAAAAATGTTAAAGATTATTTTAAGAAAAAAAACTGGAGAATTATAAATCCTTAGTAATTAAAATCTTCTAACAAATTTGTTAGAATTTTAAGCATATAAAAGAAAATCTTAGAAATAATATTTTACTTCCCTGAGCAAAAATGAAATCATCAATAGTTTTCATCAGTTTGAACTTTTTGAGTGGTAGAATTTTAATTTTTTAAATTCAAAATAGATTGATGGTCTAACTGTGCAACTGAAATGCAGTGCTAATGTTTTATGGCAAGGTAATTTTTATTTTCTAGAAACTTAGAAAGGCAAATGAGGATATAAAGAAATCTACCTCTAGAGGGCAGCAGGAACTAGATACGTGGAAGGATACATGTGACCGACTTACTGCCTCAGTCAGCAGAAAAGAGGCAGAAATACAAGATTTACAAGACAAGTGTCTGGATAATGAAGATTTGGTATGTTCAGAAGAATGTTTTAATTTTAATTTTATTATGCAACCTCCAATAAGATGCTCAGTGTTATCTCCTCTTGGCTACAATGTAATTTTCTGCTTATTTAAAGTTTGTGTTCTAAAAATAACTAGTCACTCTCCAATTTGATGGGAACTAATAAATAACCCCCAACAAAAATTTTTAATTCTTAATGTTTTAGAATCCTTTAATCCAGTTAAAGTTTGTTGCTAGGGAGTAGATACGACAGGTTACCATAGACATTTCAGAATTAAAATTATTTACTGTTATATAATACAGCTTGCATCAAATATGACATCAATATAAGGCTTTTTTTCCATTTTTACAGAAAATTGTAAAATTCTTCACCATTAAACAGCATATCAGTATAATGTTTTAATTTGTTTCTTCCATTAAAAGTTCTTTACATTCTAGCTTTCATCTCATTTCATTCTGGCTCAAACCAGATATTTTAGGAGGTGGGGCATATTGGAAGGAAACAATTTATATAGCAATATCTAGTTTGAGAAAGATGTTCCACAGTTTTTCCAAAGACAAAATCTGTGTATAAAAAGACATTTGTATTATCATTTCCATAGAAACAGCAACAAAGGTTATTTTTATGATGCCATTAATAATGCAAATCATAGGCTGGCACTTGAGACCTCTTAGCCATTGAATTGAATTAGCCCCTTTTGGTAGAAGATAGACCCATCTAAACTGCAATGGGGACTAGTGCTTGGGTCCAGGTCCAAAACTATAGCTTATTTAGTTTTGTTCCATTCTCCTCATTTTATTTTGTGTTGTTTATTTTTCATTGGTAGGTTGCTAAGCTACAAGAAGAATTGATGACACTTGAAGATTTATTTATTTTGTTTCTGGATAAATATCATTATTTGATAATTATGTTGTTTATTTTTCATTGATAGATTGCTAAGCAACAAGAAGAATTGAGGACACTTAAAGATGAATGTGATAGATTATCAGAACAACATGAAGATATTAAAAAGTAAGGAGATTATTTTGTTTTCGTAGGTCACAAATGATTCATTTACAGAGTTTATTCTTTGTAGAAATTTGCATTTGAGTATAAAAAATGTGTTCACTTATAATAAGTGTTGAACTTACAATAGATGCAATTTTGAGCCAATATAATAGTTCATTAAGTAGATTGTTGGCTCAGCGATCCAGACATGATAGGTTTATCTGAACAGGACTCGAAAATATGTAATGATAAAATTCTCTCCAATCCTTTGTATAACCAGCAAGAAAAAAAGAGGGTTGTTTAGCAAATATTTTTGAAAAAAGACACTCTTTTGTCCCAGTAGAAATGATATAATTCACTGTTCTTTGCCACATACGTTCTTTATACACAGCTTCGGAACACCTCTTATCGTTACTTGTATAATTCATTGAAATTGTTAAAAGTGAAATGAACTCTACTTTTAAACCAATCAGTTTGTATTATTATCAGAAAAAATAAATAAAGGCATCAGGAGGATAAAGTATCGACCCAGCCCAGGATAATGGACTGAGGGACCTGTATGCTTATATGCAGCATACTGACTCAGTGAGCTAGCACCTTAACAAAAACTCACCCTGTGTGTGAGCTAGTACAAGGAAGGCCATAAGACAGACTTGCATATCACATACATACACGAACTCGTTCTACGATTAATCCATAGAGATTAATAACCTTGCTCTTGTTGTGAATAGCTGAAACATTTGTTATGCAACATTAAACAACATTACAAAACAACAAGAAATAATAATAATAATAAAAAATAGATATTTTAGGGTGTTACACTTCATAGCTACTAAAAGTTCTACTGGTTTTTGCCGAGCCTGACATTGCCATAAGGCGAGACTTTGGTGTTACTTTTCCGGTGTCATTGGCGGTGGTGGCGTGTCAAAATGTGAAAGTTTATGTTAAAGTACTGGTAATGTATTTTCTACTCGATCAAAAACTAACCAAGCGAGACATTTAAATCCCTGGAATTCTTGTTGTATTTAAGCATAACAATCATACCAAGTGGATGGGTAAATGGGATTCTATGTGAATTTTTTTATTTGTAGGTTAAAGGATGAAAATAGAAAAATGCACCAGGAAAAAGCTGAAAATGAACAAATGATAAAATTATTGGAAACTCAGAAAGAAGTTCTAGCACAAAGTGTAAGCGATCGTTATCTCTAGATCAGCTTTTGGCACCAGCTTTTTGTAGATTATGTGTGACTCTTCACTTTAATTCATAACATGACTTAGGTTGAAAGGTCAAGACTGCTATACATGTAACCTTGAACTTTGAACTGTGACCTTTGCTAATTCATTATCATCAAACATTTAGACCTGCTGGCTGTAGCTTGCTTAGAACAGTACAATTTTTAGTTATACAGACACAATAAAATGTGTTTCTTTTTCTTCAAATTTTAGAAATTATTTTACCATGAAAGAAATCAAATACATACGCATATATTATACATATATAATTATGATACACATATATATATTTTTTGGATATTTCGATTTTCAAACATACATGTACTGATTTTAATATTTTGATCTCACTGGACTGTTCTTAATTTTATGGATTGTTTTATAATAATTTTTGGATGAAAAATATATATATTTTTTTTTTTTTTAAATTTTTCCTTAACTTATGCATTTTCATTTAATGTATATGTGATATAGTTTTTTTTATACTGAAAACATTTTAATATCCAATTGATAGCCTTGACTAATTTTCACTCTTAACAATTCAAATTACATTGTCTTAATACACTGTTTGTTTTTTATGTTAGTTTTGTTTGCTGCACTTTGTTTTTCAAAGGTCAAGGTTAATGCTAAAATATTCAACCTTGACCTTTATCAATTTTGACATTTTTTTAATGAACTTTACCTGCTGAAAAATCAACTAGATTACTACATTTGTATTTGGTGAATAATCTTCACCATAGTATTTTATCATTTATCTTTAACTGTGATTTTTTTTGAAATTAATTAGTATAATTTATCTATTTATTTTTGCCTTTTGGCACTTTATTGTCTTGTTTGAAAAATAATTATGCTAGCATTAAATACTATTAATGCTAAAGAATTTTTGTGTCATAAATACCTCTTAAACCAGCCTCCAAGTGGGGTATGTGTGAAGGAAATTGAATGTGATATATCTTATAGTAATCTAGTTGTTCTTTCATTGAGTATTATTTTTAGAATATTTTATTGGTGCAGGACATATTTAACTATTACAAATTGAGTATATTAGTAACTAAATACTATGTAGGTTCCAATAGATAGAGCAAGTTCTGTGATAGACTAATTTTCTATATCAGTGATTTTGTAGAAATCCAAGTTAAGTCTCTCTTGAGCCTAAAGTCTTATTGGGTCATTACCTCGTAGTTATTTTAGAGGACTTAAGGGACTAAGGCTCATCAGGCTTGTATAACATCCATGTTTCAATTGCCTCTAAAGGGACTGATTTAAACAGGCTGATATCACATCCCTGTTTTAGTGGCCTCAAGAGATTAAAGCTCATCAGTTGAGACAAAATCCCTTTTTCAGTGGCCTCAAGGGGATTACACCTCATCAGTTGATAAAACATCCCTATTTCAGTGGCCTCAAGGGATGGTTGGTACTAAGATTAAGGCTCATCAGTTGATACAACATCCCTTTTTCAGTGGCCTAAAGGGGATTACGCCTCTTCAGTCGATACAACATCCCTTTTTCAGTGGCCTAAAGGGGATTAAGCCTCATCAGTTGATACAACATCCCTGTTTCAGTGGCCTCAAGTGATGGTTGGTACTAAATTCCTTCTAGTATTTTGGTGGCCTTAAAGGACTAAAGTTAATCAGGCCACAAAGTCTTACATCCCTATTTTAATGGCCTTAAGGAACTAAAACCTACCAGACCACTACTGCTACCAATTTTTCAGTGACCTGCAGGTGCTTCATCCCAATTTCATGGCTTTAAAGGACTGAGGTTCATCAAGCTCATAAAGCATACTTGTATCAATGGCTTTAAGGACTAAGGCTCATTAGACCAATCCAGCACAACATCCCTATTTCAGGGGTTTTAAGTGACTGAGGCTCATAAGGCCAGTACTTGATCCCTATTGGTCTTAAAAGATTAAGAGTACATGATTTAATTTCCAATTGGACACTTGGACCTGTCTATTTTAATGTTAACTACTAGCAATTTTCTGGTACTTAGTTTTATAAGATGGGTGGACAGGAATTATCTAAAATCAAATGGCTTGTTAAAGATTCTACCATGCAGCCTGACTGGAGCTCAAACTTTGAGCCTGTCTGTGTCCTGAACTTCATAGCCACTTATTTCATGGATAATTTTCATGATACTGTCAAGTATTTGGTGCATGTAAAAGAGTAGTTTTAATATCACACTGCACTTAGGTATATATAACTTAGTCTCAACATGTTTTGAAAATAAAAAGTGGCCTCATTGCTCGAGTGATCTAAGGTGCAAATATAGGGATCAGAGGACATCTTGCTGCCTAGATTTGAATGCGGCAGCATGGGCAGATCCTAGTGTCAGAAAGTTTGTCATTTTGTTTGCTGAAGGTAGGAGTTTTTCCGAGTGCTTCAGTTTTATCCACCATTTCTAAACTGACCACCTCGATATAACACCATTAATTTTAATCCAACCCATCTATAAATTAAATTTAGAAATAAATGGTTGATGAGTGAAGGTTGAATTGAAACACAATTTAATGCAGAATACATGTCCAGGTGACAAGTGCTGTCTTCAAACACACCTGAATAATGACGGACATTAGCCCTGATAATTTGATTAGGCTATAAAAGCCTAGAGATTTTAAATAAATGCCAATAAAAACTCCTGAAGATCCAATATGGCTATTTATAAATACACTGCATAAAGATAAAATAAATCACATTTATTTATTTACTCAGATGACTTGACTATTAGATGATGTTGCAATTTTAGGTTTTTATCATGAACTTTGCAATTTTCAGTGACAATTATGAAAATGACAATCTATATATAGCTGTAGAATTATATTATATAAATTGGCTTGATAGTTAAAAGTAGATAAATGTAGCTATTTTAGACTGTAGCTCCGAGTGCTAAGTAAAATGATTTAAAACAAGCATTAGAATATTTGTTTACCAGACAAAAAGGAATGGAGATAATATTTTCTGTCTTGAAATATAGACATAAGAAGGGATTGTGAATGACTTACTTCTGTGTGCTGCTTCAGTGGAGTGTAATGGAGGAGTGGAGTAATAGGTGTTTTACACCCCAGTCAAGGATCTTTCACTTATTTCGAGGCGGTCAGTTCTAGAATGGTGGAGGAAACTGGAGTTCCCTGAGAAAACCATCAATCTTTGGTAAGCGAATCTGACAAACTATCTCACACTAGGATCTGTTCCAAGTGGGATTGGAACCCAGGCTTTGAGAGGCACTGTGATCCATAAGTGTGCACTTTAGACCACCTCGGCCACTGAGGTCCCCATGTGGTGATTGAGGTAGAGTTTATAATGAAACTGTAAAATGTGTGACAACACAGGGTTTATTGTTTGTATGAGTGTAGGTGCATGACTTAATCCTGAATCCTGACTATTGGTGAAACACGGCATATCATTGTTGATGAATGCATTGTGATTAATAAAAATATCTTGCTATGAGATCAGGGTTTTGGCAAGGAGTTAACAACTTTTTTTCTCGAGGAACACAATATATGTGTCAAGGTCATTAGAAAATTCTTAAAACAAACTTAGTTTTATTGAATTTGAAGATGTACTTGATGGACAAGATCTATCAAATCCAAGTCAAATGACATCACAGAATGCTGAACATTTTTGTTACTACCAGCAACATTTAAATACATACTTTGAATTATACATAATAAGTATGAGAAATTCTAGCACAGAAAAAATTAAAACTTTGAAATTCTAGACAGTTGTGGGCCCTATAGTGTCTTCAACTGTGATGGCCAAGTGGTTGTAGTATTATCCTTCCTATTTAAACCCAAAGATATTTCAGGTGTTATCAGGTCCAAGTCAATCCCAAAGTGAGAGAGGTTTACCCTTGTCATAGGCCTCAACTGCTTGGTTTGAATGCAGTATGATTGACTGAATGGTCTTGTACATGTATATTGATTTGCAACTATTGTGTACAAGTGTACTTACACTTTAGGGGTTGTCATAAGTACACAGTTGTGCCAGAGCAAAGCAGATATACTTGCATGTAGCTCACACATCATGTAAACTTGTAATTAGATTAATCCTTGGGATTGATAAGGAAAATTGTCTGGTTGTGAAGAGGCTGGAAAAATGCTGATGCTATGTAAAACCACAGTCAACCAACAACCAACCAACATTAATGGCCTAATGTCTGCTTCAAGAATACCGTGCATAGTAATAAATTATTGTATCCTGAAAGTGATGATGTCTCAATATAAGTGAAATATTCTTGACTAGGACTGTTAAACACCATTACTCAACTCTCACTCAACTCCTAAAAGTGATGTGTTAAAAATACATGTACTAGATTTATAAAAATTTTTTAATAAAAATGCTTATTATCAAATGTTGCATATACATTACATTTGTATTTAAATATCTAGTCTTAGATTTTATGATGAGAAAGTGCTAATTACTGTAACAATCTGTAGTGCCTATCTTGTTTGTTTGTTTTTGTGTATGAAATAGATATTGAAAAATATTGAATATTAAAATGTAATAACTAGTATATTAAACAAATACTCTACACTTACATATATATATATATACATATATTTTATATGAAAATTTAGATTCGTTGAATAAAATAATGTAATAGATTTTATGAAATTAAATGAATAAAATAATATAATAGATTTTATGAAATTAAATGAATAAAATAATGTAATAGCTTTTATGAATAAATAAATTCATATAGATTTTATGTGTTTTTACAAAATATTGTATACAGATCATTCATAATTATATTTTAACCCTTTCCATTACACACATACAAACAAAAGACAAGAGTAAGTATAGTGTACTTCAATTTCTATAATTAGATAAAGATTTTCTATTCAGAAAGTGGGGCTTAAATGGTGGCCAAGTGGTCTAAAGCACACACAGATCACAGTGCCTCTCACTGCCTAGGTTCAGGTCCAACTCGGAACAGATCCTAGTGCGAGACATTTTATCAGGGTGCTTGCCAAAGATTGTTGGTTTTCTCTGAGTGCTTCAGTTTCCTCAACCATCCAAGAACTGACTTGCCTCAATATAAGTGAAAAAAAAAACTTTTGACATGTGTATAAAACCATGTTTTTACTCTTTAAATAACTATACACCACCTGAATGAAACACATTGTCTAAGGATATGTACTGTAAATAGTGATGTTCTAGAAGTTTCTGCTTATAAGTCAAATATATTTTCAAGGTCATACCGGTACTCATCAGCTTAAAACTCACATAAAGTCTCTTATAAGGATTTGGGTTTGATTCAGTAGGTTTTGATGATTATCAGTTATGAGTAGATGTCATATTTTTTTTTTCTTTTTGCAATAATAATGGTTTGGAGAGAACACAGAACTATTACTGCTTTGCCATCAGCACTTGGCATAGTTCAAATTTCTGCAACTTTAAATTTGGCAGTGTCTCAAATAAGTGAAATATCATTTACTTATGTTTGATTCTTGACTCTTGTTCACATGACACTTGTGAGGTTATGTATAAAAATTGAAAGTTTTTTTCAAACTTAAAAGTTTCAAATCCTTTTGTCTTTTAATTTGGTGATTCATTATTTTAAACCCCATAGAAAGTATTTAAAGCCACTTAAATAGATATGAACCCAAGATGAGCATACACAGTAACTTTCACTAATCTTTGGGTAATACCACAAATTTTAAGGGGGTGTTACAATCTTTTTTCCATCCATAACTAAAAATGGTATGTTCCAAACTTTACTCTTTGGATGATACCACTTACTTTTAGGGATGATACCATGATTTAACCCCCTAAAAATATTGAATGGTATTTTCCATACCATTTCTATTGAAACTACCATTTGCTTGACAGGTGTTATAGGTTCCATTGTAAAAGAAATTTTAGATAACAAGGCTAAATAATGAGATAAATAATCTAAGTACACTTGTATCCTGTCATAGTTAATTTTGTATTACAAGTACTATAAACATCTCTTAATCAAGATTTAAGTATGACATTGTTTACTCAAGCCAATTTAGTTGTATTTGGTTGATAGACCATAAATTGTTCATTTAAGAGAGAACAAGGGTCCAAAATGAATCTTTAAAAACCATTTGAAAGTAAAAGTGAAGGTAAAATTTCAGATAGGTTGATGGCTGTTTATGAAGAATACTAAGGGTGTTTTCAAAATCACTACTACCTTTTGTACATTGATTCCTATTTATACTTGAGAGTAAAATATTTTCTTGATTACATGGATGCTTTAGGTTAATGCACTACAGAGTTGTCAGACTTTGATAACCAAACTGACTCCTTAAGATTTGTCACAATGATGTAAAATAAATTGCTTCATGATGGCAAAAGCCTTTCACTTTTAAATTACTGTTTTCAGAATTTAGTATGCTATATAACACAGTGGTGCTTCACTTAAATTTGCAAATTAAAAGTTAGGGTGTATGATATCCCTACTATGCTGAAAACAGAATTATTTGTACATTTAAATGATTTTTGTCCTAAATTTTAAACTAGAGCTTGGTTTGTTTTTATTTGTTATTTATTACTAAACTTATTCATTATAATATAGTAACTATTATTGTCACAGTGAACTGTGTCACCACACAAATGAAAATGCATTTGCTGCACCTAGTCTGAAAGGGTCACACCAGATATCAAATCGGCCATTGCTTCTAGCACTATATGGAAAAGCTAAGACATCTAGACTTTAAACCTCAAATTTTCTAACTCATAGTTAAGCCTCAACCTAAAAATATCAAAATCTCATTTTAAATATGAAAAATTGGGCAATATCATATGTTGTTACTCATGCAAATGTGGCCATGATTATATATTCCCAGCTCCAAATGTAGAACAACTTGTTTTAACATGGGTAATATATTAAATAAAGAGAATACATTGCAATTTGTGTTTTTAAAAGTTGTATTGTAAAATGTGTATTAAAATTAATGTATTTGTGATTCCCATAGCTTTTATGATATGTCACTGTCTATATTTATAGTGGAGACACTTAGCTGAGTGTTTAAGCTTACACACTTATGGTTTAAGGGTCATGAGCTCAAACCCTATTCAGGCTGCATGACAATTTTCTTGAACAAGACATTTAATTTCATATTGCTGCATTCCCCTTGACTGCTGCTAAATAAATGGATATCAGCAAAAATTCTATATGTTATCCTAACAAAGGACCAGTACCCCAGATCATTCTTCATGCCATTGAAACGAGGATATGCACATCGCAAATGAGCCTATATGCTTGGGACAGACTTTGTCTTTAAAATTTATTTATTTATTTATTTATTTATTTATTTATTTATTTATTTGTTTGTTTGTTTGTTTGTTTGTTTGTTGTTGTTGAGTGACATATGTTAATTTTTAATTTTTTTTAAAGTTACAGTCAGTGATACATATTATTTATAATAATTAACTTTGTATTACAGACAGAACATCAGCTTGCAAAACTACATGATGCAGAACATTTGACAGGAAAAGTAGAACAGCTTAGAAACGACAAGGAACAACTCAGGTAAGCCCACTCTATCTGGCTAGTGAAATATGACTGGTCACAAAAATAGAACATCTTAGAAATGGCAAAGAACAACTCAAGTAAGCCCATAAACTATATCAGGCTAGTGAAATGTAAATGACTGGTCTCAAAGTAGAACAGCTTTGAAATGACAAATAACAACTCAAGTAAGCCCATAAACTATATCAGGCTAGTGAAATGTAAATGACTGGTCTCAAAGTAGAACAGCTTTGAAATGACAAATAACAACTCAAGTAAGCCCATACATTATATCAGGCTAGTGAAATGTAAATGACTGGTCTCAAAGTAGAACAGCTTTGAAATGACAAGGAACAACCCAGGTAAACCATACACTATATCAGGCTAGTGAAATGTAAATGACTGGTCTCGAAGTAGAACAGCTTTGAAATGACAAGGAACAACTCAGGTAAACCATACACTATATCAGGCTAGTGAAATGTAAATGACTGGTCTCGAAGTAGAACAGCTTTGAAATGACAAGGAACAACTCAGGTAAACCATACAATTTATAAGTAATCACTTAATTACCTTTGAAGTATGTGGGAAAAGAATCCACAAATTTTAAAAAAGTACAACTGAACAATAGCAAGACATTTGAGAAGTACTACAGAGTAATGTCCCTTGTCATGGACTTGCTGATTTTTTAGTCAAAAGTCAGATATATTAAATTAGTTTTCATGGACCCAACAAATTCAAGATAATGAGAGTCAACTGCATTTAGTTGATAATAAAAAATTGGTAATGTATGATAGGAATTGCAAGAAATTTGAGAAGTATCACAGAGTAATGTCGCTTGTCATGGACTTGCTGATTTTAAATCGAAATTTAGATATATTGAATGAGTTTTCATCCACTAAAAAAATTCAAGATTATAAACGAGAGTAAACTGCATTTAGTTAATAATAGAAAAACTGGTTATAGTGGAATAAAATTAACATGAATTAATTATGTTTAAAAAATGGTGCACATATGAGATAAAAAAAAGTATTCCATTGTTATGTTAATTTTTTAGGGAAAGAGTATTAGAATTAGAAAAGGTTAGAGACAACCTTATCAGGCAGAAAGAAGAACTACTGGTAAGATTAACGTTTTAGTATTTATTAGATTTTTGTGAGATTTTGAAGCAGATATTTGAACTTGCTAGTGAATTTGTTTTAATTTTAGCTAGGAAGCCAAAGTAAAATGGCCACATATTTATTGTTTGTATAGTTAAGGTTGTTAATTTTTTTGATTGACATGTTAAGATAGTCAGATCCATTTGTTGACTTATTCACTAGTCAGACCAGTTAACAGAGTCAGATCTACAAAATGATTGGTAAAGTCAAATCTACTGATTGACTAGTTTAGATAATCAAATACATTGTATATGGATTGACTGGTCAAATCTACTGATTGACTAGTTTAGATAATCAAATACATTGTATATGGATTGACTGGTCAAATCTACTGATTGACTAGTTTAGATAATCAAATACATTGTATATGGATTGACTGGTCAAATCTACTGATTGACTAGTTTAGATAATCAAATACATTGTATATGGATTGACTGGTCAAATCTACTGATTGACTAGTTTAGATAATCAAATACATTGTATATGGATTGACTGGTCAAATCTACTGATTGACTAGTTTAGATAATCAAATATATTGTATATGGATTGACTGGTCAAATCTATTAATTAACAGGATTTGATGGTCAAATCTACTGATTGACTTTTTACATAATCAAACCCATTAATTGACTAATCAATCTACTCATTGACTAGTTAAGGTTAAATCTACTGATTGACTAGTGTGGATAATTAAATTTTGTAATTGACTAGTTTCAATTGTTAGATGTAGAGATTGACTCAGTAAGGTTGTCAAATCTACCAATGGACTAGTATTATAGTTAATTCTACCAAGTGACTACTTGTAAGTAGATTGGATAGACCAGCTAGGATAGTCATTATATCTATAGATTGACTAGTTTATACTGTCAATTCTACCAGTAACTGGTTTGGATAGTCCAATCTACCATTTAACTAACTTATATAGTAAAATCTGCTTATTAACTAGTTTACTTAGTCAGTTCTACCACTTGACTAGTTTGGATATTCAGTTTTACCCTTTGACTTATAAGTTAAGACCGTCAGATCTACAGATTGACTGGTTTACATAGTCAAAGACTGGTTTGAATAGTTGGTTTCACTAGTTGACTAGCTTTTAAAGTCAAATCTTCAGATCAACATACATAGGCAATTCTACTAGTTCACTACGGTAGTTTGGATAGTCAATTTTACAGATTGACTTTTTTAGAATGTTAAATCAAAATGATTGACAACTTTTTTTGCATTTAAATGAAACAGCTTGTCAAATACCATAATATTCTTTTTATTTACAAATGTTGTTTTTTACAATTTCAATTATTATTTCAAATTCTTATGGTGAAGTATGCTAAAATAAAAATAAAATAAAATAAAATAAGATAAAATATCTTGATTACTGTGAATATATATAGCATAATGTAATTAAATTTTTATGAGCTTGATTAGATTTGCTACAATTTAAAATTTTATTTCAGGTAAAATCGAATCAATTAATTGCTCAATAAATGTAGATGTTTGCATTATTTGTAATAAAATTAAAGCTAGGCAAATATGGCTTGACTTCAGATTTTTGCTTGCTTCTGGGGCTTCATACAGTCCAATATTACAGATTAAAGAACACCTGTTACTTGTTGAATGAACATGATCTAATTGAACAATCGTGTCAAGAGGACCAGTTTGGTATATTTTTATGTTGCTTTACAGGCCAGTTCTGAATTAATCTACAAAAAACCTAAATTAGAAGAATTAGAAAGTAAAATAGAAGAATTGAGAGAAGCTAACAGGCAGCTAAGAGATATAAATGAAAATATTAATGAACGATATGAAGCATTGGAAGAGGTATGTCCATTGTACACATGTAACTCTGCACTGTTCACCATTTTGTTAAGATATACCTCTGTTCACATGTTTAAGACCCTTTGTTTAATTAATCTGTAATGTTCACATCTTCAAGATTTAATCACTACTGACTGTAAATTTCTATTTTCACCTCATGAATATTTACTAATCTCTTTATTTCTTGAAACTTCTTGAATTTAGTTGGGTAATTTTTCTTTGGAAATATACATAGGGTTTGCAATTAAAAAATACTTGAGTTCACAGTTTTTTAATAGGAGTATTTGATGAAAGTTTCCATCGGAAATTAGAATTAAAGTTTTGGAAATTTAGACACCCGGAAGCATTACCACTTTAATTGTTTCTCCTTCTTCTTTTTTTTATTTATTTGTTTTCATATATTTATACCAATAATGTAAAACCAACTTTGTTTTGTTTGATACAATAAAAAGTTGTTCATTTTCTCAGAAGAAAGAAAAAAAATCTTGATAATTGAATTAAAAGAAGAAAGTTCTTTTAGACAACAATAATATTGCTGTTTGATACTTTGTTTTTTTTTTCTCTCGATGTTATTTTTGCAGAAAAAAATGCTGCTTTAGGCTGTTTTTATGCAAATTATTTGTCAAGCTAGTTTGCAAAAACTTAAAATTTTGTATAATTTTTTCACTTTTTATGTGTATGAATAGTGAAAAGTGCATTTCTTTTACAGCTATTGAAAATACAATCTGATTCCCCTAAACAAGAAATCTTTGGAGATGGCCCCCAATTTGAGAAATGTTATGGTTTCAGTTCAGAAACCAACCTTCAACCAGATAACCAGGGTTTGATATTTGCATCTGAATCCACCCTCCAATCCCAACATCCCTCATCTGTGATTGGTTTAGAAAATGATGGTAATCTAAGACCAGGTCAAAAATTAGAATACCAAAACAGTATAGGATTAAAAAAGTTTGAAGAGAAAGACCAGTCTTCTTCAGAAGATCCAGAAAGTATTTATCATAAATCCAAGAGTTTGTCACCTAAAACAAAAAGGAAACTTAAACAGGGATCAGGATATGACAAATCAGATTCCAATTTCAAAACAGGAAACTCATTTGATACCTTATCAAAATGTAACAAATATGGTGATAAGGGCAATGACAGCAACCTCCGGCACAGTCATAGTGAAGGAGGACCTGGCAAATTACATTTTAAAGATCCCCCGGCTCAGTGGACAGATGTGTCTGGGAGGTCAATACCGGTCATGAAAGTAAAGGAGGCTGATGGTTCAGATGTAAATTTAAAAATATTGACTTTTTCCTTTTTGTTTCATTCATGTTTTTTTCAAAAAGCCAATCTGAATTATTGAACTGTTAACCCTTTGATTATTAAAATAATTTATATGTGAGCATGCGGAACCTTTTGCATAAGCATGCAGTATACCTGTCACGATTTTATTTGTGTCAGCATGCTATATAATTAAAAAATATATTGGATTGACTGTAAAGATAAATTTGTTTTTTATTTTCTGGAAGAAATAACAAAATCACTTGGACAAATCATTGATTAAAGAAATATAAAAATACACAAAAACAGTTCAACTTACAGAATTGGTTTGGTTAGCAATTCCTTATTAGAGATTTTTCCCCATATTTTAAAGATTTCTGATAGTAGGTTGTCTCCCTTGATCCTTCAGCACATATTGCTTGACATGCATGTTGTGAAATGATTTCCCGGTTCTTTAGCCAGAATTTTGACTCTGAAATTAAAAATATATCTCTTTGTATATGTATTACAAAAACTTTCGACAAATGTATAAAATCTTATTTATTTATTTCATTTTGCATGATGCATATTTTTTTTTTTTTTTTTTTTTTTTGTTTTTTGTTTTTTTTTTTTTTTTTTTTTTTTTGTCAAACCCTTACAGAAAAATTAGCATTTGCACTGGAGATTTTAAGATTTCAAAAAAATTTAGATAGTTTGAAATATATAATTTTTTAATTGCTTCTGCTATACATTTTCATTTGATTTTTTAATTTTATGAATTATGTGAAACTATAAAATAAAAACCATAAAAAATGTTTATTTACTTAAAGGTTAAAATATTTTTGCTTCTTAAATAGTAATAACATAATAGATTCTGTAGCTTTTTATAAATATATAACACAAATACCTGTTACATTTTGATGTGCCATATGTGCACATTTCAAAAAATCATTCCTCATCAAAATCATTAGGGCTGAAAAGTTTGATAGATAAAAAAACATAAGCCAAACTGTTGAAAATTAATGAATCTAAAGCTCAAAAATTATTTGAATCCAAATCCATCTAAGGAATGATTAGTTAAGTAAAAAATAAGAAAATGTACCTTTCTTTCATAAAAATGCAATTTGAAATTATTAAAAAGATGAACTTGGCAAACAGACAGTTTTATCAAGAGCATTCAACAATAACAAGAAGACGTCAGCATGCTGTAGACCAACACAAATATATATTGACAAAGCTTCAGTCATTACTTTTTATACAATGATGACTGGTATTAAGGATTTCTGTGCTGTTTATAAATGTTTAACTTGACTTTGTTCTGATTAATTTTACCTATAACTTTACCAGAGACCAAATTTTTCACCATTATTGACCAAAGCATTGGCAGGTTTAGTGAGTATTAAGAGTTGTCCGTACTCGGAGATGTAAATGGTTGGCTTTTATAACTTATGATATGTGCATGTGTACTCTAACTTATGTCAGTGTGCCAATAAATTATGATAATTTGTCAAAAAACATTTATTAAACATTTAATCAGGTATAAAAGCTTTGTTGAAGTGTTTTGGACATACCATGTGTCCCAGAGATGCTTATGAGTTCAACTGTACTTCAAGCAAGACAAGTGAAGTTGCAGATGTTACTACTTTGTCAAAAAACTAGCCCCAGTGTTCACAGCCAATGTTATTTTAATTTGGATTAAGTTTTTTTTTTTAATAAAAAAACTGTTAGACATTTTAAATAACAGTTTTATTACATGTTTAAAAATGTTTCCATTTTCAAAGATCTAAACAGCAAGCTGTTCATGATATTTTTGTTTTAATTCTAACCATATTTGAGCTTCTAACATTTTATGTTGGGATTGTATAAAGTTAATACTTAACAAAAATGTATGTAAGGTTCAAGTTGGATATTTGTTTTGTAACCATGGGAACAGTTTGAATTTAATATTTGTCATATTGCATCATTTTATGACAAAATTGCAGAATCACTGTTTTTTTTTTTTTTTTTTTTTTTTTTTTTTTTTAACAATTTTAAACTACAAAAATGATGATATTACATTGGTTATAAATAAGATCTGCATTTAATGCTTCTATAGTTTTAGACTTAAATGGTACCTAACATTATAAAAATATGGTATATAGGTTCAGCATGCTTACTTCTACAATATTACTTATTATTTGTAGACTTATATTATATATAATTGTGCTGCATGCTAACCTACTGTGTTTACTAATTGAAATATAAATTATATTGGTTGAAATCTAGATTCAATAGAAAATAATTATTTGAATAAAAACTTTTGCAGCAATAATTATTAATGGTAGTCAAAATAATGCATCGCAGATGTTTTGTTGTAAAGACGATAACAATTTCTATCTTTTTTCTAAATAAGTATAAGCTGAGAACTAGAGCTAATGAAGTATGTGTTATTTTGTGTTTATTCTATAAATTATCAAATTATCAAATTATCTAGAAGGACAGAAGTTATTGAAATCAATGTGGGAAACTATTTTTCATATAAATATATAAGTACTTACTTATTTTTAATGAAAAATGTATATGTTGATAATCAATATTATTGTCTCAAAGTCAGTCTTGAAAAAAAAAATTAGTATCATTTTTTGTGAAAAGTATGTTTGACACATATTTATTTCTGTTAATAATATTTTTTGGAATTTGTGTATTTTAGGAGAATTATCATATGAAACAAGCTATGGGAGGTGAAGGTCAGTTGGTTCCAAAAGTAGAACATGAAAGGTTAGAATTATTAATATTGAAAAAGTGGAGTAGAGTGGAGTAATGGCCCAAGTCAAGTCTTTCACTTTTTTTTTGAGGCGGTCAATTCTGGGATTGTGGAGGAAACAGGAGTGCCTGAAAAAACCACCGACCTTCAGCAAGCGAACTGACAAATTTTTTCACACTAGGATCTGTCCCGAGATGGATTCAAACCCAGGCAGTGAGATGCGCTGTGATCCATAAGCACATACTCTAGACCACTCGGTCACCAAGGCCCCTCTAAATTGTTGTGTATGTCCACACAAAGTAATTAACCTGGTGTGCCCAGGTTACAACACAACTGAACATGTTGCTGACCATTCAAGAACTAACTTTATTAAAGCAAATAACATATAGGTTATTACGCGACAATGACACATCCGCGTAAATGTCACGTACGCCACTTTTACTGGGTCACATAGGCCGTATAAAAAAATAGTCCCAAATAAACAATAAAATAAATTACACAACATAAATATTGAAAGAGACAATAAATAATGGTTTTAAGTGTAAATAATGATGAAGTCTTTGTATGTTTAAATGTATTTTATTCGTTATAGGCAATATCATATACAAAACTATCAATATTATTGCCTTGCTATAACTGACTAGAACACTCACACTTGATAAATTCAAGCACACGCTCTTCAACCAAGAGACTGGTTACTTTCCACTGCACTCTCACATACAATATTAATGTCTATTGAATGGGTGCAAAGGTCAAAGGGAGGTAACTCTCATTAAAACATCAAACCCATACATATGCATAATGTAAACACTATAATAGAGAAATTACATCATTTTGTCAAATGTATCAAGATGGTACATTTAGAAAGGCATTGTAAAAGCTTTCATGAATTGGAACATCTGATAGTATTAATTACTCTAAAGGTTCACCTGCCTAAGGTCAGTGGTTTTCTCAAGGCAATGGTTTCCTCTCCCATCCCAGGACTGACCGCCTCAATATTGGTGAAAGATTCTTGACTGGGGCCTAAAACACCATTACTCAACTCAACTCAACTCATTACTGTAAAGCTAATTAGCAAACTGCTTGAATTCTTTCTTCAATTTTGACAACTTCTATGGTAGTTCAGTTGGTATAGAGTACTCAGAGGTGTGGAAGGTCAGGGTTCAAACCCTTGTTGGGTCTGACCAAGACTTTAAAATTGGTAGTCACTTGGCATTTGGACATGAAAGTCAGTGGGTCTTTCAGATGAGACCTCAAGACTTGATGCCCCATGTCACAGTAGGTGTGGCACATATTAGAACCTTCCTGCACATTGCCCTAAGTGCACTGCAAAGCTCAAAATTTCTGCCACTTCACCCATAGCTGGTGACATCTCAGTGTAAGTGATATATTCTTGTCTGGGACGTAAATCAGATCAAATCTATTTTGAATTGATTTGTATAAATTTATTTTTTGAACTGAACTTTTGTTTGGTTTTATTTGAAACAGTTTTATAGTGTAAAAATATTTTCACTGCATTTGGCATACCATTTGCTTAAGATTAATAGATTTCTGTTATAATTTTGTAGACTTGCTAATGAAAAAGAACAGTTAGAAGAGCAATTTAGAACATTTAAGAAGAGAATATGACAGTTTACAGGAAAGGCATAGACAATATATGGAAGATTATGGCCCTGATGGAGAGGAAGCTCAGAGAGGTAACATCACTCGTAAGAAAGTGTAAAATGAGTATGGTTTAATTGTGGCACATAAAGTAACTAGACCTTTGTAGCAGTACTGAGCCAGTCATGAGGTTGTATTCATGTATATGGTAGATATAATGGAGTGATTTAATACCAGACTTTCTGGTCAAGATCTTTCAACCTTGGGTAGAGTTCTTACTTATCATCCAAGAGGGCTGAGTTCAGTCTTCAGTAAGGACACTTTGTGAGAAATGTGAGCAAGGTTTTTTTTTTTCTTTTCATGTCTTTCCTCCCTCTAGTTACAGTTTCATATAGCAATGTGTTTTAATAGTATTTTGGGGCACTGAACAAGATGTATTTCAACACCTCATATTGTCTATAGAAATCATGATTAAAAAAGTATTGGTGTGCTATTGTGAACCTTACTAGATAAAGGTGACAATCAAACCGGTCTTTTATACCAGATTTGAGTTTTTATCATAATAGATAAAAATGAAACCGAAATTGTTAGAAAAATGGAAAAGAAAAGGATTCTCATTTTTGCATGTTTTTGCTCTTGATGTAGAATATTCATGGTTAATATTGGTACTGCCTTTTTCTATTACAGAAAAAGATAAAATCAAAATCTTAGAGAAGGAGAAAGATGGTCTAGAAAAACAAGTAGCACTTATAAACGGTCAGTTATTACTGGTCGAGAGTAGTAAAAAACGATTAGACGAGGTTGTAGAAGATCTCCAGGTAGAAATCGTACATCTGAGAAAAGAGCTAGAAGAAGCCTGAAAAACAGTGAGTTTACTTATTATATTTTAAACTGTATATCTCTATATATCTCCTATTTGAAAAACTAGCTGCAAATAGCTGCAGTAATGCTGATGCGCCTTTAAACAATACTCACTCTTATTTAAAAATTTAAGATATCCAATTATGCACACTTTTTCAGTCTAACTGTATATATCTCCAGAAGACCATATTTTGAGATTTTGAAATTTCTTGTTTTTTTCTTGTTTTTCAAAAAATTGTAGATTTGACTCTCATATCAATTTATAATCAGGGCTCTCTGGTTTTCTCAACAATTCTAGAGCTTTTATATTATAAGTGAAAAAGCTTAAAATACCATTTCTTTATGTCACTGATATTCTCTAGATTGCAATTTGGCTATTAATTGAGATGGTAGCTGATGATCACTGGTAGCTATGTATATGGGTTTGGTGACATTTTTATTTACATTCCATGAAATTTGAGCAGCTGAAAAGCCACAATCGCTCAGCATATTAAATAATTACATTAAAACAATTTCTAGATTTTCATTTTCTTATGGAGGCATTTGTTATGTCAAAGGAACAATTCCTAATTTTTTTTTTTTTTTTTTTTTTTTTTTTTTTTTTTTTTTTTAAGTACTTAGGTTCACACATCCAGCTTTATCATCGAACATTTTTTTTTTTTGAAAACACAGTCATCCTGTTACATAAATTAGGGTGTAATTTTTTGTTCATTGCTCTGATTGTCAGTCTGATTATATGATAGATTAAGATTTCAAGGTGGCACTGTACTTAAATGGTTAAAATATGTGTTGAATATGAATGGTAATTGCAGTTTCATCTTTACAATCTCATGTTTAATCTAAAATGAATTATTTGTTCAGTATTTCAAGTCTCGAGAAAGATAAAGGAATGACATTTAGGTGAGATTTAGGTTATTATGGGACTAACTAATCTGTATGGTTCATGAAAAGGATTGGTTCTAATCATTTGTCTGCCCCTAAAATTTGAATGGCATGATCCATTTATATTCAGTATAGACCATATCACATCACTAAGAGGGTAGATGATTCTGAATTAACATTGTTTGGAACTGGTTCTACAGAGTCTTCAAAAGTAATAAAAATGGATCATCCTATTTCGGATTTATTGGGTTAAAAATGTTGCATTTTGAATACAGTAAAATAACTTGATGGATTCTGGATGATTTTTGTTAGATTAGTTTTTACTTTTTACAGGATTGTAAATAATATTTCATTGTGAATTTATAGTGTGATTAATTTGACCTTTGACCTTTGATTTCGAATCTTTAGAAAATCTGCTTTCCATGGAAAATGAGTACAATTATATTCTTGGAATAACAAAAAAATGTTGTAACATATGTTGATTATGATAGTTACCAGTACTTTAATTAATATTGATAAACCAGAAAGGTGTGAATATTTTCAGTCTTATAAATGAAATAGTTACTGTATCGAATTATGCCAAATCATTTGTTGCCATTTTCTAAAATCTGAAATGTTTGGTTCAGCTAGACAATTATCATTCAAGTTTTCATCGGGGTTGTATAAATTTCAGGGATTAAAAGAATCAAATTTATTGAAATAGCTTTAAGCATTAATATTAAGATTTATATAATAAAAGAAAAAAAAAACAAACAAACAAACAAACAAAAAACAAAAAAGAAACAAAACAAAACAGAACCTGCATGTTTATAGGGCATGTAGATAACATGTTTTGAAACATTTCTGAAAATATGTCAGAACACAACGAAAACATTACACTCTAAAACTTGATTTATGATTCAGAATAGAACATTAATCATCAAAGGTCATGATGTTCAAATATGTCACACTATCATAACTGTATTGGGTTGTGTATAACTGTATTGGGTGGTGTATAACTGAGTTGGGTGGTGTATAACTGTATTGGGTTGTGTATAACTGTATTGGGTTGTGTATAACTGTATTGGGTGGTGTATAACTGTATTGGGTTGTGTATAACTGAATTGGTTGGTGAATAACTGTATTGGGTTGTGTATAATTGTATTGGGTGATGTCTTAGTGGTGTAAATTTATCAATGATTATGATATTTATAAAGTTTCAGTAGTTAACAGAATTTAAAAAAAAATCTTATATTTGGTTTAAAAAGGATTTTATAGATTGAATTATTAGAATATTAAATATTTGTCTGTGCATAGCACCTCAAACTATTTAATTTGACAGCATAGATTTATGAGTTTTAGCTCACCAGTACCTAGTACATGGTAACTTATATCAAACCCTCACCTTGACCAGAAGAGTTCAGTTTTTTATTTTTTGACAATTTTTTTTTAACGGATAAAGTTTTTTTTTCTTCCCTAAAACATAATATTTACCATAAAAATTTGTATCCATCAAAATATTGTCAGAAACTACCATTCTTTATCCGAAGAATAATGTTGAATAAATATTAATAGTACATGTAGTTCATTATGCTTCAAATTTAGTTCTATACACAGACTTAAAAAAGGGGAATATGTGAATGTTTTTGTGGTGGTGTTGAATTGGTTTGTATGGTTTTAAATAATGCATTTATCTCAACGAGGGGGGAGAGGGAATTATCATTAATTAACATCTGAAAATAATAGGTGTGGTTGTAATTTTATTTCAGGCATTTATCTCTTCTTTTGTTTGATGCAAATTTCATTTTTTGAGCATGGCCTTCATGATCAACCTTTACATTCAGGTTGACATAAATAATAAAAAAAAATCATTTTGATGTGATCATCACATTTTAAAATTTTTTGTGTCATGACTTTTCATTTTTTTTTTTTGTGTAACTTACTTTTTTAATTGGCATTAAATGAAAATGTTTGGTCTAGGGTAAAATTTCAGTTTTTACATATAGAAATTGACAATTGATTTCCAAAACATTGCATTTCTATTTCTTTGCTGTCATTTTTATAAATGTCATTAATGGTTTTGTAAGGTCACCTTAGCTGAAAGCTCAGGTAAGCTATTGCTATCAATCTTTGTCCATCGTCCCTTGTCTGTCATGTGCTGTGCATAATTTTTTAACATTTTAATCTTCTCCTCCAAAACCACTGGGCCAAAATTAATGAAACTTGGTTAGCATCATGCCTGGGTAAAGGCCTTTAAGATTGCACAAATAAAAGAATAATTTCAATATATCATCAGGTGAGTGTAAGACCCATGGTCCTTATCATGTGTTTCTGGCACAGTTTGCCAAATTTTTTTCTTTTGATATTCTAATCAAAAATCTTGTTTTAAACATTGCATCATCGTTGTGTAACATTTAATGAGTGTTCCATTATCAAACCTTTGAATCATGGCTTTTGTCTGAGGGTATAACATGTCATTTGTAATGTAAAATTTCAGTCACATGTAAGTCACATGACAATCAAAAGTTCAGATATCAAAGGTTATGCCATGACATATGTTACATGATATGTAAATTTTCTAATTTTCAGACCAGCGTAAGTGAAGAACTGGCAACTTGTAAATAACCAAGTCAAAGTAAACAAAATATAGCTTGAAATAGTTCTGATGTGAAAAAAAAAACAGATTTTTTATTTACTGAACAGTGTTAAAGTGTGGTGTTGATGGCCATGTTGCAGATTTAATATCTAGTTTTTGAAAGTATCTTAATTTTCAAAAAAATGAATTTGACATTAAACTGTTTTTAAAGTACCGGTATATACAGTTTCCATAATTAATAACTGTGTATATTAATTTATTTCACAATACAAGCATTATTTATGCCATTGATGATTATTCAAATCAGGATAGTGTAAAAAGCATTAAACCTTTAAACAGGTGTCAGTGAAATTTATAAAATTAAATGTATTTATAACTTTGGACTTCTAACATTTAACATTAAAATTTTACCATTCCAACATTTTCTTTTTTTCTTTTCTTTAATACATGTTTATATCTAAACAAAAGTTGTTGTTGTTTCAAGGTTAACTTTAACAAAATGTTATGCTAAGGTCATAATGTGGTCACCAGGAGAAAACATTTTGATTGGATTATCTACAAACTTCTCCTTCAGCATTAAAAGTATTACTAGAAAGTGTCCATGAATGTATTATAAAAATAAAAAAAATTGGTTTTAAAATTATGCTAAAAACAGTTTTATGTTTTCACTTGTATATGTCAACGGAATTAAGTACATTTGCATATTGATAGATCTTACTTAATGTTTTACTTTTTGTTCTTGGGACCGAGTTTTGGGGTAGTTTTACTGATAGACCCAATATTGTGGAGGACATAAAAAAAATGATGGTCACCTATGGTTACACTAAGTGTTAATGGAAATATACCTTTCTTTTAGCTTTTAAAATTAAAACAACATATGTGTAACTATGTTTTTATGATCACAGTTTTCATTTAGAATAAGAAAAAATTAAAATAAGAAGAAAATGAGAACAGTTCAGTTATGTTTTTGAGTGATGAATTATTTTGCTAGTTTTGCAAAGAATTTGTTTTGTTTTTGTTTTTTTTTTCTTATTTTTGCTGCACTTTATCCATTGCATATTAATTTTGGGCTTTGGGAAATTGTTGCAGATGCGGTTTGAATATTACATTTTTTATTTTGGTTCCATATTAGAAATATTTCAAGCTATTAATTAGGTACACCAATCATATATATATTTTTTGCAGACATATTCATTTAGCCAGGTTTTTTAATGCGTATGATGTAGTTGTTATATTTTTGCAGAATTTTGCCATGTCCAATATATCATACCAAAATAGCTTATGAAAATACAAAATATATAGAAGAGTTATTCCCCTTTGTGATAGTTATTCCCCTTTGTACTAGCTAGTAAGCGTAAATAGCTAGTCTCCTGATAGATTGTCCAATAGTCTTTATAAAACAATTTTTTCATTTTTTTGCTTCTTCTAAGGGAAATGAAGCGATCATTCAGATCTAGTGGCAGGTATAAAAACATATCTAAAGTTTTTTTGAATTAACAAGTTTGGCACAATGTGGTATTTTTTTGTAGAGATTTTTTGCACAGTAGTTTTGTATATGTTTGATTTACAGTGTTTTTTGCCTATTCAATATACAAATAAAACTTCTTCATCAAATGTCATAGCTGTTACACTAAGAATGGTGGCTTTCTATGCAACTTTTTTGTCATGACAATGATTACTTTACATGCAACAAGTCAATACAAGATAAAAAAAAAAAGAAACTTAGGCACTTTTTTCTCATAACACAACTTATATAATTTTTTTATGTTAGTTTTTTAAACTACAAATACAAAATATAAATATAAATACAAAAAATTAATGGCACTTTGAACTTGGTTGTCTCTTAATATATATTAGTAAAACTTTTAACTCAAAACTGTGACGAATGACTAAAAAAGGAAGTATTCTAACACATTCCTTACTCGTCTGATTGAGTGATAATGTGAACATCAAAAGCTTTTGAAGTTGTTAAATGTGATTATTAATTTTAAATCAGCAGGTAATGATGATTTATGTCATGACAGAAATGTGCTGCCAGTTTTAGCCACTATACTAACAGCTATGATATCAAACCCATACTGCTACCTAAACCCTTACTATTTCCCTTGATGGCAAAAAGTAAATGAATTGCTAATAAAGTGATAAGTATTATTGTGTTTTATAACAATATTATGGAATAAAAAACAACCTTATCTACTACCTGAATTCACCCCATTCCCTGTAACATAATATACATGTACCATTGAGTGTTTACAATGTATAAACCACAGAACCTTATAATTCATTTCCTTTTGAATTTCTTTATTTTCTGGTTGGGTTTAAATTTAAACTTTTCTGCAAAACAATAATTTTTGGTTGAATGTCTGGTGTCTCTCCTAAAGAAGGAAGATCTTAGTCTTTTATCTTGTATTTCATTACACAACCTTCGATAAGATGTTTAGTGTTATCTCCCTTGGTGGCCACCAGATGGCCTCGCTATATAAAGTAGGATGTTATCTTGTGTTTTGTTTGTATATAAGCACATGTTATTGTAGCATATTTTATCCTTTGAATAAAATAGTTATTCCCCTGGAATGTGAGGACAACCCATCTCTTAAGTAGAGTTGAATAATGGTGTCCCATGCTCAAATTAAGGACTCTCGAACTTATATTGAGGTGGTCAGTTTTTGGATTGTGAAGGAAACTGGAGTGTCTAGGAAAAAACACTGACCTTCGACATCTCACAAACCTTCTCACACTAGGCTCTGCCTTGAGTGGGATTCATACCTAGGCAATGAGAGGCATTGTGTTCTGTAAGCACATGCTTTTTTATCTGTAAGGTTTTGTTTGATTTCTGAAATCTATACTACAAATTGAAACTTAGTACATGATAGCATATAACAGAACATACATGTAAAGTCATTAATAATCATGAATGTTTTAGAGAGAGAGAGAGAGAGAGAGAGAGAGATAGAGAGAGCAAAAAAATCATTTTGATTAATTCCATGTTGAAGAATACTGATGATTTTTTAAGAATTTGAAATGTGTTTCATTTTTGTTTCAACTTTTTCTGTTCATCTTCATTTAAAAGGTCATACATCAATTTTTCATACATGTATGTTAAAATTAAACTTTGTTTTTCAGTCATATTAAGATACAGAGTTTTTCACTTATTTATTTATTTTTTTATTTATATATTTTCATCATAATTATTTATTTTTATTAATGTATTTATTTATTTTTATTTATTTATAATTATTTTATTTACATTTATTTTATTTATTTGTTTGTGTTTTTAGTATGTATATTACATGTACATATATATTGATAAATTATATTTTATTGTATCTTGATGTTTTTTTTGTTTGTTTTTTTTTTGTTTTTGTTATTTTTTTTTTGGGGGGGGGGGGTTCTTTTTTTTTTTTTTAATTACCAATATCTTATTATTATCACATCTTTGTAAACATTTGGAAAAATGTACGTTTGGTTATAAAAATTTTCCTTTTGCTTAACTGTTTATTTGATTAAAATTATTTAATAAACTGTTTGTTTATAAACATTTTGAAAAACTGAGTTAATTGCAAGTTCTTCAGTTATAGAGTGAAGTTAAGATCGGGCTAACCAGAAGTTAAAACGTCATCAATCTAACACGAAAACCGTATTTGAGATATATCAAAGAATTATGCATTTAAACTTTAAAATATCTTAATTCTTTACAAATCTTTTAAATTTTCCTTGCTTTGAATATTTTTTTCAGGCCAGTGAGTGGTCCAGAAATGGAAGAACTACAAGCAGAAGTAGATTTGCTCAGAGAAGAGCTTACAAAAACACAGACAGACAAACAGAAACAACAATATCTCATCAAATCACTCAAAGAGGTATATATACCATATACTTACTTACTTATTTCTTATTTTTATGTTAATATACAGTAGTATATATATATATATATATACACTAACACTTATTCAATATCTCTGCTTATTTAAACTTTTCTTAACTACAATTAAATACAGTAGCTGTGGTTTATCAAAACTACTAATTAAAAGTATAGCTAGTGGGGCCAAGTGTACCCTATATCCCGAATTACTGGTGCCTATATTAAGGGTATACTGGATACCTTAAGTTTATTTTAACTTAAACTTCACCTATTATAAGGTTTTAATTTTCAATGTATTTTTCCTGCATCTTGAATTTTCTATAAAGTACACACAGGCAAATTTTCTTCTCATGAATTTAACATGAAATCAACAAAAAAAAAAATTCACATGAAAATTTTCACGTACATTTCATATGACTGAGCTATACCTGAAATTCATGTGTCACAATTTTGGCTATGCAACCGTTAGTCTAGGGTCAAAGTCACAATGTTCTGCAGTATAGCCCTAAAGTTTAAGTATGGTTACTCTGAAATATTGGATTTTGTAAATAATGTGTAAATCCTATATTCCTGAGTATACTATGAGTTTTAACACTAAACCTAGGATCAGTCAGTGGCATATGCTTACTGTAAGGTAATCATCATACCAAATAAGTGTAACTTCTAGTATCTTTTATTTGCCTATGTTTAGAGGCAAATCATGGGCTCATAGATTGGAACTATTGCCAAGATAACCCTAAGGTCTGAATGAAAAGATAATCAAAGCATAAAGTTATCATTGAAAAACTAACCCCTGTCTCCCATAGCAACATAATACAGAAGTTTAAAAATTACATTTTGACATAGTGGTCCTGACACAAATGGTCTTCGAGGCAGAAACTACTTCAAAGGGCATTATCTGATCAATTAGATTGATATTATTAGTACCCAAACATTGTGAGATTCTAAAACAATTTGTTTTTCTTTCTTTTGCAGCAATAACTGCATTAAATTAGTCCTTAATTTTGATTGTATATTTTACTTACTGACTGATTCATGTCTGCTGTAGCACTATTTTTTCAAAGATTTTGAAGAGAAATAAAAAAGTTTGCATCATGTCACAAACCGTTATGAGGTATACATTCTGTTGTAATTAACTGAGGCACAAAAATACATGCCATCTTAGCTGGACGTATAAAATACAGAACATAAACCACTGCAAAATGGAACTAATTTTCTTGTATGAAAGTTAATTAGTTTAATTACAGTAATTGGCCTCACAGCCTAGTTTTGGAATACCAATTAGGGGTATTCAGCAGTGTCTTGCTTCATAAATGCTAACACATATTGCTAGCTTAATTATTTCCATTTTTTATTGTACCTTAACAAGCTGAAAGTTATTCAAGTAATATATGGTTTTGGCTTTGTTACTGATAGTAGCTGTGTGTGGCAGAGTTTTAAAAGCACTGAACGCATGATTTCATAGTCATTGCCTCAAACCCCTGTCAGACTGTGTTGTATCCTTTTAATGACATTTAACTTTACAGAGCTCTAGTTAACAAAGATATTAACAGAAGCAATAAATAATTCCAATCCATTGTGCTTTTCTCCGCATGCAATTGAAGATGTGATAACACAAGCGTAATCTGCCATTAAGATTTAGACAGACAATCTGTAAAAATGTTCCACATGTTGTAGTCTGTCTGAGTTACATTTGGAGTATTCAAAAAGACCTTAATGTATATTTAGGTATTTTGTGTTTGTTTTCTATTTTTTTGTCACTAGAATTTTTCATCATTAATTCATAATTTTAAATTGAAATCTTCATCTTGAGACATTTCTCTACCAATCCATTTGCCAAAAAATGTTTTGAACTTTTTCTACCCTGCAAATGTTCAGGAACAAATGAAGATATATACCATTACAGATTATTTAGGGTTTATGTCAGATTTACAGATTCTTTTATTAACAGTAATTTACATTTTTTTCACACATGGCAAAATTAGTTTTATTCTTGATCAAAATTAAAAGCTATCCATAAAATTAGGGCCCCAGTTACTTGAGCACAATTTTTAAAAAAATTTATTTAGTTTTTGTGAAATTCTAGAAAACAGAAAAATTATGTAAATATTTTGAAAAATTTGTAACTTACTACTTCATACTTGATTTGGTATCAGTGTAAATGAACCTTGATGACAGAAAAGTGGTTTGACATGTAGGTTGAACTTATACTGGCTAATTTCACATGTCTCCAGAATGAAAGAATGCTTTTTAAAATTGATTCTTCATTTTATATACAGTATTTAAAAAATGTACTCTTGTTGTAAATGCATGTTGCTTTCTGTGTGTCTGTGCAAAACATATCTCATATATATATATATATATATATATATATATATATATATATATATATATATATAAAGTTAAAATATATAACATAAAATTTGCTTTCTCTGTCTTTGAAAATAAAATGCTGTTGCCATTTGTATTATATTTTTGAAAAAAAGAATTGTTGCAACACATATTTTGCATTGGCAATTTTTTATTTATGGATAAAATACAGATAAGTTCTTATAGAGTATCTTTGATCGAACAATTCTAGAGTTATTGCCCTTTGTTATTAAAAGCTTTTCGTTGGTCAAAAAGTCTTAAAACCTCAATGCATGCCAAAAAATGTATTTTTGTAAAATGACCATGTACCTTGTTATATATTTTAGCTTGCTTATCAAGTCTGTTGAATGTAGTAACACATATATATTTATTTGATCACATGACACATTTTTTTATATTATAATGGTTTGAAATATATCATAGGAAATTGATGAGAAAAGTAAACACCCGTCTTCTCAGATAAGAGTAAGTAAATGCTGGGTTGGTTTGGCTATTTATTTATATAGAGGTAGATGGATGATGATCATTTATGAAAACAGCAATGTATCAATGTTCATTCCAGATTAGAGTAATCTCCCTTTAATTCTCACGGTGGTTCAAAGTTGTGATGGGTTTGCATTTGTATTCAGAAGAATTTTGGTAAACCAAGTATATTGACAAGAATTTGTTAAATTCTTTTACCTTTTTTTAAAATGGTAGCAAATATGAATTCACATTTTTGTTTTATATCTAACTTATATATAAATTAAAAGTATGAAAATTTATGTTGAATGTTACATGTTGTAAAAACAGCCAAAACCATAACTATCTTGTAATGTTACCAAAGATATACAACAAATCAGTTATCTGCCCTTTCTCAGGGTAACGGTGCATGGGACAAGTTTACCAGAGTTCTTCCATGAACCACAAGACACTTTTATCATTTGTGCAGAAAAATATTTAGAATTTGCTTGAATTTCTCTAATTTGAAGTTTTCTGGGTGAAAAAGGACAATGTTTTCATACCAGCATATTGGTGTCAATTCAAAAAATTCTGAAAAGGGTCAAATGGAGATAATTCATTTCCTCTACCTAGGATCTGGGTAAGGGAGATAACTGAGATGTTGTTTCAGTGTTATATGTCCTGTTAAACTTTGATGCATTGCTTGTTATCTATAACTACATGTATTTAGTATGGTGATTTGTTTGTGATTTTGTATTTACTAACACCCAATATCTGTTGAGTATTTAAATTAATATATGTTTGCAAATACAAAAAATGTATTTCATCCTGAGGTTGTGGTGTATTTTATCCCATGTTAAATATTTGTCTAATACCGGTAGTTCCAATATCCACTAATATTTAAAAGACCATTTGTATGTGATATTTGGAAAACACAAGTCATGATTCAGTATCATATCTAGATATGTGCAGAATTGAAAACTGGTATAGGATGTTCTTGATCTGATGACAATATATAATGTACTGTAAGCTGATTTAAAAATTAATGTGATACTTAAGAGCAAAAAATGTTACTATATACAAACATCAGTCACTGCTGTTATTACCTGTTGATGTTGTTTGTACTCATCTGTGTTTTTAGCACTTTGTCATCCGATGTTTAAAAGCCTATACTGGCCACTTGCCACCCACCACCCATGTGATTGTATTTATGTCCAGTAGAGGAAATCACACACCTTATATTGACCTCTGAGCACAGTTTCAGTGTCCATACAAGCTACCTATACATTTTCTGAGTCTTATGACAGTTTTTTTTTTAAAAATATAAAGTTATCAAAATTTCATTACAATGAAAATATACATGTACTATTTTGCTAATCAAGATTCAAAATATTAAAATCAATATTTCTATTAAAAAGAAAGTAATTGTGTTGGTTTATTTTTATTATTTATTTATTTATTATTTGATTTATTAATTTTTTGTTACATAATTTTAGTTTTGTAGCATAAAAGTTGCAACACATTGATTTCATTTGAGTTTAATTTCAGCACATTTTTTCTAGCATTCACTTAGGATAAGTAACATGCTGTTTACACAGAACATAATTTTGACTTATTGTTTGTTTATTGATTTTTACATTAGTTAAAGACTTAAAGGCGATGATATAAGCTCTATCCTTCATTAATAAAGTTCCCTGACCTACATGTACACAAGACAAAATCGTATCTTTAAGCCAAGCTTAAAGATACTTAAAGATACTTAAAGATAGCTTAATGGTGGCTTAAAGACATTCGACCATCTTTAAGCCACCTTTAGGCTAGCTTAAAGATGATATTTATCTGGTACTACTCACTCTTTATTTATACCAACCCAAAACATATCAAGTTGGGTGGAGTAGATAGGTATAACCATGCCTGTCAAGCCAATAAAAGTTGGGTGGGGTAAACAGGCAAAATCCAGTCTGTCAGGCCAATACCACCATCAAACAGAGATTGAGAAGGGTGTATCTCTGTCCAGCTGACAAGTCATTGCATGTCTGTTAAATGCCATTAAAATTGATGCGATAAATCTCCATGTTCCAAAAGTATGTCATGATATTTTAACTTAGTTTGAAAAGGTCAGAGTTACGAAAAGTATGTGGATTGTGAAATTAGGACAAGGATTTGATCTTTAAGAACTATTTTACCATAGTTTATTTTAGAAATTAAGATGCTTATAATGACTTATTGTTAATTACAGGAATCTTTAGATGATGTAGGCTCGGAATTACATGAGATGCGAGATGAGCTTCAGAAACTGATGGGTGTAATACAAAGTAAAGACCAGGCTATCGAAACACTAGAAAATCAACTTCGACATTCTAAAGAAACTGTAGAATCCAGGTATGTTAATTGAACTATTTAAGACCATTTATATCTACAGGAAATAAAGAAAGTTATTGAACTATTATGGACATTTGAAAATACAAAGGTGTGGGGTCCAACAAAATCAATGTTTCATGATGTCTTTCCATTTCCTAGTTGCATATGAACACTTTGCTTATTGTTGTTTAAAAAATTACACATACTTGACAAATTCTAGACTTATGAACATGTAAATAGAAATACACTTGAATATGAAAATGGAAATAGATGTACATTTGTACAGTTTTAATTTACAGTGCAAAGTTGATAACAGGAAATGCATTACAATGCAAAGTTGATAAAAGGAAATGCATTACACTTTATTTCTTACCAAATTTTGGGGGTTTGTTTCAAACAATAAAATTAAGAAAGACAACAAAGAAACAATTGAAGGAATGATATACTAGCTATAGTAGGTTAATTTTCCGCTTGATACAGACTACAGGGTAGACTTACACTATGTTACAAAAACTGTTCAAAAGGGGCCTAAGTGATTTTTAGGATTCCTTTAATCCTTCATCAGAGGCTCAAACAATGATGTTTTTGACTCATGTCCAAAGAGACAAATCAGAGATTTGACTAGAGCAAATAAATGTCCTGAGTTACATGCAGTATTTGGGACAAATATGTACTGTTTTTTTTTTCAGAGAGAAAGAAATGCAAGAACTACAGACAATCATGTCTGACATAGAAGCTAAGAAGAGTATAAATAATTCCCAGGGTTCCACACAGAGTTTTGAAGATGATGGCGAATCAAGGTTTGCATATTTTCTGATCATTTTTATAATCATAATTAAGAAAGAATAATTTAAGTCATATAAGAAAATTGGTACCTTAGTGAAAAGGGATAAAGGAATTTTAGTTGTTTTTTTTTTGGTTGATGGTTAGGTTTGTTTTGTTTTGTTTTGTTTTGTTTTTCTTTTCTTTTTGTTTTTCTTTTTTTTTTTTTTTTGTTTGTTTGTTTTGTTTTTTTTCTCCTGTATGGAACTCATATACAGATTTTTCCTCTTTATTCATTGAAAATGTTGGTAATTCAGCATAATTTGCAAAACCTGTTAAAATTTTTTCTTTTGTGAAAAATAATAAAACCCCACTTTTGACAAGTATAGAAAAAAAAATTGGTGAGGAAAATATTTTGGACATAACTATCTACTCATAAATTCAGGGAAATTTTTTAATTATAAAAATCATTTCATTGAATGCTTTTGCCAACATTTTGTGTTTTTTTTAATGCATGTAGATTTTGGTGTTATTTTTCTTCATTTATTTAATTAATGAATTTATTTTTTATTAATTAATTATTTTATTTTATTTTATTTTATTTTATTTTTTTATTTTTTATTTTTTAGTTTTTTTTTTGCAAGAGATTATTTTCTCTTATATTAATAAAAATTCTGTCATTTTCGTTTTTGTAGGAAACCAAAATCTCGAATACCAAGGTCTTGTTTAATAATCTGTTCACATATATTTTGAATTTTATTTTATTTTCATTTTACCTTTTTATTCCTTTTATCACATTTTTCCTTAACTGTTTTTTTTTTTTGTAGTCATGCAACTATTTTTCTTATGTGTGAATACATTTTAAACTCATGCTAAACCTTTAATGGTAACAAAAATTCTTTTAAACATTCATATATTGGATCTGATTTTTAGAACTTTTAATTCTAAAATTAATAGAATAAAATTAGTATATAAAATCAAGAAAGTCATAAAATTTAGTACTTCATAACATCTTCTCTTGAAAATTTAAGCAGCTTAGTTGGTAGAGTGCTAGCTTCATCTGTGGGAGGTTGGGGGGGGGGGGCGGGGTTCAAACCCTGGCTGGGTCTGACCAAGACTTGAAAATAGGTAGTGATTGTTCTTTTGCCAAGCACTCAGCATTTAGAAATGAAAGTCACAGGGTCTTTCAGAGAAGATACATGCATCTTAAAAACCGCAGTTACAGCAGTCACTGCATGCTTAAGAACCCTCTTGCACATTGTCCTGAGTGCACTGCAAAGATCAATATTTCTGCCACTTCACCTTTAGCTGATTACATCTCAATATGAATGAAATATTCTTCACTGGAACATAAAAATCCCTTTCAATCAATCAAATCTTGAAAAATTGAAGATAAATTAAGACTGTTTTACTGAAAATGTAACAGAAATTAAAATCTAATCATGATTTTTTTTAATTTTTCATATTTATATATGATTTGCAATGGCCAGAAAGTTGATGTCAAATGGGAACATAATTATATATTTTACATTATAATGATTCATAATTCAAGGGTCTTGATTGCCAGCTAAGCTTCGTGGCAAATATTTTTAGCAGAACATTAATTTCACATTGCTCAAATCCTCTAATCTGCCTAAGGAATTGGTGTAAATCTTGTGAAAGATTGATGTTCCCATCCAAGAAGGAGTGTTGTGCCCATAGTTGCTTCATATTGATTGAACTTTATTGAACACCAGCTGGTCTCCAGGCTCACGATTTTAAATTTTTATGACAAGTTATTTTTCACCATTACACACTGTTCATCACCTACTTTTTCTTTGTACACTCAAACACTATTAACAATTTTTTGGCATTTTCAAAATAATATTAATAATAATAATAATAGCAATAGAAAAATAATTAAGATAAATAAAATAAAAAAAAAGAAATGAAAAAAAATAAAAAATAAAAAAAAGTGTTAAACATTTATTTATAGTCTGTGGATTTAAATTTATTACAATAGACATTTTGTAAATAGGCCTTTATATTAATATATCATTCACTTGATTTTAAAGGTTTATTTTCTAATGTACATTAGTTGGTTTCACATGCAAAATCTATTTCAAATAAATAAAAATGTAGTGTGGACACATGCAGTTCTGTCTAGTTGTGTCACTTCACTTAATTTATCTGCTGTGTTTTTTTCTTTGTATCATTTCAGAATATTTAGATTTAATATTTTTAAATAGAAATCATCAATTATACATACATACATACATACAAGTATTTTTCAATCTTTTGGTAGCTGACGTAAAAGATAAGTTGTTAATTTTAGATCATCATTAGTTAGAACAGTTTTTTTAAATAGTTTTTTTAAAAAAAAATAATTTATTAATGCTTTTTAAAAATAGAAATACATGTGTAGTTTTTACTGAATTTTAGATTAATTTTTTTTTTAATTATCTAAAAATAATTGATTTTTTAAATTATCTGAAAATAATGGGAGATAATTTTTTGTGGATTTATAATTGCACTAGAGTTAAAGTGAAGAAAGATTCTGGTAAATTAAAAAGTCAAAGTTTTTTTGTATTTTTCTTATATTGATACTGGATATTGGATATATAATGCCAATTTAAATTAACGGCAGAGTTGATAAGTGTGTTTTATTGCACGAGAGAGAGAGAGAAAGAGAGAGAGAGAGAGAGAGAGAGAGAGAGAGAGAGAGAGAGAGAGAGAGAGAGAGAGAGAGAGAGAGAGAGAGAGAGATTGTATCCAATACCTGATTAGGTTTGTTGTAATATTTTAGTCCATATTTATTATGTATGAAGTTAGTGAAATATCTCTGATAACATTTCTATCTTCTTTACAGGAGAACAGACGATGGTAAGACTTCAGGTATGATATCATTTATTTCTTTTTTTTTTTTTTCAAAAAAGTGAAGGTTTTCCCTCTAATTTCCCCCATGTATTTAATAATTTCTTTTCCCCAAATTTGACAATTTTTTTAGTTATTATAATTTTGTTTCAACATCCTGAATTACATAATAAATTCCAACATTATAACATAATAGAGAGCACTGTCATTTTAAAAATATCAGTATCTTTTTATAACAGCAAATGGCATGCACTTCATTTTCGTCATTGGACATAATATTTACACACTTTCATTTTTTTAAAAGTAATTTCAGTATTTTGCTAAATTATCATTTGTCATAAAAATATCTTTCTTTCATTTTAGTAAGTATTCATCCTTATACTGAATTAAAAAAAATTATAATGCACCTTGATAACTTTGTCACCTTTATTATCACCTAAATGTTTTGAAGTCCCAAATTTTATATTTTATGTTTTTCTTTACACATTTTCCATGTTTAATCACAAAACCCCTTTTAATGCCAAAATCTGCCTTAACAAATGGTGGCAGTGAATGTAGGTTTAACTATACTCCTTCAAAATTGAAATATATTACTTGAAGAATTTTTCAATATCTCTCCCTCCTTCCCCTGGCCTTACCCTTATCTTCTTCCTTCTAAACAACTTTGGTGTAAATATACCATAAGGTAAATTTGCAGTTTTTGTTAAAAAATTTGAAATTTTGAAAATCATTCAGATGACGTGTACAGACATTTTATTGAAAGTGGATTCTTCAAAAAATCTGTTAGAGAATGGCGAGAAAACCGATTAGCCAGAGATAGTTGGGTTAACTACCCTGAACTTTTCAATCTCGAAGGTATTTAAAAAAAAAAACAAATTGCTTTTTTCTGTGGTTGAAATTGGGAATTAATTTCTTCGTTAACAACAAATATTAAAAACAAAATCAAAATAATAAATATGTATATATTTGCTGAAAATCTCTCTCTTTTTTTTAATAAAAGCTGTTTTTGTAGAATAATACCAGTAGTTTTCTGTCCTATAAAGATTTCAAACTTTAATATTAATCTTAAAACCAGATTTAACAAAATGTTTGTATCTCGACATTTGAATCTTTTGTGTTTAACACACTTTTAATAAAATAAATATCTCGAATTTCTGTTGGCTGATCTTACAGAGTTGACAACTAAGTAACCCTCTCAGCATAATGCTGCATTATATAATTCATATGTTCTGGGCAAAAGGAATTTGTCCTGGACAGCTTATTATCAAATCTTGATATCTTTTTCAGAAATAAATCTTTGCATAATGCATCATTCAGAATCAGAAGCTGAGACAACCATTTCAGTTCTCTTTCTTTTTTTCTTTTTTTTTTTAATTTCTAAAGATAGAATGTTTGTTTCAACTTCAATAAACATTATTTATTTCCACCTATTTATTAAACCAATTTAATCATGTTTTAATTAACCTATTTGTATCATATTTTGTGTTAAAATATAGATATGTGTCATAAAATTTGTCCAAATGTTTTTTTTTATTTAATAAAAAAATCAATATTTTTGTGGGTTTATAAATTAAAATTTTTTTCTTCATCAGATGTTTCAATTTTCAATGTATTTTGCTGAATCTAATGTTTTTCTGTTTTAAAAAATCAGCAAGATGTGGTATTAAAATTCATGACACATTTTTATTACCACAGAAATTATGGTCAAAGAGTTTAAATTTTGTTCATTATTATTGAAAACTGCAAATTACTTATCCCCCACAGAAATGATTGATTGATAAGTACACCTAAAAAGTAATGGTTCAATTCTTTATCCTCAGTTTATAGAGTTGAATCATTTTACTTTCCATCTTTACACTCATTTACTGGTGTCATATTTCCCAAAATCACTCAGAAGAAGAATACATTTATTAGTGAGTATTATTATCTCACAAATAAGGGTTGGATTTTATAAGTTTTTTAACAGTTTTTGTTTTCAAATATTTACTATATGTAGAAAGAGAAGCTGATGAAAACATTTCAAAACAAAGAGTTTCAACAAGTCCTTCATTTTAAAGTGGACATAGTATCTAGACAAACGACCTTGAAGATCTAAACAAGGTCAAGGTCTTTCTAGTGAATATCCACATACTAGGAAACCTTGAACCAGAGTGAATGATTGTGACAATTCAAAGTTTTGTGTAAAAAAAGTGTAACTTTGTTTACACATTAAGTTTTATATAAAAAGTGTATCTTTGTTAAGATAAAAACAGTGAAACTATCTCACCTAAAAATTCTTTGTAATGGAAGATTTTTGGCTTAACTTCAATATACAGGATAAATTAACATAAAATATCAATGATGTTTTAAAAAAAATACAAGTACTTGCACATGTATATTCCAATTTTTTACTTTACTCAGGATTCGTTTTTCATTTTTTGCACTGTACTTCAGTTTAGAAAGATTTTCAGTTTTGAGTAGTTCCACTGTAAGTGATTTATAATTAAAGCAAAGACAAACCCGCAATTCTGTTCTAGACAAGGATACACTTAGTTACTGTATGTTGTATGCATGTATTATTACTTAAAATTTATGTCTGTGGTTTCCAGTCTCATTACATTTAGTCACTCAAATGCAAGTTTGGCACCACTGCAAGCTTGTTTAAATTTTAAAAAAAGCTTAATTCAAAATTTGATAAACAGAAGTTTACCAACAATTGGTACTGGCCATTTTTAATTTTTTTTTTGTTTGTAAGATACAAACTTCATTATTTATAAGGTGAATTTGGAATCCACAGACAGATTGAGGCATTGTCAGTCCTGTCTTTAAAGACCACATTTTAAAACATTATATATATATATATATATATATATATATATATATATATATATATATATATATATATATATATATATATATATATATATATATCACAGTATCATGCAAGATCAAAACAATTTTATTTTTGAGAGGACTTTTTATTGGAAAGGGCAACATGATCATACAAAATTATTCTGGATAAGAATTATCTAGTGCTATCTCTGTTGGTGGGGGTTATGGAGGGTGTTTGGGAAGGGGTCTTTGAGACAGGTTTTGACAGAATAAGCCTCTACAAACCTATTGTAAAGGTTAAGGGATATGCATTAATATATTGTTTTAACTCCTCTGCATTTAACATGTCATATATAATTTAAGTTTTTTTTTATATATAGAATTGTGAATTTTGTTATTTTTTATGTCATTTATTTAGCTTCTGACTATGAACTATATTTTCATTTCATCATTTTTGCACAATTTTTTTTAAATAAACAAAGAACATTTTGTTTTTCATTTGCATTGTAAGATTTAGCAAGTTCTCAATTTCATCATCAGTTTTATTCATATCATTAATTTGTAATTTATATTTCTCTGAAATTTTGTTTTATTTACTTTGTTATATCATACTGTTTTCAGATTCTTTCTGCTTTTAATATTTGTTTAATTCTTTGCTATATGTTTTTAGTTTTGTTATTAATTTGATTTTGAATTATACATCAGGTGACTATGAAGATAGTAGAAGCCGCCCTAGACAGGTAACCTCATGCTCCAAAATATGGGTGCTCAATTTGGTACCCAACATAGAATGATTTCTTTTATGTCAAAATATTATGGTCATGCTTCAGTTCTAGCCATCTTTGATGATTATGAAGTTGATTTTTTTTAACTGTTTTTAAAAAAGTAAAGAATAAAACTAAAAATAACTTGACACAAAAAATTATTTAAAGATTAATTAATTATTTGGCTCAAATGTTACTTTTGGCTGTATATTTGTTGTAACAATAACTGTTAATTCTATAATGAAAAGTTTCCAAGTTTTATTGAATTATTATTATTATTATTATTGAATGATTCTGTTACATTAAATTTTAAATTCTAAAGATTAACTTAATATTTTTGACCATTTTTATCTTTTTTTAAAGAGATAAAAACATTTTTGAAATTTCAAAATAACATTTACCTCCCTTTCAGAAATCTGAGAGTGAAATGAAAAAGAGGCTAAAACCAGCAGAGTCTTTCATGACTTTGCAAAAATCAAGGCCAATTTATTTAACACCTGCCAAACCTGCCCCAGGTAAAAATGTTACTGAAGGTCAATATGGAACCAAATTTCTTTCCAGTAAGTACAGTTTTGACTTAAAAGAAGCATGGACTAAGTATTTCTCCCTGCCTGATGCCTGTAGAATGCTGTGAGAGGCTTGGACTAGACACTTTAGGCACTTAAATACCCATGGTTACTAAATTCATTATTTCTATTTCACACTTATTTTATGAATTTAATGTCCATTCAGGATTTTTTTTAAAGAAAATTAATAGTGGTCAAAATGGATAGAAAACTTTGTTGCCAGATTCAAAATTCCTTTTGTTTTATTGTATTTTGTAGATTTTGAGTTAGAATTGTGTTTTGCTTTTAAATGAATACTTGTAGGCAATTTGTGCAAACTTTACAATAGACTTTGTGGTTTGAAACAAAAGAATTGTAGAGTAATTTTTGATCAGATTTGCCTTTTGCTTTTTCATGTTTTGCCCTAGTGATTTCATAAAGTTTTTAATATGATTTAGGAACCCTTTTTTTCTCATTATGTTTGCAAACATTCTTAGGATTTTGTCCTTTAAAGTAGCGACCCTAATGAAAATTAAATGTGGTTTCATTTTTTCAACATCTTGGACAAGTTGTCACTGTTGCCCTTGACAGATATAAGATATGATATTTAAAAAAAAAATAAATAAAATGAGATTTTAAACATTTAAACTTTTGACATTATTTTCTTTACAGTAATTGTTAAAGCCCCAATTTTTCCAATTTATTATTAACTTTTTCTTTCCATTTTAAAACTGTTTTTAAAATGTAAAATAATTTTTTCAATTTCAAGTAATTTTGAGTGTCCTTTCCTTATTTATCAGAAATAAGAAAATTATTATAAAACAATCTTCCTTTAGTTCGTTTACAATTTTAAACTTATTTTATTCTGATTGGACAGTGTTTTGAAGAAGTATGAATAGTGCAAAATATTAAGGCCCCTAAAGCCAATGTAACATTTCTTTCAATTGGTCCTTAAAATCTCTCATATTTGAATTTGAACCATTGTTATTTACTGTTGCAAATATCTAGCCTGATCAGGTATCTAAAACCTAACCTTCCTTAATTATAAAATTGATATATACAAGCACATTATGTCAGTAATGTACAGCACATTTGTATATATTTGATATATATATTGATAAATAATCTGGATATTTTTGGTTTCCTTATATATATATATATATATATATTTGTATTTCTGATTTTGTACCTTCTTTATTTGGGTGATAATATTCCAGGTTTCCTATTTTCTGTTATTTTCTATCTTTCCCAGTTTTTTTCACTGTTACTCCCCTTGTTTTGTTGTCTCCCTTTAAATTTTTATTATATATAGTATTTGAAAAAGTATTAGGAAAATAAAAACATATTTGAACAAAAAGATGTTGTACCATTGTTTCAAATTATACTGATTGTTCTTAGGGTCCAGAAATCACAAAGTCAGGATGATCACAAAACCCCGAGTATTTAGTTAAAAATATTTTTCTTTGCACCTAAAGGTGTGAAACCAACATATAACTTGTCTGGTTGAAAGACATTTCCTTTTTCTTTTAAAAAAAATTCTGGGGATGTAGTAATTGCAACTCCTGTAAAATCTCCTAGTTTCAGCCTTTATTTTGATGTCATTTGACAAGTTTAACTGATAAAACCCAATTATCACACATATTAAAAACAAAAATGCAGATTTTAATATTTTATGATTTATTTATTTATTGATTGTATTTATTTCAGAAATAATATTGACTATTTTTATGTATGTTCTTTTTTTAATACTTTCTTTATTTCCAGATAATACTTAGAAGATTTAACATCTGTTAGAATAATTAATTTCTTTTACATTTATATATAATTTATAGTTTAATTTATTAATTACAATTATGTCATCTCATTTTAACCATTAAGACAACATAATGTTTATTAGAACTACTTCATTTTTATGGCATTGTAGCCCAACAATCATTATTATTCATTCTTATTACATTAGTTTATCATAAAAAGTTTGCTCTGTGTTCACTTTTTGTTAAACCTCATAATATAAATTCTTTTTTTTTTCATAAAATTCATTTTTTATTTCACACCATTCATTAATTTTAACCATCTTAACACTATGTATATAATAAACAGTTAATTTAAATTATATTGATGTTCAGCACTTAAAGTACTTTGATTGATATTTTCACTGTAAGATAAGCATGATAGAATGTTTATAAAAAAATTGTGGGTTCAATAAATCATTTATATATAAGTACAGTACTTAAAATTTCTGGTCCTCAAAAAAAAAAAAAAAAAAAAAAAAAAAAAAAAAAAAAAATCAATTAAACTAAAATTTGATTGTTACTATCCTTACATATCTAGTAATAAATCCTACTCATATACATGTATATGTTACATGATATATCCCATAATATATGTGCAGAATGAAATTTCATTGTTGATTGAAGAATTAGGCCCTATAAACTCATGTTCAGTAATTGTAATCAAGGAAATAATGGATGCACACAAATGTAACAAAGAGTACTTATATATCACTTGTAACAAGAATAAATAAGTCCAAGGATGGAAAGAGAAAAACCTTTGTCATTTATTGGATAAAAATATACAGAGAATAAAAAAACCAGATTTTGTTCATTTCAAGTTCAGCAATGATAAAAAGTTTGGAATTGCCTTCTCTGTCGATCATTTAATCAACAAAATTTTGAATATTGGTTAGCATGTGTTAAAAATAATGTTTGCTTAACCTTTGAACTTTTTCAGAACGATCCCTAAGCAGTAGTGATAAAGGAAATGATAGACTTCAGTCATTAATTTCAAAATACCGAAGTCACAGTGAGGGAAGTGAGCGCAAAATCAAACCTTTGTCACTTTCAAGTAGTAATAAGATGGGACTTGTCACTAGAGGGCGCAGTTTTGGTCCTGCTGCCCCTAAAGGTGCTGATGGCAAGGTGAGTCAGTCATCAGAGTTGTCTAATGCCGATGAAGGGATTGGCTCTATTTCTGTCACTGCTTTAAAAAGATCTACATCCCCAGATAGTGGTGATAGTGAAGGTCCTATTGCACAAAGTAGTCCCACACCAGAAGATAATTTAGGTCTGTTGGCGGAGGGTGATGTGGCCGTTGGCTTGGATTTTGATGCAGACACAGAAGATGACCTTGATACTCAAGAACAGAGAGACATCAACTCTTTAATTCAAAAGTAAGAATCACATTTCTGTACACTCTTCTTTTTTTTTAATTTCCCTTGTGTGTGGCACAATCACTACACAATTTTTATTTGCAATCCATACCTAACATTTTATCCATTTTAGATCCTTATTTGAGCACTGTCCCTGCCCTCAAAAACATTTTACATAAAAATAATTTTTTTTTTCAATTTTCACCTCTCATTATTAAAAGCTTTTCTTTTCTTTCTTCGCAAATAGGAGTTTTAATAAGTTAGGGAATTGAAACATTGCCCCTTAAATTTGTTTGTAAATTGCTGATGTAATATCAAATTTTGATTCGGAATTGAATATGCTTCTTATGTTCATATATAAAATAAAAATCTTTTATTTATTTATTTATTTATTTTATTTTTTATTAATTTTTTTTGGGGAAAAAAAACTTGGCATAGTAATATTTGAAAATAAATATATAACACAAATACCAGTTAAATTTTGATGTGCCAGATTATGCACATTTCAGAAATTCATTCCTCATGAAAAAAAAAATTGAAAATTTTGAAATTTGAGAATTTTACTTTCATTGTTTTTTGGGTATTTTGTAACACGATAAATGCTAGGTGAGTGAACACTTTTTTTTTTCTTTTTTCTGATTTTTCAAAAATTTTGAGGTTTCTTGTGCTGTATAAAATGTTAGTGTTGAAGGGTTTAAATTAAATGCTTTTGAATGTTTGCTTTTTTTGAATTTTCATTAAAATTTAACATGATAATTCAACTTAAATTTCAGTTATTATATTATTAAAAATTTAATCCAGATGACCCTCACACAATTTTTATTTAAAAAAAAAAAATATATATATATATACATTAAATGAAAATTTACCCTTAACTGAAATTAACTTAAGGACCTGAAGTCAGTTTAATTGGAATTATTCATCCAATCAGTTAATTAATTTTTTCTTATGTACAATAAGTTTGAACAAATAATTTTGAAATTAGAAATATTTGGTTATCACACACAAAGATAGGGAACTCAATTTAAAATTATATAGTAGTTTAAATTAACATATTTCTGTATAATTAATACTTGTATAGTGTATTTACTTTAGAAATTAGCAACACTTCATATTTATATCATACACACATGTATTTCAAGTATATTCATATAAAATATGTCGTTTTCTTTATAAAACTAACCATATAGGACAATATTTTTTCTTCTTAATCTGTTAAATAATATACAAGACAGAACCCTAGCACTTGCAGAAAAGAAAACACTGTCTTGAAAATTATCATCTTATTGTCTTGAAAATCATGTACAATGTGGTGATAAATGTTTTTCGTGAACATGTAGGCCTTGGTGACAAAATGGTTCAATGTGAGCACTCACAGATCACAATGTGCCTCTCTCTCAGCCTGTGTTCATATCCTACTCAGGTTGATCCTAAGGTGAGAAAGTTTGTCACTTTCCTTGTCAAACATTGGTGTTTTTTTTCTGGTTTCTCCACCATCTCAGAACTGACCTCAGTAAAAGTGAAAAACCTTGACTTGGGCATAATTACCTAAAATGAAAGACTTTTTGCACTGTAAAGTATATTTTCTTTAGAGCTTTGATTTACAGATTTACAAAGAATGAGAATAGTACAACTGTTCTTGAAACTTGATTGCATTTGGTCTGAAACTTAAAAATTTGTGAATAGGACATAAAAAGGTACTCTAGAATTCTAAAGAGACGTGATTCAATTTTCAACCATATTTTTAGGAATCTGATATCTTTGTAGGCTTAGCACAATAAAGAAAGCATTTTTCTCATTGCAAAAGCATATATATTGCACGTTCAATTTGAAATAGTGACAATGACAATATAATTTAGAACTTGGACATAAAAACTTTCAATCAATCAGCTAAACAGAAATTAATCTTTTCATTTACAGTGTATGGTAATTAACAGGTTATAAAACAATAAAAATTAATGATAAAAACTTTTTTTAAAAATTACAAAAATCAAGGGTCATCTGGAGAGAATTAAATTTGTCTATCTTTGAATTTTTTAAGTTTTTTTCACATCAACTTTTAACCAATCAATATGAATTAATATGAAATTAAAACCAATCAGAGTTAATTGTTTTTTAACCAGTCAATATAAATGATTATCTTATTTTAACCAATCAGTTTAATGTTTACATATTACTCTCTTCTTGGTCCAGTTGTTATAGATCACATTTATTATTCCTGGTTGCTTTACGTAAACACGGTGGACGTTTTACCCGGCAACTATTAAGCCGGGGAGGTAAGAAGTAGGTATTCCTTTTAAAATAATAACCAGATTATCTTCTCTTAGTAGTTACCATGGTTACAGCCAATCAGAATGAAGTGTTGCTAATTTTGAGGTCTTGGTTTCATTTAAACTATTTTGTAACATTTCATTTTCTAGAAAAAAAATTCTTTAATATATTATTTTTTCTCGTCTTTTTTTAAAATTGATCAATCTCTTTCTTCTTATTTCACATTGTTTTTGAAATCAAAATTAATTTTCTTTTTCTTTTCAACTTAAATAAAGCTCTTTGTGTAAATTATTGTCTTCTTTGCTGTTGGGTTTTTTTTAGTAAAACTTTTTATAAATGTAAAAATCTTCAGTATAAAAAATTATTGAGACACAATGAGAAAACATATTTCTTTTTTAGACAAAAAGAAAAAAGAAATAGGGACTTTACTTTTTTCCAATTAAAAATGATGCTGTTTTACTTGAAACAAAATTGTTTATACAGTGACTTATCCACATATTAAACCCATTTCCTATAGATCCTTTCTATATTTACATACACTTTTCACAGTTATTATAAATCTATAAATCAATGCACTATATTATCAAATATATATCCAGAGGTAGACAGAATTTTCAGTTTTCTTTAACATATTTCAAACTCAATCATTTCTCACTTACTTATAGATAGAAATTCCAACAAAATTTCAACCCTTGTTGTACAAACTATATTGTCTTTGTTTTTTAAAATCAATCAATTTGTCAGTACATGCTTAGTTCCCATATAAAAATAAATATTTTTCACAATGAACGTTATTTTTTGGTCAACTGCTTGAAGATGAAGGTATTTCCTAGGTTTCTTTTTATACCAAATCAACATTTCCAAGAAAAAAAAAGTAATAAATAAATAATTAAAAAAAAACCCCTTACTTTCAATATAAACCAGTAATAAAATAATGCATTTACATTAAAATATTCTTGCATGGTATGGCGTTAAACAGAAATGACCAAATATGTCCAGTTTATCTTGTATGAAGCAAAGATACAGAATTTTCCATATATGTTTTGGACTGTAATTATTAGCTGGTGACAACTAAGAAAGCAATAAGAAATCTCATTAATGGCATGAAAAATTAGAGTGATTAAAATGCATGAATTAATGCAAATTATCTAAGTAAAAGTAAATTTCGTAGTTAATTACCAACTGAAATGTGTTTTTCTTTTATATAAGCATGTGTCATAACTTGTTGGCAGTGTAATATCTGTGTATGATTTTGTAAAAGCGTGTTTGAAATTAACAAGTTTAACCTAGTAACACAATTCTTATTTTTTAAATACAAATCCAAGGGATATTTTTTTATCATTATTAAAAGGTCTTGTTTCTATAATTGAAAGCTGAAATTTGACATCACAAAATTTATTTAAAAAAATTATTTGAATGTACATTTCTTGTCAGGGGTTAAGCTAAAAAATTACCAATCCGGCAAGTCTCTAGGTATATGTATTTCTTAGCCCAGTTGAGTTTTTAGGGGCTCAGCATTGAACATTACATTGTTATGTTTGCATGCAGGGAAATAATCCCAGCTTAAATAGAGTACTGGAGGTTGCCAACATACAGTCTGTGACAAAATTGATTTTTTTATCCTTACCATAAGTGATTTTTGTAATTAAATAACCAGACCCTTTTAGTCTGCCGGCTGGTGCTAAAATGTCTCCCACATTACTACCCATCTTTGGTGAACTGTTGTTGAGTTTAAGAGGCCCAGAGTAAATGTGGTCACCATTGGCAACTGGGCGAACACCAAATGAAAAAACAAAATGTTCTCAAACAAGTTAACAATGGATAAAAATAAAATAAAATAATACAAAATGACTAAAACTATAAAGTTTTAATTTGTAAAATCTGTTCTTTATTTTTTAAAAATGACTTACTAATATGATTAAAAATTTTAGTTTTAGTATTCATTTTATGAAAAACATATTGTGTCAGTCCTGTCAAAATTCTGTGAGGTGATTACCGAAAGATTTCCAAGCAAGCACAAACTTTGAGCAGCATGCATACCAACCATATTTTTTCACACACCAAAAAATCTTTACTAATATTTTGAAATTTCTAACAAAATTGTTATTTATTGAATGACTGTTTTTGATAAAAGTGTTTGTTTGGGGTGATAATTAACAAAATTCTTTTAATAATGTATGAACAAAAAATATATAAACTTTATGGGATTCTAGAGTTATATATATATGCATTTATTTCTGTTTTATATTATACATGTATATATATCCACCATTTCAAAATTTCTTGTCTATTTTTCAAAATCTGTATTTCCTTTTTTTTTTTTTTAATTTTAGAGACTTATGATGAATAAAAATATTCCTTCATCTACCTTTTAGAATTAGTAGATTTCATATTTTTATGTAAATTTTAGAACACTGTCTCAGTGTTAACTTTTATCAGGGTCAAATTCAATATTGTATCTTGTTGCCTAGAAACTAGAAATGGCTGCTGATTTTAACTAAAAACTATCTCTAGTTCATACATGATTTTTTTTTAAAACATATGTTGGAGGATATAAAAAAAATTCTAGTTTGGGCAGTAGCTACAATTTTGATTTAAATCCCTAAGTTAGTTAATACATCATTTTATTTAAGTGAGAAATACTTATATGTATATATACAGTCAAACTTGTCAATAAAGACCAAATACTTAAAGATATTTAAAACTGGTTCTTGTAAAGTGACTGAAGGAAAAAAAATAAAATAATGTTTTACTTCTACAAGTTTCAAAAAAGCAGATGTCATTTCTTAACATTTGTGTTGGCCTGAAAATTGTTTTCTTTGTTAAACATAGTATTTTGGTGGACTAAATGTGCAGGAGAGCTAAGTTGTTCTTTGGAAGCTGTCTTTTTATAAATTTTATTTGTAGATTCCACTGGAAATCTATAATATGAAAATGTTTCCTGCAATTGATTTTAAAAAAAATACATCGATAGAAAAGAACTGAAATTGCTATTAGTTACCTTGAATTATCAGTTGTTCAGTAAACTAATTCAACCAGCTTTTATTTTATCATGCTGATTGTTTTTGTACCTTAAAAATCCCAAATCCACATTGGTCAGATGATGAAACTTAAATATGGATCAAATTGTCAGATTATTATGACAAAGAACATGTTTGAAATTAATTTTTCCTTTATAAATATATACTCTTAAAGACAGGTTTGACTGTGTTTTTATGTTATATGTATATATTTCTTGGAGAAGGTTTTGATAATGGTTCAGTACTCCTCAAAACTAATTATTTTTCCCTAAATGTAAATGGTATGACCTGAAATTAACATGTTTCAAGAACAAACCATTATAATCTTCAAGGGTGTTATGCTTAATATTTAAGAGGTGTATAGGGTTTATGAAACCAATACATTTTATAGATGAAATTCTTTTAATACCATTTTTCTTACTGAAATAATTTTGTTACTGATAGTTTTTTGTACATATCTTTTAAGTTAATAATTTCTGTGTGAAAAATATGTTGTTGTTTTTTAACCTTTGTTCTGCTTGCTTATATTTATTTTTTCCTCTCTTTCACTTTCAGACGTGCCACTCACCCTAAACCAATTTTGTCAGTCAGTCCACCAAAAATTACAAGTAAGGTCATTGCTGATCTTTTGAAGACCAGTCAACACTCGGGGTCATCCGGCTCATCCCATGATCATATACAATCACATTCAAATATATTTTAAAACAATGCCAGCGAAATTTGTAAGTCAAGCTTGCTTCATTAATATTCAAGTATATGTCAGGTTGGAATTTGATTTAAATAATATCAAAATATTTATAAGCAGTGATATATTATTTATTCAGATGTTAAAAGTATGGAGACATTTAATGTTCCAAGAAACTTCAAACTTTGAGCAACACAACTGAGATATTTATCAAATCTTTTCATCTTTTGTAAATGCATGAAACATTTATTTGTGTATTGTTCTTAATGAGAGAAGCAGATATACTGATTTATAAGCATAGTGGCAGTATGTAGTAACTGTTTGCAATGTCAATCTACGATTTTGTTGACCATTGTGCTTAACTACTCAAATAAGTATCGGTAGATATTGAGCATAAAGACGAGCAAAGCTGAAGCAGAAAATTATGCACCAAATAAATGCTTTTGATTACAAAACAAAATAGAAGCTTAGAAATATGGTAGGGTAACAAACTTGTGTAATATTAAATCAAGGTCATGGCCATATTGTGTTTTGAAACATCTTGATCAAAAGTCTTGAAGCTTGAAACTTAATAAAAACATCAGTGTATAAGAATTTTAAAACTATAGTGCATGGAGAGCTACCAAGTTCACTTTGATCCTTTATCCAAGACAGTTTTTGGACAATTGGTCATCATTACAAGTAAATCTTTGAGCATCAAATCTAAATTTCAAAATAAAATTTCTGTTCAATCACATCAAAGTCAAATACATGTACATGTAATTTTCTTCCTAAGTGGTATACCTGTGATTTTTTTTGTGTACTCTGAATAAAAAATATATCATTAAAACATTTATTATAATATTAATTTTGGAACTGACACTTTTAACAAACATGTTGTAATTAACTGGCTTATATAACTGACATATATGATGCATTTATGAATGATTTCTTGCAAATTACTCAACTAAAGAACATTTGTAATTTTTATTATGTATCCATTAAATAAATTTAGACAATAATACATTTTATTGTGGATCCACTAAATTTTGGACAATAAAAATTTTTTAATAACTTAATTACAATGAAACAATAGCCTCAAATAAGAGGTTTTGAGCTGCTTCATGTGTGCAATATAATAATAATTCTGGTTGTGGGATGACTTTGTGCATTACAGGTGTAATACAGTGTGCCTTGCTGTTGGATGCATTGTTTGTTTGTTTTTTTTTTTTTTTTTGTTTTTTTTTTATGTTGTGTGTTTGTGCATGATGATGATTATTCCTGCTGATTTTATTATTTATAATGAAATTGCATACAAGTAATTGACGTTCCATTATTCGAATTTTTTAAAAATTTAATTTTAATTAAGTTATCTAAGATAACTAATTACTGAAATTTAATTTGAAAAGTATTTTAAAATTGTAAATGTCAAAAATATGACAACATAATTTAATATTTTTTCATTGTTTTGGGCTTTCATTTTATCAGTTGTCTTGTGTTTTTTGGTTGCTTAGCAAATTTTATTCTGTTGTAACATATATATATATATATATATATATATATACCGGTATATATATATAGTATACAATTTTTATGTTTGTTTTGATTGCTGTTACACTTTAATTCACTTAATATAAGTTTGACTCTTCACAATACACCACAATTTTTGCAGGAAAAAATAATTATTTTGCAATAGTAAACATTTTTTTTTTTTAAATTTTAGTTACATGATTTTCAGTTTATCATTGTGCCCTCAGATTATTTGTAGATTCACATCTTCCATTTCAAAATCAAATCAAGTTTAATACATTGTGATTTTTCAATAAAAGAAATGATTCAAATATATAAATTAAGACAGTTTAACAATTTGCCATTAATTGTTTAAATGATTGAATTATTTTTATTTTTACCAATAGCTTTTGTAACATGATCATCGAGGCAAGGGAACTTTGCAATTTACTTTTTTAAAACTTTATTTAGTATTTAACAATAGTTAATAGTTTTTTTTTTTAAATTGTATAAAGCCAAATAACATCCAGAGCTTCTTTGCTAATAGAAATAGGTTTATATAATAGATCTGCTATATGTCATAGCTATATCCTATGGCTTGTATTAAAGATGAACATGATTGGTTATAGTTTCTTGTACACTATTTAGAAACACTGCTTTAATTGGTGCATAACTTATATGTGTACTGCAAAATCATTCTGCTGAATACATGTATAGATGCTTTCAAGCTCTGCTGCAAAAGCTCATATTTTTTTCAAACTTTTAATTTCAAGATTTAGAATCCAATAAATGTATAATTTATTTTTTAAAAAAAGATCATGTTGACTGTTTTATTTTCATTGAATCAAGAAAGTAAATTAACATGTTATTATTTTTAAAAAAAAAAAAAAAAGAAGTAAACTTGTTAATGATGTGGTTTAAAAATTGTTTTTCATTTAAATTTGTACATTGTTGATTTCTAAAATTTAATTTATTTAAAATTTTATGAAAATTAAAATTTTTCCCAATCAAGAAAACAATGTTTTGGACTTTCAGAGCACATAAGATGAAATCATTTGTATTATAATGTTTTTTTTTTCACTCAAGTACTGATACATTTAAAAATTTTCACCCCACCCCAACCCATCCCAACCTCTCTCTCCTCTCCCTTTTCCTCCAAAATAATAAAAAAAAATAAATAAAAAAATAAACTTAGTGTTTTAATAATGTCTGTTGCAGACTTTTTTAAATTTACAAATAGAAAATTTACACATAACAAGTCATTGATGGCGTGGTAAAACACATAGCTTTTAACAGCTCTTTCTACTAATATAATAAGCTAGTCTACTAACAGTTTGACGCTAGCATTATAATATTGATAAACAGTCTCTGAAACAGCCTCTATAATTATAAGTCAGTTTTCTATGTTATCAGTTTGAGAAGTAACTTTTTTATGTTTAAAAACTTATAAAATAAAGAACAGAAAAAATGGGGGAAAAGTGTAAAAATGACACAGGCAAAAAATTTACAAAAATCTAAAAGTTCATACACCTTGAACACTTTGTTGTCAGATCATTTCTCAACTGTAAAAGATCCTGGTTTGGTATTTGCTTCAGACTTTTAAGAAAAGCTAAAATTAGATAAAGAAAGGGCTAAAAGAGAACAACACAATAGACAGGTGCCCCTTTTGAAAACAAGACTATTGTAGAAATATGTCTCAATTAATTTCTTTTAGTAATAAAGTAAGTAGGTTTTAAAAACTGTTTGATGAACTTGAACCACAAGTTATTATGTTCACCAAATTATCACCTAGTTTGATTGGAGATGTTCATCAAGTTAGTTACTTTCATGTTGGGACTTCATGTTTGAATCTGATAGATTTATATTCAATATTTTCGAAATTGTTTTTTTTTTTTTTTAAAAAAAACTACTCAGTGCCCTTAGTATTTGTAGATGTTTTTTTTTTCAATAGTGCTCTTATGTTTGATAGTCAGATTTTAAACTTTGCTTGCTCTTTTCTTTTTTGTGAAAATAAACCACATTTACTACTAGTATATATTAAACATTAAAAAATGTATATTTTCAAAGACTGCTATAAAACATATGTTTGGCAAAATCAGAATGTAAGAAACAGGACTTTAGCAAAACAAATGGAAAAGATTGTGCCCTAGCCTTTTTCTGAAAACATTACTTGCTTCGAGTGGTTTCTTTGTTTGACCCAATGTTGTTAAAATCATGTGTAAAAACATTGTCATTTATATTTTTTAATTTTGTATCTTTTTGTCTCAAATTTTTAATAAATTGCTGAACAATTAAATACAAATATATACAGTAATGGTCAATGTTTTTCTTCTATTTTTGTACACAAGTATTCATTTGCAATGTTTGTTTCTTTTTTAAAAAAATTCCTTCATTACTTCATATTTCAAAAAAGAACCGTTTAACGAAAACAGTTATGTGCTTATCTGAAAGTATATGTTTTATTGACAACATTTAAAAAAATATATTTTATTTTCCTTATTAGGTACCTCAAGGTTCTTGACATGTAAAGAAGATAGTGTAGATAAAACTTGAAACAGACTATAAAAGAAAATTAGAAAGAAATCAACTACAACACAAGGAAAGACATTATTTTACAGAATTTACTGCTCAATAAATGCAAACAAAAAAAAAATGGCAGCCATAGACATTATTTATTATTATGTGTACTTGTATTTTCTTTAGGAAAATCTAAATATGTATTTCTTTGTTTTTTTCTTTGTAAATTTGTTGTCAGATTCAAGGGCTCAACATTCTGTAACAAACCTAAATCAGCTCAATTGAAAACAGATATGTCTCCAAATTACTTTCTTTTTTAGCAAAAAGAACATATTATAAAAATTATTAAGAATTAAATTCTGAATTTATTTCAATGAGATTTGTGCCATTATTTCTTATTTATATTTCACAATCTAAAAATCTCAGAAAATCAAAGAAAATTAAATGTGCCTTTTATTTCTGTGATGAGTCTAATCCACCAGCTGTCGAAAATGACATGAAAATTGAACAGTTAATTGAGGTAGATATGACTCTGTTGTTCTTGGTATATCTTACAAATGCAACACATTTATTTATCTTCCAGATGTGACTGAAGTATTTAAACAAACTAACATTATTTTAAAGAAAAAGAGTTTTTCAAAGTTTCATATTTTTTATTTGTAACTAAATCTTGTTTGAATGTATATTCCTAACTGCACACAAACAGGAGTTATTTTACTTGTAAAATAATTAAATTCTTTTCCATGCTTAAAAAAAGAATATAAAAACAAGTTAAGCAAGTCTGGACAAGTAAATGAAGCCATGAGATTATATTCTGTAGATGTACTTGGTTAACTTTGTACCTGCCTTTTTTTTTTGTCATTGTTTTCTAATTAATATTCAGTCTGGCAAATTTTTGTGTCATATTTTTTATTCTGTGATATTTGTTTTTAAGAATTTTAATCATATATTAATCAATTTTGCTTTAATCCTGTCCAAGCATACTGTGATAAGACATGTACAAATATATTAAATTATCTCCCTTAAATAAAATATTTAGAAATAAGAAAATATTTATTGTGTATGAAGAGGAAAGTATGTTAATGTATGGTATTGTTTTAGTATCTGTGATAATTGTAGTATGATATATTCAACACTTATATATAAACAGCAAAAACTGATTTGAGTAATTTTAAAACTATTATTTTTAAAAATATATATAAGTATACTTTTGGCTTTTTATGAAATTTTATGGAATTTTATTAAATATTATTAAGGAAGTTTTAAATGTAAAAAAGCACATCAGATTTCATGTATTTAAATCAATTTTAATTCAGTATTAAATATGTAAACTATTATATTTATAGACAAATTATTGAATAAATGCATTTATCTTAGTATCTTGTTATTTTTTTCTAAGACAGTGAGATATAATAAAGAAATAATACACTTGGCAATGTCCAATGCAACCAAGAACATGAAGTAATATCAGTTAATGAAATAGAAGCAAACAAAAAATCTAATTAAAGACAAACACAAAATGATGCTTTGCATGGATTAAAACATGCATACTGATCATGCTATTCAAAGATATGCGTTTGTCATCCACATCTGAATCAGAATCTGGCACTGGACCATTGGAAATAGTTTTTGACGTCACGGATCTTAAAACCATTCTTAGTTTCCCGCCATGTCTCAATTACTCATCTGAACTACTTTCTGAATCGGATTCACTGTAGGAATCAGAATGGCTAGATTCACTAGATGCTGTTTGATCAGGCTTTCTGGTGTTTTCAACCATTTGTCATTTTTTACTTGGTTTTCTCTGGCCTTGCCGTTTTCTTGGCCTTGGATTTCATGTTTAAGGCCTCCTTGTCAGAGAGATAGAGTTTCGCCATCAGTAGAATATCCATCCGCACAAGCATTCACACTAATGTCATCTGCCGATACTGATAAAACTAAAGCAATATATATTGGTAAGAAATAGCTACATTCAATAAAGAATGAAAATTTTTTGCTAGCAGGAACTATTTGGTACAGTCTTAGACACTGACTGCTTCTCATCAAGATGGAGAGTGATTAATTTTTTAGAGGTTATCTTTAAATAGCGAACGATTCCATAATTTACAAGGGGAGATTTAACAATTAGTTCCAAGATATAATTTTACATTTTCATTACATTTATTTGTCTTTGCTTTAATTTTTGAAAACCAAATCATAAGGACACCTGTAAACTTTTAAGATATATATTTAAAATAGTTGAAGAACATTTTAACATTTATTGAAAAAAATTGCTTTTAAAAGGGGATCGCAAAACGTTAGGTGCAAAATTTTTAAAAAGTGTGCACATATAAGGATAACTAAGGACCATTAAAAGTCCTTTTACCACATTAATACACATAATTTTGCTATTACTCGCTTTTAAAATAAGTTTCCCTTATGATTATGTATTTAAAAATGCCTTGGCTCAGCTTTTTTACTGTAGTTTTGGTAACAATAATTGCTATCGTCATCTACATGTTTCTTTAAAACAGATTTATAAAAGCTTTTGCTTTGCAAGATTTTATATATTGCAATTCAAATGTTACCCCCATTAATTAACAAAAATCTTTTATAATAAGTGATCCAAATATATGTTTGCTCTTTATTGTCTTTTCTTGTATGTCTTTTTCCAAAATCAGTTCTATTGTGTTGCGTGTCTAATTGCGTAAGCTGTTACTTGTTTTTTATTGACTTTTTTATGTATTAATTTTTACTATGAAATTTGAGAAAGGATTTTCACGCATGTATAGTATAATAATAGACCCTGCATGTTGCTAAAAGAGAAGAAGTGGACCTAACCAAAAAGGTTTAGAGGCTCCCTTAAATGTACTTTTTTCCCATATACTCACAAATTACAAACTAATTGACCTAGCAGATGCGATATTTGGCGCAAAACAATGGCAAAATAAAATCTACTTTTATATGATTCAGGCACAAAAACCTTTTCTGGTGTAAAATGTTCAGAGATTTTTTAAGATACTCGGGAGATTGAAAATAAATCAAATGGTTGCAAATATATCAGTTTATTTTTTATGTGATTTGTAAACGAAAAACATCGGGTTTAAATCTCGACGTTGTATAAAAAATAAAATTTTCGATAGTATACTTACCAAATAGTGGTATTTATGCAATTTGTAATTGTGAATTTATAAAGTTTCAATTTAGGGAATTTTTGTTTTGATGGTATAATAATAAAACACAAACATACCAGTCCATGTCCAAATCACAATCCTTAAAAACAATGTAAAAACTTTGAAAACTGGCAAATTTAATTGTTCACTTGAACTTCCATCAAGGAAGCGAGGTCGGGTGCTCCGGAAGGGTAATCACCTCCTTTCTAGCTAGCTACACCCGTCTATAATTTTCAGAGAAATATTCTTTATCGCATAAGTGCATTATTTTGTTTTTGAATTCGTACAAAACGAATTAATTTTTCAAGTAACGCCCATGTTTTTCTAGAAGTACGATAGTAAAATTTCACATACGGAAAATTTACAGCAGATTTAATTTTGAAGAAATAACATTGTTCCAAAGTAGAGCCCTTCTGCGCCTGAATCTTAAACAAGAAGATAACTGTTTGAGCAAATTTTCATGAACCAAAAATTGTGCACTTGTGCAATTTGTAACTATAGACTAAATTAATTTCAATTAAGGAATATATATTGTTAAGGAATATATATTGTTATATGTTTCCATGTAATATCATTCTCCAAAACAACAATTTTTCGAGAGTAATTTATCATTTTATCGCATAAAATGCATTATTTTATTTTTAGAAATAGTTAAAAAAAAAAAAAGAGTAATTTTTCAGTTAAAACACCATGTTTGACTCAAAGAGTAAAATTTCACATAAAAAATATTAATTTTAGTTCTGAAAAAATAACATTGTTCCACAAGTAGTGCTCTTCTGCGTCTGAATTTTAGGACGATATTGTTCTTAAATCAATTTCCATGTACCAAAAAATAAAATTACGTCTTCAAAATCTTTTAGTTTATTGTCAAAAAATATCAGTTAACAACACAATTCAATTCTTTATAATTTACAAGCTTGAGTCTAGTTATAATGCATATTAATAGGGCATCCAAACGTATAGGTTGGATCCGTATTTGTAGGCTACAATTTTTTTTACAGTCGTTTTATTTTATCAGTCATACGTCACAGTTTAAAAGCATTAAAAAAAATAAAATAACTGCTGATTTGTGCAGATTTCATTTTAGTTGAATATTTTAAATATTTTCATGCAAATTCAATTAAAGTTAAATACACTAATATATTTTTAACTGTTATTTTTGGATAACTTACACAAGTTAAATGTTGCGATATTTGGCGCAAAACAATTGCGATATGCGTTAAAAATCTTCTTTCATACAATTTAGGCACAAAAAACTTTCCTAGTGTAAAATGTTCTTAGATTTTCAGAGACTCTGGAGATTTAAAATAAATCAAGTTTTTGCAAATATATCAGTTTATTTCTTTATGTGAATTGTTAAAACAAAATTTTGGGATTTTTATATTGACGTTTTATGAAAAATTAACTTTTCGTTGATTTACTTACCAGACAGTGGTATTTGTAATTATGAATTTAGTGAATTTATTTTTAGGAAATATATATATTTTTTTTAAAAAAAAAAAAAAAAAAATTCAAGAATGAATATTAATAATTTTTTTTCAAGTATAACACCCGTGTTTTATAGTCCTATAGTAAAATTTCACATACAGAAACTTTTAAGTTTAGTTTTGAAGAAATAACAGTTTTACAAGTAGAGAGAGCTCTTTTGCGCCTGAATCTTTAGAATATAACTGTGTTTATCAATTTTCATGCGTCTTCAAAATCTCTTAGTTTATTGCCAAATATCACTGTTAACAATAAAGTTAGTTAGTTATAAGGTGAATTTATAGGACATCCAAAACTTTATACGTTGAACATGTACTTGTAAAATCTACAATTTTCCTTGCAGCCTCTTTGTATCAGGTCAAAATTTAATCAATCACTCACTACTATTTGATAAAATAGGAAGAATAAAATGACGGCTTACTGGTGCAAATATAAATATAGTTAAATGTATTCACATATATTTAAAGATCTTTCTTGCGAATTCAGTTTTTGTTAAATCTATTAATATATTTTTAATAACTATTTTTAGATAACATAGTTAAATGATTGTTAATTTACCTGTTAATTATTGCATGAAAATTCAGTGATTACTTGTAATATTATCGGAATGGTAAAAGGGCTATAATAAAGTATTGAAAGCAAACACATTAGTTACATCATGTTTTTGGAATGGTTGTTATTTAATAGTTTTTTCCTTTACAAACATTGTTTAATTGAATTTTAACGAAAACAAGGAGAAACAGATTCGGATATTTAAGCCATAATCCCTAGACCATTATCATTATAAATTAAATTTTCTTCTGAAATTTATACACTATGATAAATTTATAAATTTAAACTACCGAAATATCTTAACTACTGGTGGTTAATTACGTCAATTACCTCTGCATCTTTTAAAACTGTTGTTATTTTCCTCATAAAGTAGTGTTCTACAACTATATTTAAATTGTCTAGTGTCATTTTGCATGTTAATGTTAACATAGGCGACGCATAAAAAAGACAATGAATGACAAAGAGAGGTGTATTAGACAAAACACAACGATATAAAATTGATAAAAAAGCAGACATGTACAGATATCTTTGTTTTAATAATGAGTAAAAGTATTAAAATGCCTCTAGATAGTTTTGTCTTGTGCTTTCTTTTCCTCTTTGTTGCTTAAGTTTTTGGCTTCATTGGCTTTTGTAAAAGACGAGGCTTTTTTGCTGCATTAATGTTTTAATCTTTGTCTTAGTAAATATATAACACAAATACCTGCTAAATTTACAAATGAAATGCAGAGATTTACCTGTCACCACAGAAAGTAAAAATACCACAATGACAACGGCATTACTTAACCAGATGGTTGCAAATGCCACAAAATAGCTCACTCATACTTATGCATTACGGTAGTTGTCCCATGATCTTAACAATGAAGCAGTTGTCATAGATATAAAAAACTTCGTGCAAGCAAGCTTAAATACCAACTAGTCGCATATCGAGACAAAACTCTTAACTTGTGGACAAAGTTTAATTGAAAATCAGTTCAGTAATTTCGGAAGAAACTTAATATCCAGAAAAAACGCCCACCTTCTTATGAACTTGCAAACATTATCACACTAAAAACGTTCCTGTAACATTTGAACATACTCAATAAGAGTCATTGTTATCCCAAGTCGACATATTAGACTACTAAAGAACCGTTGTCCCTTATTGCCTGGGTGGTGTGATTACAGTATATTTGTGATAAAAAAATCAACCAGGTGCTTTGTTTTAAAACATTTAATATCATATTGAGATGTGATACAATATCATTTTATTGTAATACATATGTAACAAGATACAACATTTTATAATCATTCTGAGATTAGAAATGTATTTAATATATTCTTATGGATTCCAACAAAACTTAAAAAAACTCAACAAAGTGGCAGTATTTATGGCACAATCATCATTACGCTTTAAGATGTAACTGGCAAAAGAATACATCTACTACTGGACCCATAAGTTTTACTAAAACAAAATTAAATGAATACTTATATCAATTTAGCCTTTAAATCCAACAACTAGATGGTCAGACAATTGAAAATATCGCCTTGACTTCATTTTGACTGTGATTTCATTTATAAGATAGCAGTTTTAATATGTTCTTAATCAGATAAATATTATATAATATAAAAGTTGGAAAATTTGCCTTATCGATTTTGTGTATATATAGAAACGGACATCATTTTCACCATCTTCTATGAAAAATGATTTTTGGATAATGTTAAGTATAACTGGATGATTAATATATAAAAATTCTTTTTTATATCATACAGATCATTTCAAGACGAGTAATTATCTAATGTCCATGGCTGTAAACTGTAATTACCATGTCTCTCAGCCATATTTAACTTTTCATGGTTTTAACAAATTGTTTTTATGTTTTGGTCAAAATATATCATAATCTTAAACGCACTTTATTCTATCCAATATGTTCATCCACATAGCATACGTTTGAAATAGGTTTAAGACTGCACCAACGTTTTCAGAAAGTCAAAAAAGCGTTATAACTATCACTACAAATTTTAATTAGGGAGGTAATTTCACCCCTTTTCTTTGTTGCAGTGAGATAATGAAATTTTTTTTGTTCTAACCGCATATCTAGACCAAGTCACACTTAAATTACACGTTGACACTTTCTTTGCGATACATTTAACACATATAATGCCAGACAATGACTTATACGTTACAACATATTTACTATCATATCAACAACTCTCGGTTTATTTTAACATTTCAACATGACTTTTGGCTTTAAAATCCGTTTTTGATAACATTTAACTAATCAAACAAAGACATACTAGTTCATGTTTTAATTACAATCTCATAATTAAAGTAAAAACTATATAAAATTGAAAATTAAGTCAAACGTATGAATTTCCACCAGTGTAGTGATACCAGATGCTCTTGGAATGGTAAGTAAATTTTCTCTAGCTAGCCACACCCATCACATGCGAAATAAATAATATCGATAATATTTCATGAATACAATCTTTTAAGTGGCCTTAGGCAACTGAGCTCTTTTTAGTGCAAGAGTCTTGTGCAATTTTGTTTTAAATCTTTTTTATAAAATAAAGATTAGCACATGACAAATTGACAAAAGTACAAGAATTAAAAATGGACAAGTTTACAGACAATTTTAACCACCTTTAAAAAACCAAACATAAACAATTGACATTTTCAGATAAAATAACAAAGTTAATTTTATTTTATACTACCATTTAACAAACAATTATTTTTGGTGGCGAATTTAATTCTTTAGCAAACAACGTAAATTAATAGCAGCAAACTCTTTTTGAAAAAAGTCTTTCATAAGAAAAATCTATAAAGTGTATGATATGATTATCAAAATTTATGATACGATTTTTGTTAAATTGCTAAAGAATAATTTAAAACAATGTATAATCCAACTTTTTCTTTATCAATAAGTAAAATTCGTTCAAAATATTAAAACAGAACGTTTTTAAATACAAAATTTTTATTGTAAAAACACAAATATTTAATTGTATATTTACTATTGATGATTAACTTTCTATACCTAAAACTCAACTCAATATTTCTCGGTAATTTTTGTCTCTAATCCTATTTTTTTAAAAACTGATTTTGTTTTAAGCAAACGCGGTCTGTTTTCTACATTTTTTAACAGTGAACATGAAATTGTTTACTATAATTAAAAGCTGTTTTCATAAAAGAAGAAACATTTATTGTTAACATAATTAAATATTAATTAACACTTATCAATCGAAATAAGACGTTGCTATACACAAGTCAGGTAAGTTAAAATAATGAAGATCTTTCCGTTCTCGACAAATCGCGGTCCACTGTAATATCACTCAGTGAACTTGCCCAGCCGTGGTATTTATTTGCATGTAAACTATGGTACCTGTGGTATTTGGTGTATATGTAGTAAAAGTTTTGGAGTTTTATTTGTAAATAAAACATATCACCGAGCATATTAAATGAAATTCAAGCGAATTCACCATACTTTGGAATGCTAATCAGTAGGGATATATTGTCGTTACAGTTACCATAAAACAAACATGTCGTCTACATACTTTCTAAAAGGTAAAATCAAAATATTTCGGATATATAGGTATTCAAATCTTATTACGTGACGTGCACTCTATTTGCAAACATTTCATGCTGTGACGGTGGTATATTAATCGTTAAATAAAAATTAAATGAAATGTAAAACTGTTTATGATTGTCTTGTACTGGCCTTTAAAATGATAACTTATGCAGACGCATCTCAATAAAGAGTAATGGAATGTTTGTATAATATGGAAATCAAACTATAGATTTATAATCTTTCTTAAAAAATAAGAAAAACATTTTAAATAATCATAAAGCACGGAAAATACTGAAACATAAGTTGTCACAATGGCAAACAAATTCGTAGTTTTTATTAGACTTAAATTAAGTGTAAAAGTCTTAACGTTTGTGACATCTTAGTAAATTTAACATATTATCCAATTGCCTTTCTGTATAATTCAATTATCGACCGAATATAAAACAAACATATGTAAAATATAAATTTATTTTCACATTAAGTAAAGTAATTAAATGGTTTCTTGTGCTGGTCATTGATTCTGTCTATAGTTCTATAATTTTCTTCCGTTCCTTCTTTTTATTGATGATATATAATTATAATGGATGGATTATTTGTGAAAAATATTAAAATCAAGTGAATATTGAATACGGTCATGTGCTATTATTAAATTTTTAATTTTTTGAACAATAAATAACTTATAAAATTATCATTTCAGCAAAAAAAATTTGTAAGCATAACATATTATACTGTAATTAATTTTATTTCGATTGCTTTTTCTTTAAAGCAGAAACGAAGCATCCTTAGCAGCCGTAGATAAGCATACTTTATAAATGTAATTTTACTTTGTTGAAGATGATTTCCAAGGAGAACTGATGTAACAATAAATGGAAATATAATAAATTGTATTGACATGTTAATCATAATGATATTGGCAATAAAATGGCGGTAGTGTTGTTAAATATCATAGTTGTAGATTGTGTCCAATATTGGAGATAGTGTATAGTAAAATTAATGAATTTGATCTTTTTATATACTCATTTAATTCGAAATTATTCACTCACACATTCTTGCAACTACCCATTTACTCCTCTATATAGTCAGCGATTCCAATTAACACTCAATGCTCGTTGTGGAATTGTAACCATTTTTTCCAAAAAAGCATTCATATTTTACAAATATACTCATAAACAAATAACAAAATTAATATAATCGTAACGAGTTTTTATCGTAATTGATTGGTCACTGAAATATTAACATAAATCAACTTAAAAATAACAACAAATTCACAACCACAAATATATCCTATGCCGTAGAAGATGAGGATATATCTTCAGATTTCATCTTAACTAAGGGGCGAGAACTCTCTACCTTAGTCTTGTCTTTATGTCTCTTCATTTTAGGACTAAAACGTAGTTTTAATATGACGTCTTTTTCCCTGCGTATATCTTTAATATCTTCAAAGTATTTATATTTTGGCTTAAATTCTTCCTCTTCCGATTCTGTTCTGGTACAACCATAAATATAATATTCTGTTACCGTTTCATCGGTCATCAGTGGTGGTGCGGCAACTGTTGGAATAAATAATCTTGGAATAAACTAAGGAACTACCAGTATTACTTTTATATAGGTGGACAAAAATTTCGTCGGGGTAACCGAAGGAATAACTCTCTCTCTTTTTACGGCCTTAAAATGATGAAAAACTAATAATATAATTCTTTTACCAGTTCATATTTGTTATAACCGATGTAAATACCTTGATAAAATATACTAGAGCTAGTACTTGAAAATGGGCCAAAAACATTACTCTTTTTTAAACAGAAGATGTGGATTCCTTAAAAACAATCTCCTCTGTGTGAAAGTCAGATCTAATTTCTGAATAATTTAGTCGGATTTAGATACTTATACTTCTGAAACTTTGGATTCATTAATTATCAAATGTTTGGATTATCAGTTTTATCTATTAATTTTTCGGCTCCTAGAGTCACTGATGATTTTCCGAAATTAAACAGGTATTTTTGTTAAATATTTCAATTTAAATAAGTTGGAATTAGTAATTTTTCCATTATAAATCACTTTTTATACTTTATATTTTAAATATGCAATGTTTTTTATGTGTAAACCTACACCGAGACAAAAAAAATTCATCAAAATTGCTATAAATATACTTATGATCGCGCTAGTGTGTGTTATTCGGACAAAAGACGTTAAACGTTATTATTGCAAATTTTAAAGGAATCAAACGAGAATTTTGATGATATCTTTATTGTAATGAGTTTTTAACTTGCCTTTATATGACCATTTTGTTGATTCTAAATGACTATCTGGAACGGTTGCTATAGTAACTGGAACTGCAGCGTATAAAACAGCATCAGCAAAACTAGCTTCTACCTATAAATAAAAATTATAACAATGTAATATACAATAGCATGTCATATTTAAACTGACATTTTTGTCAATCATATAAAATAAACCTAAGCAGAAATTACGTTGTTTTGAAGATACGTTTGACAATTTACCAAAATCCGCCTATTAACTAAAACATTGCATATAACAAATATTTACGAACTAACTGATATATAGTACTTTACACGGAAGCCATCTTTATTGTATAGTCCTTCGTACCTGAAGATGTTCTAAAACAACAAATACTTGCCGCAATACAATATCATTGGAAAGTCCTTCAATATCCTTATCCTCTTTTGTCCTGACGCAAGAATTACTTACTTCAATAAATAGAACAAACATACCAGTCCTTGTCCATATCACAATCCCAAAAACAAAGTAAAAACTTTGCAAACTGGCAAAATAGGTAATACACGTGAACTTCCATCAAGGAAGTGAGGCCGGGTGCTCCGGAAGGGTAAGCACCTCCTGTTTAGCTAGCTACACCCGTCACGTGCAAGTCAATTTTGAGAATGAAAGGAACAAAGAACTATGGTAAGTCAAATATATCCAGTATAAGTTGGGATACAGTGACTACATACTTATCAACAATATTGTGATGACGGCCATAAGACTTTTTAAGGGCCCTGATTAGCCTAGGCTTGCAATATCCTTGTGTCAACAGTTTAATTGTAGTAATTTGCTTCGTTGCAGAAAGTTTCCATAGTGGGAACAAGCTCTACCGTACCGTATTAACTGTGAAACATATACACCATACGCAGGAGAAGCAGGGATATTACTGCAAAGAAACGGAAAGTTGACAATAGAAAAATTGAAGTCATCGCGTTTGCCGTATAGCTTCAGATGTAACCTTTCATGGGTGTCATAATTGAGGATATAAGTCCAAATATGAAGCAGAACATGGAGAATCTGTCGTGTCTTTTATTTCAAGCTCACTTGGATAGATGACATTCACATATTCTCCAAATTTGTGATTATTTAGAGAAAGAACGTCATCTATATATCTGTATGTGTAGTTGAATAATTTAGCGACAGTCTTTTTTCCAGATTTGACAAGGTTCTGTAAAAAATCTGATTCATATGAATAAAGAAACAAATCAGCAAGTAAAGGTGCACAGTTTGTGCCCATTGGTATACCGATTGTTTGTTGAAAGATAATATTGCCAAACACAACAAATATGTTGTCTATCAAAAACTCTAACATTTTGTTGATGGTATCTTCAGTATATTTTTGTTTGCAGTCTGTATGGTGTTTTACAAAATAACCAGAATCCCTGTTGAGCTGTAGATATTTATATCTTGGTTTACCGTTTTTGTAAAAAAATGAAAAGCGAATGATTTGTTTTAGACGTTCTTTCAACTTAGCATGAGGAATAGTGGTGTAAAGGGTAGAAAAATCAAAAGTTTTTATACTTTTTACCGAAGATAGAGTATTAGAGACTAAATGGTCAAGTAGCTCTTTAGAATTTTTGAGAATCCACATTTGGTTGATGCCAGATGTAGAATAGACTCTATCTGAATAAGTCTGAAGGCCATCTTTGACGACTGTCAAAATTTGTGTTAGAATTACTGATAATGATTTAGTAGTACATTTAGAGGAACCTGCAATATATCTTTCCTTGTACGAAGTTGTGTGAAGTTTTGGAATCCAATACAAGTAAGGCAGGTCAAGTTCTTCCTGTTTTAAATTGATACCAAAAGACTCAAGGACTTCCCCTATGATTGGAAAGAACTTCATCTTTTGTAAAATTAGTTTTTGTATAAGTAGGATTCTCTGATATACTATCTAAACCAAGCTCCTTAATAAGACATTCAACATAGAATTTCTTACAAACGAAAATAATGTTATTAGAAGCTTTATCAGCAGGGACAAGAACATACCTGTTATGTATGTCAGTAAGGACCGCAGAAACCTCAGGGTCACTGAGCACTAAAGAAGGTTTAGTACCCATAGACCGATTAAGTTTTGCAATCCTTGACAAAATTTCTAATTGTCCTTATCCAGTCGGATAAAGTATCAAGCTCTACGTCTTCTAATTTAGCCCAACCTCTAGCATACTCTTCAACAGAATCCATAATAATTTTGAAATTCTTTCCCCAAGTAAAAGGTTGAGCCTCCCTGTATTTAGGGCCTTTTGAAAGAAGACATCTTAATTTAGTATTCTCAATAATATTGAGATCACCTGTTACTACATGCCCAGCTGGTTTATAAATATATGGGGACGCTGAGCAAGAGCAGGTAGGTGGAGTAAAGTTATGAAAGTTTAGGCACTGCAAAGTATGTTTATAGTTGAAAATTTTGGATGCAATGGGTTTATTGTAGGAGTAGGAAATTAGAGGTGGCGAGTTATATTTGAAATAAGTAGGGACTTTAGATTGTACTACTTGTTAAGTAGTATATTAGAGATATTAATAGCATCTATGCCTTTGTTTGCATAATGTAATTTAAGAAATTGGCGACGGTTGTCGTCCTGTATATTGTGTTCCTGAGCGGGTTTAAATAACCTTTTAAATGCAATATCCATGATGATAGCGTTAAGTTTAAACTCTGGTGTATTAAAATCTGTAGTAGTTTTGTATATGCATTCTTCTTGTAACTGATTTAGACGGGAAAGTGGTAAAGAGTACAGTTTGGTACGAATATGGTGTAATCCGAGAGGTTTCTGAATGAATGGTAAAAGATTAGAAAAACTAACATCATGGATATTGGGTTTATTGTAACTTCGATGTCCATGACTTCTTTGTTACGTGTAGTTCTGTTGAACAGGTGTAAAACATTAACATTCTTACAACCTGGGCTAGAAAGGTTTCCCACTATATCAATTTTATCATTGCATCTATATGGTGATGCAGTGCCTAGATCGTACTAGATGTCAAATAACTTATTTGACATCTAGTACGATAAGCATATAAAATCATGAGGGTCACAAGAAAAAAATCTTAATTGAATATTCCAATGATATTCGATTTGTCCATACAAATATATATTTACTTCAATACAGCATTGTATAAGAAATACTCCACATATAAGACAAAAATACATTCTTATTGGATTGTACTTCGATACCGATTATTTTGACAAGAGATACACTAACTGCAGTGGAACGTCGGACATATAGTTCTGTAAACTAAACGGGGGGAGGGGGGGGGAGGGGGTTGTGTCAAGACATACATCTTAATTAAATGGTTTTTTGATACTTGATTAGGTCATTACTCAAAATCACTACCTTTAACACAATATCGTATATATAGTACTTAACACAGAGATAAGCATTCTCGTGATACAGTCCTTTGACGCCCGATGTTTTACTTACACAAAAATACTGCAATACCATATCGGATATGTAGGACGTTACACAGGAGAAAAGTATCTCAAGTGAATAGTTCTTTTATATTCGATTATTGTGACACAAGAAATACTTACGTCAATACAATGTATAATATTTAATATCTAACACAAAGAAAACCAGAAAGGCATCCTTATTTAATAGCCCTGGGATACTTGATTATGTCTTGACACAAGGAATGTTTACTTCAATACAATAGCGTACATGTAACACAAAGATAAGCATTCTCACAAGACAGTCCTTCGACATTAGATGTTGTCCTAATACAAGAAATATTTAATGCAATACAATGTCTTTACATGGGGTGGGGGAGAGAAATGCTGCCTGATGACTTAGTGTTGACATGGGTATACCTACTGCAATGCAATTTTGAATATTTAGTATGTTACCAAAGGGACAAGAAAGGCTCCTTCATAGGATAGCCCTTTGATACCTGATATACTTACCCAGGGCATCATTACTAAAACACAATATCAGACACTTAATATTTTACATAGGGGGGCAAGAAAGGCATCTTAAATGAATATTACTTTAATACTCGATTATTCCCGACACAAGAAATACTAAATAAAATAAATTAAGCTAACCTTTATACTTAACACGAGAGTAAAGAAACACATCCTCATTGGCCCGATGTTGTCCTAACACAGGGTATCCTAGATAACCAATACTACATGTGTCATGTGCAGAATTTTGAATTTTTACAAAGAGAAATTGTCATGTGCAGAATTTTGAATATTTCTCTTTGTAAAAATTCAAAATTCTGCACATGACACACGCATGGCGAAGGAAGGCATTCTCATTGGATAATCCATCAATACTGATGTTGTCCTGACATGAGGATACTTACTAGTACCTCAATACAATACCGTACTCTTACACAGGTAAAAGCATTCTCATTAGTTATGTTTTTTTCAACACCGGGCATTGTCCAGTAAAATACTTAATACAAAACAATGTCAGATATCAATGGACTAAGGGACAAGAAAGGCACCTTGACTTGATAGTCCTTCGATGTCCAATGTTTTTCAGACACGGGGTATTCCTACTGCAAGACAATATCAGACACCTAGTACTTTACACAAGATACAAGAAGCCATTTCAGATGACAGCCCATCAATAATCGCTGTTGTCCTGACACAAGCAATACTTACTGCAATACAATATCGAACATCTAGTACTTTACACATGTGTAGTCGGGAGGGACACAAGGAAGGCACCCTCAATGGATACTCCTTCCATAATCGATGTTGTCCTGGTCGGAGACTATCACAGACTTTTAGATCTTTAAGTAATAAAGTCCTCGTGTGGACACCACCATAGGTTATTATCTAAAACAATAAATACAAACTTGCATTAATACATCGATTCGATCTTTGCTACTTTGCAATAATGAAAATAAATCGCTTTTAAAAGAATTGACATAAGTATCAGACAACATCAACTGTTATGATTTGATTTGGATACGAATAAACCATAAACGATACTTTTAAAGAAACAACCTCATGAATTTATCCTGTTCCTCTAGCATTTGACCTTTTAAATATTTTTTTTATTTAAAAAAAAAGAAACGGTTTCCGATGCTGTAATGGAGCTAAAATGAAAGTATCAAATATATTGTACAATTTGCAATTTGGTAATTGGGTAGTCAATTCCTTATAACAATTGTTGGACACAGCATCGTGTTTATCTAGAACATTTGTTCAGATGTTAATCAAATCATATATCAAAAATACACGTTAATAGAAATGTTTTCATTAAGAATGCATGTTGCAAATACGCGAGCTCTAATTTGTTGAACCAAAAAATCATGTATCTAGTGATTTGTTCCTTACCTGTTTTAATTGTAAACTAACAGCACCAGATTTTCTAATGGACAAATTATGGACTAGTATTTCCGCCCTGAGAGTTTCCCCAGGAACGTAGGCACGTTTAGGTAAAGATATAGAACAAGACACTCGTCCCGGGCGACAGCAAACCGTATGTACAGAACGTTCAGAATGGTCTTCCAATGGATGAGGAGTCTAAAACAAAACATATGTACAATGAACAAAAGTTTAAACTCAACCATTATTAAAATCAACATAAAGATGAAAGCTATCTCACCAAGTCTTTAAGCGGGAGACAATCATACGGATCTTTCAGTTGAGTTATCCTTGCACCGGGTAAAATTAGTCGTTACCACATATGCTGAGCGTTAAATCTCAAATTTTAAAGTGGGGGCCTCGGTGGCAGAGTGGTCTTAAGCGCGCGCCTACGGATCACAGCGCCTCTTACAGCCTTGGTTCGAATCCAACTCGGGACAGGTCCTAGTTTGAGAAAGATTGTCAGTTCGCTTGCCGAAGGTCGGTGGTTTTCTCCGGGCACCCCGGTTTCTTCCACCATCCCAGAACTGACCGCCTTGAAATAAGTGAAAGAATCTTGACTGGGGCGTAAAACACCATTACTCCACTCTCCTACTCAAATTTTAAAGTCTTGTGTAAGACCCGGTCGGGTTTCTAACCCCAACCTTCCGCTCTCGAGGCAAAAGTTGAAAAGCCAAACGAAATAAAAATAATACACTTAAAACCAATCAGAATTGAGAAAAAAGAATATTTCTTTTAGAAAAATTGAATTATTTGCTAATGACAGCATTTATAATAAATATTTACTCGTATTACTGTTACAAATGCTTAAATAATGTTCATCCCCATGTCAGTAAAATTAAGTCTAAATATCAAAATAGGGTTAGTATAATAATGATAATAATAATAATAATAATAATAATAATAATAAGAAAAATATTTTTTGTACGTAAGGTATGTATGTCAATATTTTATTATGTTTACCGAGTTTGACATATCATTTGGCTCCCTTTTTGGGTCAAATTCTCGTAACACATTTATAATTCTTTGTGTTGATATACATTCTCCATTATAACGAATTATAATCCCTTGTACATTATAGCGCACATGCGCATCTGGTCCCTCGAATGAACAAGGCACACCTTCCGGAACTTTGTATTGAAACGGAAACATGTGGCGACCTCTTTGTAGAACTTCTCTGCCCTCCCATCGGTTATGTTCGTTCACTGAAATGTAATATATACAAATCAAAATCAGAAACATGAATCTGAAATTTGTAATACATTTTACCTCATGAGAGCATAATATGTTCCACTGTAAATGCATAAATGTGATAATCAACTGATATTTGAGAAAACAGGTTGCGAAAGTCAATGTCTTGTCGTATTTTTTTGGAATTGTTTTGTTCTGATGTACATTTGTGAATATTCTAGACTTGAAAATTTAAACTTCAAAATGGAATGAACAAATTTTTAATTAAAAGAGATGTGTTTGTGAATACTAAAATTAACTCAAAATTGGCCACAACAAACAAGTTAAAGAAAGTGATACAAAGTCTTTTTCTACAGTTTAAGCCGGATATTTAACATCCACTCAAATCACACATACTTGCCTTATAGAAAACAGCTAACACAACGTATCATATATATCACATTTAATAGAAAATTATTCATCAAAATAAATGTACTGTTATTTATGTATTCAATCATAAATTTTCTTACCTTTACCCCAAAGACAAAATCGATCATCGAAATATATTTCTTCCTTCTCATGTTCGATGTCTGTACGGTGGGTTCCACTTTGGACGGTTTCACTCCATTTTGCTCTAGCAGCACCCCTGAATCTGACCTCTACACCTGAAAAAAGAAAGAAAATGAGCTTGTTACATAGCCTTGTCAAACTGTTTATCAAACTAAGTTTTATATAAAAAGGTTGAAGCTAATGCGTCACACACACACACACACACATACACACACATAAATGTTTAACCGCCATCAAATTAAAAAATTCCAAAAATGTCAAAAACAAATATTTGAAGAAACTTGATCGAAATTGAACTGTTTAAAGTTTTGTCTTCAAGGTTTAAGCCAACGGAAGTAAGGAAATTGAATTTATTTTGTGTTAAAATAGAATATTATTTAAAACTGATCGATGTGAAATATTTTAGTGCAGATGGAAATTAGGAATTCACGCAAGTGATGAACAAATCCATGTAAGATATGTTTTATGCTGATGACCTTTGCAAAATAAAACTTTTGGGAAAATTCACAGCTTGAAATGTTTTTAAATAGATTTAGCGATTAAATAGGTACATAAGTTAAATATTGAAGTTAAAAGAGTGATGCGAATATATTTGTGTGTGTGTGTGTGTGTGTGTGTGTGTGTGTGTGTGTGTGTGTGCAAAGGATATATTGAAAACAAAAGTCATTAGTGGCTAGTAAAAGACATTTGAAGGTCTCTTAGCTTGTAATAAAATGCAATCAGTTATGAACACTAGCCGATTTCTAAATACGAAAAATATCTTTTGTCTGCGGTTGATATTGAAATATTGAATGCTTCCAGCTATACACGTAATTAACGACTGCAATTAGCTTACCATCTTCAGTATTAGTTCTGACGCTATCTATATTGGATAACTTTTAAATCTTTAACGCACACAGGTGCATTGCATTGACAAGTTGTAGTAAAAAAAACAAGTTAAAATTAAAGGATCCAACCCCTTTTGTGGAATGGATGGATTCATCTGAACCCGAAAGTGAAAATTTCATCCTAAGCGAGTCTTAGCTGGGTGGCTCAGAAAATTGTAGCTCGTGAAATGAACTCAAATTTGTAACCCTTGTGCGAAAATCAGAAAGTATTATCGAGTTTGATATACAAATAAATTTCCATGTGATATATCTTCATCCGCCTCAATATATTTGTGTCCCAAGCTCGATAATACTTCTGAAAAAAAAAAAAAAAAAAAAAAAAAAAAAAAACCAGTTACCATCTAATAAGCATCAAACTTGACAAAAAGTTTCAAGGGAGAATTTCTATTGTATTGTTTAGAGTTCCCTACCTTGAAAAAAGCAGTTCTGTACCCTATTTGCTTATCAATACAGCTTTCCCTTTGGAAGTCAATAGTGTTTTGTTTAGGAAATGAAGTTGAAACCAAAACAATTACGGATTACGTTAAGGGCGTTTTTTTTATTGATGGCATTACACTCCATAAGACAAAGATTGTATTTGTAAGCGCGTGTATTAGATAACGCGGACACCATCCCCCTCCACCTAATATGGTCTTCGCATTCGTGAATTTAGGATGAAAATTGATATCATGATTTCAACGATAACACCGATCAGCCACTTGTCACTTAAAAAATTATATCAAAAATACGCATCTGTGTCTACAAGATAAGGATAAATCCTAACGCCCTTAATGTTAAAAAAATTATTTTCAAGTTTGTATCAAATCAAATGTTTTAGTTATTTTTTTTCGACAGAGAAACTAACAGTTATAGAAATTACTTATTTTATTAAATCAAGTTAACTTTTTACATTCAGCAATGATATAATTTGGTGTAAGTATTGACATGATGGTAACAGACTTGCGAATTCCCTACAAAGCTTCTGACTGAAGCAGCTATAATAAACGCTCTTATGACCAGGAAAGAAACATGTAATTGCTAGATTGAAAACATTTCAACGAACAACTTGATGTGCATCTTGTATACTATTGTCGATTTTTTTTAACCTCATTTCCTTTTTACATTCGACATAAAATGCTAAATAATTCACAACAATTCTCTAATAAATGTAAGTTTTATAACTCGGTTAAAACCAATTTTGTTTCAAAATCGATAATATCTCCCTAAGAATCAGCATCGAAAATCCGAAACGTCTTTTGCATATAGATAGCTAAGTATTCCTCCTCCACCATATAAGACCATAATAAAATGTTACAAAATGTCATTTCAATTAGTTTGCTGTTTTCCCCTGATTTGTAAAACACAACTTTCTATTGATTATCTTAGTTTAGAGACACATCGTTGTTAAGGCTATACTCAATATATTTAAGTGGGGGAGTTGTGATTTGTATTCTACAGCCAGTACGGCATTATGGTATGATGAAAACAAAACACTAACCGAAGTGTTTCATTCCTTTGTCATGTGCTACTTTTGAATTTTTATAAAATAATACAATTTAAAAGTAGCACATGACAATTAATTGTCATGTGCTATTTTTGAATTGTATTATTTTATAAAAATTTAAAAGTAGCACATTACACCTGTAATGATGAAACCGGAGTTCGTCTATTGCAATAAGGTGGATACAAAATGAATTATGTATTAGTGCTGAACAATAAATATTTGGCAATACCAAAAGTAACTGATTGACCCAGAGAGAGAGAGAGAGAGAGAGAGAGAGAGAGAGAGAGAGAGAGAGAGAGAGAGAGAGAGAGAGAGAGAGACTGAAAATGTTTGAAGGACCAGACTGGCAGCAACCGGTTTGATTTGAGATCTTCTCCTTATTTATCACTATATTCATAGAGTCGAGAAAATTAAAACTAAACCTCGAAATTGGTAACAGCCAATGCAACCAAAAACAAACATAATACAATATAAGTATATTATAGATTCAACCGAAAAAACTACCCAACTTTGGACGGAAGCTGGGCAGGATAACTTAGTGATATCCATTTAGTTTATGATAAAGTGGCACTTTTGTTTGGGCTTTACCGCCGCAACAGTGTTATAATTAACTTACCGTCTCACGTTTTTCTTTTTTAACTTGAATATGTTAACATGTGGTAATAAAACAAAATTATTGCAAAAACACATATTTATTTTAGACTGCAATGTATCTATCGAAAATGCTTTCAACGACTTCAATTCAATGCTTATACGTTTTTAGCGCATTTCGATTCATCAAGCACGTGCTTCAACAACCAATATTTTATTGGTTCTTTTGTAAAAACGAAAAACATCTTCAAAAGTTTAAAATGTAACAAGTAAATTAATTTAACTGTTTCAGATATCATTGTTTTCAGATCGTGTTGACCTGACTTGGTTCAAACCAGCATATAACAATATTACACGTGTTATTCGGTACAAAAGAAATTCCAATTACATTTTATTTATATAATTTTCATATGATCTAATGTCAGGACTTGTATAAAATGCGTCATTATTATTGATTATTTGTAACTTTAAACACCGGTAAACAATTTTTTCTAGATATATTTTATTTTCAGCTTCACCTCGTATTAGATCAAATTTTTTCTTTATTTCATGATATTTGATGACATGTTCATATAAACAACTTTTCTCTACATTTATTTCTTACAAAAAAAAAAAGAAAAAAAGAAAGAAATAAAGAAAGAAGAAAACAAAAAACACACTCTTCCAAACAAAACAAAAATCGCACTATCAGGCTTTTATATATATATATATATATATATATATATATATATATATATATATATATATATATATATATATATATGAAGAAAAAGATCATCAAGGATAACATCTAACGGACTTCAATCAGTCTTGAAGAAAAACTGTAATTGACAAGATCAGACCGATAAGTGAATAGTATTATCACATTTGCTATTAAGCAAACCAGAAGCCGAGCCTAGATTTAGGACAGAGCTTCCGTCTGATTGGTAGATTATTAGGCTTGTTATTTCCGTCTCCATATCAGCTTTGTGTTTATAAATATATAGATCACTAATGCTTGTAGAATGTCAAACTAATGAAACGTTATAAATATCATTTCAATTACAAAGACGGTTTTACAACATTCGTAGTTTTATTGATTTTTGTGGCTTCAAAGCTGCCCTGAGGCAGAAGACATAATCAGCAGACAACACTTAATGCTGAAATAAACATGGAAAACATGTTTTTGAAAAAAATGCAAAGTGCAATGTTCATATGAATGTAAGAAAAAAAGTTTCAAAATCCAATCGCACTCTTAGTCTTATCTTTTATGAAAAAATAAATAAACAAATAAATAAATAAATAAGAATAAGATAATAATAATAAATAAAAAGACTCTTCGAAAATTGCAATGTACATAGGTAATGCAAGAAAAACAAACCGTTTCAAAATCAAATCGGCTCATCCCCCACAAAAAATGAAATAAAATTTAATAAAATAAAATAAAATAAAATAAAATAGAATAAATAAAATAAGATAAAATGAAATAAATAAAATAAGATAAAATAAAATAAAAACTATTTGCCACTAATTTAGTGTTAGAAAAGAACCACAGTTAAAAGTAATCGATGCGAAATAATTATGTCGTTGCAGAAGGAAATTCAGAACTCGCGCTAATGATGAAGATAATGATGAACATCAACCAACGTAAAGCTGATATAAGAACAGCTTTATTCTTATTTAAATCAAGTTTATCGCTAAAATAAAAAAGAGGCCCATGGGTCTTAACGCTCACCTGAGGATATCTCCAAAATTGTTTGTAAAGTGCAATATACAATATATCAATTACAAAAACTTTAAAAGATTTCTCAAGTTAAGAACTGCTAAAAAAATTAATCAGAAATATATCCACTCACATTTCATTTATAAGCAGCTAATATGCATGAAGTAACTGTAGCGCAATGAATAATTTCCAAATCATTAACCAATTTTAGTATACTTATGCAGCTATGTCCTTGACATTTGAACATATGACCTGAACCATACATCAAAATGATCGTCATATTAATACCTACGATATTCTAATATATATACCTATACAAAAAGTTAATAGTTTTTAAGATAATTAGCAAATTCAGGTTTCTTTTGCAGCTGCGACCTTGACCTTTGAACATATAACATTGAACCATATATCAAAATGATTGTCATGTCAATACCTACAATATTCTAATATACATTTCTCTACAAAAAGTTAATAGTTTTTAACATAATTAGAAATTTAAGGCTTCTTTTGCAGCTTTGACTTTGACCTTTGAACATATGACCTTGAACCATATATCAAAATGATTGTCATGTTAATACCTACAATATTCTAATATACATGCCTATACAAAAAGTTAATAGTTTTCAAGATATAGTGACAAATATATAATTTTTAGCAATTTCCCCACTCAGTGTAATACAATTTCCCCATTTTGAGCCCCACGGCTACTATTTGTGCAAATCTAAAACTAGATGACCTGAGAATGTTATAAATGAAATAACTAAGGTATATCTCTTGTACATTAAGAGGAGAGGATTTTTACAGTTTTTCATTACCAATACCAATACCGTTGCAAATACCAGTCAGGCGTCTATTGTCAATTCCGGTCTGGCTTTCATTGCAAATACCAATCAGGCTTCATCCAAATAAAAGTCAGACTTTCTTTCCAATTACCAATCAGGCTTCCATTCCAAATATAAGTCAGGCTTTTATTACAAATACCAGTCAGGCTTTTATTACAAATACCAGTCAGGCTTCTGTTGCAAATATTAGTCAGGCTTCCATTGCAATCAAAGTACTCACAGTACTGGTAGATTAGAATTTCCAAAACATACAACATAAAGTCACTGATTTCATAAGTCACCGAATTAAATTTGAAGTATAAAAAATCAAAGCACTATTGTTGAAAGAAGCAACTTAAACTTTTACTAACATCTTTAAAAACAACGTATTTTTATCTAAAATATTATATTGTAAAATTCTTTGACACGTCAAATCAATTGTTAGATTTGTTACCAGTAAAAAAAAATGTTATTTTCAAGCTTTAGATAGACTTCAGTATCCTCTGAACAAATCTAACCCAATTATTAGATCTAATCAATAAACTTTGCTAAATTCATCCTCTTTCAAGCACTAACTGACTAATAGCTAATCCTATTTGAAGGTTAAAGGGTTGTCAATCAAAACGGATACACAAAACTGAGATTGGTCTTTTGACGACATTGTAAGATATGTCAATCTATGCTGATTTATTGCTTAAAAGCCAACACCAAAAGAAAGAGAAAGAAACTTTTTTCTTACACAGTTATATGCTTAAACAGAAGTAAACACTTATTATTTTACAGACAAGTTAGCGGACTATGTTATTCTCTTTTATATAGTTCACTTGCTTTGGTGGGTAAGTGATAGAGTGTCCGCTTCGGAAGTTGGAGGCAGGGGTTCGATCCACGGCCGGTTCATTAAAAATGCTTTAAAATTTGAGATACTACTTAATCGCTTCACGTTAGTCATTAGAAAGATAGAGTATGAACAGGTTTACCTGGTGCCTGGATATTGTGACAGTGAGAGTAGTAAGCTAGCCAGCCTACAGCATTCTTACTCAGTAAGCTAGCAACTGAACAAAATTCTACCTGAGCCTGCGCTAGTACAAGAAATACACACTCGCATACACGAACTTGTTTTAGATAAATTCTTGAAGATAATAACTTATAACCATGTTTCCGTCGTTATTAGCTGAAAATTGCTGATGCGACGCTAAACAACATATTAACCAACCATTTAATATCTTGTGCAATTCGTTTTATTTATACAAATTATCCTAAAATGTTCTTTTTATCCTTAGCCAAATGCAATTTCAGATTAATTTTATTTATTTTTTCTATTCTATTGGTTTTTTTTTTAGATATCTTTGTTGCTACCAAAAGAAACATTCAAACACAGTGTCATATGTTTTTATAACACTGCGATACCTCAGTTGAAAGAGTGCTCGATTCGTATATTGGAGGTCGGGTTTCGAACCCCGGTCGAGTTTGACTAAGACTAAACAAGAGGCCCATGGGCCTTAACGCTCACCTAGTGATATTTCCAAAATTGTTTGCAGAGTGCAATAGACACTTAATTAATTACAGAAAAAAGTTTTCTCATGTTTAGAATTGCCACAATCAAAAATATCTAGTCACATTTCATTCATAAGTAGCTAATATGCATATAGAAACTATAGTACAATAAATAATTTCCAAATCATTAACCATTTCACTATACTTTTGCAGCTATATCCTTGATCTTTGAACCTATGACATTGAAACATATATCAAAATGAACATCATATCAATACCTACAATATTCCTATATATATATATATATATATATATATATATATATATATATATATATATATATATATATATATATATATGTGTGTGTGTGTGTGTGTGTGTGTGTGTGTGTGTGTATGTGTCTATACAAAAAGTTAATAGTTTTCAAGATAATTAACAATTCAAGACTTCTTATGCAGCTGTGACCTTGAACTTTGAACATATTACCTTGAATCAAATATTAAATCGATCGCCATGTCAATACCTACGATATTCTAATATACATGCCTAAACAAATGGTTAATAGTTTTCAAGATAATTAACAATTTTAGTCTTCTTATGCAGCTATGACCTTGAACTCTGAACCAATGACCTTGGACCATATGTCAAAATGATTGTCATTTCAATATCTACAATATTCTAATATACATGCCTACACAAAAAGTTAATAGTTTTCAAGCTAATTCATAAATTTTAGTATTTTCAAGCAAAAAAAATATTATTTTAGGGGCAACAACTCCTAAAAAATTAACATATTGTTACAAAACTTGATAACTTGTTAGATTTAGTCATTCTGAACATTTCTGCAATGTAATGCTTAAATTTATCTTGTTTAGTTGTCAAGAAAATAGCCTAAAACTTCAAAAATCTTAAACTAGGTCATGACCTTCATCTTTGACCTTGACCCAATTTTGAAGGTCATTTCAAGAAAATAACAAAACTTCAAACCCTATGTCAATATCTGTTAAAAGAGCTTATAACCATTTGAAACTATTTAACAATAATTTCAAAGTTAAACGCAAAAACGCGTAACCTATTTTTAGCCAAATTTCTAGATATGTATAAACAAAATACTTAAGACACTGGAGAAGCTGAAAATCAAATCAGTTTTTGTCTAGCACTTTTCATTTCAGAGAAAAATATTTTTTTAAGTTTATTTTTTCAATGTATGTCACAGTGACCTACTTTCCATAACCACAGCAACAGCAAAATTTGAAAAGCGACCTCCCAATAACCCTTCATGTGAAGTTTCATTAATAATGGCCTGGTAGTTTCTAAGGCACATACGGACATATGGACATACGCTGCGACATGTCATAAGCTCACATGGCCTATAGGTCAGGTGAGCGTAAAAAAGGACGTGACTCTATTGCCAAGCTCTTGGTATTTTGAAATAAAAGTCACGCCGGGGGTTCTTTGGAGGATATCGGTAGGCGTGGCACGCTGAAGAACCCTCGAGGCCTCCTTACACATTGCCCTGATTTCCCCCCATTTTTCTGACTTTGCCAGGTGAGCTAAAAATATTGTCAAATAGCTGTTACAGATTTCTAATGGATCATCCATTTAATGCAAATTTAATTTTAAAGGAAAAAGCAAGTTAATTGCTATTACATATGTTTTTTTTAATGAGTCCACTAAATACATAAAAAGAATTTTAAAAAATAAAAGTAAGTTCATTCACATAATATATTTCAATTTTTTACTGATTAAATTCAAATTTAATATTATATAAGGTAGGTGGAAACATAATTATATGAGGTATGTAACATATTTTCTTCATTTAAAGTATCAAGAGGCCCATGGGCCTTAACGCTCACCTGAGGATATGGCCAAAATCATTGGCAAAAATACATACAATATTCTAATAAACATGCCTATACAAAACGTTAAATAGTTTCCAAGACAATTAACAATTTCAGTCTTTTTATGCATTTATGACCTTGACCTTTGAACGTATGACCTTGAATCATATATCAAAATGATCGTCATGTCAATACCTACAATATTCTAATATATATGCCTATGAAAAAAGTTAACAGTTTCCAAGATAATTAACAATTTCTGGCTTTTTATGCACCTATGACCTTGACCCTTGAACGTATGACCTTGAGTCATATATCAAAATGATCGTCATGTCATACCTACAATATTCTAATATATATGCCTATGAAAAAAGTTAACAGTTTTCAAGATAATTAACAATTTGAGTCTTTTTATGCACCTATGACCTTGACCCTTGAACGTATGACCTTGAGTCATATATCAAAATGATCGTCATGTCAATACCTACAATATTCTAATATATATGCCTATACAAAAAGTTAATATTTTCCAAGATAATTAACAATTTCTGGCTTTTTATGCACCTATGACCTTGACCTTTGAACGTATGACCTTGAGTCATATATCAAAATGATCGTCATGTCAATACCTACAATATTCTAATATATATGCCTATACAAAAAGTTAATATTTTCCAAGATAATTAACAATTTCTGGCTTTTTATGCACCTATGACCTTGACCTTTGAACGTATGACCTTGAGTCATATATCAAAATGATCGTCATGTCAATACCTTTAATATTCTGATATATATGTCTATACAAAAAGTAAATAGTTTTCAAGATAATTAACAATTTCAGGCTTTTTATGCACCTATGACCTTGACCTTTGAACGTATGGTCTTGAGTCATATATCAAAATGATCGTCATGTCAATACCTACAATATTCTAATATAAATGCCTATGAAAAAAGTTAACAGTTTTCAAGATAATTAACAATTTGAGTCTTCTTATGCATCTATGACCTTAACTTTTGAACGTATGACCTTGAGTCATATATCAAAATGATTGTCATGTCAATACCTACAATATTCTGATATATATGTCTATACAAAAGTGCCTATGAAAAAAGTTAACAGTTTTCAAAATAATTAACAATTTCAGGCTTTTTATGCACCTATGACCTTGACCCTTGAACGTATGGCCCTGAGTCATATATCAAAATGATCATCATGTCAATACCTACAATATTCTAATATATATGCCTATGAAAAAAGTTAACAGTTTTCAAGATAATTAAAAATTTGAGTCTATTTATGCATCTATGACCTTGACCTTTGAACGTATGGCCTTGAGTCATATATCAAAATGACCATTATGTCAATACCTACAATATTCTAATATATATGCCTATGAAAAAAGTTAACAGTTTCCAAGATAATTAACAATTTCTGGCTTTTTATGAACCTATGACCTTGACCTTTGAATGTATGACCTTGAGTCATATATCAAAATGATCGTCATGTCAATACCTTCAATATTCTTGTATATATGTCTATACAAAAAGGTAATAATTTCCAAGATAATAACAATTTCTGGCTTTTTTTGCACCTATGACCTTGACCCTTGAACGTATGACCTTGAGTCATATATCAAAATGATCATCATGTCAATACCTACAATATTCTAATATATATGCCTATGAAAAAAGTTAACAGTTTCCAAGATAATTAACGATTTCTGGCTTTTTATGAACCTATGACCTTTACCTTTGAATGTATGACCTTGAGTCATATATCAAAATGATCGTCATGTCAATACCTATAATATTCTTATATATATATGTCTATACAAAAAGGTAATAGTTTCCAAGATAATTAACAATTTCTGGCTTTTTATGCACCTATGACCTTGACCCTTGAACGTATGACCTTGAGTCATATATCAAAATGATTGTCATGTCCATCTTTACAATATTCTAATATATATGCCTACACAAAAAGTTAATAGTTTCCAAGATAATTAACAATTTCAGGCTTTTTATGCACCTTTGACCTTGACCTTTGAACGTATGACCTTGAATCATATATCAAAATGATCGTCATGTCAATACCTACAATATTCTGATATATAAGTCTATACAAAAAGTTAATAGTTTCCAAGATAATTAACAATTTCAGACTTTTTATGCATCTATGACCTTGGCCTTTGAACGTATGACCTTGAGTCATATATCAAAATAATCGTCATGTCAATACCTACAATATTCTAATATATATGCCTATGAAAAAAGTTAATAGTGTCCGAAATAATTAACAATTTCAGGTTTTTTTATGCACCTATGACCTTGACCTTTGAACGTGTGACCTTGAGTCATATATCAAAATGATCGTTATGCCAATACCTGCAATATTGTAATATATATGCCTATGCAAAAAGTTAATAGTTTTCAAGCTAATGCACAATTTTAGTTTTTATAAGCAAAAAATAACATTTCAAGGGCAACAACTCCTATATGCATTACCATATAGTTACGAAACTTTGTATTTTTTTTAATTTTGTCATTCTGAACATTTCACAATGTTTTGATATTATATATCTTTAAAATTTTTGAAGAAAATAGCCTAAAACTGCAAAATTAGAAACTATGTCATGACCTTGAACTTTGACCTTGACCCCATTTTAAAGGTATTTTAAGAAAAAGTCAAAACTGAAATCCCATGTCATTATCTGTTCAAGTAGTCAAGTTATAACAATTTGAAGCCATTTTACGAAATTTTTAAAATTAAACACAAAAACGCGCAACCCATTTTTCGACCAAATTTCACGAAATGAACAAACTATAGACTTAAGACCCTAGAGAAGCCAAATATCACATCAGATTTTTTCTCTCATCATCGGTTTCGGAGAAGAAGATTTTTTAAGATTTTTGGACCCCTAGGTCACCTTGACCTAGTTTTGGTAGCCATGGCAACGACATGAACAAATCTGCATTGCACCGGCCCATATATGTTTCTGACCAAGTATCATTGAAATCTGTCCAGCAGTTTTGGAGGAGAAGTCGAAAATAGGTGTTAACGACGCACCCACGCACACACGCACGCACGCACATACACACGCCGCGCCATGCCATAAGCTCACATGACCTTTCGGTCAGGTGAGCTAATAAAAACTGTTTAACAGATGGTGACATTAACTTTTAAGGCTGATGGAAGTTATTTCAACTTTCCACAGAGAACATTGTATTTCTTGTGTATTTATTTTCATTTTTTCTCACACCTTCTGCTAAAGATGATTGAAATTTAAAAGAAAAATTGAATTGTATCTTTACAAGGTCTTATTAAAATGCAAAATGAGAAAATAAAACAACATCACAAATGAATAATAATTACTAGATGATGCAATATACGGTACAAAGGACTTCGGAATACGGAAAGAGTGGACGTACGAATGTTCTAGCTGTTTAAAGAATACCTAATTAAAGTAAGTAAACACAATTTTTAGTATAGCAGTTTAACAGAATTTTATTTATAAATTTATTTTCATCGCTTTATTATCACAGTTTAATAGACAATTAATTTGATAGTTTAGAAAAAGAAAAAATTTTGAAGTGTGTACATAAATTTATAATTTATGTAAAATAACATTGGGTCCATAAATATATGATTATTAGAAATTTAATAAAAATGATGATAATAATAATAATAATAATAATTTATATATATATATATATATATATATATATATATATATATATATATATATATATATATATATATATATATATCCGATACCACACGGTGCAATAGGTACATACAGTGTATACATGTATATAGTAGAACACGGATTGCATCATCCTCTTGCGTATATATACCAGGTGATTAAACTTTACGTTTTCACTTAACAGGACATTCGTAGAGCCATAACGACTTTTCTTCATATTAACAAAAACACAATTATTATAGACGTCTCTTGGAGACATTGAATAAATTAATAATAGAAAAGATAAAAATATTCTTTAACAGTCTGATTGCCACGTTGATATTTAATGAAGTAGCGGAAGAATTTTTTTCCATTTTACTCTGACAACCTAGAATACATAAAAATTGTTCTTGTAATATTTCCATCAAAATGAACCCAAAATAAATATAGTCTGAATCTGGCATGACGTCATATTAAGTCTTATATGATTTTTTTTACATTCAATAGTGCTAATTTTGTCATCTCCATTTTCTTCTTTACCAATCAAAATAAGTTAGCGCATGATACATGATGAAGATAGCTAATTCTTACTTTGTTCTAAATATTTATCGCCAATGATAAACTTTTTAAAAATATTATTTTATTTATTTAATTTTGAAAGTTTCAATCTAACCTAGACAAAAATTTCCGTCTCGATATAAGCGAAACAAAATTGAATTGTAAATTAGCATAAAACGGTAATAAAAATAATTTAAAAAATAATAATTTGAATACATGGCCCAAAGATTTCTCTTATTTGATTATATATGTAACTTTAGGTAAGATTTCACACTTCACCCCCCCAACGAATCCCATCACATGGTAAAATTGTAATCCTGGGGTGATTATAGTTATCAAACCGGTAATCATCTAGACATTTCCATTCAAGAATTTCTCTAAAACTGATTTATTGTATATATTGTATACACTAGACTTCAATAAAGAGTAAAACAATGTGTACCCACCACCAGCTTCTTGTCTTCAAAACAAAAGATTGCAACAAAAAGGGAGGTAATTTCCAGGTAACTAATAAATTACGTATTGTTCAGATAGTAGTATAACAATCATCGAATGACATTTTATTGCTCTAAATCAATATTGGTCATACACAATTAGCACAATTCACACAATTCAACGTATTTGTTTATTGTGTGGAGATTTATCGGCAGGAGTTACAATGACGACAACAAGAGTGGTTATTGATATCTGACATACAATATACATCTATTATCAAGACATGCTCCAACAAAGAAGGAGTGTATTTATCAATTGTTAGTTTAATATTCAGAGAGAATTGATCGATGCTTTGATAAATGAAAATAAAAATTATCACCTTTGATATTTTGTTGTATGCCAATGTATTAGGGTAAACATCGGTTGAATAGTTTATTTGAAATCTAAATTTTTAAATAAAGAAAACCGATTTATCTTGCAGATTCGATCGTTTTCTACATGTATCTTGATATCATAATCTGACTTGCCCTTGTAGTTGTTTCTGCCTCAAACCATTTGGTGCCCACTGTGCCGGTAACACCTATGTTAGATAAAAACCGCCTACTGTAATCCTTACACCCCTGTACTACTGTTGCTACAATTTAGCCCGAAATAAGGAAGTTTTAAAATAGAATCTTTAAATTTTGTGAAGAAATGTGTTCGATACAATTCTGTTTTATAAAAATCTTTCCACGTTAAATTCCAAAATCTCTTACTAAAGGACATGAGTGTTATCTTATGAAATACACACTTGTAAGCTTTGCCGGATGGACTTCTTATCCTGGAAATCGTTCTGTGGCCAAGCGTTTATCCCCTGACCCATGCTGACCCATGGCCTAACTTGTAATTTAAGCACCACACGGCGAAGTATATTGTACACAGCGATTATATAACCCTTGACTTGTGCAAGGAATGCAGACGGAAAAAAATATATAATTCAAACTTTTTGTAGCATTTTTGTTTTTAAATTTCATAATCAATTTTGTTTTTTCTTCTTTTTTTTCAATAATGTTAGGGAAATAAATTAAGTCTTGTTATAAGATATCACACAATATTCAATAAAGTATTCAGTATTAAGTAAGTGTCTGTCAAACTTAAGATTAACATTCTCCAATCACTAGTTAATAAAATTACTTGGGATATTCTAAGTCGAAGCAATCTCGTTTCGAAGCGATCAAAGTGATTGAGTGTTATTTTTGAAAATGTCGCTTTATTGATCTCAAAACAAATTGTTTTAGAATCTCACAGTTTTCGTGTTACTACCTAACACCAATCCAATTAATCTTTATCAGCGCTAAAAAAAGCGTAAAGCTAATTATCAGAGGGAACTTTTCAAGATATAACGGCTATAAGTTGAGTAGAGTTGAATAATGGTATTTAACTGTCCCAGTCAAGAATATTTCACTTATATCGAGACGTCGCCAGCTATAGGCGAAAATGCAGAAATTTTGCCTGTGCGTTGCGCTGATGGCATTATACAGCAGAGTTCTTTATCGTGCCAGCCCTACCCTGACACGGGACCTCGTTTATTTTAAGTTCCCATCCGAAAGAACCGTGATTTTTATTTTGTAATGCTGAGTGCTTGGCAAAAGAACAGTCACTACCCACATTTAAGTCTTGGGTCAGACCCGGTCGGGGCTTCGAACCCACGACCCCCACTTACGGAGCGAGCACTCTACCAACTGAGCTACCGCAGTGGTTTATAAAGGCCTATGACATAGTTTTATAACAGTACTTGTAAAGGGTCTTCTAAGCAAACTTTATATATATATTACAGCTATATATGATTACCCTATTAATAAGTTTAAAACAGGGATTTACAAGCTTAAAACACGTCTATGACATGGCTTTCTTGTAAGCCAAACTTGTAAGGTAAGACTTCCTTTAGGACCCTCCACCCATTAATTTCTATGTAAAATTTTTGAAAATATATTTTTCACAGAAGTGTGCAAAATGACTTGATTTTAACATTTTAGGTCATTTCAATCAAAATTAAAATTTTAGTGGAAAGTACAAAGGAAGTCTTTCCTGCAAGTCGTCAATCAGATATATATCATGTTCCATCAATAGAAATGTCAATGTCATCATAATGTATTGGAAGCAACAACGCCCTTTTTACAATACTGGTCACGTGTTTGTTGTAATGCATCATGAGATTAGTCAACAAAACGTACACTGGTCGATTTTTTTAAAATTGACCACGGAGCTATAATTTTTATAACCCCATACAATTTGAACTGTAACAGTTGAACGTTTGACAACCATCCATACATTGAGCATTTGCTTAGAATTCAATAGGGGGCTTGTTCATCATTTTCTCTGGGTTCTCTGGTTTCCTCAACCAATCCAGAACTAAACGCCTTCATAGAAGTGAAACAATCTTGATTAAGACGTAAAATTCAATGCAATGTAATTATCAAAGGAGCATTTTAAACTACCAACTGCTTAGAGGACTTGACTACGACACAGTACAAAAAGAAAGGCATTTGAATGGTGTGCTCGAAGTACCTTCAGTACACAAGTGGCGTTCCAGAAGTACCCCTGTACTATATTCGTTAGGGAAAAGCCGGAAGTACCTCTGTAATCGTGAATTTACGTAAGGGGCGTGTCGGTAGAATCCCGTCACCATGTGCATAATGGCTATATCTAGATACCTTCGTTACAATGTACGTAATGCATGCGTTCGAACGCCCCGTTTACGTGTTTGTTCAGGAATTGATTTGTGCACCATCTCTACAATGTATTTAAATGGTATACTCGGAGTACCTCCGTTACGTAAGAGGCGTTCCGGAAGTATCTCCGTAACCATTTACATAAAGCAGCGTGCCAGATGTACCACCTTAACTATTTACGTAAGGGACGCGCCGGAAGTACGCATTGTATATGTTCGAAGTGTCTTTCCTTACATGTATATGCAAAGAATATCATTTACAGTATTCTGTAGATCAGTTTCAATTAAATTTGTCAATACAATTCCCCAAACTCCATGAAAGCCTAATTAGAATCTCACCTATATATATATATATATATATATATATATATATATATATATATATATATATATATATATATATATATATATACGTCAAACGTGAAATGACTTTCTGATCATTGATTTCGTTACTTGATATTCACCAAGTACGGCAAACATATGTCTAGACTAAAAATTTAATCAGAAATATTAGAAAGTTGTTTTTGCAATATCCAATTTATTAAATATAGCCTTACAGAATAAATAGAAGTACACATGTGAGTTCTACACTTTATTATTTTTCTATATTTAATAACTGAAGAGTGGCATATAAACTTGAAAACATTACATCTCAAGAAAAAAACTCTGTCATCAATCTGTTTTAGGAACATACTGGCAGGTTATTTGTGAAACAGAACTATTATCAGCTTAAGAACTTCTGACAAAGCCAAATAAGTCTTAGCAAAATAAAAAGAACATGTAATAGTCAACTACAACCAAAAAAGGCCAAAAAGAGGAAATAATAAACAAACGAAATAGGAAAACAAACAAGTAAAGATAGCTTTATATCGTGACCATAGATTTCAAAACTCTTGACTTTGGATGGACACTGGACATGACAAAAATTGTATGCATTGGTGTGGTTGTTTCAAATACTACTTGTGTGTATTAAAATTTAGTTCTTGATGTATTTGAAGACCGTGTTGTCCCATTTAGTAGTGTAGAACACTGGGTATATGTTAACAAAGTTCTGGCCGGGTATATTTATAATACCTTTTCTCCAACCGTATCAAAATCAGTTATTTTTAGTTTAACCTTTAAATATTTTTTCTTTTTCTTTTATTTATTTATTTATTTAATTTTTTATTATTTTTTTTTCGAAAAGATACTTTTTGGAAGCAATCACTATCCATAAATTAATCTGGTTGTACTTTTTTAAAGTACTTTGTTAAGAAGATTGAAGATTAAAAGCGTCATTATCTGACATTAAGCATATCTCATTAATCAAGAATGAAATTAGCCAAATCAGAATCTTCATTATTCAACATAAAGCATATCTCTTTAATCATAAAAAGCATTGAAAATCGAAATTAACTTGATGGGAAACATAATTATGTAACTAGAGCACACCACATCAATAGCAACAGATATGCTTCGAAAATCGAAATAAGCCATTTTGTATTATATTCATAATTTGGATGAACTATTCAGAGAACTGTCAATAAAAGCTGTTGACTTTATCACTGCTAAGATCATATTGAACTGTCATTTAATCACCATGTCCACTATAATGTCCGGAATAGATGTCCAAATAGAAAAATAATCCATATAAATGGAGATTTGTTTTATTGTAATAACTGTATCCCACTTGGTCAGCTACTTAGATGTGGTTAATATGTATTAGTCTACCAATCAGTAGATTAACTTCTACCATTCATAAAAGCATTACGGTTTGTTACTTTACTGCCAAGAGAAAATGTTTTCAACACAGAATTTATTATATTTTTTTCGCTGACTTAACTGCCCAACATGCAATGGTAGGAGTCGAAAAGGGTAATTTTTAACGCCTCAGTAAAAATTCTTTCACTTACATCAAGAAAGTCAGTTCTGGGATGGTGGAGAAACCGGAGTTACGGGAAAAAAATCATCAAGCGAACTGGCAATCTTTCTTATATTTAGATCTGTCCTAGTGGGATCCAATCCAAACCTAAGCAATGAGGCACTATAGGCCGAAAGCACGCGTTTTATACACTCGGCCCACCTAATCCCAATACCATGGTAGGAGCGTCTAGTTAATGTTCAAAGAATGTAGATGTATTGAAGATTATAACGACAGATTTCACAAACATCTCCAATCAAACTGGAAGTTGTTAGTCATTAGGTAACATTATAAGCCATGCTTAATGTCAATCAAAACGTTAATATAACATCCTTTCTTAAAGGGTTTCTGTAACGATATTCAGTTTTGACATATTTTTTTCGTCATATTTAAATATAGTTTTACCGAATATTTTATAAAAATCCATCCACAAATTAGCAAAATAATTAAAGAAAAAAAATAACATAACGAAACTAAAAATAGTGCTTATTAAAAATAACGATTTTAATATTTCAATTTGAAAATAAAAACCAACCAAGCTACAAGAATGTTTTAGCAATAAATGAATGAATGAATGGAATTCAAAATCAGTATTTTGTGTTGCAATCAATGTTTCATTTACAAACAGAACCCGTAAAAGTTTTAAAAATTAAAAAAAACTACTGAACTTAAGAGTATTGTTTAATGATTTATAACACAAAATTCAAAGTTTTTTTTAACATTCGCCCACATGAGATGTCTTTGGTTCAAACCCGAGAACATGTTGTAGACAAACGTTATGACATAATGTGCGGGGAGGGAGTAAATTATCCGCCGATGCCCTCTCCTGGTAAGGCGACACCAAATTAATTTGTAGTTATACCGATTTTTTAGGAAGAGAATAGAGGCTAACGAGCGATTAATTTTTTTTTCTAAAACACGTTTTTGTTCATGCGAACAAAATTTGAACCTGGTGAGCGAGGACAAAATGCACAAAAAGTAATTACTGCAGGAAAAGGCAAAAAATTTTAAATAAAACTAATAAAAGCAAAGGCAAAGAATATGCTGTTCTGGCAAACTCCCATGTAATATAGCAAATAATAAATCGACCAAAAGCTGTTTAATGGTAAAACACTGGACAAATGTTGTCCTGATAATGTTAAATTTACACTGAATTCGATTTTACACAGGCGGAGAACGATTTGAAATTGAAATTAATTTTGTTTTTAATTCTAAATTTTACAGGCGGGCGGGTCCTACAAACTACAAATCAATTTGGCATGGCCTAATACATGTTCTTACGAAAAACCTTTTTTGTGACGTGATGACACTACATTGATGTGATTATATCGATCAGGAGAGTGATTCAATCTCACCCAGCAACATTGCTTCTAATGAGGCGTCGAATATACCGACATTGCATTTCTTAACATCAATCTCACTCGTGAACACAAAGCACTTACATAGAATAAAACATTTGTATCATCAAGATCAACATGATTTCCCTCGAGTTACATTGCGAATCTTGTTTTAATTTCATTTGATAAAACTCAAACTTTTATGGCATGTACTTTAGACTTTAATTTCATATATATATATATATACAGTTAGCTAATTTTGAATTTCTTTATAAAATGAGACAACTAACTCAAAAAGCAATTTTATTTTATTTTCTGTAATTTTAAACGTTGTTTTACAAAAACTAGGACAAGGAGACCTACATTCAGTATTTTTTCTCAGCATCTTTGCTTTTTACATTGATTAGTTTTAAAGCAAATCGGCTTTCTCAGCAAATTTCTTATTAATCTGATAATTCTAATTTTATTTTTTTCAAAAGCAACTAAGATAACAATTTTGCAAACGTTTTCATCCTTCTTGAGACTTTTCAATCACTGTTCATGGCAACTGTGGTTGTTACGTCACATGTAATTTTGAGAAAACCCATATATATATATATATATATATATATATATATATATATATATATATATATATATATATATATATATACAAACTCGATGTTGATGGAATCTCTGCCCTGTAAAACAGAAATTATTATGTTCTAGCATTTAAGGGCTAGATCTTTAATTTGATCCTGCAAACATGCGTGGGAAGGAAGTATCACAATGCTTTATTTGTTATTCCGGATTCAGATAATAGATTTCATGAAATTCTATCCATGTTATAATACTTGCCACGTGATATTGAAATTGATTTTTATATAATAAAAAAAAATCTTTCTCCAATGAAACGAAAATTGATCTTTATGATCACGGTTAATTTAACCCGTATCTTTTATCACTGTATGTTCGTGTTAAAGCTTTCGATCGATGCAGTAAAATGGTCATGTTTTATTTTCAATAATTTTTCAAATGAATTCAACATTACGTCAGTTCAAACTGTGGTAGTATTTCAGGCTCAGTTTTGCCGGAAATGTCATCCTGAAAGATTAAAAGCTCAACTCATTTAAGATCGATACAAGAAGTATACGGCTTTTATATTTGATGGTTGACAACAGATGTGGCGTAAAAATATCTGGATACATTGATTTTTATGAAAATTTAATAGTAACATCTTAATTTGATGACAAGGCTGTATTTTACATCAAAGCAACAGAAACAAAAAAAAAAAAAAAAAAAAAAAAAAAAAAAAAAAAAAAAAAAAAAAAAAAAAAAAAACCAGTTTACTAAATATTTGATGTTTTTTAATCATATAAAGAGAATGCATACTAAATAATAAATTATTTTATTAACAATTATACATTATTGACAAATTTCTTTGAAATCGTTCACAAAGCGAAATTTACTTCTTACTTTTATTAAAGTTAATCAATAAATGATTATTAATGATTTAGTAAAACAATTGACAATTTTATCCAGACCTTCCCATATTTTAGGTTCAGTAATTCGGTCATGCCAATGAAATCATATGGGATTTAATTGGCAATAACATGAGAGACACACAATAAATGCAGCAAAAAGCGCTGAAATTAGAAATACAAAACACAAGATAACAGAGAAAGAGACTACAGTGAATACCCCACCCCATTTCCGACGTGCACACTGGTGGGTACAATGACAAAATGATGCGAGTCTAGCGGTAAAGGGAAAGAGTGTTATGTTGGCCGTCTTTAGAATAAGTTTTACCAAAGCAAGTTGTTAACACCAGAAACTATCTAGAAAAAGACATATAGATGTTTCTTGTACTGAAAATATATTCGTTTGCCCGTTATTATTACATGTGTATTATTATTATTATTATTATTATTATTATATTTTGACAATTCAAATAAATTTACCTTTTTTGAGTGTTGACTTAATTCAAAAGTGCCATATTCAATTATATACTTTAAAAGGCTCGAAGTTGCTTAAATTAATAATAATAATTGATGAAAAAAATCAAATATCAAACGTTTATTAATTTTTTTAAAAAAAAAGTTTCAATGTTCATACAATTGTGTCGAAGCTGGATACAAAATACTGATATTTAAGTAAGAATACAATGTTCTATGGACCAAACCCAGAAATGACACTCAACAAACAAGTCCATATTCTTATCATATCAAATGAATTATCAATATTATATATATGACAGCTTGTTAGTTCGTGGTTTATAAAAATGAGAATTATCTTTTACTTTGATTATATTGGGATCTTGTTTGATAAACAAAAAGTATGGTTCGAGTCCAAACTAATTCTTTTCACGCTATTCTACATCACTTTTCTGTTATATCTAGTAATCATCCTAAGTCGGGGGTTATATATATATTGGTGTTGTTTGGTTATTTATTTTTATTTGATGGGGTTATTTTGTGTTCTTTGTCCTTGTTGCATTGGTTGTTATCAAGTACATATTTTTACAGATTTCTTTCTGCTATCTTACGTTTTGAACAATTTACCAGTCGAATAACAAACGTAAAGTTGGTGCAAGTGATCTGACTGGTAAGAAATAAAGGTTGAAAAACTCGTTCGATGGAACAGCCTTTTTCTAGCTAAACAAAATGTAACCAGTCGAACACAACTATTAACTTTCATTTTGAATTCTTTACACAGCTCATGAAAAAAAAATAGTTGTACATTACATTCTCCAGTAATTTAGCATTTGGGTTTTATTATATTCCATGTAGCGTTTTACTGAATAAGTCAATAACGTGTATTTATTTTTTCAGACAAATCCGAAATTATCCAGCCAGTCATGCAATTATGGAATGTACATAAAACTCAAGTAATATATCTCTTTCATAGAATAAAATCACAAAAATAAAGTCACGTCCAAATTAAAAACAGCAATTTTTTATCAGGAAGCATAATATATATTGCGACTGAAATTCCTGTTTTCAAGCTATATAAAATACATCGTCTGATTATTATACATTTGTCATTGTGGTTTTTTTTTTTAATTTTTTTTTTTTTTACTTATTTAAGATCGTGAATATACACTTGACAATTATAAAAATAATAATATTCTCCTGGTTTGATATCATTTACAAGACCGGAAGCATGAAAGTCTAGAATGTTAGAAATTATTTTATTTCCACGCTAAGCAACCCATTTGTCGAACATATTGAAGTGTAATATTTTCTGGCTGAGCAATGTGTTCGTCGAGCAATAGCATAAATCAAGTTTCACACTGAGCAACGTGTTTCTGAATTATCTTGATTTTTATAGATTAATATAAATGACATAGCCATGTTCTTCTTTTCCTGTGATCTTCTTTATAAAAAAAATTTGTAAATTGGTAAGAAAAAAGTCTCTGAATAATGTTTTATTGACCAAAACCATGTTCAATTACTTAGCACGAATGCGTGCGTATCATTTCCGGTTTGATTGGAGACGTACTTTTGAAGTCTTCAATTTAACTTATGTATGGTGGCTTATTTCTGACATCGACATAATTTTAGTCGACATAAAATTATCTCAACATGTCAACTTAATATCTTGGCAAGTCCAGATAATACCATGGAAAGTTGTGATAATATCATGGAAAGTTGAGATACCAAAATAAAAAGTTGAGATAATTAACACGACTTGCCGCGATAAAAATAAGTCGAGATATCAAGATAATTATCACGACCGGTCAACATAAGTATCGCGGCAAGTCGTGTTACATATCTTAACTTTTATTTTGGTATCACAACTTTTCATGATATTATCTCGACATGTCACGATAATAAGTCGACATGTTGAGATAATTTTATGTCGACTAAAATTATGTCGATGTTATGGTGGCTTATTTCTGACATCGACATAATTTTAGTCGACATAAAATTATCTCGACATGTCGACTTATTATCTTGGCAAGTCAAGATATTATCATGGAAAGTTGTGATACCAAAATAAAAAGTTGAGATAAGTAACACGACATGCCGCGATACTTATGTTGACCTGTCGTAATAATTATCTCGATATCTCGACTTATTTTTATCGCGGCAAGTCGTGTTACTTATCTCAACTTTTTATTTTGGTATCACAACTTTCCATGATAATATCTTGACTTGTCAAGATATTAAGTCGACATTTCGAGATATTAAGTCGACATGTTGAGATAATTTTATGTCGACTAAAATTATGTCGATGTCAGAAATAAGCCACCATACGATGTCAGAAATAAGCCATACTTATGGAAGTTTTGTCGTCTTGAACAAAAATACCTCATTGCATAAAAGAGTTCATATTTCCGAATAAAATTCATTCCGTTTCAGAGATATGGTAAAAACAATCAGTCCACGAGTACTGCATGCCTTTAAGTAAATTTAAAAAATTACCAACTACAATCCTGCATTTTATTTTATTTATTTATTTATTTTTTTAGACTTTACATGTTCTTGAGTTCTAAGAGTTATTCTTAACGTCATATTACACACACACACACACACACACACACACACACATATATATATATATATATATATATATATATATATATATATATATATATATATATATATATATATATATATATATAATTATATATATATATATTTTAATTTTCTGAATACAGCATTTTTAAAAATTGTCAAATAACAAATTTTAAATAAAAACTTATATTTTAAACTCTCTTTAAAAATTATTTCAAGAATAACAAAATCAAATTTTAAAAAAATAGGTATATATGACACATACAAAGAGGAAAACACTTCGATCGGTCTATTTTACCAGACCTCGTTTCATTCAGACTGGTTTCATTTTGATTCATCACAAGATAAAGTAATCACTCATTTGGCTGAGCAGTCAAAGACCGGAATACAAAGCTCAAACGGAAATAGTTTTCATATTCAATTCCCACTCTCTAGCGGATAAATCGAAGCTTTTCAGGACAATGAGGATTTGCCCAACCAATTCTAACATCTTTTAAAAATTAATTAAGAGCTAAACGGTACAAATTACCCTTTTTATCACTTCGTTAAATAAGACACTGATTAAAATTTAATGCTTGTAATACAACAGCGTAAATATTATTACTACCATGAGAATAAACTTTTGATGTAATTTAGCGTAAATCTATCTCTCTGTCTATATACACCATATAAAACGACAATGTGTTGAAGTTAATCTCTCTCTCTCTCTCTCTCTCTCTCTCTCTCTCTCTCTCTCTCTCTCTCGGAATGTGTTGCCACACACACACACACACACCACACACACACACACACACACTCTCTCTCTCTCTCTCTCTCTCTCTCTCTCTCTCTCTCTCTCAGAATGTGTTGTCTCATATAACATCCACCCCCTCTCTTTCTCAAACACATAAACACACCAACTTCACTTAATAAGTTGAATGATTAAGCCAACTATGACAGAGAGATTCTGTTTTTTTTTTACCAAAAAAAAATGAATTAAGCTTCGCACCTGTTGAGGTTGATAGAAAACTAGTACCTTAAAATATACCTCAGTATATAAATACTTCTGATCTGTTTAACAATAAACATTCCACAAACCGCGATGATCTACTTATAAAATCTCGGAAAAAAATCTTGTTTATATATATCTCTGGTTTTCATTTCGTATGCATGCAACAAATATTGATAGTGAAATTAATATTAAACCTTACTGATGAAATAAACACATGTTGATTTCATATACAGGGGATACACTTCATAATCACGTTTCATAATGTTCATTGCAAGATATGCAATATTATCTTTATGCTATGCATATTTAATGAGTTAAAATAAAGATGCGTGTTATGAAAATATGCATGGCAAAACCACGCCCTTTATGTTTGTACTTACCGGCAATGATGACGGGAACACCAATCCTCAAAACCAGGGCACCTTTAACTCTCTGGCCAGAAAAATATACCTGGTTTTCTCCCTCTAAATGCAAATCAATTGATGTCACTGCCATTTCTTATGTCTTCATCATGTACACTTAACATACAACATGTTATACCATATTTAAATAATATCGCTATTATAGGAAGAAATAATCTCATCTAGAATTCCACTCTGGTTGTCATAGAAACGAAAAACGTTGGTGACAACTAGATATGTTCTTTGTATTTAAATGAAACAGAAAAACCGTTTGAAAATATGTAGAAGTTAGAAACATATTTCATCGTTTGTGAACCGATATAGAGCCGCATCACCATACACAGTATATGTAATGAATGCATCTTACATCGCTAGCCTCCATTTTTGTTCTCTATCGATCCGTATTGAAAAACACGGGTTATGTTGGGAAATGCAGAAATAGCATTGAGGTTTTTCATGTGGTTGAGTCTGGAGATATACCAGTCTCTTGGTCCAGATTTAAATCGATAAATGTGTTACATTATATTTAATTTTGTGTTGGTGTAAACAACTAATTGCTCTGTATTAATTGTGATGTGTACTTTCAAAGCTAATCTTAAATTTGATGCCAGTTTTTTTTTGTTTGCTGGATAACTAAGCTGTGACTGTCTATATGTATTAGGTGTAATATAGGGTCTCTGTGGAATACAACAAACAATTTAGAACTAATAAATTGTTACTATCCGTACTGATCAATACTGATAACCCTGCACGGACTCCATAAACAAAGATTAATTTATCAATAACGCGCACATACATTGAGGCACATGTGTTTTCGTAGAAATTTCTATATGAAAATATATTTCACTGTTCAGCACACAGATATTGAAATTTATATAAGAATCTATCTATCTATCTATCTATCTATCTATCTATCTATCTATGTTGCCTTGTTTGTAATTCTACTTGGAAACGGTTGAACAACTTATCTAATTCCTTTATGCTATTTATGGTTGTAAATAATTGTTTTGTTTTCTTATGAAATAGTAATCATATGAAATAAAGTACTAAACTGAAATCAGATTTGGCAACGGAAAATCTTATGTTGCCACAAGGTCTGACAACGGAAAATCTCATGTTGACACAAGGTCTGACAACAGAAAATCTCATGTTGACACAAGGTCTGACAACAGAAAATCTTATGTTGCCACAAGGTCTGACAACGGAAAATCTTATGTTGCCACAAGGTCTGACAACGGAAAACCTCATGTTGCCACGAGGTCTGACAATGGAAAATCTTATGTTGCCACAAGGTCTGACAATGGAAAATCTCATGTTGCCACAAGGTCTGACAATGGAAAATCTTATGTTGCCACAAGGTCTGACAACGAAAAATCTCATGTTGACACAAGGTCTGACAACAGAAAATCTCATGTTGACACAAGGTCTGACAACGGAAAATCTCATGTTGCCACAAGGTCTGACAATGGAGAATCTTATGTTGCCACAAGGTCTGACAACGGATATGTGTGCCACACGATAGAAGAAGAGAAATCGAATTAAAATTTCGTTAATTCGTTTTCGTTAAAGTAAAAATACTGTTAATTTTTTTCGTTTATAAGCGCCATAGCCATTTTTATTCTGTTAAAGTACTTTAACGACCGATAATGTACATTAAAGAATAAAATGATTACGGCGTTTCATAAAATTCACGGCCTGGCGCTGTTAGTTTAAAAAACATTTCCAAGAGTTCTCAGACATTTTAGGCTGATAGATAATTAGTTATTTATTTCAGTCTAAAAATCTGTGAGAGGATAATCCATTTTGAGAAAATTGTTATCTCGTTAGTTAGGAGCAGAATGCGATATTAACCGTACATCATCTTCTGAACTGTAACATAGTGAAAAGCTATCAAAAAGATAACAAAGCTTGCATGATTGGCCACCTCGTTTTTTCTGTTATCCGAATTAAAAGTTATCCAATTTTATAAGTTTGGTTTACGTTTAATTTTCAAATAATGCTCTTTTACATGAAGTAAACAGTCATGAAAAAAAAAGAACGTAGATGCACATAAAAAGACAAAGCGAGTAAGATTGATTGATTGATTGATTGATTGATTGATCGATCTATTTATTTATTTATTTATTTATTTATTTATTTATTTATTTATTTATTTATTATTTGATATTGTGTACTTCTACTCTTAGTCATCGCTGATAGAATTACGTTCCTTGGTTTTGACCGCTGCGAAACGTTACGCAGTCCCAAAATTAGCAGGTGCATTTAATACGAATTTTCTCATAAATATTGTTTAGAATATTTACCTGAAAAGGAAACAACAATTGAATTGATTTCTTTTTATCTATATCATAAGTTGTTTGTTGTCCTTACGCGTTAGTTAATGGTCATATACTGGATCTTTGACCTCAGTAGCCGAATGGTCTAAGACGCATTACGGATCAAAGTGCATAAGTGCAAAGTTCGAATCCGGGTCGGGCAGACCTTTTTGTGAGAAAAATTATCAGTTCGCTTGCCAAAGGTCGGTGGTTTTCTTCGGACACTCTGGTTTCCTCCAAAATCCAAGAACTGACCGCCACGCCGGATTTTTAGTAAAAGTATCTTGACTGAGGCGCAAAACACCATTACTCAATTAAACTCAATATATTGATCTAGTATATCAATTACTTTAATCATTGAGTAAAGTCCATTTATTTAGATGAAGCATTACAGAAAATGGAATATGAAACATCAACATAAATATTTCAACATTTAAGTTTTTTTTTTTTTAACGTAGGGGACACTTGTTACTGGAAAAATTTTCGATTTTTTTTATTTTTTGTTATATATAAACAGTAATTTAATTATCATCTTTTTAAACAAATCCTAAATAAATAAAAATAAATAACCCAACATCATAAATAGAGTTATCTCGCTTACAATTATACTGCTTACAATTTTATCACTTTTTTGTCTCGCATTTATTTATTTATTTATTTATTTATTTATTTATTTATTTATTTATTTATACATTCATTTATTGTTCTTGGTTAGATTGGTCTTAGCCAAGAACATTTTTTTATTATTTAATATGTCATATACCACTTTTTGAATTTCATCATAAAAATACATTCAAACAAGATAACAAGAGTAAAAGGCTTACGGTTTTACTTTTCCCAACATTTTCACCAATATCACTTATGCTCTCTCTCTCTCTCTCTCTCTCTCTCTCTCTCTCTCTCTCTCTCTCTCTCTCTCTCTGTTGATTTTATTATCTTCTTTCTATCGTAAGGTTAAAATTTTGGTGATATTGGCGTACATGTTTTCAAAGTCAACTTACGATTATGTAACGGATACGTGATAACGGAGGGATGTACAAAAAATATCTGTTTACTGTATCTAGGGAACATTGAACCCTTGAAATTCACAAGATAAAAATGAGTTACCTTCCTCGGTGTCCTTTACTTTGATATCTGGGTCATTGTCTCAACCAACTTCACGTATATAAATAAATAAATAAATAAATAAATAAATAAATAAATTAATAAATAAATAAATAAATAAATAAAATAAATAAATAAATAAATACAAAGATAAATAATAATAATAATAATAATAATAATAATAATAATAATAATAATAATACATGTAATAATAATAATAATAATAATAATAATAATAATAATAATAATAATAATAATAATAATAATAATAATTATTATAATAATAATAATAAATTTAAAAAAAACACCCTTCCTCCTCGAAAAAAAAATCATATAAAAATAAAAATAGATGTTAAAATCATGATAAGATAAATCAAGGGAAAGACAATAAGAGAAGAAAGGAGTAACCTGTCAAATATAGGGACCTGCTACAACTATTTTGGGTTTATACATGTATGTTTTTTAATGTTAATTATCAATAATTTTGTTTCAAATCCGGAAACCAAGCCTGTAATATTACATATAGATAATGAAATATCCCTCATGTTTTTACAGTTTTTTGTGACATATATTATAACCGTTTTAAGCGTTACATAACTAATTTAGCCGGTGTGACAGACATCTTTTTACCTGAAGTTTACCCCCTGTAACGGAAATATTTGGTATCTGGTAAGTAAATTAGATATCATGTTATTGTCTCGTGAACCTACCTACCCTAAGTCCTTTTTATTGATAAGATGATTACACGTCATTTACACGTGATAACTTATGGTAGTTGTAACGTAAACAAATCAATGAAAATAAACCGAACACGTCGTAATCAGCTGATCTAACAAAAAGGACTTTTTATGGACATATCCTATAAAGAAAATATATTTCCTTAAAAAATTAGAAATGCAGTAACCTGTTTACAAAACAATCAGCGAAACAATGTAAGTTATTTTATTTAAAATTTAACTTTGATAGTTTTTTAAAAGATTTGAATCTTCAATCTTTGAATTTGAATATTGAATTTTAAGAACGAATGTAGTATTTGTAATTATTTATTATTTGTTATTACACGTAAAATGAGCAATTTCAATGACTTAAAAATTTCCAAAATGTTTGACTATTTATTTATTTATCTATCTATATACTAGTTTTTATTTGTACTGAAATCAATACAAAAACTTGTCGCTTTTTGTTATAGACTAAGTCCTCTCCTTTGTAACATCTTGGTCTCACAGTCACGTGACCTAAGGCTGTACATTTCTACAAGATTGAATGCATTTCCAAATAAAATTGAGCAAAAAATGAAAATGACTGGGCTTATGCTTTTAAAATTAAATGTGCTTAAACTCTGTAGAGTGTGGAACCTTTTTTATTCCAAAAAATAAGGTGAATATTATGTAGAAAAATTCTACGAAGTTTGAAATTTCTTGGTTAAAAACAGTAGAAGTTCAATTCACAAGTTTTTCCTGTTCGTCCTCCCGCTTTTCGCCATACTATAAGCCGGATTCGTACTTAATGCAACTCGACAAAACCAGACTTTTTCTTAACTAGAATGTTCAAAATAATAATGATATTGGATAAACAAAGAACACGTATGTTGTGCTTATTTTGAATTCTTTGGGAAGTAAACAATTCAAAACTAGTATCTGGTAATTGCTTACTTTAAATCTTTCATATATCGCTGAAAAAAAACATAGTAATATAATGTATTATTTTAATTTTTTATTGTTTTTTGTTTTGTTTGTTTGTTTGTTTTTTCTTTGTTATGCTTTTTTTTTTTTTTTTTTTTTTTTTTTTTTTTTTTTTTTTTTTTTTTTTTTTTTTATTTATTTATTTATTTATTTTTTTTTTTAAAAATAAAATAATGCTTTTAAAAATTGAAATGTTCTTCTGTAAACTAGCACGTGACTGTCACGATCTACTGATAAGTAGATCACGTGAGCGTTTTAAAACAGAAGCTGATTAAGTGCACTTTAATTCAAGTACATGCACAGGAAATTAAACTCAAAATTAAATTTATTAGATAGTAGCCATCGCCCTGTATTTATGTTCTATTGTGTTAGAAATACCACGAATTTCGAAAAAGTATAGTAAAGCCATATTATAAAATGTTTGAATTTTCTGAAAGATTGATTAATGAAATGTGGTTTTATGTAACAGTCTCACAGTCAGGAATATTTCACTTATATTGAGACGTCATCAGCTATAGGTGTAGTAGCAGAAATTTTGACCTTTACAGTGCGCTCAGAGCAATGAGCGGGAATGTTCTTTTTGCGTTCCACGCCTGTCGTGACAGGGCATCGGTTTTTAGAGTCCCCTCTCCGAAAGACCCTTTTGATTTTCATTTTTAAATGCCGAGTGCTTGGAAAAAGAAGACATTACCTATTTTCAGGGGTTGGTCAGACCAGACCAGGGTTTGAACCCCGACCTCCAATTTACAAAGCAAACACTCTACTAACTGAGCTACCGTAGGTATTTTCTGAAAGAAATATTCAAAATTTATAACATTTATAATATGACAATACCGCATATATTGGTGTTAGTATTTCAAGTCTTTCAGTGTCATTTTTAATTTGGCACACTATATTTTATTCCCTTATATACAAAATCGTGTTAGTGTTCTCTTATACCATTTTGAATGTAATCATAAAATACATTCGAAAATTGTGACAATATACAATTTTTGAATGTATTTTACGATTAAATTAAAAAATGGTATATAACAGTGCAACTAGAAAAAAATAACTAACTCGTTTAAACAAGAAGCTAAGTCGTTTAAACGAGATACTGTTTCGTTAAAAGAGGATACTAACTCGTTTTAACCAGATACTAACTTGTTTTAAAAACGATAATTGCCATTTATATGTTTCAAAACACTACAAGATAAAACACTAACAATTGTAGACATAAATGGATTTGGACTAGAAACACGGTTCTAAAAAGAAGGTGGGTGGTTTATGATTTTGATAAATGGGGAATAATTACAATTAAGGGGATTTTAAAACACAAATGACGCCCGTAGATTTTTTTAAAACATCCACTATGTGTCCTTCTCATTGTTACTTTTTTCTTGTATTGTTTAAAGTTGGTTGTTTTATGTTTTGCTTGTCTGCCATACTACTATTTTCCTGATATTTAATTTTTTCTCTTCGTTTTTCTTCGATTATGTTTATTTCATGTCAGCTGAAATAACAATCTTCAACGACGATGCAAAATCGACAGGCTGGATTCGTTTTTAATTGAGATTTATAGACATTTTTTGTTTCGTTTCGAAGAAACGTACAGCGTTAATGATGTGTTTTAATTTTTTTTTCAGATTATGATGTATCAACAAATGAGCCAGTCACTATTGGCTTGCACTTGTAAATGCTATAGAAACACTACAAAACAATTCTCCACCATAACTGCAAATCACGGAAGTTTTAAAGGCGCATGCTCAAAATGGAAATGGATTCCAAGGTCAAAGTTCATGTTGCAAAACGGATCAAAATATACATTACAAACTAGATCAAAGTTTACAAGGCATAAAACTGCAAATTTAAATAAAGTACTGCTTATTAATCGTGATTATTCGTCATCATCGAATTCTCGATTAAAACAAATTTTACATAGATCTGATTTAAAGGATGCTCAAAGGATAATTGTGAAGTTAGGAAGTGCAGTTATTACAAGGGATGATGAGTGTGGTTTAGCATTAGGTAGATTAGCATCCATCGTGGAGCAGGTGAGTTTTATAAAAATAATTTTTACATGAATTAAGGTTAGTTTAGAAGGTAAATTCGAAAATGTAACGAATTAAATAAAAAAATTGCAGGGTTATAGTTTATTTGCTAAAATTGAGAACAAGCATTTTCAAATCCTTTAATGATCAAAGACGAGGCTGCAAACATTTTATCTTTATTGTCTTTTAGCATCATGAGAAGATAAGTGCAACAACTTGACTCCCTCCCTATTTAAAATGGCTCGAATTATTGGAATAATTGACATAAGTTGCATTGGATTTATACGTGACATAGAAGAATTTGTTCCACAGATGAAGGTTATATTTTAATGATAAGATAGAATCTGGAACAGCATTCTTTACAAACAATATTGTGATTTTAAAGATCAAATATTGTCATGTAAATATAATTTTTTTCTTTGATTAATTTTTAGGACTATATTGCTACCCTATTGACTACACGCTGGCATTATACATTAATTTGTTTATTTGTTGTATTCTCATAAGGGATATGTCGACAGCAATGTCTCCATTTTCTCCTGGCTAGAATAATTAATTTTGCTGCGAACATTTTTACTTAAGTTTTGGAAATTCTTAAGTTGGCTGTCTTTAAGATCTTTAATACTCCATATATTGTTTTCAAAATACTGCATACATTGTCGTTACTTTTTTTAACAGTAACAAAAAAACATATACCGTATTACAATCTATTCTGTAGGTATCGGAATTACAGAATCAAGGCAAGAGAATGATTATGGTTACAAGTGGAGCAATAGCCTACGGTAAACAGAAGTTGCATCAAGAAATCATCATGTCTATGAGCATGCGCCAAACCATAGCAACCAGAGAAAATGGCGGCAAAGTAAGAATTCTGATGATAAGAATACCTCGAAAACATACCATTGTTACATGTATTTTAAGAGTACCAAACTCAAACAAACAAATCTTAATGTTGAAATATAAAAATGTTCTTTGATTTTTTTTTCAATAATATCCAAAGTCAACATACAACTAAAACAAAATAGAATAAAATACAAATTTCAACAAATGTATTTAAATCACATACTTTGCTCGGTTAAGTATCAGACTTCTTGGCAAAAAGACTATATAAACTAATGGTCGTTGACGTGCTTTAAGAAAAATATATAAAAAGATTTTTACATAGGACAATAAAGTTGTAGAATTTAAAGTGCAAGAGATATCTTAATACCTGAAGTATTTGAAGCAACTTGTCAGTCTTCACTATTGAGTGTCTGTGTTTTTAACGCTGTTTTATGTAATTTCTTGTATTTTTCTGGCGTTTTGTTTTCAGAAAAGCACATATTGAATAATTTTATGCTGTAAATGTTTGTTAAAATTTATTTAGATTCGTCCTCTAATTGAACCAAGAGCATGTGCAGCTGTTGGACAAAACGGTCTAATGTCGCTTTATGATGCTATGTTTATGCAGTATGGTGTAAAAACAGCGCAGGTAATTATATGAATGTTCAAGACTTTTTGAAATATATATCGCAAAAATATCAATGTTTTTAAGATTAAGGTGATGAATGATTTAATCCATTCATAATCAATTTTGTGGGATTTTACTTAATTTCCTTGCAAACATATGGCATATATGTCAAGTACATATCCCTATTTTTCGAAACATTGATATTACCAGTTGATACATTTATACCATAAGCTAATAACAAATCAAGTGTATTTAATTAAGTTATAATATGATAATTGCTTGAAAAACATTATATAGATAGTGCCCTTGGTTGTCGGCTCGGGAGATAATGTTCCCTCGGGGAGACAATCCTCCATATTTCCCTCAACCAAGGGCACTATTTACTTTATTATACCGAACAAAAAGCGATTTCGTTTACCTTTTATTCCGTCAAAGCCTGTTTAAGATGCGTAAAATTGCATATGATAAATAACTGTAGAAGACACTGAGTCTATAGATGACGTAATCTTAAGTAGGATCACTCGGTAGTTTCCGTGATGAACATTCGGTAAGTTTCCGTTTCTAGCGGTGAATATTGCAATATCCCATGGCAATGTTGACCGCTGCTTCAAACACTCTGAATTATTTCATCCACGTGATTAGAAATTGACCAATAATAGTGTAAGAATTTTCCATGAGGTATAATAATATAAAATATTGCAAACAGAATAACGTCAAATGCTAATATTTCAAATAAACAAACAGTGGTGAGAAATTATTGTCTATATGTCTCAACACTTTTGGAGCATTACCATTATCTGAATTATAAAGGTATCATAATAGCTCAAAGACCAAATGGAAGGATAACAAAATACATAATGGTTAAGATTATTTTATTGTAACATAGAAAATACTATTTATTTCTCCGTCTCAAAATAATGAGGGTCAATTTTTTTTTAATTTTATTTTATTTTATTTTACGCAAAATATTTTTGACCACACACCATGTTGAGGAATATTGTTAAAATAAGTGTAACAAGTAAACAGAGGGGCTGCAAATTCATTTTGGGGCTGTAAATTCATTTTAAAACATTTTATAAGAATTTTATTTCCATATTTTAGGTTTTGGTAACTAAACCAGACTTTGACCATCTTGACAGTAGAAAAAATTTATCAGGAACACTTAATGAATTATTGAAGTTACACATTATCCCGATATTAAACGCCAATGATGCAGTAGCACCACCTCCGGAAGTTAATAAAGATTTACAAGGGGTGAGTTTTTACTACTTGTAGGCTTTTTTTGTACCAGAAAAGTACCATTTTTTTTTTCAAAGGTGATTTTTTTTGGAGCTGTTGTTACATTAGAACTGAAACAGTTCCTTTAAAGAACATTATACGCTCCCTAAAAAGCCGATGCTCCCAAAAGAAAACTCTCCAGTTCACAAACGACTTTATTTCCGAAAAGAGCCTTTTCACGCATTAGGATGCTGTTAAATTCTACAAATGAGTTTTACAAAATTAATTGATTTCAATTACATGAAGGTTTTACAAAAGAAAAGGTTTGAAATGATCGCGATATAAAAAGACTAGCTACTTACTATATTTTAATAGTTTTATGCATACATGAATACATGGATGATATAATCGAATTTTGAGATGTTTTTTCTATAATGTATTTCATTATCTTTAGTGTATTTTACACAGAATCGTTTTGTTTTAAAAATAATAGCCTCTTTAATTTTTAATTCTCTTTAAATTTTCGAATTAAAGAGATTGACAGAGTTCTGAAAATTAAAAAAAAAACCTTCTACAAAAAGTCAACATAAACCTTTTCCCGTTTTTTCTCTTCTAGTAACTAAAGGCAATATTAAAAACATAAATTTTATGTTTAATTTTTATTTTCCTTTATGAACTTTCGTTCATTAGTTAACTCTAAAGATACATATAAGTAACTTAATTACAAAAACAATAGTAATTGATGCGGTTATTGTGCTTTTAAAAAAATACTTGTTGGGTCATTGAAAAATAAGTACTATATTTTAACCTTCATCCGATTAAATGTACCACATCTAAAGATAAGCTAAAAACGTAATTTTTTATTTTTAATTTTCTATATATTTTTTATTCATCATTTAACTGTAATGATTAACATAAGACAATCTATTAGAAAAACAAGGAAAAACATTTTAATTGATACGGTTATTTGGCTTTTATAATAAAATCTACGATTTAAAATTAGTAATATATTTTAACCTATTTTGTCATTAACTTTTAGTTTAAACATTATTTATTGAATAAAATACGAATCATAAAAAAATTGAATATAAACAATACAGTGGACCCTGAAATGTCAGTTGTTAACTTTTCTGCTTTTGTGCTGTAAGAATAAAAAGGCATTAAATGTAAACCACAATTATATCAAATGAAAAATACTCATTTTAATGCACAAAATTATGTACTGGAAAAAATCTAGAGAAAGCAAATAGCACAACAAAACGAATGAAAAAAGAAGAAATACAAGGTAAACAATCATCGAGGCTTCTGACTTTAAACTGACCTGTAAATATATAACAAATACCTGTTCAATTTTGATGTGCCATACGTGCACATTTCGGAAAATCATTCCTCATTAGTAACACTAGGGGCCGAAAAGTTTGATAGATAAAAACAAAGACCAAACAGATGAAATAAAGTGAATCCAAAGTTTCAAAATTATATGAGTCCAAATCCAACTAAGGAATGCTACCTGGTAAATTCTGATGTGTCATATGTGAACATTTTAGAAATCCATTCTTCATCAATGGTATGTTTATTTATGTTTATATTTTATATTTTATAGGTCATCAGTTTGAAGGACAATGACAGTTTAGCAGCTCGAGTTGCAGTGGAGGTAGGAGCTGATTTGATGATTCTTATGTCGGATGTTGATGGTCTTTATACAGGTCCCCCAAACTATAATGGTTCACGACTTCTTCATACTTACTGTCCAGATGAAGATTGTACGGAGGTGACGTTTGGGGACAAATCAAGGGTCGGATGTGGAGGAATGGAATCTAAGGTAAAACAAAGATATTTTCTTTCATTTCTGCATATTTTGTTTTCGACTTGATTTATCATTGAAGAAACATTTTTTGATAAACCTCTTCAACCAATAAGATTATAAAAATAAAGCACTGTCTCCGTTATACCTGAGGTGTTCATCAAAATACTCAAGTCGTTTTTATACATGTTAGATATAGATCATTGAATACGTAGGATAAAATTCCCATGCAGGAACCTTATTTCGTACATGAAGGCAATAAGTCAGTCATTTCTAAATTTTTTAATTAATCGTATTAATTGCGTCAATTAGGTAAAAGCTGCTACATGGGCACTCGAGAACAATGTTTCCTGCGTGATTTGTAACGGCACAGAAGACAGAGCAATCGTTAATATTGTAGATGGAAAAAAGGTCGGAACATTCTTTACAAAAGCTAAACAGACAGGAGCCCCAGTAGAGATACAGGCAGTTCAAGGTAATACATTACAAGAAAAGGTTAGGATAAATAAAAAAAGTTAAAGCTAAATGACACGGACTCATTGATTTCCAGAAACAACAAAAGGTATGCTGGCTGCATTAAAACAAACTTATAAAAACCAAAACAATGTGAATACAAAACCAGTGTAAAAACTTTTGAACTTTGTTAAAATCCTGAACGTTTTGTTTCCAAAGTGGTTTTCATGATTGTCTTTTGTAAATTCTTTCCTTAAAGATAATCCTAGTAAATCGATTGACTTGATCCGAATCAACCCCAAGTCATTAGGATTTATGTGTGTGTCTGAAAGTTAAAAATCCATTTTTGTTACGCTTGAAACGAAATAATTTCAAAAAGTTATTTAGAAATCAGGAACTTCTGTTCATTATCAGTTACTAAGATTATTAAATAAAAATGCAAGAAAAACAAAAAGACACAATTACTGAGATTTGATTAAGAAAGTTTGGAATTAATTTTCCTCATAATAGTGTATCATAGTGCATCTAAAGACATTCAGTAAGTAGCATTGATAGAGTGACAATTCTAGTAAGGTTTGTTATCATGCTTTTGTGCTACATATTTATTATTTCATAAAGTTCAAAAGTAGCACATGACACTTGTCTCGGTATTTCTGTTATTTTTATTAAATGAATAGTGTTTTTACACAAACAAACTTTATTTCTCTCCACCATTCATGAAACCGTTTACACAGTAGTGATGGGGTGGGTACTTGTCAAGTTTGTCGAAGGACACCATGTGTCTTACTGAGAACTTCATTGTGACTGACTTGATGAACGTTCATAATTTAACCAGAGAAGATAAAGTTTTGATCAATATTTGTGTGGCACTTACTGATAAGTTTTGTTTTCAAATCTTTTTCTCTTTACTTATTAACCCTCGATAGAACCTTACAATTAAGTATCAAATTCGAGCAAATTACCAACTCTTTAAAAGATGATACAGCATAGCAAGTATATTAGATACAACTATGCTTCGTTTTACAGCTCGTGAAGGAAGCCAGAAGTTACAAGCATTATCAAGCTCACAGAGGAAAGTCATAGTCAATAAACTTGCAGATCTGCTACTTGAACGACAAGTTGATATTTTGAATGCCAATAGAAAAGACATTACTCTAGCACAAGATTCAGGTAGGCTCTATGAGAAATGAAAATTATACACTTTGTTTTCAATCTGTTCTAATATACGCAATATACACATTAATTTTAAAACTATTGTATTTAGGCAGCTTTGTTCAGAATCAGAATCGTACAAATAAAACAATTTATTGCTGAATAATGTGTACATGTAGTAGTAAAGCAAAAACTATATAAATTAAACAGAAACATACTAATCCATGTCAAAAGCACTATCTAAAAAAACCAAAGTAAATGGTTTGAAACATGGCTTATTTAGTTAAAAATACATGAACTTACACCAGGGACATGGTGATAAGTATAAACTAGCTGTATCCAAAATTATTCTCGATATATTTGACTTCTCATAGTTTGATGTTCCTTTCATTCTGGATACCTTTGTTGGACTTTGTTCGTCTTTCAGGTTTGGAAAGTTCATTGTTATCCCGTTTGGTGCTTAATGAGAAGAAGTTAAAGACGCTATCTGACGGCCTGAAGCAGATTGCCTCAGCAACTGACGGCGTGGTAGGAAAGGTCCTGAAGAGGACTAAGTTATCGGATGGGCTAGAGTTGCAGCAGATCACGGTTCCAATTGGTGTACTGATGGTGATATTTGAGTCAAGACCGGATGCTCTGCCACAGGTATAATTGCAAACGTATTATTAATTTAGAAATATTTTAAAAGTATTATATGTGGCAATCACAAAGACTATAGTGATGAAAATAAACACCAACATGACAAGACCCATCACATTAAACAAACTGGAAATAGAAGAAGTAAAAGAGTTAATAAACTTGGGCAGCAAAATCACCACAGATGGAGACCAACAGTAGATGTAAATTACAGAATCTCAAAAGCAAGATCTGCATTTGCCTGTCTCCGAAACATCTGGAAATCATCATCAATCAGCACAAAATTTTCAAAAAAAAAAAAAAACATCCTAGGAGTCCTGCTTTATGGTGCTGAATCATGAAAGGTCACCGAGAATATTACAAAAAGGCTAGAAACTTTCCAAACCAGATGTTTAAGAAAAATCCTAAAGATATTTTGGTCAAACACAATCAGTAACAAGTACTATAAAACAGGACAACAACATCGCTCATTTCAATACTAATTAAAGAGAGGAGATAGAAATGTATCGGTCAGTAGAATGGATTTATCAGAGATACCTAAGATAGCTATACGATGGACAACACCAGGGAAAAGAAAAGAGGGACTATTAAAGGAAACATGGGGGAGATCTGCTGAAAAAGAGATGCAAAATTTTGGATGGACTTGGGGCTAGACACAAAGATTAGCTGCCGACAGAATGAATTGGAGATACTCTGTGAAGGCCTTCTGTGCTCACAAGCACGAAGAGGATTATGCATATGTGGCAATCACAATGTTGAACAAAATATATTATAAATTTACATAAAATATCGGTATAAATAGGTCTATATATACTGCTTGTAGAATAAGCGCCCCAGTGACGACATTATAAACTAACATACTAACATGCAATAGACTCAAAATATTTAAAAAAAAAAAAAAAAAAAAAAAAAAAAAAAAAAAAAAAAAAAAAACATTATTCATATACGTTTCTCCTTGAATTACAAAATTATCACTATGACACGTGATACAATGCATTGTAGTTTGTAAAGAAACCTATTTTTTTATAATTAGCAACATATATTATTTGGCTAACATTTTTTCATTGATTCTGAATCTACGATGGCCGATAACGGCCAGACAAGAACGAAGCATTTTATCTATGTTTGTGTACCATGGTACACATTTTTATGATACACAAACACATTAAAAGAGTCGTTTTTGTGTACCATAAAACGTGTACCATGGTACACAAACATAGGTAAAATGCTTCATTTTAGCCTGAACATTTTTATTATGGTAGGCAGACATACTAAAAGTGTTGTATTTGTGTACCATAAAAAAGTGTTCCATGGTACACAAACATACTAATAAAGTCATGTTTGTGTACCATCAAAAAGTGTACTATGGTACACAAACATACAAAATAGTCGTGTTTGTGTACCATAAAAAAGTGTTTCGTGGTACAAAAACATAGGTAAAATGCTTTATTTTAGCCTGGCCGCTATCGGCCATCGTATGAATGCCATCATCAATACAAATAGTTACAAAAAGCAGAGTATAAAAACCGATCAATTATATGTTTTTATGTTTTTTTTTCAACTTAAACAGCCACATTTCATTATTTAGGTTGCAGCATTAGCGATAAGCAGTGGGAATGGTTTGTTATTGAAGGGCGGTAAAGAGGCTTCCAACAGCAATAAAGTACTTCATGAATTAGTACAGGAAGCGTTGGAACCATTTGTACCAAAAGAAACTATTTCTCTGGTAAGATATAAAAGGCAATGTTCTTAATAAAGTACTCAGTGAATTAGTCTGAGAATACTTAGGACTATTGGTACTTAAATCTTTTTACTAGTAAGGTATTCCATGTTCTCAATAACTGCATCATGAAATAGTCCAGGGACCACTGAAACCTTTTGTATCAAAACAATAACTATTTCTGTGGTTTATGTTCTTAATTAAGCAGTCTAGAAACCATTTGGACGATTTGTACCAAAAGAGACTATTTTTCTGGTAAGATATAATAAAAAGTACTTTATTAATTAGTCCAGGAAGCATTGGAACCATTTGTACCAAAAGAAATTATTTTTCTGGTAAAAATAAAATTTTATGTTCATAATTCAGTTCTTAATTTATTGGTCCAGAATGTGCCTAAACTATTTGTATCAAGAAAAAAATATATAAATAAAATTATAAAAAAAAAAATAAGGTTAGTAATAAAAAATAAAAACAGATATCTTAGTCCATGTTTTCAATAAAGTATTTAATAAATTAGGATGCATTGGAACCATTTGTACCAGAAGAAATGGTTTTTCTTGTAAGACTTTTTAGACAATGTTTTCAATAATAGACACTTTGGGATCATTTTTGTCAATAAAAACTATCTCACTGGAAAGATTAAATAGCCAGTGTTCTCCATAAAAACACATAATGAAGAAAAGATTGGGATTATTTGTAATAAAAGAAACCATTTCTTTTGTGAATATGTGAACTAAGGTTCTAGGTTAGTACATTAAATGTATTTTAAGTGTAGAGTTTTCAATTATAAATTGCTAATAAGAGTTTTACACAAAACACTACTTTGTCAATGCTCCCAGTTGTCTGTTCAAAGATTGAAGTACCTATAAACCATTGTGTTTCTTATTTCTTGCACCCGGCCTCACTTTCTTGATGGAAGTTCACGTATATAACTAATTTTGCCAGCTTTTAAAGTTTTTACTTTGTTCTTTTGGATTGTGGTTTGGACAAGGACTTATGTTTGTCTTATTTCTTGCCTTTTAATTGTGGCATTTTCTTTGTGAAAATTGCAATTGTTTATAGTGGTTCATGTTAAAAATTATGCATTTTGAACTTTTTTATACAAAAATAAATTTTTGAAACTAAAATGCACAAGTCTAAATTCCAATGTAGCAAAATGCCGTCCAACTCAAACGTTAAATAAACTTTTAAAAACAAAATTCAATTTGTTGTAGATAAGTCGACGGGAAGATATAGAAGACCTGTTACACTTGTCGGAGTACATTGATTTAGTGATTCCCCGGGGGTCATCAGAACTCATCAAACACATACAGACGAAGAGTAAAGGTATACCAGTCCTGGGTCACAGTGAGGGGGTGTGTCATGTTTATTTACACGAAGATGCTGATGCAGACATGGCCATTAGAATCGGTAAGTATCTCAGTATTTTCAAAACATAAAACAATCCCTCAGATTTTTAAAGTCCTCTACATTATTTATGATAATTTTTATGATTAAAAAAGTCACATTCAAGATTTTAAAATAGGATAGTGGAAGCCTTGATACGGGATATTAAGATGTAGATGGCAATTGGTCATTGCTTTCCTAATTCAATTATTTCCGTCGTTACTACCATTGATTATTTTATTTTAGTACTATAACTTTTCACAGATTATATGAAGCCAATTTCGAAGATTTATTCTGTGCCTCATCCTATGACTAAAATTGTATCCTAGCATTTCAAGCTTCTGAAAATACTGGTTTCTGTGTACAAATATATTCATAAGGTTATTTGAGATAAGGCTGGTAGCTAATGTCACTCTTTCATTTTCAGCATTTCAGACATTGGGCAATCAGTATTTCCCTGTATTTTTTTTCTTTTCAGTCCGTGATTCTAAGTGTGACTATCCAGCAGCCTGTAATGCCATGGAAACGTTACTGTTACACAAAAGTTTATTAAAAACACAGTTATTTGACAATGTATTTGACATGTTAAAAATAGAAGGGGTAAGTGTAAATACTGAACTACATGTAACTGTTCAATAAAATAAAATAAATGTATTTATTACCATTACAGAATATGTTAATCTAGATGTTGAGTAATAGTATTAATATTGAAGTAGATGGTTATTAAAAATAATATATCTATGATCTCTACAGCATATGTTGAAATGTGGAAAAGGAGTTGAATTAAATGTGTTTGTATGTGGACTAATTTGAAGGGTCAGGTGACAAACATTTTATAGCAATAAAGCAAAAAGGTTCTAAGTTGCATGATAGGGGCTAATAGCTGGTTGTGTTTGCAAATTTGTTTAATATAGATTACTAGTATACTAGGTAATTTAAAAAAAAACCATGTAAATAATAATAATAATAATAAATAAATAAATAAATTGCAGTTACAAACTGTTGTATATTTTACAACTAAACGAAAATTCTTGAGAGGAGAAAACTGAACAAAAAGAACAACCTGCCATTGACTGACAAAAAGCTCATTCAAGAAATTGTAAATTAATATTTTAGAGGTAAAGATGTATAAAGAGCCAAGGTTTTATTATGTACCATTGACATTAAATGTGTTTGGATTATGGATGTATATCTGAATATTCTGAAAATATTTTATATTTCTTAATAGGTAAAGATCCATGCTGGACCAAGATTGAGTGGAATATTGAAGTTTGGTCCGACTCCAGCCACGTCATTACGGACAGAGTATAGTGGATTAGAACTTACAATGGAAGTTGTAGAGAATGATCTAGAGGCTATATCACATATAAATAGATACGGTAGCTCTCATACAGATGCAATAGTGACCAATAATGGTAAAAATTCAAAATTTTTATCTTTCTTTTTCCTCCCTGTTATTTATGTTTATTTAATGTCTTTCTTCTTTGAGAAGTAGGGGTCTAAAGTGTGTGCTTAGGATCACAGTATCTCTCACTGTCTAGATCTGCATCACATTGTGGCACATCCTAGTGTGATAAAGTATGTCATATCAGTTGCCAAAGTTGGTGATTTACTCTGGCCACTCTGCTTTCCTCCACCATCCCAGAATTGACTGCTTTTTCTTGATGTATGTATGGTCTCCTAATGTTTACAGCTCCTTTTTTAAGAGTTTTTCCTCTAGGCTTGAGAAAAGGCAAGAAAAAGAAGATTAAAATACATGCCAAAATGGTAGATGTTAGTTCTATAAACAGACTAAGGACAAATTTAAATATGAACAAAAGTACATGTTTTATGTTGGAAAAAAATTATGTTTTTTCATGTCAAAAAGGTTAGCTTATGTAAAGTATCATGATCCTGAGTTTTAAATTTTTATTCGAGTCACTATACAACTATCTAGTATTCAATTTGTATCTATTAACTAAGTTTGGTTTCTTAAGATTTGATTTAAGTGTTCATAATGCTTTTGTAAGAGATATTAAAGAGCATAGTTTAAGACCTATAATAATATTTACTTTGCTACAGCTGCAGTGGCAGAGAGATTTCTTAACAGTGTGGATAGTGCATGTGTTTTTCATAATGCAAGTACCAGATTTGCTGATGGATACAGGTTTGGGCTAGGTAGGCTAAAGTTATAAAGCATTTGAAAAACACATTTTTTTAATGTTTTTTTTTACCAAATCATTAAAGTATAAAAGTTGTAACAATATTCATTCAATATGCACTTCATGTAAAAATTGTCATTTGTATCTTAAACCTATTTACACTAAACTTTTACTCCATATTCCCCCCCCCCTCTCAAAAAAAAAAAAAAAGTTTAATGCTTCCAGCACAATTTATTCAACATGTTTTAGTAACAAGTGTTAGTTGTCTAAATACATTTTATTCATCTGTGCTTTTATTAGATATTTACACTTTAATTTTAGGTGCAGAAGTTGGTATAAGCACATCACGAATCCATGCCCGGGGACCAGTTGGTGTGGAAGGACTTCTTACGACAAAATGGATTTTACATGGCCAGGGACAAACAGTAACTGAATTTAGTGATGGGAAACTTAAATTTGTGCATGAGACTTTGCCCAATGATGATGACTTCGATTCATGCTTGTCATCTTCAGATGAAGAATCTTGTATTAATAAAGCTTAATATAAAATATCATGAGACATTAAGATTGAAAACTTAAAATGTACACCATGGCCCCATTTTCACAATCATTCACACTCAATTGTTTGTACACTCAACACAAATCAGGGAATATTTTTGTGTTTATTTTAAGACATTTCACAGTTTAAATTGAATATCAAATGTAATATTTCAATTGTTAAAAAAAATTGTTTAGTGTAGGTTTGTTGAACAAATCAGAACATTGTCTTATAAATTTTAATTTTTTTTTAAAATGTTGATGAGAGAAAATGGAATATTTGAGTTGAGTGTACACTCAATTGAGTGTATAATTGTGGAACTGGGGCCAGACTTTGCCCCTTTGTGTTGACAATGATTTATGTTCGTCAACTTCAGATGAAAGATCTGACACTAGTAAAGCTTTAACTTAATACTATGAAAGTTTAGTGATGAAAATCTTAGCTTTGCTCATCATTTTTGAATATGAATAAAATTCTAAATTTAATTGTTATGTTAATGCCAATGCAAATGCTTTAAATGTCATTTCATGCTTTAGAGGATTCTATTACTTCAGTATAAACATCTCAACAATTTTGAGTTAATTTTGAAGATTTTTGTTTGCTTCTTTATGCGATAAAAACATTACAATAAACTACTTAGCAATCATATAGTAAATACTGATATATTATATACTATATAAATATATATACAGGATTATATTAAATTTCAGCTGGTCAAAGTTCTGTTTCATTCGTGTTCATTTACTGTGCAAAAAGCTGTTGCTATTTCTAGCAACCCCTGGAACTGCTTTAAAATTCTTAGTAATTTAGTTTTTAGCTCACCTGAGCCAAAGGCTCAAGTGAGCTTTTCTGATCAAAATTTGTCTGTCGTCGTCGTCGTCGTCGGCGTTGTCGTCGGCGTCGTCGTCGTCGTCGTCGTCGTCCGCGGCGTAAACTTTTACATTTTCAACTTCTTTTCTAAAACTATGAGGTAGATTTCAATGAAACTTGGTCAGATGCATATATGGGCCAGTGCAATTCAGATTTGTTCGTGACGTTGTCATGGCTCCCAAAACTAGGTCAAGGTGACCCATGGTTCCAAAAAACTTAAAAAATCTTCTTCTCCGAAAGCGATGATGGGAGAAAAAATCTGATGTGATATTTGGCTTCTCTAGGGTCTTAAGCTTATAAATTGTTCATTTCGTGAAATTTGGTAAAAAATTAGGTTACGCGTTTTTGTGTTTAATTTTGAAAATTTCGTAAAATGGCTTCAAATTATTATAACTTGACTATATGAATAGATATTGACATGGGGTTTTCAGTTTGGACTTTTTCTTGAAATATCCTTCAAAATGGGGTCAAGGTCAAAGTTCAAGGTCATGACCTAGTTTGTAATTTGTGCAGTTTTAGGCTTTTTTCTTCCAAATTATAAGAGATATATAATATTAAAACATTGTTAAAATGTTTAGCAGGACAAAATGTAAAAAGGTACAAAGTTTCGTAACTGTATGATAATGCATGTAGGAGTTGTTGCCCCTGAAATGTTATTTTTTTGCTAAAAAAGACTAAAATTGTGCGTTAGCTTGAAAACTATAAACTTTTTGTATAGGCATGTATTATAGAATATTGTAGGTATTGACATGACGAACATTTTGATATATGGCTCAAGGTCATACATTCAAAGGTCAAGGTCATAGGTGCATAAAAAGACTGAAATTGTTAATTATCTTGGAAACTATTAACTTTTTGTATGGCATGTATATTAGATTATTGTAGGAATTGATATGGTGATCATTCTGATATAAGATTCAAGGTTTTACATTTGAATGTCAAGGTCATAGATGCATAAAAAGACCCAAATTGTTAATTATCTTGAAAACTATTAACTTTTTGCAAAGGTATATATACTAGAATTTTGTAGGTATTGATATGACAATCATTTTGATATGTGGCTCAAGGTCATACATTCAAAGGTCAAGGTCATAGGTGCATAAAAGACTGAAATTGTTTATTATCTTGGAAACTATTAACTTTTTGTATGGCATGTATATTAGAATATTGTAGGAATTGATATGGTGATTATTCTGATATAAGATTCAAGGTCTTACGTTTAAAGGTCAAGGTCATAGATGCATAAAAAGACTCAAATTGTTAATTATCTTGAAAACTATTAACTTTTTTGTAGGAATGTATATTAGAATATTTTATGTATTTTTGCAAATGATTTTGGATATATCCTCAGGTTGGCCATGTCCTCAGGTGAGCGTTAAGGCCCATGGGCCTCTTGTTTTAAATGAACATTTTAAAATTCATTAATTCAACTCAAATGATATTTTTGTTTATAAATTTTGAAATTTTAAAATGAAACTGCTTACTCATTGTTAATTGTCACTGGAAACATGTAATTAATTTTGCTAGGGCTAAATAAACTTGACTAAACAGGATGGACGCATTGTTTATGAGAACATGTTATATATTTGTCTGTTATAAATGGAATAATGTATATAAATCAGAACATTAAAAGATAAAACAATAATTGTAGTTGTTTTTGTATTATATTAAAGTCCTACCAGGTATAGGGGCCTTGGTGGCCTAATGGTCCGAGTGGAGTGGAGTGGAGTGGAGTAATGGTGTTTTACGCCCCAGTCAAAAATCTTTTACTTATTTCAAGGTGGTCAGTTCTGGGATGGTGGAGGAAACCAGAGTGCCCGGAGAAAACCACCAACCTCGGCAAGTGAACTGACAAACTTTCTCACACTAGGATCTGTACCGTGTGGGATTTGAACCCAGGTGGTGAGAGGCACTGTGATCCGTAGGTGCGTGCTTTAGATCACTCTGCCACTGAGGCCCCTCCTAATGGTCTGAAGCACACATACAGATTATAATGCTTCTCACCACCTAGATTTGAATTCTGCAATCCTGCTCGGGCAAATCCTAGTGCCAGAAGGTTAGCTAATTCACTTGTCAAAGGTCACTGGTTTTCTCTGGATACTCCAGTTTCCTCCACCATCCAAGAACTGACCCTCTTGCTATAAGTAAAAGAATCTTGACTGGGGCATAAAATAGCATTAATCCAATCCTACCATGTACAAATTGGACATCTGGATGTCCATTAATCAATGTATATATATGTGCAGTAACAACTGCTTTTTGTTTGTGCATCAGGAAAATTTTAGTTTTGGTTCATTAAAACCTTCTTTTAGAATTTCCTTCTTGTATTATATGAGGTCTTTAATGTTTTTGTTCATATATTGCTGCACAAGTAAGAGAGTTGTTATTGTATAAATCACAATATGACAAATTAATTTTAGTTTTTGTTCATCATTTTAATGATCATCATTTACTTTCATCACATTCAATCTTTTTATGTAAAACAAATAAAACATGAAAAAACAAAATATTAAAACATTGAAATATGAAACAAAAAACAATATCACCATTATATATATACAAACATATATACATGTGTATATATATATTACTGTGTGACAAGAAAGATTCTGCACAACAACTTTGACCTTGACTAGTCATTTCTAATAATAACTTTGACCTTGACCTGTGACATCTAACAACTTTTTCAAGTAAATAAGAGTACTAGAATCTCATTTTAAATATTCTTGTTAATTTTTTAACAATGTCTAAGTTTGAACTTTTTCAAAATAAAGGAATCTATTTCTGTTCTATCTCAAATGCCAAGGTCATTTTTTTAAATTTCAAGGCAAAGTTGATGAGCTTAACATCTTGTGTATATATGTACAAAAAACATCTTGTGTATATGTACAAAAACATCATTTTCTTGTAACATTTATACATTCATCTAAATGAACTGAATAACTTACTTGTTCTTCAATTACCATGCTAACAAAAAGAAAAAGTTTTTATGAACTACAGAGGTTGAACACTCATGTATAAAAAAGAAAAAATTACAAAAGAACTCTTTTTAAAAATAACAAAAAATTAAAAGTGTCTTCTAAGAACTGTAATTTTTCAAACATGTTACCCATCAGACCTAAAAAGAAACAGTGGCCATCACATATTTACCTCGATAATGCATTAGGTACTTAGTCAACTGGAAACTGCCTAGCAATAAAAAAGTTTTGAACATTGAACACAGTATATGTAATGCCTGGTTTGACATAAGCTCTTCTGTCAACTTTTGTATAGCTCTTCTGTCAACTTTTGTATAGGTTAACTTTAAATGCATGACTTTAAGTTAAATAAATTTTCTATATTTTTTTTTATTTGTTGGCAAGTGATGTAATATGGCAAGAAAATTACCCTGTCAAAAATATAGAATAGAACCAAAGAACACTGTGCTTCAATACCCTTTTTGAAAAGAAAAAAAAAAAGACTGATCTCCCACATACCCTTAAACTTCTAAATAATCCACTATGTTGCAAGTAGCTGATAACATATAATATCTATATGTTACCAATTAGTATGCTTACTTTACAGCTGGATGTACAATATGTTACATAAAAAACCTAGTCTCAAAAAGTTTACAAAGCCGAACTAATCTTAAGACTTTTAGTATATATCATGACCATATGTCAACAATAAGTACACACTTAAATAAGAATAAGTTAGGGACATTCCCTACAACATGTACACACTTTAATGAGAATGAGCTCGAGTTAGAGGCATTTCCCAACTCCATGTACACACTTTAATGAGAATGAGTTGGAAGCATTTCTCAACAAGTACACACTTTAATGAGAATGAGTTAAAGGCATTTCTCAACATGTACACTTTAATGAGAATAAGTTAGGGGCATTTTTCAATGACTTATACACATGAAAAAGAATTAAAGGCAGTGTAGAAAATACAGTGAAAATAAAAGATACTCCTAAAGTCTTTATGATCGCTTAATTAACAGAATAGTCTCCCCCCAAATAAATAAACAAGAGGCCCATGGGCCTTAACGCTCACCTGAAGATATGTCCAATATTGTTTGCAAAGCGCAATAGACAATATATTAAGTACAGAAACTTGAAAAGTTTTCTCAAATTAAGAACTCCATCAAAACTTAATCAAAAATATATCCACTCACATTTCATTTATAAGTTGCTTATATAATATGCATGAAGTAACTGTAGTGCAATGAATAATTTCCAAATCATTAATCAATTTCAGTATACTAATGCAGCTATGTCCTTGACCTTTGAACATATAAGACCTCGAACCATATATGATTGTCATGTCAATACCTACAATATTCTAATATACAAGCCTATACAAAAAGTTAATAGCTTTCAAGATAATTAGCAATTTAAGTCATCTTCTGCAGCTGTGACCTTGACCTTTCAACATATGACCTTGACCCATATATCAAAATGATCATCATGTCAATACCTAAAATATTCTAATATACATGCTTATATAAAAAGTTAATAGTTTTCAAGATAATTAATAATTTTAGTATTCCTATGTTGATATGACCTTGACCTTTAAACATATGACCTTGAACCATATATCAAAATGATTGCCATGTCAATACCTACAATTTTCTAATATACATGCCTATACAAATTGTTTATAGTTTTCAAGATAATTAGCAATTTAGCTTATCTTCTGCAGCTGTGACCTTGACCTTTCAAGATATGACCTTGACCCATATATCAAAATGATTGTCATGTCAATACCTACAATATTCTAATATACATGCCTAAACAAAAACTTAATAGTTTTCGAGATAATTAGCAATTTAAGTCTTCTTTTGCAGCTGTGACCTTGACCTTTCAACATATGACCTTGAACCATATATCAAAATGGTTGTCATGTCAATACCTACAATATTCTAATATACATGCTTATACAAAAAGTTAATAGTTTTCAAGATTTAGTGATAAATATATAATTTTTAGCAATTACCCCACTCAGTGCCTTACAATTTCCCCATTTTGAGCACCACGGCTACCATTTGTGCAAATCTGAAAATAGATGACCTAAGGATGTTATAAATGAAATTACTAAGGTATATCTCTTGTAGATTCAGAGGAGAAGATTTTTAAAGTTTTTCACTATTCTCCCCTTATAGGGCCCCAAGGGGACATAACTCCTTCATTTGTGCAAATCTGAAAGGGCTTCACCTAGGCATGATGGTTACCAAGTTTCATTAAATTTGGCCCAGTGGTTTTGGAGGAGAAGATTAAAATGTAAAAAGTTTACTGCACGACGGACGAAGATGGATAGCAATAGCTCATCTAAGCTTTCAGCTCAGGTGAGCTAATAAAACACTAGATCTTTGCCAAAATGTCCCTATGCCCTGTCCCTGAAGAAATGTAGATAAAGGATTAATTCGTCTTGAATTAAAAGGACATAAATTCTATTTTATCCACATTCACCCACCCCTTTCTCTCACCATTCATTTTAGTTCAAGATTTTAATTAACAGTTAGAATACTTATATGAAGTGTGATAAACATTTTGATTTACTGACACATAGCACTTAATACTTATTAATTATCAAACAATAATTATATATACAAGTATACAATGAAATAATAAATATCTGAACGTAGGTATTTACAAATTTTTTATAAGTAATGTATATGTAAACATATTTATTATATAAACTATAAAACAAATCGATCAAATCATTTATAGAAAATGATTAATAGGCATACAATGTACATTAAACAGTCAAAGCTCATTATCCTACAACAGGAGAATGAGATTAGTTTGAATTAAACAGAGTTCAAGATAAATTATGAAAAATAATCCATTGACTAAATTGGAGGTTTTATGATCTCAGTTGTATACAATATACTATAACACTTGATTACGGTAATAGGACAGAGTTATCTTTCCTTAGAATGTAGTGAAATGAACATTGTAATGTACACATGTACAGATTCTCCCTTGATTATTAACATTCCTGAACACATAAATAGAGTATTATATGTTTAATTTTTTAATATCCTGTTGTTTTTCTGACTGAAAAATATCTAAATACATGTATTTTAATCATCAAAATAACAGTATTTGCCAAATGTTGTTTTCTTTTTGTATTATATCTTAATCAAATGTTTACTTAAATAGATTTGAAATAGCTAACCTGTCAGTTCATTTCTAAATTTTTATCCAAAAAAAATATGTACTAATCTAAATTATCCATATACACATATTTAGACTAATACCTAACTCCTTCATTTCGGTCTAAAGTTTAAAAAAAAAGTTTTGTCTTTGTCAAAATGATCAAGATTCTTTAGGTATTAATAAAGAAGATCGGAAAGGTATGTATAAAATTTAAACACATGGATCAGCTACTATTTGTATCTACTATTTGTAAAACATAAAACATATCTGGAAGTTTGAAACATAAAACATATCTGAAAGTCTGACTAAATAACGACACACAAGAAAATTTACATCTAAGGACAGCTATGCTTTGCAATGAAATATGTACAATGCAATAATGAAATGAATAATGTTACAATAACAAATTACACATTTTCAAAATGACAAACATTGCTGGTAAATGAGTTATCTCCCTTAAGAATTTCTACATCAAGCATCAAGTTTACGAGTGTCAATTACAATGGAATTAAACTAAAATGCAATAAATTGAAATTAAGACCCCTAGCTGTCATACAGTCTCTTCTCGATATCCAGTCATCTTTTTTACATGTAACTATCTTGATTAGCCCTATCGATATTAGATATATTTTAGCTGTTCTATTCATTGATCAATGATTTGTAAATATGATCACAATACCTTTGAGTGTAAAGGTGAAAACACTTCTATGTAATTGGCTTTTAGTCAAATATAACAGTCTTCTCTGTAATTGACCTTGTAGTCAATGGCAACACTACTCAAGTCATTGACTTTTCCGTCAATTGCAACACTTTTCTGTAACTGACTTTGTAGTCAAAAAGTAACACTTTTCTCTTTTCTTTAACCATCTTTTTAGCAAAAGATAATTTCTGTTGTATGTGCAACTTCCATATAGGCTTCACATCACTAAAATAAACTTTATCAGGCATACATGATACCCAAACACAGGAATGAAAACATTGCCTCACATAACCAGCTATATCTATACATATCCAAAGTGCTGATGTTCTTGAATATTGACTCCACCTGGCTCCAGAATAAAACACTAATCATCGTCACTCTTTTAACAATTTGTGAAGCAGTATCATAGCAATAACATTTAACAATAATATAAATAAATTCAACATGCAACATTTAGTGTCTTGTAATAACCCTTTTCTTGATAGATTTAGAATTTATATTTTTTTCTAGATGGATTATATCTTGATTGAGTAATGTCGTTGTAACTCAAATTTCTGCAGTTTAATTAATATGGAAAAACTAAATCACCTTGAAATGAAAACAATTTTTTTTTTGGTATATTCAAGTGTGACAGAGGCAATAAGATCTAGTAAATCATACAAATATCACAACAAAATGTTGCAAATTTATAAACTTTCAGTAAGTTTGAATCCTGGGTATTATTCCCATCATCAACAAAAAGAGATAACTGTTTGCTTTCCATTTAGAATCTTTATGAATATTCTTTAGCCCAATTCAGTTACAGAATAATTAAACCATTAAGAGTCATTTAGCTCTTTAGTTCACCAGGAATACAGTCTTTTTTGGATAGATCACAGATAAAATTTTCATTTCACAAAGTAATGCATAATATTTCTCTCTTCAATCACCTTGGTGATAAAAATTGGAATTTCACGGTGCAGCACAATTTTTTTGCTGAAAGATAAACAAGAAGTAATATCAATATGCATTGCAAAAAGAAGTAAAAATACATGAAGAACAATTACCTTTGTACCATAAATATGAATTTCAGATAAATAAATCTACTGATTACTTAAACTACACATCACAAAAAAAAAAAAAAAAAAAAAAAAAAAAAAAAAAAAAAAATTGAAACTGTTATATAAAACATCAGATATTCTAGATAATAATGATTTTTTAAAACTTTTATATTAAATATCAGATAAACCATGTTGTAATGATTGCAACACTTACATAATCTTCTATTAACACTTTCTGTTTTTCAAACATGTCGCTCCATTGTTCAAACTGGTCAATCCATACTTGTTCTATAGCTTGTATTCCTGACAAATAAAAGACTAAACATAATTAAATTAGAATCTTTTTAACAACCCCTATACAATCAATATCTATATAGATTTATTTTACATCCCCTGCCAAAAAAAAAATTACCCCATGTTCTATACAGAAATATGTTCTAATTCATTTTGCAGGAATATATTTCCTAATTATTTTTGTGGCGAAATTTCCTAATTCATTTCAAAGCAATATTTCCTCATCTATTTTGTGGCAATATTTCCATATTTATTTTGCAGCAATATTTCCTAAACCATATGGCAACACATCAATGAATTTTTCGTATTTATTTTGTAGCAAAATTTCCTAATTCATTTCAAAGCAATAATTTATTTTGCAGCAATATTTCCGTATTTATTTTGCAGCAATATTTCTAAAATCATATGGCAACACATCAATGCAAAAAGCCAAATTTTATGTCCCTTCCAATTTTAAAAGACTATACTAGTTGTCTACTTTCAACTTTATTTCAAGTCGTTTGTCGGTTCTGTATATTTACCTTTTTACACTTTAAGGCCAAAAGAATCCTTTAACACCACATTGTATTTGTGTAGCAGAATCATGAACTTTGTAAAAAAAAAAAAAAAAAAAAAAAATAAAAAAAAAAAAAAAAAAAAAAAAAACCAACCCCCATCCCCATTTATAGCTATCGTAATTATCTTACCATCCATAACATTAAGCGTGTATAATGATAACACTTTGTTATTGACATCTTTCGCTCTATATGTTCCATTGTCATTACTACTAACTTCAGTTATAATAAGTGAATCCTCTGTAGTAAGCTGATGGGTATTGTTATAATGAACATCCACCTCGGAATCATCGGCATCTCGTTGAAATGTCCAGCGTATTTTACGATCACTCGTACATAGATTATAGTCAACTTCAAACGTCACTGAACTACTGACATTTCTTATAAAATTTTTCGGTTCTGTAATAAATAGATGCAAACCAAATTCAATTTTTGATAGTAAAGTTTTAGTGTTTAATTATTATTCTTCCTCCAATATAAACTGAAGGCGACTATTGATACTAAACTGCAGGTGACTATTGATACTAACACACTAGCAAAAAATGGGTCAAAGACTCAATGGGCCGGGTTGTTTTTTAATTTTCTATTGAATGGGAGTAAAGTGTGGAAGGAATTATAAATAATTGCACAAAGCAAGGTGCACAAGTTGTTTTTTTATACTTTACAGAAAGTCATAAAATGGGGAATAGGTCCAACAATGACAATATATATGAAAGAGTAATTGAAACAAGTATATATATGTATTAGGAAAATCTCAATCATTGTAACATTTTCTAAAGATACAGTAAATTGAAAAAATGTGCACCAGAAACTTTACATTGGAATGGACTGGATAAGATTGACAGTACAGGACAGATAGGCAACAGGGTGACAGCACTAGCTTTCCACACTTTCATCCAGTAGCTAATAAACCAATGACTTTTAGAACATTAACATTTTTGTAGTTTTCTTTCATATATGTTTAATAATCCTATTTTTTTTAAAGACTGGAAATTAAAAACCTGTCATGGTAGGATGTAATGGCATAAAGGTTTCACTACATCATTTGAAGTCAGGTGCACATCTTTGAAAATCTTTTGATATATACAGTACAAAGTCACTAAGTTTCAAATTCTGGAAATATCTGTGATAAAATTCCTGAAATATTTCCAAAAAGTCAGATGCATATCTTCAATATTTATAGAAACATTCTGTGATGTTTAAAGGTTTTTGATTGAAAACTGTAGGAGGAGTTGAGTTCACAAAATAGGTACCCCCAGTTCAAATACTTGCTAAAAAAAGACTAAATTTCAAAGTCTGGAAAAATGGGAAAAAAATATTAAAATATTTCCATAAAGTCAGGTGCACATCTTCATTATATATAAAAACATTCTGTGAAGTTTCGAGGCTTTTGGTTGAAAACTGTAAGAGGAGTTCACAAAGTAGGTACCCCCAGTTCAAATACTTGCTAAATAAAAGACTAAGTTTCAAAGTCTGGAAAAATGGGTAAAAATCTTGAAATATTTCCATAAAGTCAGGTGCACATCGTCAATATTTATAGAAACATTCTGTGAAGTTACAAGGTTTTTGGTTGAAAACTGTAGGAGGAGTTGAGTTCACAAAGTAGGTACCCCCAGTTCAAAAACTTGCTAAAAAGTGACTAGGTTTCAGTCTGGAAAAATGGGAAAAAAAATCTGGAAATATTTCCATAAAGTCAGGTGCACATCTTCAATATATATATAGAAACATTCTGTGAAGTTTCCAGGCTTTGGGTTGAAAACTGTAGGAGGATTTGAGTTAACAAACTTGGTACCCTATTTTCCTCGCCCGCCTGCCCGACATTCACCTTACTATAAACCGGATTTGCACTCCGTGCAACCCGACCAAAAATGGCAATAAATAAAAAGGCAAAACATATTTTAAAAAGAAGTTTGAGTATACAGCAAAAATATTTAATATCAGCTTCATACTCAAGAAAAGAAAGACTTGAGTATATGCAAATTTGTATTTTGGGTATTGTGTTGTCTAAATTGTCAGCTTACCAATTACATGGCTATTGTTTTGTTAATAAATAAATTTGTCAGTGTGTGTGTTAAATATCAATCCTTTTTAAATCCAGACTCATCAAATTTCTCCCTGATTTCAGAAATGAATGTCTTTATATAAGTGAAATCATCCTGACTGGAACATTTAATATAACAACCCAACCACTCAAAACTGTACCTACTATTGTGTCATGTTTACTAAAATTATCTTCATTATTAAAGAGCAGGTAACTAGGAAATCTTGTTTTGTTTTAAGAAGATTTTTGAATTAAAAACTTTCAACAAAGCCTCTTATTTGTAATAGTTACATCCTCAATTAGATTTCCTTTTGTGTGCATTATTTTCATTTGGCAAAGAAATAACAATGTTTAAACATATCTTCATTGCTCTCCATTTTGTGCCCACATTTTCTACTTTCTGCTTGAAATCCTATTCTGTTTCTAATATATATAAACTTACTATACAATTGTTCTGCTGCATTTTCTTCATATGTGTCAATATCCTTATAGGTTATGTAAGAATTTTTATTTCCTTCAGAAACACTGGAAAATGTTAGAAAAATGTGAAAATATGCAATACAAAAGAATTTGAAACTCATCAAAGTTGAAGATACAAGTCAAGGGTTGAGGGTTCAAATCCTATATTGCTGACATACAATTGGTTGAAAAAATTTAAAACTCCTTTTCATGTTTTGACAATGGTTCAACCTGCATCATTATAAAAGCATACAAATTTGGCTATTGCAACCAAATTGGCTATTGGTCTAGAAATTATATACTGCTTCAATAAAAGTGGCATAATCTACATATGGTTCTACTTGTGTAATGTAAGAAAAATTGTCATTTTGCTACTCAAAGCGTAACCTTTTTCTGCTGGGTACTCTGGCTTTCTTCACCATCCCAGAACCGACAGCTCTGACTTTTAAGACAAACAATGTTGCCTGTGGCATTAAAGTTATATACACCACTACTACAAGTGTAAAATCAATGAGTTGAGATAAGTTATGGTGTTTAACGTCCCAGTCAAGAATATTTCACTTATATTGAGACAGTCGCCAGCTGTAGGCAAAAGTGTATAAAATTTTTACTTGTGCATTGCACTGATGGCATTATACAGCATATTTCTTTATCGTGCCATGCCTGCTGTAACACAAGACCTTGTTTTTTTAAGTTTCCATTAATGTGAAATAAATGAAAATAGCATTATACTACTGTATAGTAAACTTACGATGCATAAACGTCACATCTAGAATTCAATTTAGACCAGGCACAGAATGGATCGTTAGCACAACTGTCTATCTTAGTATATTGGCTACAAGTTTGTACCCCAATCTGTACTACTTCTTCATCTGTACCAAGGTATAATTGCTTATCCTGTAAAAGAAATAAATTATATCATGAAAAATTATCTATGAATAAGAAAGATAACTTGCATTATACTTTAAGTTAAAACCTGAAAACAAGTAATTTCTTAAGACTAACCACTGCAGTGCCTCAGTAGGTAGAATGCTCACTCTGTAAGTGAGAGGTTGTGGGTTCGAATTCTGACTGGGTCTTACCCAAGACTTGAAAGTGGGTAGTGACTGATTTTTGGCAAGCACTCAGCATTACAAAATAAAAGTCATGGTTCTTTTGGATGGGAAACTTAAAATTCAACAAGGTCCCATGTCATGGTAGGCATGGCAGAAAGAACCCTGCTGTATAATGCCATCAGCACAACGCAAAGGCAAAATTTCTGCACTTTCGCCTATAGCTGGCAACGTATCACTATAAGTGAAATATTCTTGAATAGGGACATTAAACACCATTACTCAACACATAATCCTAAAACCAAATGTCTACGTGTCACAGATAAAAGTATATGTTTAAAACTGCCAAGAACAACAAAATTGGAAGTTGCTTCTTAAGACTTAATATGAACAAAATAGTTGCATGAGCCTAGTTTCCTTAAAATAGATTTTTATTTCATATCTGTGGTAGAAACTACCTATGCCAAACAGAGTTATTTCAATAATCTAAAAAAATAAAGCAAGAGGCATAGCTAACCGAAAATGACACTTGTGATTATAATAAAACAGACACCAATGCCTACACTCAAGTCACGGGATCCGACATAATCTTTTCTGAAATTTTTATAGCCAGCAAAAAATTACCTGTTTACAAAGAAAATAAAAATTAAAAAAAAAAAAAAAAAAAGAAATCACACATAGCAGTCAGTTGGAGTTGAATGTTTTTTTTTTCACTTACTGTTCACCAAAAATAATAGACATTGGTCATGCATGATTTATTTTGTAGACATTTGCTAAAGATACTTACGTGTATTTTCATCGACCAGATTGGACGAGGAGAATTAAATATGTTATATTTACTGGACAATCTTGTTTTAAACATACTGTTGTCTGTTCTGGTAAAAATCTTATATACATCTCCATTATCTTGAATAAAGCAACAAAATTTATGTACACATACATGTATATATACTCAGTAAAACTTTAGTATAATACCAACATTAATCTGGTAAAATACTACAATGTACTTCATCAGGGTTTAGGCAAAGGAAAATTTACAAAAATAAGAGAAATTTTGTACCTGAAAACTGTGACAATTTGTTAATTGGTCAATAGATTTTTAAAGTTAGGTTTATGCACTTATTTTAGATTACATAAGCCTAAAAACAGTTGAATGCATATAAATCTTTGAGTTTTTATCTGTTCTGAATATATATCCACCAAAAAATAAAATGTAAACCTTTGGACTCAAATAGCAACTGAAATCGACTAGACTCAAATAGCAACTGAAACTAACTGGACTAAAATAACAAATTAAATTAACAAGATGCAAATAGCAAGTAATATTTACTGGATTCATAAAGCAACTAAAATTTACTGGAATCATAAAGCAACTAATATTTACTGAAATCATAAAGCAACTAAAATTTACTGGAATCATAAAGCAACTAATATTTACTGGAATCATAAAGCAACTAAAATTTACTGGAATCATAATGCAACTAAAATTTACTGAATCATAAAGCAACTAATATTTACTGGAATCATAGAGCAACTAAAATTTACTGGAATCATAAAGCAACTAATATTTACTGGAATCATAAAGCACCTAAAATTTACTACACCTAACTAGCAGCTTAAATTCACTAAACTAAAAGAGCAATTAAATTTTAGTTGACTCAAATAATATAAAATTTACAGGACTCAAAAAGTATTTAAAATTTACATTTAATGACAACAAACTTACTTGATGAAGCGAAAAACAGTAGATTATTAGGATCCTCATTTATATTTGGAATGACAGCAAGGCGGGTCATTTGTAAACCACCTTTATAATATATTGGTTTGCCATATTTATGCATCACTGCCTTGTCCATTAATGGCCTTAATCTGAAAAAGCTGAGAGCATCTGATGGTAGCTCTAACGAATCTTCAATGGAACACTGAAATAGAAGATAATGTACAAAATCTTCAAACAAAAATATCTTGATTTAATTGTGTTTAGATTAAAATTTTAAAACAGTACAATATACACAAACATACATATTTATATGTCAGTCTAACAACAGGGGGTCATGGATTTGAACCTCAGCTGGGTCCTTATGAGACTAAAATAGGAAATGCTGCTTTTTTGTTTGTCACTTGGCATTAAAATGGACTGACTATTGACTTGTTCAACCAGTTCTCAGATAAGGCCATGTAAAAAAATTCTCTGGTTCTCAGATACTTTTTTTTCAAAAAGTGGCAAGGTAGGTGAGTATTTTATTTAATTATTTTATTTCACAAACTTATGCACAAGGTAGGCATTTTATTTTATGCAAAAACCATCTTTTGATATTTTCAGTAATGCATCATTATGTAAATGTTTGTGAAAGAGATCAATACAGTTTTGAATCCTAAGCATTTTATTTTCATATATGAAAAGTGTATTAAATAAACATTCAAACAGTAAACAGTGATGTTGTGTTTTAGAACAATACCCAGGAAATGGACTGGCATTGCTAAAATGGTATACAAAAACAAGCAATTACATGTTTTTTATCACATAAAACTTGAACATTCACACATACAGTGACATAGTGAGACGTAGTGTCTTTTAATAGTTCTAAGTATTTATAAAACTGTATTAACTGTCATATTCTTTTTCACATTTATTTTGGTTAATATTTAAAGATTCACAACCATATATAGGTTACCTTCCAATATTTTGAAACAAAAGTGTAAAATGTAAATACTGCATGCATGCTTGGCACAATACACAACAGATATATCGAATGTTAAGTGTTGTATTTATGGCAGGGTTATTTTTAGGTAGGGATTTCATTTCCTAACCAGAGCTCCACAAACGTCGGTAAGGTCAATCGGCGGTAGGCAAAGGGTAAATTATACCACCCCCTCCCAACGATCGGCAAATGGTTCCCCCCCCCCCCCCCCCCCGAACAATTTTCCGTTTCTTTTTTTAATAAACACACATCAGACAGGTAACAAGCCGGCATTAAAGAGTTTTTAATCAGATTTTGTCTTACTATTATGGGGAAAAAAGCCGATTCAGATATTTTTCAATCGGCTTTTTCTAAGTTTGAATCGGCGTTTGTAGAGGCCTGTTCCTAACATATCGTTCAAAAGTCCATCACAAATTTTTTGTATGGTTAATTTGGACTTCACTGGCACAATTGTCCATGGTACTAATGTTTTTCTGTCCAAAACTGAAAGTAAAGCTTGCTAAAATTGTCGCTTCATCGGCATTGCCGGCCAAATTCTCCAGAGCAGGTGCCATGTTTTTTTTTTTTTTTACACTAACACGTTCGGAAACATAAATTGAAGTAATTTACCTTTCCTGAAGAGGAAAACTTACGAGGTGTCCCGAGAACAACATTTGCTCTTTACAATCTAGATCAATAAAGCGTTTTGAAAAATTCTACTTTCACTTTTGAGAATCTTAGTCATTGACGTGTTTGATCTTCATAGTTTATTTCCTGCTCAAAACAGCCGATCAGTGTATTTTTTTTTTTTTTACACCACAATAAAATGGAGCAATCGGCGGCGAATTTAAGCGTGCGGCGGTGTCTGAGAACCAGATTTATTTTTTTTACCCGGCCAAATGTGTCTGTGGCATATTGACTTGGTAAGCCAGCACCTTAACCAAAATATTGCCTTAAGTGTGCACCAGGTCTTCACAAATGCCATTTTTTGGCAAAAAATGCAGATTCAAATTTCAAAAAGCCAACTAAAAAATATCCTAAATGGCTTTTTCCCCCATAAAAGTAAGACAAATTCTGATTAATTAGATGTATCCATTGCAGACTGCCAAATGACCTTACTGGTGTTTATGGAGCCCTGGTGTGCATCAGAACAAGGCAGAAAATAATACACACTAACACGCCATGCATACAAGAACTTGTTCTTGATTAGTTCTTAATGATTAATAACATGGCTCTAGTAATTAATTGCTGAAAAATTGCTGGTGTGTCATCTTGAAGAAACCTAAGGAAGACTCAGTTCATAGTACAGTAATCTTTATGACAATGCTGAATATGTAAAATTAGGGGATTATATATCCTGTCCAACATTAGATAAGACCTATTGTCAAGGTATACAATGTCATAAAAACCTACATTTCCTGGTCTAACAGATGGTTCTTTTTCTTTGGGAACAGTTTGCCAGATATCATCTTCTGTAACTTGCTCTTTAAACAATCCATCAAATGATGCCTGTATATCCTCCAGTGTGTATGCACATATAGCTGAAGCTGTCAAACCATTACTGAAACAAGAAGAAGCATTTATATAATTCATATCTTCATTTGATTCAAACAAAGTTACAAAATTACATCAACTTTAGTAGTTTATAATATATATGACTTGACTTCAAGACTGTTTCCCATTTTGATATTAGAATTACAGTTAAAAATGGGTATGATTTCTCTAGTTGTATCATAAACTGTTATGGAGCTTTGATCTGTCCTAAATTGTGACCAGGTTCATATATGTATTCCAAAACAAGTAACTACACAAGATTTTTGTTTGTCAGTTTATTTAGTTCATGTGTTTAATTTCTTTCAGTACACACCTGTTTAAGAACCGGAAATGATAAGATGGTCAGTATGTTGCTATAATAATGTTGAGAATCAAAATGAAGCAAGTATCATTAATGTACTGGTTAATTAACCAATGAACCGTTAATTAACAGGTAGTGTTGTTTCTATAGAGATTTTTCAGTATGTGATTTATATGAGATACTTACACATTAGTTGTAAATAAACCATAGAACGTGTTATGATCTACAGTGACTACATCCTCTGTAAATAGAAAATATATAGGTACAATTATCTGAGTGAAGTATCAGACTTCACCTTTATACAACTTACATCTAAAAGCTATTTATTATTAAGACAACTTAGCTTAAGCAAAACTTCTAACCCTCCCCCCCCCCCCCCCCCAAAAAAAAAAATATAAATAAATAAAAAAAACAACCTCTGTATAGAATTAAATCAGTAGCTGGATGTCTCATAAATGACAAGTAACAAGGTTTAACAATTATTTGAGTTTAAATGATACTTCTAGGTGAAATGTTCAATTCACATGTTTCTACATCAAAAACAGCCATTTATTTTAAGGTAACATGACTACAGCAAAACTTCTACGACAAAACACATCTTTTCAGAATAGTAATTAGGTCTATTGTAATTGATTTTCCAGCAAATGACAATTAACAGTTTAACATCTAATTAAATGATGTAATTACTATTATTTAAAAAGTTTTTCTCCCCTTATTTTCTGTAAGCTATCAACAACATACATAATACATGTACTTACGTATTTCATCAAAATAATATGGAAATTCTCCAGGTATTGAACAGTTAAGTCTAGCTTTTTGATAAGATGTCCATCTATTTTGTAACAAACTACGACCACCTCTGTCTTTCTGTAAAATTACATTAATATCATGTTTTTATTATCTTGTTAAATAGTTAAAGATTTCATTTCAAGGATTTCATACAGAAATATATGATTTCAAATTTTAGAATCTCTTTCAACTACAGAAAACGGCTGGTAAAATTGTAATACTAAACAAAATATATTACTTATGAAAAGAGACAAGCCATTTTCTGGTAAAATTGTAATACTAAACAAAATATATTATTTATGAAAAGAGACAAGCCATTTTCTGGTAAAATTGTACTACTAAACAAAATATATAACTTATGAAAAGAGACAAGCCGTTTTCTGGTAAAATTGTAATACTAAACAAAATATATTACTTATGAAAAGAGACAAGCCATTTTCCGGTAAAATTGTAATACTAAACAAAATATATTACTTATGAAAAGAGACAAGCCGTTTTCTGGTAAAATTGTAATACTAAACAAAATATATTACTTATGAAAAGAGACAAGCCATTTTCTGGTAAAATTGTAATACTAAACAAAATATATTACTTATGAAAAGAGACAAGCCGTTTTCCGGTAAAATTGTAATACTAAACAAAATATATTACTTATGAAAAGAGACAAGCCATTTTCTGGTAAAATTGTAATACTAAACAAAATATATTACTTATGAAAAGAGACAAGCCGTTTTCTGGTAAAATTGTAATACTAAACAAATATATTACTTATGAAAAGAGACAAGCCATTTTCTGGTAAAATTGTAATACTAAACAAAATATATTACTTATGAAAAGAGACAAGCCATTTTCTGGTAAAATTGTAATACTAAACAAAATATATTACTTATGAAAAGAGACAAAGAAGCAAATCATGGAAAACTTTTTTCAAGACTGATTACTTGAAAATTTTAATAAATACTGTACTGGGGATTTAAAAGCACTTTTGTAATGTTGTACAAAATTCCTGTATAAAAGCCTGAAGTCTGAGATGGCTTCTGTGGCAGAGTGGTCTCATGTGCCATGCTTCATTACACATCAAAGAGACTCTCACTGCCTAGGTATAAATCCATCTTGGGCAGATCCTCGTGTGAGAAAAGTCTCAATATATGTTATCTTGTCTCCTTTTTTTATTTCTTATATTGTACTTTGTTGTTTAATGTTTTTTCTTTGCATTGGCTACTGCCAATGATATTTTTTTAGTACAAAAATGCAATAACCCATTTTAAAGATTGAATTGTTCCTTTTTTTCTGGATATTTACCTTACACACTTTAGCTACCCTAGATACAATTTTTCTTTCATAATTGTAAAATTCCAGTGCTGTTTCTCGGAAAAAGAAAAGTACTTTATCTCCAACGTCAAATGAGCCCACATATTGAGGATCTATAAAAATATAAAAACAATGTTAAAATGATGGCAAGGACAAATATAAAACTTTATAATTACAAAAAAAAAAAAAAAAAATAAAAAAAAAAAAAAAAAAAATAATTTAAAAAAATGCCCTTATCCTCAATTTTACATATATAGCTTAAGCTGACTAATATATAGACTATAGATTGACTAATTTTGAAAATATATTGAATAATTTCTCTAGGCCGCCTAGATTTCTCATTCCTAACTCCACTAGGTAAACGAATGTTATTAATCTGGAATAAACCTGGAATCTAGTGCTGTTCTAAAAATGGTCTGGTCAATCTAATGGATGGTTAGATAGCATAACATGAATTTTCAGAAATTTTGCAGCTATTCCAGAAGACACAATTTTGTTATTAAACTCAAACATAAAACAGTGTGCGCATTTCTGGTCAGATACAAAGTGTATTTTAGCATCTTAGTAAAGTCAACTTATAAAATATGATATACAACATATCAAAACTGTATTTGGAAAATCTTACTGTTCATCCAGGCGTTGATATCAACACTCTGCATGCGGCCACTGGCTACTGTGCCATCTCGATTATATAACTTTGGTCTGAATATATGAAAATTAAAAAACGAAGAAATTGTCGCTGAATATAAAGCTGAAACATTTCCTGGATTTCCATATTCTGAAAAAAAAATTTAAAAAAATTATATTTATACACAAAGATTATATATAAAGTATAATCACAAAAAAAAAAAAAAAAAAAAAAAAAAAAAAAAAAAAAAAAAAAAAAAAAAAAAAAAAAAAAAAAGAGCTCATACTAAAAAAAAGCTCATACTGTGACATACAATATTCAATAATTGTACTGAGTTAGATTAAGGAACACTAGGAAAAATAGAGGAAAGAGTGGAGACAGTTGTGATGAAGGGCAGACATGTACAAGAAACAAACATGAAATATATTCCTCAAATTTGAAAAAAAAATGTTGTGAAATTATTAGCTGTGTATGATAGCAGTTTTATTTAAGCCATTACAAGCAACTTTTTTATCATTCACTCAAAAGAGGATGTAACTTTAAAGCTGCATTAAGTTTTTCAATTTTCTGAATTTTTTTTTGATTTTCTAAAAATGTATTTTTTTAAAAATAGATATCTTCTAACCACGATCCGTGACATTCATTTTCTAAAATTTCATTTCTTTTAGCTGTAAATAAACAGAATCCTCTGACCGGTTGGTCAGTGCTTTACGATGGTAATTATGAGCTTGGAGCATGTGCACGGATGTACAGGAAAAACCCTAGAATCGAAGGTGAAACATGACAGATTGCATGAATTGTCCTTCAATAATATCCAGATAGTATTTGAAATGGTGTTATGTATCCTTTACTAAGTCACAAATGACAAATTCAACGAAGTTCTGTGTTTAATTTATCGTATTTCACCTGTTTTGAAAGTTGTATTTAAATGACCCGGGTTTTGATGACGTAACCATGTTCTAATATTAGATCCCAAATGCTGCATCTTGCTGGGTAAATACTGTAATTTCTGTATTATTAGAGCTTTTAATCGTTGAACCAAATGTAACATTGTTCATTAGGAACATCATGAATAAGATTAGCACCGTTTTAATTTTTTCTTTGGAAAACTTAATGCAGCTTTAACAACTATGATCTATTTTGTGACTTAGAGTATCACTTGTAAGAGCACATATCTCAAACTGTATAAAATTGTTACATAGATGAGGGACTGATTTGCATCACTAAAACTTTTACCCTTTTTAAGATAATATTTGGATCTTCTGTACAGATCTTAGTATGAGAAAACGCTCAGATTGCTAGGCAAAGACTGATTTTGTTAGAGTATTCTAATTTTTCTCTGCCAACCAAGAACTGACCACCTAAATGTAAGTGTAAAAAACTTGACCAGGACATAAACACTTTCACTCCAGCGTTTCATCATTATATCCACTGGCATCAACACCAAAATCATATAAATGACAGGGTTTAACAAACCAACTGATCAATGTATAGTAAAATGTATATCACTTACCAACAAATACTGCTGTAGAGTTATCAGAGGGGTCCGTTGAACAGACGCCAACACCAACAGCACTACCAACAACATTTGAATTATCTGCCTGTCAACGATAATAAATAATAAATAATAAATAAATAAATAAATAATAAACACATTAAAAAATAATAAAAATAAACAAATAAATAAATAAATAATTAAAATTTATATTAAAGTAGTGTTTTAGTTATTGTGAGGATGACCAAAAATACCTCAAATTTTCCTGAAACAAATAGTGATGGAACTCATAAAAAATTTAGGCCTAAAAAATTCAAAAACATCATCCAGCCTTATCTGTTTAGTGATGAAAGAAAATGTTGTAGATTAAAAATGACTATGCATACATGTACTCTAATATTCTGACTCAACCAAACAGAAGTGAAGAATATTATGCACAAATATGTATAGATTATTATAAAAGGTAAACGGAAATCTATAATTCAAGGAAAGATAAATCCAATACTTACAGATATGACATATCCTATTGGATTATATGCCCCTGTTCCACAAACATACAGCTGGCCAGACTTTGATTCATTTCTAGCTATAAATCGTATATGGTTTTGACAGTCTGGAACCTACAATGAGACAAGTATACAGACTGTAAGTTTTAATTAAGTCTGAAATGATCATCTGACTAAATTATGATTCACTAAAAGTGTAACAGGACAAAAAGAATATTCATATGGTTTTTGGATAACTGGTAGATGTGATATAGTTATCTGACTAGAGGATGCAATATTTTGGAAATCCAAACCTTATTTGACAATTATTAGTATGTGTATTACTTTGTCAAATAATATAGACCATTCTCTGTCTAAAAAAAAAAAAAAAAAAAAAAAAAAGAAAAAAGAAAAAAAAAAAAAAAAGAGGCCCATGCTCACCTGAGTAAATGTCCAAAATTGTTTGCAAAGAGCAATAGACAATATATTCAGTTCAGAAACTTTCCAAGTTTTCTCAAGTGAAGAACTGTCACCATACTTAATTAGAAATATTTATTCATGTTTCAACTTTAAGTAGCTAATATGCATGTATTGTCTGTAGCACAATAAATAATTTCCAAATCATTAACGTACATTCAAAGGTCAAGGTCATAGCAGGATAAGAGAACTTAATTGCAAATTTGAAATAAGTTGTCCTAAGGAAATTATGCATGAAATATCTAAGTTATATCTCTTGTATGTTCAGAGGAAAAGATTTTTAAAGATTTTCACAATTTTCCCCTTTATGGGGCCTCAAGGAGACATAACCCCTTCATTTGGGCAAATCTAAAGGGCCTTTACCTAGGCATCATTTCTGCCAAATATCATCAAATTTGGCCCAGTAGTTTTGGAAGAGAAGATTAAAATGTAAAGGTTATACAAGATGCACAACACATGCCGGACGCTGGACGGGAATAGATCGCAATAGCTCATCTGAGCTTTCAGAAGGGAAAAATCAGTTAACCATCTCTATAGACTTTATACTCTGGATTTCATATTTGTTGATTTGGGTCTTAGTGGCTAACTGTGATCAAAATTCTGGAATACTGATTAAATTGCATCTCACAGACCCTGTTTAAATACCATTAAGTGGCTAACTGTGATCAAGATTCTGGAATACTGATCAAATTGCATCTCACAGACCCTGTTTAAATACCATTAATTGGCTAACTGTGATCAAGATTCTGGAATACTGATTAAATTGCATCTCACAGACCCTGTTTAAATACCATTAAGTGCACAAAATATCTGAGTTTTAGAAAGTTTGTGAGTTTGTGAAAGATCATTCTTTATCTGGGCACTCTGGTTTTCTCCACTGTATCAGAACTGAAGGGGAAAAAATCTCAAACCAAGGCTTTAAATACCGTTCTGCTCATCCCACCAATCTCATTATGGAAATCAAAGAAAGCTATAAGATAATTTGGAATCACATTATTTTATTAATGGAATCAAAAGCTTTACTTAAATCTATTGCTATTTCAGTATGAAGTACTTACCTCTTGTTTTCCTAACATCAAACAATCACGTTTCTTTTGTGTTTCAACAGGTAAACTTTTATTTTCCTAAAACACACAAAATTGGTTAAAATATAATGAAAAAAGTAAGTTTCAAGTTCATTACAAAATCCTGACATTTACTCTCATCTCCTGATACACATAGAATATATGTATAAGCATCTAAATCTGAGGAATTCATGAAGTCTATGAGTAGATTTAAAATAGTTTAGGAAAATCAGGGTTACTTCTGTTTTAATTGTCTGACAGATGTCGATGAGATATTTACTTATTCATATTTAAATTTCCTACTGTCAGATAAGCTATAGGTAGCATAAAAAGTTAGATTAAACTTGACATTTGCAAAACTTGTACACTTTCAATTCCTTTCATCAGTGACAGGAACAAAAAAAAATTAAGCTCAGCAAAAACTGTTCTTTTAAGTTAGAAAACACAAATGATTTGTTTAGAAGGAAGAAAAGGTCTGATTTCCAGAGCTCCAGATAATTTTTAAGGGTCATGGGTATTCACTCATCATTCACAACTCCTACATGCATTATCATACAGTTACGAAACTTTGTACCTTTTTACATTTTGTCCTGCTAAACATTTTAACAATGTTTTAATATTATATATCTCTTATAATTTGGAAGAAAAAAGCCTAAAACTGCACAAATTACAAACTAGGTCATGACCTTGAACTTTGACCTTGAACTTTGACCTTGACCCCATTTTGAAGGATATTTCAAGAAAAAGTCAAAACTGAAAACCCCATGTCAATATCTATTCATATAGTCAAGTTATAATAATTTGAAGCCATTTTACGAAATTTTCAAAATTAAACACAAAAACGCGTAACCTAATTTTTTACCAAATTTCACGAAATGAACAATTTATAAGCTTAAGACCCTAGAGAAGCCAAATATCACATCAGATTTTTTCTCCCATCATTGCTTTCGGAGAAGAAGATTTTTTAAGTTTTTTGGAACCATGGGTCACCTTGACCTAGTTTTGGGAGCCATGACAACGTCACGAACAAATCTGAATTGCACTGGCCCATATATGCATCTGACCAAGTTTCATTGAAATCTACCTCATAGTTTTAGAAAAGAAGTTGAAAATGTAAAAGTTTACGCCGCGGACGACGACGACGACGACAACGCCGCCGCCGACGACGACGACTACAGACAAATTTTGATCAGAAAAGCTCACTTGAGCCTTTGGCTCAGGTGAGCTAAAAAGTAAAAGTAAATAAAATCTGTTTACCAAGTTAGGAGATGATGGTTACCTCCCAAAATACATGTTCTAAATGATCCAATTTATTGTTAATTATATACAGAAAGAAGTATTACATTTTTCAATAATTCTAAAATTTCCAACAGTGTGTGTGTGTGTGTGTGTGTGTGTGTGTGTGTGTGTGTGTGGAGAGAGAGAGAGAGAGAGAGAGAGAGAGAGAGAGAGAGAGAGAGAGAGAGAGAGAGAGAGAGAGAGAGAGAGAGAGAGAGAGTACTTACTGGACCATCGTTAATCCCCCCTAGTTTTAATTTATATACATAATTCCTGGAATAGAAAATATAAATTTTTCAGTAAGCTTTATGTGTCTGCATATTGAAGAATAATTTAGTATATATCAGATTTTTAATATTTAACTTCATAAATTTTAAATGAATATTTTCCATCCAAAGGATACAATTAATTTTATTTCTAAGGTTACTATATGTACTTTGTAAAGTCTTTAACTTGACTGTCTTAATAGTGATGTTAGGAACAAAATTCTGACTTATGTAAAGTTTATTGTAATACATGTAATATATTTGATATTCAAAATAGTAAAAAGGGTGAGAAAAGTGCTGTTTTTTTTTTTTTTTTTTTTCAAATGAAGAGTATTTCACCTAATATTAATTTGGTTAATTCTGGATTGGTGTAGAAACCGGAGTACTCAGAGAAAACCGTCATATTTTAACACACAAACTGTTAAATATTTCTCACACTAGGGTGTGTAAAAAGAGATTCAAACCTAGGTGTTAAGACTATCTTAGCTGGCACTATTGACCACAGAAACATACCTATTTTAAGACAGACCACTGCAGTAGCTCAGTTGGTAGAATGCTCGCTCTGTAAGTGGGAGGTCATGTGTTCGAACCCTGACCAGTTCTGACTGAAGACTTGAAAGTGGGTAGTGACTGTTCTTTCGCCAAGCACTCGACATTACAAAATGAAAGTTTTGGTTTTTTTCGGATGGGAACTTAAAATAAATCAGGTTCCGTTTCACAGTAGACATGGCATGATAAAGAACCCTGCTGTATAATGCCATCAGCGCAACACAAAGGCAAAATTTCTGCACTTTTGTTTATAGCTGGTGATGTCTCAACATAAGTGAAAAATTCTTGACTCGGATGTCAAACATCATGACTCAACTCACTTCTTTTAAGATAGTTAAGATCTGTAAATATGTGATGTGAACTGAAATACTTACATAGCACCAACAAATAAAGACTTTGAATTAGGATCTACCATAAGGTATCTGAAATATTGTAACTTGTTGTTTGTACCAGGTTCTGGGTATATTTTTGGTTTCAATTCTGAAAATATAATAGAGAAAAGCCAATTAGTCACGAACTAAGTTAACATAAAATAAAGTCTTCATATCAAAGCTTATTTATCATAAATATTATCCAGTTTATTTGACATTTTGGCTTGGTCTTTTTAAACTAAGCATTGGCATTCAAACTAATAATCAAAACAGGTTTAAAGATGAATTGGTATGAAGTCATTATTTTTGAAAAGTGTCATTTAGTTTTCATTATTTTTTTATCTATTTATTTTACTTTTTATTTATTTATTTAAATTAATCTTTTTTTTTTTTTTTTTTTTAAATTTTGATTTTTCATTATTATTATTATTATTATTTTTTTTTTTAAAGAACTACATATATTTTTTAATTTCTTAGGTGGGTGGCTTTAACAGACAAATCTGACTGAAAATTTTTTTAACCACTTCATAATAAGTTTATAACAATGTGTACTTGTACATGTAACTCAATGCTGACAATGAGAGGGCTAGCTATCATCAAGAGATCAAATAATCAAACCAAAAGCCGGTTAGAGTACCACTTCACCATAAAGGAGTCAACTAAAGTGGTCAACTGGTGAACAATACTAGGTGACACACTTTAAGAAGAGGGACGGCTTCAGATTATAATGAGAAACGTGCCTAAGTCATTAGTCTAAAGAGTCATCACCCTTTTTTTTTCTTTCTTTTTTTTAAGACATGTATAAGAAATTATAGATATATTTTTGTTTGACTATTAACATACAGTAAAACCTTGACTTTTAAATTCTTAATGGCACAAAATTTCCAATAAATGAAAACAGAGAAATAAATTATGGGTACAGGTTTTTTGATTGCAATCCGGGGCATTACGAGTTTACAGTAATTCTATCTGTGTTCATGTTGAAGAATTACAGATTATCTGGAATGGTGTTTTGGGTCCTTAACCAATATGAAGGTGGTCAGTTATAAAATGGCAGACTAAAGAAACAAGAGGCCCATGGGCCTTAGCGCTCACCTGAAGATTTGTCCAATATTGTTTGCAAAGTGCAGTAGACAATATATTACGTACAGAAACTTTAAAAGTTTTCTCAAGTTAAGAACTCCCACAAAACTTAATCAGAAATATATCCACTCACATTTCATTCATAAGTAGCTTATATAATATGCATGAAGTAACTGTAGTGCAATGAATAATTTCCAAATCATTAATCAATTTCATTATACTAATGCAGATATGTCCTTGACCTTTCAACATATATGACCTTGAACCATATATGATTGTCATGTCAATACCTATAATATTCTAATATACATGCCTATGCATGAAATTAATAGCTTTCAAAATAATTAATAATTTAAGTATTCCTATGTTGATATGACCTTGACCTTTGAACATATAACCTTGAACCATATATCAAAATGACCATCATGTCGTAATACCTACAATATTCTAATATACATGCCTATACAAAAACTTAATAGTTTTCAAGATAATTAGTAATTTAAGTCATCTTCTGCAGCTGTGGCCTTGACCTTTCAACATATGGTCTTGACCCATATATCAAAATGATCATCATGTCAATACCTACAATATTCTAATATACATGCCTATACAAAAACTTAATAGTTTTCAAGATAATTAGCAATTTAAGTCTTCTTTTGCAGCTGTGACCTTGACCTTACAACATATGACCTTGTACCATATATCAAAATGATCGTTGTCACAAAACCTACAATATTCTAATATACATGCCAATACAAAAAGTTAATAGTTTTCAAGATAATTAGCAATTTAAGTCATCTTCTGCAGCTGTGACCTTGACCTTTCAACATATGACCTTGAACCATATATCAAAATGATCGTCATGTCAATATCTACAACATTCTATTAGACATGCCTATACAAAAAGTTAATAGTTTTCAAGATATAGTGACAAATATATAATTTTTAGCAATTTCCCCACTCAGTGCCTTATAATTTCTCCATTTTGAGCCCCATGGCTACCATTTGTGCAAATCTGAAAATAGATGACCTAAGGATGTTATAAATGAAATAACTTAGGTATATCTCTTGTAGATTCAGAGGAGAAGATTTTCAAAGTTTTCCACTCTTTCCCCCCTTGTGGGGCCCCAAGGGGACATAACTCCTTCATTTGTGCAAATCTGATAGGGCTTCACCCAGGCATGATGGTTACCAAGTTCCATTAAATTTGGCCCAGTGGTTTTGGAGGAGAAGATTAAAATGTAAAAAGTTAACGCATGACGGACGATGCACGACAGACGACGGACGGTGAACCATTGCAATAGCTCATCTGAGCTTTCAGCTCAGGTGAGCTAAAAAGTGCACCAGAGACCTTTGACAAGAACAAGAGGAGTTGGATGAGTCAATGTTAATAGACATTCAATACTTAGTGTCAGTAATATTAATATTACTATTTTTATAGTACTTAAGAAACATGTACACTTAAACTACATTGTAGATATTCAAACTAACAGACCCTCCTGGAACATAACCCTAATTGATAGTTAAAATACTATTTGAGTAACAATACCCAGACAATATGGAGATATATAAGATGAAATACTTATCCCAAGTAGACTTCCTCGTCATAAAGGTCAAGAAAGGTCAAGATTTATATATCATCTTTATTTTCCTTAATACAACTATTACTTGTGGGAATAAAGTTTTTTTTAAATTCTTTTTAAAATTAGAAACAAATGATGGTTTTGTTTTGTAAAATATCAATAATTGTTGTTTTTTTTAAATTTAAATGGTTGAGAAACCTCTACTTTGTTCAAAGTCATGGAAATTCTTGTTTCTTCTACCTAAATAAGGCTTTTAACACAAATTTCTTAAATACTGCAACAAATACAAACACAGTCAAATACTGATTCATTCCAATGGCCTCCTAAAGAACTACATTTGTAACAATCTTCACTCCAATAGGCCTCCTAGTAATAACTATAATACAGTGTAGTAGGCAAGTAAAGAAATATTTATGAAACAACCCATACCAAAGAGGTACATAAAAGCATATCAAAATGCTACCTTTCTAATGCTGATTCCAAAGCCCCTTTCAAGAACTACATGTATTTTCGTAACAAAACTTAATCTGATGGCCTTCTAAAAACTATCTATTTAATAATATTGACTCCAATAGTCCCTTAGAAAGCATTGTGTAACAATATTGGCTCCACTGGCCTCTAAAAAAGCTAATTACATAACAATGCTGACTCCAACAGCTTCCTAAAGAGCTACCTTTCTTACAATCATGGGGATTGGAATTTGAGAGTTTCCACTCTCTACAAGCTCTTTCCAAAACATCTTTGGATGGCCAACACCTTGCTTTTCAAACTTGTAAATCATGTGCACACATTTAGCAAAGAGAATTAATGGTTTATAACAACATTAAGAGATAAATCTATAGTAAGAGCCAGGGGAAAAAGAAATAAGTTTACATAAATCCCTATCTCACTGGAACACTGCATACTGAGCCCTTGTAATGCATAGTCAACTCTCTGATGTAACTTCAACTGGGTTATTGGTAATGACTTTTACAGTTAAGTTATTCTAAACCCATGTTACATAATATCTGCATTTTCCAAAATAAATTAATCATACATAAGTAGTATTTAAATAAAAGGAACATGTGTAACTCCTGCATTTTATAATGTCAAAAAAAATTACCAACATGCTGATAGTTTTTACTGATGTTGGTGGCCATGTCTGGTTTACAACTCAATTTAACTAAATATCACAATGAACTTGTACTTGAGGAATGTGTTAAGTATTTTGTTCTGAAAATAAATTGTCACGTTTTGACTTGATATTGCCATATATTGCCATATAGATCATAGACAAAAATTAATATACAACAAAAATTAGTATGAAACATATGGTAAGGTTTGTTATAATAATACTGTTTATTCAGTGAACTGAACAAGAATCCAAGAACCATAACTCTGTACAAAGAAAATCCAATACAACTAAAAATAAAGAAGGTAATGGAATGTGTTTAGAAATGCTGAATTTTTTTTTCCACATCTTTAAAGAGTTAAGTTAATTCAATTAGAAATGACTTAATCAAAGAAGATTTTAGATCCTCTGATAAGTTACTGATCCTAGACAGTTCTGAGGTAATCTCTGGAAAACTATTTAATCTAATGAATCCTCTGTGATTACAAATTAGACTTTCCATACACATGGTTATCATTAATTATCCATTTAATTTATCAAATTAGAACATGTGTCTGTTACATTTAAATTCTATGGGTTTTAACAGCATTTCGGATAGATGATGTGAAGTTTACCAACATGTTTGGTGTGGGAATATTTTTAACTTACAGTTGTAGCAGCAATGACAAATCATAGTGTTTGAAGATTAATGCTCAAACCACTTGGCAACCATGCCCGACTACACTTGATTATTAGAGATTGTTATAAACTTATTCATAAAAGTGCTATAGTTAGGGTGTTGATATTTATATATACACCTTTGTTTATTTATATATATCTTGATAAGTTTCCAAATCAGTCAAGATTGGATACTTAATTAACTAAAGGAGGGACACAACAGGAGGGAGAATATCATATATAATATTTATTCCAAAAACTCTCACATCTCTGAACACTGAAACTTCACTCAGAATCCAATCTTTCAACATCAAACTCCACAAACCAAAAAGCAGCTATATATTTGGAAACTATCTAACTTTATCAAACTTTGTATATAAATGTTCAGTTGCTGGTTTTCTACAGCTGTAATGGGAAAACCCTTTAGTTTATATAGTGTGAAATACTTCCAGTACCAATTAGACCTTTAGTAACGGTTAATTTGCTATATAATATATGATTTATGGAAGTTATAAATAAACAGTTTTTGACCACATCCATGCTGTTTATTTATAGATAAAATTATTTGTTTCTTTGAAGTGAACTTGTATAATGGTTGACCTATTATCTACATTTATACAGCAAATACTGATATTTCCTTTTTTATCATACAGGGTATTTAACACATTAATACTGACCAAAATTTATTAACTGATAAAAAGGGCTTAACAGCCAATTCAAAATTATCTCCCTTGTCGGAATAGCAACAAGAGTTTATACATAATGTTGATGTCATTTCTGTAACAAATATTTTAATATCTACTGAAACAAGTGACTTCAGTTTGTTGAAGCCTCAAGTTTCATTTCTTAACAACAAATGTTTTGACAAAAGAAAAGTAGTCTTTGTTAGACTCGACTTGGAATTAAACCACCACTTCCTTATATTGGAGTACAGTATATATATAATTTGTAGTGTGTGAAAACACCAACCACAAATATCACTTTAGAAATTTATATATGTCTGTGAAAAAAAGGACAAAACAAAACTAAAATCCAAGGGTGTAGCGAAGGTCAATGGTTTTTCTCCAGGCACTCTGGTTTTTTCCACCATCATAGAGTTAACTGCCTCGATATTTCTTGACAAGGACATATCCACCATCATAGAGTTAACTGCCTCAATATTTCTTGACAAGGACATATCCACCATCATAGAGTTAACTGCCTCAATATTTCTTGACAAGGACATATCCACCATCATAGAGTTAACTGCCTCAATATTTCTTGACAAGGACATATCCACCATCATAGAGTTAACTGCCTCAATATTTCTTGACAAGGACATATCCACCATCATAGAGTTAACTGCCTCAATATTTCTTGACTGGGACATATCCACCATCATAGAGTTAACTGCCTCAATATTTCTTGACAAGGACATATCCACCATCATAGAGTTAACTGCCTCAATATTTCTTGACAAGGACATATCCACCATCATAGAGTTAACTGCCTCAATATTTCTTGACAAGGACATATCCACCATCACAGAGTTAACTGCCTCAATATTTCTTGACAAGGACATATCCACCATCATAGAGTTAACTGCCTCAATATTTCTTGACAAGGACATATCCACCATCATAGAGTTAACTGCCTCAATATTTCTTGACAAGGACATATCCACCATCATAGAGTTAACTGCCTCAATATTTCTTGACAAGGACATATCCACCATCATAGAGTTAACTGCCTCAATATTTCTTGACAAGGACATATCCACAATCATAGAGTTAACTGCCTCAATATTTCTTGACAAGGACATATCCACCATCACAGAGTTAACTGCCTCAATATTTCTTGACAAGGACATATCCACCATCATAGAGTTAACTGCCTCAATATTTCTTGACAAGGACATATCCACCATCATAGAGTTAACTGCCTCAATATTTCTTGACAAGGACATATCCACCATCACAGAGTTAACTGCCTCAATATTTCTTGACAAGGACATATCCACCATCACAGAGTTAACTGCCTCAATATTTCTTGACAAGGACATATCCACCATCATAGAGTTAACTGCCTCAATATTTCTTGACAAGGACATATCCACCATCATAGAGTTAACTGCCTCAATATTTCTTGACTGGGACATATCCACCATCACAGAGTTAACTGCCTCAATATTTCTTGACAAGGACATATCCACCATCATAGAGTTAACTGCCTCAATATTTCTTGACTGGGACATATCCACCATCATAGAGTTAACTGCCTCAATATTTCTTGACAAGGACATATCCACCATCACAGAGTTAACTGCCTCAATATTTCTTGACAAGGACATATCCACCATCATAGAGTTAACTGCCTCAATATTTCTTGACAAGGACATATCCACCATCATATAGTTAACTGCCTTGATATTTCTTGACTGGGACATAAAACACTATTACTCCACTCTACTTAAAGATTATAGCTCTGTGTCCATCCAGTGTTCTAGTTATCCGCAACATATACAAATGTAATTTGTTAATTTTTGAACAAACTTGAAACTAAAGATTTCTTGCCCCAAATCACATGGTTCATATTATATAAATAAACTAATGTGTTTTAAGGTTAATCAGAGTTAAAAACTTTAATAGTATTCTAAGATAAACTCAATAAAACTCTGTTATTTCATTAGTATCCCGTCAGTTAATGTAAGAGTCGTCATAACAGAACCCTGGGATACACAGGGGGATACGAGTGATAACATTACTAAATACTTTTAATACTCTCATGATTTAAAACTTTTCTTTTCAAAACTGCTGTTACTATACTTTTTTTGCAGTTTATCACTTCCAACAATTCTGTTCCTAGTACTAACATTAAATTGTTATTTTTTCCTTAATGCATTCATACTGATTCAAATCTATTTTTCATCAGACTTTGCAAATATAAAGACTTTTTAAAAAATATTTCATTAATATAAGAAAAGAAAAAAAAAAACCATCAAAAAAGGGGAAAAAAAACTGCATGGTAATTATGTCTAGAAAAGAAACAAGATTAGATTTTCTGAGTTCAATTTTAAAAGCTAAGCATCTTTCTCTAGAAATTTATAGTTAGATAAAGAGGAAGAATAAAGACTGATAAATTAAATGAGAATTGCAATTTAAATTCAAACCACATGTCGGAAATGTGCACCCAACAGAGCCCAGTTGTTCAGAGCATTGTTAACTTAAAAAAATGGTTATTAAAAATGCAAAATATCACTGAAATTGATAAACATTTATTATAAACATACAGCTTGACGTAAACTGTTTAACTTTAAAATAGAGAGGATTTTAGAAAAAAAAACTCATGTCCCAAACATCAAAGATTTGATCTCCTTATCTAGACCTTTTATTTACATATCTAAATTTGGTATGGTACATACTGTCTCATATTGGTATACAGTTGAGTTAAGTTTGACCAAAATCCATCCTTAGATTTTGAAATAGGCAAGATTTTAGGAAAGACAGACAGAGTGGATCCTAAATGTTTCCCCTTCCTTAACTTTGTTTGCAGGGGCTGTAAATGTATTTTTTTTAATACACAAATACAAACTTTTAGTAACCAAATAGTTACGCTAATGAAGCTTTAAACAAGGACAACAAAAAAAACAAAAAAAACATAAATCATCTCTGTATTTCTGTAGTAAAAATTTCTGTCAAATTAAAGATAGAGAATGCCTTGCAGAAGTCAACAGAATATATAGCATTGTGAGATTTCTATAACTGAAAACTTCCAAACTCTTTGATTTTATCCTAAAAATACCTTACTTGCATGGCCTTATCTAATATATCATATTTATGTTTTGAAATGTCTAAAATCTCATCTTTCTATCTATTTGGATAGTTTACATAGAAATATGTTGACAGATTAATCAAAAACAAATATTTATGATAAAAAACAGATTTATTCTAACTTATATATGATAAAATTACAAGATCTAAAATATTGTAAATCTGTTTGAATACTTGTGTAAAATATCTTGGCAAAGTTACAATCAAGCATGGATTACTTATTAGAATATGTAATTTATGATTGCACGCTGTCTTATAAACATGTGAGTTTCATTGCTAAATAAATGCCTGAATACAGATGAAATGAGATTATCCAGCGGAGTGTAGGAGGTACTTAATAAGAGACTTGATTATGTAATCATTCAAGGGATACTGAGCAATAGTCATAATAAAAATGCTCTAGTGCATCTACTTATATCAAAGAAATTTAAATACTTTTTTATAAAAAACTTTTGATGAAAATAAACAACAATCAAATGAAGTATATTAAATCTATTCTGTGTATTGAGTTTTGCATTAGTAGTACTTACAGGTACTTAAATATGTGTACCAAGTTAACTTAGCCAGGGTAGTCGGTTTGAACTTTTTTTTAAAAAAAGTTCAATGTTATTTTATGTAAATATAATTTAAAATTAAATATTTCAATATGTAATAATACATTTGCTACAAAAACTTAAGGTGGGGAAACATTTTGTAAGAGTTTTTACTTTATTTAAAAGGTGTAACAAGGTGTAACAACCTATGCAAGTGGTAAATGGGATTAAGCTACACCTACCATGAACATTCAGTTTTCAAGACTAGTCTTCCAGACAATTTCATGTTGGCTCAAATACGTGTATATTGCATAAATTCTATAAATTCTAGTGAAAAGCACTAAAATTTTGAGTTGGGCTGAGGTACTGAGAAAATCAGTTGTAAGATTCCTTTTGTAACACAACATTCAAATTATCATTAATTTAATACCTACCTCACTTGAACGAAAGTGCAAACAAGTTAACTGAAATATTAATTAGTTAATACATATATGCTATATGTCTAAAATACCCCAGAAGGTCAAGCCTACTCCAAGTAACAAATTTTTATTGTTCCGAGATCTCTATTTTCTCTTTGGTTAAACTGAACTGAAACTGCTATTATGGTCTAGCTACTCTTCTATGAGCAGAGAGAGACACCTGTGGCCAAGTGCTCTAACATGCTTTCTGAAGGATCACATTGCTTTTTACTGCTAAAATAGAATAAGTGAAAGAATTCTGACTTGGGCATAAATTAGAACTACTCTACTTTCCATTAAAACATGAAAAAATAGTAAGTACAATCTAAGGTTTTTAAACCAAAAAGATGGCAAAATTTTGAAACGAATCATAACAAGGCACAGCTTTCACTTAGAATACAAGAATGACAAATATTCACTGAACATACAGTGACATTTATTCTAGAGAGGAGCTTTCAATATAAAATTAGATGAACTTAACAACATAATGATAGGTAGTTACTGTTTTATTACATAAAGTAGCCACAGACAGGAAATTTCCAACAATCAGACACATGTAATAATTTGATTAGTCCATTTTACAGTAAAAAAAAATGCTAACAAATTACCTACAGAAGTATTTTTCACAATATTTTACATATATCATATACTAACATACCTTAATCAAAATTATTTCATGATACAATCAGAGAGTAATTTCCCAAAACCTCAAAGGCCAGAAACTATTCAGATTGTAATTTCAAAATAACTGTTGATTAAACAACTCATTCATACTGACTGAGAAAAATGTGATAAAATATTTTATTCAGTATTTGTCTCCCCTAAAAATTTTTGAGTCATCACAATTTTATATGCAGGTGAGTGTTTTTACCTGCTAACAGAATAGGTTGCTTGAGCTTTATATCTCAAACTGTTTCAGAATTGAAGCTCTGATTAACTTAGCATTGCAACTGTGATTAACTGAGCATTGCAACTGTAATTAACTAGGCATTTCAAGCATTTAATTTTAAATATGATGAACTTAGCATTGCACTTGGGATTGACTAAGCTTTGTAATTGTGATTAAGAGCATTGCAAGTCTGATTAACTGAGCATTATAACTCTGATAAATTGAGCAATGTAACTCTGATTAATCAAACATTGCAACTCTGAATGGCTGAGCATTTAGAATGATTGGCTTAACAATTAAATAAATATGAAAAAAGCCTTACATTGACCAGAATTACTTAGCATCTTGTATCCATAAAATATGTTTTAAGGATGTCTTCAGATTTTTCCTTACATAATGAGGAGGTAAAATGAATGTAAAAGGATAACATAAAAAGATTAAGTAGTGTGGTAATTACGAAAGTTCACGACAATAAATTGGTTTCTTACATAATTAAACCTCTGACTAACTCTAAGTGACTATTTATCATAAAGGCAATTATACAAGGAACTAATTAAATCCCTCTTTTAACTGCTAACTTCTTTCAAAAGTACAATTAACTAAAGCTTTTATTTTTGTTCGAGAGTTATAGATTTAAACATTTCTGTTATATAACATAAGGCCATTCAAGAACCAAAAATATACATCATTTGTAGCTTTAGTCAAGTTTGATGTACACATCAAGCTTTTTATTCCATATTTGGTAAATAATTTTGGTAAATAGTAAAGTTAAGACAAATAAATAAATAAATAAATAAATAAATAAATAAATAAATAAATAAATAAATAAATAAATAAATAAATAAATAAATAAATAATTTTTGTAAATATTTCGAAACATATAATATATATTTTTGGCCTAAAGTAAAATTATATAAATTATTTACCCATTCAAAAGCACTAAATTCTTTATATGTTATGCCATATTTTAGCCTACATGTTTGATCAGAAAAACATATCATATCCTTACACGCCTCTTCAAATTCACATCAAGTTTGAATCGTCATATAAAATCAGTGAGGTATGAGTCTTTTTGCACTTATAATGTATAAACACTGTATCATGGCATGAAACATGCATCATGCACTGATGTCAATTTTGGGTGGGAACCCAAACAAATAAACAAGCATGATCAAATAATTACTTGACATTAAACACTTATCAAAAAACTCTATCATAATTTCTAAAGAACTTGCTAACCTTGTTTGGATTTACATTTGAATCAAAAACATGTTCTAACAAAAATTCTATAAATCACAGAAATTTTAGAATCTGAAAGGTAGAATATTTGACTACAGTGCAAAAAAATTCATGACTCTGATGTTTCTGTTACCCCAAGGAGAAATGGTCAGAGCTTGAAGTTTTTGAAAGTACTGGTAATGTAGATCAACTATTTCACAAAGACTAAAATATACATCAAATAAATTATAAATTTTATTTATTTATTTATTTATTTATTTATTTTTTTTTTGTAAATCTTAAATAAACTGGAATATATACATTCTCTGCATTTGCTAAATTTATAACTTTTTTGTAATTTGACTAGTAAATGCCTGCATTTCTAAAAAGGTCAATGTTCATGAAAAATATATTGAGTACAATAAGAAATCTCAACTAGAGATTGTAACTGGGATACCAGTTACGTATGATTCCCCACCATCCATAATCTATATATTGTCTAAAATATACACCTGCTGATGGACTGATCTCGAGATGGATTGATAGTATCCATTACTAGTAATCGAAAGCTGACTAAGAGAAAGGGCGGAAGACAAGTAAATTTAAAGTTAACATCGAATTGTACAATTATAATTCGAGTAGTATTCATTTTAATATATACTTGTATTTTCATTCCCTCATACCCCATTGTTGCAACAATGTTTTTTGTTAAAAGAAACCAATTGATCACGGGAGTCCGAATCTGCATGTATAAATTTATAATTCGAAATGTATGTAATTTATACAAGTTTAATAGATCAGAATCATGCGTTCTGTCTTCTGACATAGGTCCTATCCATTAAATTGGCAATTCTATTAGCTGGTGTATTTTGATTGGACAGGTATTCAACTTTGATTGATAGCAAATCTATTTCACGAACTGTGAGGTGTTTAACCAACAAATTTGATTGACATGTGTCATGACTGTGAAGTAGCCATAACCTACATATTAATGGATAATTGACAAAGAGATTAAAGCAATTATCCATATCAAAACATGTAATAATGCTATTGAATTTGTTTACAATTCTTTGAATAGGAATTTAATCCTGTAAACTTGCCTTAAGAAATGAAATCAAGTATGCCATAAGATAGTGTTTCTTGACTGAGGGTGGGTGTTAAGAATTCTGGCTTCCCACCCCTACCCTCTCTTGAAAATGATTTCCTGGAGGTTTTTATCACTCTTTTTAAAAGTCCATAATGAACAAGAAAATATACAGATGAGTGGAAAGGATTTTAACTATTTAAAAGCTATACATGTACATAGCACCACCCACAGTGGGAAATGACCTTAGGTGCCCTTTATTAATATCACTCTATTCAACTTTTCATAAGGAACCAGAAAATACATAAATTAGGGGTGGGGATTTCAATAGTTTAAAATTAACTTAGCACCACCCAGCCCTACCCTTCAGTGGGAAAGTACCTTAGGTGTCTGATTAGTGTCATTCTTTTTATTTTATCATTAGGAACCAGAAAATATATACTTTAGGGATGGGGATCTCATTAGTTTATGAGTTATGACAAAGCCCTATATATGGTTTTATAGCACACCGCAAAGTGTTTAAGGAAAAATTGGTGATTTTTGTTTTTAAGACCCCATCTTCCTGTCCCTCACCCAATAAATACCCATGGATGTAAAACTTTAATGGTGCAGGAACCTATCCTAAAATTTTGAACGAGAATGAATGATGCGTTTAACTTGTTTGGCAGTGCTGATAAAAATTTGATATATTTTTAACAATTTAATACATAGTAACTGAGAATTTATTAAGAACAAATTATGTATGTGAGAAAGAGGTTAGTCACTTAATTAACATTAACATTCAATCATTTTTGTTTAGTGCTTAACTGTATACATTAATTCAGATTACCCATTTTTTTCGGGTGCTCATATATCTGAGAAACTGAATAAGAAAGAAGAAGATTCTATAAGAGTTATCTCTCTTTGTACGTATTGGACAGAAAGATGTTTGGAATTAAATTACGCAATTTACACGCACCGACCGCTGAGCCGTCGAGATAGAAAAAAATTTGATCATTTAACCATATCTACCAAGATAGCAGATTGTTGGTACCACATTTCATCGAAACCCATCATACCGTTTCTGAGTTCTGCACCGGACAATTTTAAGGAAGAAAAAAATTATAAAAATAATAATAATAATAATAAGAAGAAGAAGAAACAGAACGAAAACAATATGATTCCCCACCTTTGGGTGGGGAATCATAACTAGTCAAAAATCAAGGGTGGAAACCATTTTTTAATTAATGGAAGAGGTCTTGCTAAATGGAAAACAACCAACTGACCACAGAATGCTTAGAATGTAACAGTTATATCATCAACAATAACAACCCAACACTTCTCAAACAACTGAAGCATCATATTGCTGGAGAGAATAAAATTGCAACATGCTGTTTTTTGTCATCACTGATGATTGAATTGGGTCAGATTATGTTAGAATTTTACCAATTCATCACGAGAGGTTGGGATTTTTCTACTTAATAAATTTTGCATTTTTTCTACAAAAATGCAATCCAACAGTAATTGAAAGAAACAGTAAATAATCATTTGTGGAATAACTGTCAGCTCTGGTGGTCCTTAAACAGCATGAGGGATCTCAAAAAAGGAGTAACTCTTGTCATGGATGTCTAAACTTTCTGACATTATTCGGTTACAACCTAAACATATAATTGAAACTTCAAAAGATGTTTCAAAACATTAAACAAATAAATTCAGGTTTTTTTTCTGTAAGTTAAATTATATTTCACAAGAAATTACAAAATTGTTGAGTTTTTTGACAGTTGTAATTTTGTTAAAAAGAGCTGACATAATAAAAAAAAATAGACTTATGTTGCAAAAACTTTGATACAGAAAAGAAAAGAAAGAAATGTTTGATAAATTTTTTTTAAAATTTTTTTTTTTGTGTAAATGATACTATATGTTGATATTTGATATATGAAGATGGATAAAGAGGTTTTTCTAAACAGATTATCCTTATCGAGATTAGTAAGGGATACATCAAAACACAATGTAGCATGACAAGAGAGTACAAAGATATAGCCTAATATTATGGTTAACCTTTCCGCTCTTTAGACTTAAGGTTAACTTTATAACAGAAATAGACAAAATTTTTCTTGACTTCATTAAATTTTAAGAAAGTTTAGTTGGCAATATATTACTCCACCATATCCATCAGTGATATTAAAGAGTCTTTAGCTTATAGAAATGTTAAAGTTCTAACTTATCAGAAAACTTGTAAACCATAAAGCAATTTTATAATTAAATATTCTTTGATTTCAATGAATAATTTTGTTTTAAAATCTTATTTAACATTGTAATTTCTCTTAAAATTGTAAATAACTGTGAACCATAAGTTTATGCTCAACTTTTTTAGTAGAATTTTATTGAAAATGTAAAGGAAAGTATTTATTCTTTTAAAAAATATGAAACCTAAAGGAAAGAAATGGTGTAACATTGTTTCATGCTCCAGTCAAGATTCTTTCACTTATATTAAAGGCAGTGAGTTCTGGAATGGTGGAGGACACCAAGAAAAACCTACCAGATCTTTACAAAACTTTAAGGGATTTAAATTATTGACATGATAAAATGATTATATTGAGAAAAAAAAATTCAATGGTTGCAGCAGTTGAAGAAAGCACTTGGCAGGCAATAAACAGGGCAACCAAGAGCACAATGAAAGAAACAGAAGTAAGAAAAAACTTTGTTTCAAACATTTACATGAAGCATTAAGCTTGATACAAAGCTTCATTTAGACCACATCATATAAAACATCTTAGAACAACATAATCATTTGGAATTTGTATTAATCTTTTATCAAGCAATGTTCAGGAACAAATATAAAACATCTACACATAATAACACATAGTTAAACTCAAATGCCCTTCTACTGAACACCAAAGTAGCTTAGAACATTTATTTGATCATCATTTTAATTTTTCCAAATTTGAAAATTTAAACTACTTGATCTAAATGAGTAAAACTTTCTTTACTTGAACACCAATTTTTGAATTATATCATGGATAAATAACTCCAAGTCATTTATTTGATTTTTACTTTAATCTCTTACATTAATTTAGTTTAATTAGTAAACTGAAATTTACAATAATCTTTTTAGTAACTAACTTCAAGTTATTAATATGTTTCTTATTTATTTTCATTAAAATCTTTTTTCCAATTCCAAAACTCAATGATGCTGATAACTCAAGTCAAAGTCATATTACGATACACTTAACTTATAGTTAAACAGAGTCAAAATCAAAATATCAAGCACCTTGATATGATTGAAGTTTCAACATGTAATAAGTATATTTCGGTAACTTTAATAAGTATTTTATGAAGGTGTAATATGTATTATAAGGAGGAGGAGTAGTTTATGTCAAATAAGTGTAAAATACTGGATATTTTTATATCTAAAATATTGGAACAGGAAATAATACTAATAAAATAAATAACAGGTGATGATGAGGTTGCGAGATCAATGATGAGATTTTTATATATCTAATGTATGTAAGTGTTTTAATGGTGTATATATAGATGTTAACATTACAAAAATATCTTCAGATACCATCTAAATGATAATATATTTTTTCAAAAAATCTTTGAAATAATATATTATAAAATGATAGATTTGAAGTGCTTGTTTCTTAAAGTTGTATAGAAACACTTTTAATTTACAGAAACTACAGCATACCAAGATATATTTGTCCAGAGGAAAAGTGTGTTTTAACATCATGTTAAAAATACTGCACTTTAAACTTACAGAAAAATATGCATACGTTTGCTTGAAAAGGATTCAGTTTTCTTTGTACTTTTTGATCCAAAAACAATGAGAGGATAGGAGAAAGCATTTATATACAAAATGAAAAATAAACAATAGAAATTCAAATGATTGGATTGAATTAAAAGGGTTTTTTTACACTCAAGTAAAGAATTTTTAACTTATATCAAGATGGTCAGTTCAAAAATGGCAAAGGAAACCAGAGAGGCTCAGAAAACCAATGACCTTTGAAAAATGAACTGAAGACTTTTTCACACTAGGATTTGCTCAATTTGGATTGTAACCTAGGCAACAAGTGGTGCTGGGATTTTTGAGTGTATTATTTAGACTAATTGGCCATCAAGGCTTGAAAATTTAATTATGCTCTTTGAAGGTTGATAATCATTGTGGTCCACTAGAAGACAAGAAAGAAAACTAGCTACTGAAATTAATTTCAGAAGAAGAGAAAACTTAATACTTCAAGAAACAATTCAATAAATATAATTCAAAGAAAGCTTATCTGCTCAGATCAAGACATGTGTCATGAGCCTATATAAACTAGTCAGTTATTACTACCTATTTTCCCATCATCCTATATCAAAAATGTGTATACTATCATAATTTCTTCTGATTAATGGATAAATAGAATAGGGTAAACAAATTTAATTGTCTGTAAAATATAGACATGCTACTGTCATTTATTATACTAACACTAAGGACCTGACCTTCTTGTCAACAATACAGACATATCCATGTATCATCTTGAGAACACACACACAAGATCAAGTCAACTTTACTTCTATCTTCCAATATCTGTCTTTAAAACTGATTTAAACAGCAACTTTCTTTTTATCTATCTCTTTATCTACTCTAGCCTTTGTGGTCAAGGGGTCTAAAATTTCTTTGTTTAACCTTTTTTTTAACAACCTCTTTCCATCAAATCATGCTTTGTCCCCCATGTCCATTACATGTATTAACTTTTCCCTTAAGGATAAGTGTCCATTACTTATTTTAACTTGTAACTTAGGGATAAGATAATGTCTCCATAATTGTTACTAAAAGCAACTCTCTATTTATCATATCTAACCGGTCTAAGATTTCTTTTTTGTACAAACAGAACTCAGTTTCATCCATTCTGCTCGTTTCTTGACCTTGCTAACAAAAGTGTAACTAAGAGGTTAAATATTTACTTAGTAAAGTCAAAACTCAAATTAATTTCATCCTAATGTCATTTTAAATCAATATAAATTTTCTTTTTCAATACAGTGTGATTTTGATATTTTTCTTTCCATCTCTTTGGCAACCTTTTGTGGTTATATACCACTTCTGTGTTACATTTTATTTGCACTTATTCCCCATCTGTAGTATTCGTGTAATCTATATCTGTATCCTCTCATACTCTCTCTATCCCCTAGACTACCCTTTTTTCCATGTTGAGCTTTTACTCAAATCAGGACAAGAATTATTTTTTAACACCCACCAAAAACACTCACACACTCACATACCCATTTTTTTTACCAGTACTTTCAGCATTTACTTGATTATTAATACCCTTTATAGTGTTCTGCCGATTACCAACATAAATCTGTAATGTATTATTCTCAGAAAAAACCTTATTAATCCCTAAATCAGCTTGAAATTATCAAACAGAAAATCATTCCTGAAGTATAAAAACAGAACTATCATATTTTACCAAATTTCTCAATGGCTATTATCTTCAGATCATTGGCATAATGGACATTTATCTTTGGCCTTTCACCTATCAAACTTATGCCAAATTCTAATCTCTCAAGTAAAAAGCTTTCATTTTCATCATGTCTAGATCACTGAATGTATGATCAACTGAGATTTCTCTAGATAAAATGGATTCTTTTTGAGTGTTTGGTAAAGCCCTCAGGTCTACTGAAATATGATACTTGACCTGACATTTCCTACGTTTTTGTATAATGGACCACCTATCCAATACTAACATCTCTTGAACAATTAAATAATAAAATAATTAATATTTATGTTTTCTTATTAACTAATATACCTTCAAATAAGGTAATCCAACAATATTATTTTAAAACATTTTAACACTTCAATTTCAAGGACAGGGTTTGAAATTTAGGCTCATCTGCCAGTCAAAAACTTTTAACTTTTCAATCAAACCTGTAATATTGTAAACTCTCTGAAATATTCTTATAAATAGAAAACATTGAAATGTTTGTGATTTTGCTGGTTAGTATGTCAGTCTTATTTCTGTCACTGTTAAGACCTGCTTGTAAACCTTCAGTAAGCCATCTAATAATGTTTTAATGTACAATGTACATAAACTTTATCCCTCAGAAAAAGTCAAACTAAGCTAGCTATGCATAAAAAAGTATCTTAAATTTTTGTATAATTGAACTCCTTTCAGCATCTCCACATCAATGGAATAGTTAAAATGTATGTGGACTATTTTGTTGGTGGTAGGTCCTTAAGGTCTTCCTGAAATGTTAATCTGACATTTATATTAATTCTTTACTGTCTTTAAATGTGATGACCCGAGATGATATCATGAGTGGGACCAATTATCCTCCATTAAACCATGCTTCCTATTGGACCATTTGTCTTTTGTCTTAATTATCAATACACATGATGGAATCTGCACACACATTTTCAATTACAACCAACAAGATTTGAATCCAGAACTAGAACAAAATTCTTCTGGTTTGCTGAAAGTAACCTAACTTTAGCAAGCATTATGATGTTTTATCATACTCAAATCATTGTAAAAGGCCAAATTGGGATATAAGACGGAGAGGACTGGATTAATGGTTTTATGCTCCAGTCAAGATTCTTTCACCTATATTGTGTGATGGAGGAAACTTGAGAGTCTAAGATCTGGCCCGAGAGGATTTGATCCTAGACAGTGAAGACGTGATCCATTTGCCCACATTTTAGACCACTTGGCCACCAAGACAGAAAGGGAGAAAGAAGATCAGAAAGCTTAACATAACTAGTGTATTTGGATTTTCTTCATCACAGTTATATGAGCTAATAACTGACCAATCAACCTATCATATACTGCTTCACAAATGCCATCCATATTACAGTCATTCCTAAGTTAAATGAACATACCAATGATTGGCATTGGTAAATGATATTTACATATTTGCATGATATGTTGATCCTACACATGATAAGATAATTAATGACAGAGTACCTGTTCATGGTGCTGATCACATAATTACAATATAACATATAGGCCAAGTAAAATTAACTGTTTGTTTCTCATAAAACATATAGGCCGAGTAAATTAATTGTTTGTTTCTGGTAATGTTTCTTAAATATAGGTTACATAAGCAACATTCTATGTTTCTATTTGTCTTTGTCCTGCATCTGAATTCCCAACCTAAACATAGAAAGTAAAAAGTGATAATGTCAACAAAACTTGTTGAAACATTAAGCTCACAGCTAGAATAACTTATTATTCAAGAGTTTAACATCAGGGCTACTGGTAACAAACTGACAAATGGTAGGGTAATATCAAACACAACATTTTACTTTCTTGGCCTAACACAGAGAACCCTGTTGATTACAAACATTTGGTAGCTAGGATAATTATCATTATTAGAGTTGGGTAATTAAGACAGATCTAACATCAAGGCAACAATCAATGATCTTATCAAACATAATTTTACACATTTGAATATTCAGGTCCTTAATTTAACAATCCTCTATCTCTATGAGTAATGAATAAACTGTTTTAAAATAAGTGATATTAATTACTATAAATCAGGAACAAAACTGAGTTTGTTTAATACCCAACACAGACATTAGACATCCTGAAAATATCTGGCAACACTCTGTATGGATGGATATAACAGACCCCAGTTTTCACAATCATTCACTCAATTGAGTGTACACTTAACTGAAATTAGAGAATATTTCAATGTCAATTATTATGAAATTACACAGTTAAAACTGAATATCTAATGTAGTATTTAAATTGTTTAGTGAAAGTTTGTTGAACAAAAAAACAAACATTGTCTCATAAAACTTAAAATTTGAAAAATATTGAATGAGAAAAAATTGGAATATTTAAGTTGAGTGTACACTCAACTCAGTGAATAATTGTGAAACTGGGACCAGATGAATAAGCTCAGTTTCAGCTTTTCTAAGTTACAGCTCCATGACATTTTACCTAGAAAGTAAGATGACACCAATTTCTACAATTGTGTGAGCAATTAAAATTCTAAATATATTAATAAGTACTACGGTACTTTCAAAATTAATTTAGATTATAAAATGGAAGTGAAAACTCTCATTTCTCATTTCCTTTTTCCTAATTTACCAGGAATTTAATTATTGTATTTATTATAGCCCTAAACAAGACTATATAACTGAAAAGAGCAAAATTAAAACTAGGAAGAATTACAACTAGGCACACATTGGACAGTTTGACCTAGACAATAAATGTTATAACAGGAAGTTGAATAGGGAAATTTTGTATGTTTTGATTATTTATAAATGTAGTAAAGCTGAGTAGTCCAAAATTAACAAACTGTGAAACAGTGGAATCTGGTCCAATGGATGAAGTCTTGCTTATATAGCTGTAGTGATAACTTTTTTTTTTTTTTTTTAAATCTTTCATAACTAACTTTTTTTAATATTACAGAAAATTCACTTGTTGGTTGCATATTGCAAATGCCCCATAACAATATTGAAGCTTTTTTTTTTGTAAAACACAATTTTATTTAAATTATGGTAACATTATTCAAGTTTGTATAAGTGTTTCTAGTCTAGTGTTTGCATGCTGATGGCAACTACACAGCCCCAATCTAGTGTCTGCATGCTGATGACAACTACACAGCCCCGATCTAGTGTCTGCATGCTGATGGCAACTACACAGCCCTGATCTAGTGTCTGCAAGCTGATGACAACTACACAGCCCTGATCTAGTGTCTGCATGCTGATGACAACTACACAGCCCTTAAGAAATACCTATCATTCTAGCATTACACTTTACAGATCATTTAGTTAATCAGATTTCAAACATGAAACAGACATGACTCAAATCTGATATAGCTATTTCATAAACCTATTTGAAATACTTTATCACAATTTTTTTTTCCACCAGTTAGAAATTTTTTAAGTAAATAATCATGTTGATGACATTAAGGGGAGTTAACATTTTTCTGATATATACAAATTTTTTTCCATGATTTTTTTCCCTTGCTTGTAACTGGATGACGGATTAAACAGCAGTAGATTTATCTCATGCATGTAATTAAATATCAAATTGCAATTTATCAACACCTCCATACAAATCTAAAATAAACCGATTTATACATTTATATATGAACCATATGTTGTATAAAAATCAACATAATTTAACATCTGTTATGTAACAAGCCGATTTCGGACTCCATCAACTACCATGAATTGCCACGAGATATGACCACCTATTCTTTTATCTGTGAAGATTAAAAACATGATTAACATTTTTTTAATGGATTGACAGTTTTAAACAAATCCATAAAGTAAATTAGAAATGATAATCAGCCACTGGAATGGATAAGCATTTTATTTGTAAGTTCTTTGTGCTGTCACTTTAAGAACTGCTAACAAACAAATTATAATAAAATTTATATACCAGTATACATATGGTAGGCTGCATAGAAAATATTACCCAGACTGTTCAACTTTATTACACAGTACAGCTGCACTTCAACAAAGTCACGACATTTTCCAAATCTGCACAAGCTTATAATGCAATCTCTCAAAATTATGCAGCCGTTTTTTTATACCGGTATTGTATATTCATGCTGTTGAGAAACTTGAAATGTCTTTGTTAAATAAATCTGAAAATGTCTATTATGAAACATGACAGACAGGGATAAAGTCACTGTATAAGCACAGTTTATAGACACATTAAGATTCAATTAAGCCATTACAATTTGAAATTATTTCCTTATTCTAACAAAAAATACAAAACTGAAATATTTAATTACATAGAATTTCACTCAATGTTTTCTATAATGCCAATTGCAGATGATTTACACATTCAGGGGAAGACAACTCATACACCCAGACATTTACTGATCATATACAGATGAAGCATGTCTGATAATCTCCATGTTAATTGACCAGAAAAGAAATCCTAATCTTTCAAACTGTATACAAAGAGAAAACAACTGCCTTTTTCTGGCTTGATTTATACTCTTTTGTCTTAGATATTCCCACATGTGTAGCAATATCTTCATGTGAGAGTCTCAAGAACAGGGAGGAGGTGTTAATAATTTTGAAAATGTTAATCAAAGGTTATCATTTCTTGAAGGGATATGTCATACGTTTAAGACACCAACATGTTTGTTTAAAACAACAAAAGGCAAACTGTTATGCTGATTAACAGGTGATATGAGAGAGAACATAAAGTTTCCGATGTGGTGTGAGAACTTGTTACATCATCTCCTTCTACTGTTGTTTAAATAGTTCAATTAGATAAACTTATAACTAACTTAAATTCTTTATACATGTATAAGATCCAAAAAAGAAAAAAAAAATTTAAAAAAAAAAAAAAAAAAAAAAAAAAATGCTTGAAACTCCTACTGAGTTTAATTACTAACACAACAACTGATGTTGTCTGTATGAACAGATTAAATAAGGAAGCTTCAGATCTTAAGCTTGAAAGCTTTAAAAAGCTTTAAAATCTATTTACAGTGGGACTGGACATATGGCTAATGATCATGATTTCTGTTTAAAACAATAAGGAAATCAGGAACAAATGTTTGCAGCAATACACACACACACAAACACACACACACACACACACAAACACACACACATTGCTGCCTGTTTTAATGTCAATTAGTTCAAGGCCAAGAAACCAAAAAACATTGTCTTTACAATTATATGCATTGTATTTAGTGACAGTACTGTGATTGGCTGGAAAAAATTTACATGCCAATAATTTCTGGGCTGCCAAATGTAACAGACTAACTGATACCTACATGCTTATCCTAAACAAAAACAAGTTCCTTGTCTTAAACAGGCAAGCTTTAAATATGTTGTTCCTATTGCAAACTATCACATGTCCTTGACAGAAAAAGCAACTTTTCAAAATCTGTTATTCTGGATAATTTCTACAGGATTTTGCAATATTCTTTTATCTATGTTGAATGTAATTAAATTTTTCCACTATGGCAAATTCCTACACAACAAAAATTGCATTCTGCAATGCCTGAACCATAGATTATAATGAGGAAATGAGTAATATTTTCTTACATCTTCATCAAGGGGTGTTTTTACTTATGGTATATTGAGGTTGACAGCTCTGGGGTAGTGGAGGAAAACTAGGTCACCTTGAGAAATCCGCCAAGACTTATCAAGGACAGACAAATTTTCTCACACTCAGATCTATGTAAGTGGGATTTGAACCTGGAGTCTGTGATACTATATAATGTTTTGAGGATTAATATCAACATCAAGATAGCAGACCATGTTTGTAAGCTTGGTAATCATGCAACTTCTTATTAGAAACAAAAATTACAAATGCTGATGTCTAAATTTTTCTTGTAATATGGAACCACATGATATCTAGTCATCAACCACTATTAAGAAGACAAGAACAAGAAATAAGTGCTATGTTACTAACATTAAGTAACGATTCAGACAATCTCTCTAATGATAGTCCACTATATAAAAAACATAAGCAATATATATATATTTCAGAATTGACAAACAAAAAACAAAAAATCTTACTACCACTTTACAGCACTTAAAATGTCAAGGAAGTATGTCACGGCATTTTAAGTACTGGATGTAGTCCATGATATTACTAAAATGTCAACACTATCTGCCGCCATACATTAATACATGTTTTATATCAATTTTGTTTATTAAAATAAAATTTTCTACATGTTTCAAGAATGAATCCTTCTTTAAATTTAAAAATGAATAAATCTTCTGTAAACTTGCATGATTCGACTTTTTGTTGGACTTTTTAAAAAAAATTTTCCATGAGAACACCTCTTATCGTTACGATCTTATCGTCTGGCACATAAAAACCTAATAACTACTGAAATCTTTTGCTCTTTTTAATAATTACAGGTGTAATTGCTCGCCCTTTCAAGACCCACATAAATACAAACATTTCCCGACATTTATTACATAACCTTTATCTTACAATATAACAAATGACATCTGGCAGAAATATGTACAATACTTTTTACACCATTACATGTACATGTATATCAAATTTGCCGGAAGGAATCATAACAGATTAAATAGATTCAATGCTACCATTTTTTCAGACATTTTTTTGCATTAAAATAAGTGCAGTGGAGTAGAAGATTCATGCTTTATGCCCCAGTCAAAATATTTTCACTTATATTCAGGCAGTGAGCTCTGGGATGATGGAGAAACCTGCAGTGACAGGAGAAAAACACAACCTTCCGCAATCTAAAACCATCAACCTTCTGCGAATCAAACTGATAAACTTTCTTACACTAGTAACTGCCTGAGTGGAGTCAAAGCCATCCATAAGTGCATGCTTTAGACAACTAGCAAAACGAGGCCCCCTGTTAAAAAGGAGATAATTTTGAACACAGCTCATACGCCTTCATAAAATCATGACAAGGCAAGTGGAAAATGAATGAAAGCAGAGAGAAAAAAACATTTTTAATACATGTATGTAGCATAGGACACAAACAAAGTATTTATCAAAATTGTAATGTTTTCTGTTTAATATTTAAAACATCCAGCTTACTCAGAATAGGTATCTACTGTCAAGTAAATTATCAAACAAATCTAACATACAGCTTGTACTAATTTAGAATTTCAATCATTTTGTGGAAAACATCAGCATTTATTACATCATGGAATTCCAGACTCATTTTTACCATTCCTTCATAAAAGCAGCCATGTCAGATACATATCTCTATAAAAATGGAATTCTATTGTTGGATGTATAATTTTGATTTTTATCTGAATTGTACTGCCTAGATGAGGCAATCTTAATAATCAAGAAAATCCATCAGAATTAGATAATAGAGCTCGACAGGATGTGAAGTAAGGGAGATAATTCTGGTGTCTTTCAAACTAAGAAACTTATGATTATAAAGATTTCTTGGACACTGAAGGAGGCGGAGTGGGCATATAAGGTGTTTTAAAAGACCAAGAACATCGGTTAGGTATTAAAATTGATGCAAAAATAATATTATGTCCTATGTTCATATTTACCAAAAACAGTTCTGAATGATTCATATAAATATTAAAACAACGCCTAATGTACTTTCCACAGTAGCAAGTGACTCCTGCAAAAGTACTAGTACTTATAAGCGTAATTTGCTATTTAAATGCTGAAGACTAACTAGATCAAGTAGGTACTTTAATGCATATCTTTTTTGAAACAGGTGTTTAAATTACTGTTCAAGTCACTTAGCTGTACCTGTTGAACTTAAAACTAATTACTAACACGTCTCAATTAAATTACTCATGTAATTTATAACATCAGGAACCATAAAGCAGAAGAAAGTGGGACCTATGACATATGGCTGTTTAAACCACAAGTAAAAATAAATTCATTATCATGACATGTAACATCTAAATAGATTTCATTGCTAGGATGTTATTGTAAGCTGTTATGCAATCAGTATCCAAGATTGTACCAAAACATCAAACATTTAATGAATAAAAAGCCCAAAAAGACAATGCAAGAAATGCATATATATAGATTTTGGCTTTTCTTATAGAGATTTAAAATTTGATTAAAAGTTTGTGTTTAAGATAAACAGTTAAATGACATTGATAATCTGGCATCAAACTGGACCTCATACACCAAAAGCTTTAAAAACTATTATAAATACATGTGAAATCAAAAAGGGGAAGCTGGAAATACTGGAAATATTGAATTTTTAAAAAAGGATGTCCAAGTACTTAAACTTTAAAAATGTACCAAAAAACCTACAACTTTACAGAAGCAAAATATTAAAAGTTAAAAGATTGTTACTACTGTAGTGCCAGTAGTGGTATTTAAGAATGAACAAAAATCTTACTTGATAATGCACTTGGCATCAATGAGGTTAAATCCCAACATATAATACTACAAAGAAACGCTTAATTATCACCATCCTCTGTGTCAAAAGCAGATTATCCATTAACACTCAACATTTATTTTCTAACAACTTCAGAAACTGCTTTGATTAGAAGACCTTCTGACACAAACTACAGAATTATTGTATGATACTAATCAGTTTATATTGTTATGATGACTCTGTTGTTTTCTTTACACGGCTAGTAAATATCAACCTTCATCAGCATTTGTGGAACTTACAAACCTTTTGAAAATACTAGTATTACATGCTTCTTGTTGTTGGAGTGAAGTGGAGTGATAGTGTTTTATGGCCTAGTCAAGATTCTTTCACTTGTTTTGAGGCAGTCAGTTCTGGGATGGTGGTGGAAACCAGAGTGCCCGTAGAAAACCACCAACCTTCTGCAGGTGAACTGACAAACTTTCTCACACTGGGATCTGCCCCAGAGTGGGATTCGAACCCAGGTGGTGAGAGGGTTGTGATACGTAAGTGCACACTTAAGACCACTTGGCTACCGAGGCCCCCATTTCTTCTTGTTGGTCAGTTTATTTATTATTAGAATAACAACAATATCAATGAAAACTCTAAAACAAAATTATTATAAGAACAAATTATTAAATTCCTATTGTTTGTAGGTCAAGCAGTGTTTAGAAATGGCTAAACCAACATTACATGCTTTACAACATGATGTGTGTGGGCCATAAGCAAGGTTTGTCTTCTTGAATAAATCAATTACAAGTTGAAAATTGAAATATATATACATAAAACAAGGCCTTTATAGTTAAATATACAGGAGTGTGACAGATTTCATCTAAAATTTGTCACTAAATTCATGTAATCTATCAAAGGAGATATAAATGGGATGGTTGACAAATGGATACATCATGTAAAAAGAGATTTACTGTTTCTCTAATCAAGAAAGGTGTCACATAATAATACAATCAAGTTTATCAACCTGACAGGTAACATGTTCACAGGTATTTACAGGTATGTCTAAAATCAGCTAAAAAAAAAAAAAAATATATATATATATATATATATCTATATCTGATTGCAGATTGAAAATTTGTAAACCAACAAATTGGTTCTCCAGATTGTTTCTTGGCATTCGTAAGATTTCATAGAACAATGTATTTTTGAACAGAAATAGTAACATGGCCATTTAAAATACGACAATTTAGCAATTTTGAAATACATGTAATTTGTTTTTGAATTTTTTTTTTGACGACTGATGACAGAAAAAATATATTAACTGCAAAATCTTCATAAAAGGTCCAGGTCCCGGTTTCACAATCATTTCTTAACTAAGATTTTCCTTAACTTAAATTTTGCAAATTTCAGAATTCTCTTTCTGAATTACAGATAAACATTTGATAAAACTAAAGACAGAGATGTTACAAGCTTGAAGTGATTTTCAAAATGACATCTAAAATTACTAAATATCTCAACAATTAACAAAATTATTGAGGTTTCAAATTTGCCAGATTAAGTTAAGGAAAATCTTAGTTAAGGAATGATTATGAAACCGGGGCCAGGCACTACTTTCACTAAGATTTTCCTAAGCTTAATTTGAGCAAACGTTAGCAACCTTCTGCACAACCAAAAATAAAATATTTTGATAAAAAGGAAATGTCTTAGGTCTTTAAGTATGCTTTAAAATGACATCTTGTATAAATATATCACTTTTTGTCTCAGGACTTTGAATGTATCATGCTAGGTACTGGTGATAAAATGAGGAAGAATTTACAAATGATACATTTCTCTCTAGGGTACACAACAAGTTCTTGACATAATTCTCTCTCACTATGTACGTATTATGCAAGAATAAATTCACTTCATTATACTACATCATATGTGCTTATTTATCTCAATATTCTTGACCCTAATGTTTCCTACAATCACTTCAATACTTGTAAAGTACAGCTAAGTCACTTTTCTTAATATTTTACAGAAATTAGAAATTAGGTTACTAGAGTGGGCAATCATAATCTGCATCTTAAAAAAAGACTGAACAAAAGTGCATAAAATGTTGATATTACTATGTTTAACTTTCATTGCAATAAAAAATTTTGATCAATAACATTGTAAACTGATAAGATGGCACTGTAAGAGAAAGTGAACATGCATTCTAATAGAGCTTGGTTGTTTAGCAATTGCTAACATATCACATTTTATGCTTAAATAATTAATCTGGGCAAAGGTCATAATAAGTAAAATAAATATGTCTTCTGAGATTGTAATTTGAACATGGACTACATGTTTGTGTTTGATTTTTCTTGCATTTTTTGACCAAGCACAAAATAGAAATAATAAACACTGAAATTGATACTGTAAAGCACTTCATTACATGACACACCCACTAATTTCTTGTAGCATTAAGAAATATACTATTAATCAAATAATATAAATATTAGCACTTTAATTATGCATACTACAGAATCAGATTTCGTACTTTAAATAAAATGGGATTATCTGATACTTTTAACTAATCGAGTACTCTACATACCACACTGTCAGGGTTAACAAGGGACTGTCTGCAAATTTTGTAAATCTGATCTGGGTGTTGCATTAACAATGGCAAAGTTCAAGTCTTCATGAATTACCAATTGAGTACAATAATGTTTTAATGTCCTTCACAGTGAAATAGGTCTCAAGTCTGGGTCAGAGAGGTTTTTGTTTTTATCTTACTGTTGTGGGTTTGCCAACTCGGGTCTACCACACATGTGATAGATTATTCCTTGTCACCAAGTCTCTTTTTTGGTTGTAAGGTTTGTATCAATATGATTTGATATAATTAGTTTGTCATCTTTATGTGCTGCAATACAGACCAATCTGCTACAATATAGACCAATTTAATTGGTACAATATTGACAAATCTGCTAATTATGGACCAATTTAATTGGTCATCCAATATTGACAAATTTGCTATGATGTTGACCAATTTAATTGCTACAATATGGACTTATCTGTTACAATGTGGACCTAACTGCTACAATAGGGACATATCTGCAACAATGTGGACCAATTAACTGCTAAAATAGGGACCTATCTGCTACAATGTGGATATATGAGCAAGTCTTTTTTACAGTTGTTTTCAGCAAGCCAGTCTTTTAAAAGAAATACATCTCTCAAGGAAAGTCTAAAAATTGCTGACGTGGCATAAAAATATAAGCCACCTAACTTAATAATACTAAGAGTAGTTTAATTAATAATTTTTTGATAAAAATCTGATGTTGCTTTAAAGAATAATGAATGAATTCAAAGCAATACCAAAACTGTCTGTACTTTCTGATCACCATCATCTACATCTGGATACATTGTTTTTATACAAGTGGAATGAACTGTGTTGTATATGAGAGTTTTAGCATTCATAGTCTGCCTCTTCTTGTTCCATGTTATCTTTCCTTCTTATATCAAAGAGCACTACCAGATGATACTTAGTGTCTGATCACATACAGACTATTATATATACACAATGTTGTTTATATATTCTTCAACAGAGAGAAAGATAAAAATCTTGTATATATACATCAACGATGAGATATACAAATGACCTGTAATTGCGTCAATAGTGTTATATTTTTGAAACATCCTCTAGCCAGATCCAGATATACATAAAGATTGAAACACACCTGTAGATGATCCACCAAAGGAAATAGAGAGATCTTAAAGACCTTGTTATCCTGCTGAGGAAAGAAATTGGTGATTACATACAAAAGACAACAACTAATGAGTTGAGCAGTTTTACTATCCTCCATTTAAAACAGATGGTATAATTCATAAAAACATATATATATACCTGAAGCTGTAGGTATCTATAGTAGTGAAAATATAAAACAGCCACTCTCCTGCATACAAATGTAATAAACAATTTTGTATAAAATTTGCAGACCTTCTTTTATTACCTATACCATTATAACAAGATTAAGTGAAAAAATCTGTTTTTGATCTGCAATATAAATTATATCAAAAATCTAGATTGCTTTTTTTGATCCACTAACAAATTTCAAATGCTTTATTTTTTGTTTGCAATAATCAAAAAGACCCTTTTTTTAAAAAAAAGAATCTGTATATACTAGTATATATATATATATATATATATATATATATATATATATATATATATATACTGGTATATAATGAACAAGGTATTTTTTCTATTAGGCACCAGAAAGCAATTTTATGTGGAGTAAAGCTGAGTAATGGTGTTTTACACCCCAGTAAAGAATTTTTCACTTTTATCAGGGTGGTCAGTTCTGAGATGATTGAGGAAATCTGTGTGCCTGGTGAAAGCAACCGACCTTCGACAAGTGAACTGACAAACTTTCTTACACCAAAATCAGCATTAGAGGGATTCAAACCTAGCAGGTGAGAGGCGATGTGATTGGCAAGCACATGCTGAGGCCTTTCAAAGTTTTGAGTATCTGATGTTTGTAATGGATGTAGTGATTGAAAGAGAATAGAGGGACTAAATAGTTTACACAAAAATAGATGTTTAAAAAGTTTCACCTTGCTATAAATACACATATTTATTTAAATCACATTTTGACATCAAATACCATATTATCTATGTAAAAAAGTAAAACTGTCTAAATTTAAACTATGGTATATAATATATGTGTACCACAAATTAAATTTCAAAACAAAATCTTAAACTCCCTCCCAGTGTGTTTAAACAATTACAAGTGATATGTGACACAGAGCATCAGATTTTATCATAGTAGATAAAGAATATATATCTATTACTAGATATTACATGTTTTTTGACATTAATGTTCATATAAAAAATATAATCCTGTATTTATCATTTACAAAAAATATCATAAACATGATACAGCAAAATTTATATACATGTATATACCCATGGTCTGTGTGTATCAACTCTGCCGACTATAATTCAGTGAAAAAATATCTTAATCTTACATGATAAACTGTTCATAATTTAACAATTAAAAAGGCTTTTACACAATTTTAAGACAAATGTCTTTATAAATACATATAATTTTTTGCTTGTAGTAATTTGTTGTAACAAAGTTGATGTATACATAAACTCTGTAAATAAGTTACAAGTATTCATGCTCTCTCTCTCTCTCCCCCCCCCCCTCTCCCTCTCTCTCTATGTCTCTATGTGAATGAAAGGGTGAGAGAGTGGAGAAGTTGGTGTATTATGCTTAAGTCAAAATTATTTCACTTTTTATCAGGAGGTCAATTCATGAAAAGTGAAAGAATGCAGAACACTAAGATCAAACCATCACCAATTAGTCAGCTAACTGACAAACTTTCACATTAGGACGTAAAGAAAACCTGTTGGTGCAAAACATTGTGATTTGCAAGCCATGGCTTTAGATGACTTGTCCATCAATAAAACACTGAGATAGTAAAAAAAGATTTTTCTCATAGGTTTATAATCTGCATTGTGGACATTAATATTTCACACCATTTGGTAAATTAGCATTAGAGTACATTAGTACTACTAACATTCCATATTACAGAGGATACCAGTAAAATGAATGTGACATGAATAAATGTTTGGTAAATATAAACGAGAGGTTAAAAACGTATGGACAATGTGGCACAAGACATAAGCTATTTGATTATATTTGGCGAGGTTTGACAGAAATCGTTACCTCAAATTGGCAGAACTCTAACAGTTTGTTTATGAATTAAGTCAAACAGAAAAAGAATCTTTATCTTAGGTAAACATCTCTGCTGAATTATGTAACATATGTGGTATATTTATCTTCCAGAGATAGACAAACCCATCCATATTCCATCTAGACTTTAAAATTGAAACATTTTCTCTCTTGTTTGTTGAGCTTCTCGGCATAAAAATGTAAGGAATGATATCTTCAGTAGAGGTGTTAACTTGAAATATATTTATGATACATAACCTATTCACACCTACTAATACCAGTTACAAATATTTTAAACATGCACCTGTATCTTTAAACTGTTGACAGAAATACTTGTTATAAACTAAGAACTCAGGTATAGTCTTGCCAGCTAATTCTTTAACTACATCTAAAATGATTTTAAAATTTATCATTTCTTCACATTAGCTCCTAACATTAAACTATACCACCAATGATTCATGTTTTTTTGATTTTCTATCACCAAAGTTACACCTTACCACCTTCTTAATTCTACCTATACAATTTTGATGATGTCTCAAACAACAAAATAGCAAAAAATAACTTCATAGCATTGAAAATCTTACAGAGGAGAAGATTGGAGTAAGAAGTCTCAGCCTCAGTCAAGATTCTTTCAGTTCCAGGGCAGTGAATAAAGTCTGAAATCTGAGTACCCAGTAAAAATTAATGACCTTACAGACAAATGACTTTTACAGATGACCAATTGGTCTTAAACCCCTCAATTATGTGAGGACAGAAATCAAGAAATAATGAGAATTATTCCATGAAAGTAAACTAGTTTTGTAAATTTTGGTCCAGATTTATGTGTTAAAATTTTACCTTAAAAGTGGGTTTAGCTCACTAGCTTCACAATCTTAGTATTTATGAAGTCTAAAGCTTCTAGGTTTTTTAATTCATGACAAGTAGATGTTAAAAGGTTTTACTACTTAAGATCTTTCTGTGTTGAATGTGGGTCAAGGTCAACTAGATTCTTAAACTTGTTAGCATCCCCTGATTCTATATATGAAATTAAAAGTTCTAAAAACTTTTAGTTCATGACAAGATGTTTAAAGATTTTACAACTTTAGGTCACCATGAAATTGAATATGGGTCAAGATAAACCAGCTTCATGAACTTGAAATGCTTCATGCCTGGCAACCTCCCCAAGTTGCATAGCCATGGGCATATTGGTTCTGAAGAAAAAGTAAGTGAAAAGTTTAGGGACAACAGAAAAAAGATGATTGAAGCCAGATAAAAAGTATTTTAATAGCTCACCTTAATCATTTACTCAGTAGAGCTCGAAACTTTCTCAAATTAGGAGTCTAGAACCTGCCTGAGTGGACTTCCTACCAAGGCTATGAGAAGCCATTGGATTCATAAGACCGCCCCTTTTAACTGCTTTGCTAATAAGAATCTGAGAGGCAGGTATATGAAAATATATGTGTATATGTAGATGGAACAGACGATAAAGCCCTTGGAAATAATGTCATTCATTAAGACTGCTTAAGACTGCTAACAAACGAAATTATTTCTTTATCTCATTATTTCTGGGTAAACTTGTTAAAATTAATCTTAAAAGTCCTTTGTATTTTTAATTCATTTACCTTGTTTACAGATAGGTTACTAGGTGCATTAAAACACCAAGTTAAATACATCAATCCTAGTGGTAAGATGCCTAGCTACTGATATATATAAAAATCCGGTTTATAAACTCATTTTACTGATAATCGAAATAATCAGACAAACAAAGGTATGTGTTTTGTATTTGTGCAATGAGTGGTATCGCATGTAAAAGTGCTTTATTACATAATAATAAAGTAGGATACCTAGCTACATAAATATAGTGTGTGTCATGTATGAAATTTCATAAATTATTTAAGGTATATTCATTATACAGTGTAAATATGAGGTGTATCAGGATGAAACACACTTCCTGGTAATGAAATGTGACAATTCATTATTTATGAAAACAGAATCCATTATTGAATAATCATTCTGTAACATTTCATATAACCATGGCAATATTATATCAAATATGATTTTTAAAAACCAAAATTTCTAGATTTCAAAATCTATACAATCACACTACAAGATTTTGTGTTGCTATAGAGTTGTGGTACTGAATCTTCATAATGCTAAAATTTGACTAAACAAATTATGGCTGTAAATCAGGGTTTACATGTGCATGATTTTCAAACAAAAGGTTATATAATCATGCTGTAACAATCCCTGTTATTGTTTGTTTTGTTAAGACATATTTCCTTATAAGACTTTCAAAACAAAGAAAGATTTAACAAAAATCTAAAATTTAAAATATGACAATATTAGATAACAAACAAGAAATCTACAGATCTATTGTCCTGCCTAAATAATAGAATATGAAGAATATGTTAGCTTGCCTGCCCATCAAGCCCGTCAAAAAATCTTTTAAATTTAAATTCACATTTCACCCAGTAACCCCGAAAATCATGCCAGAAGTTCAAACCTATTTCACACTAAATACAGATGAGCTATGAATGAAAATATATAAAAAATTTGAATAAAAAGACTTTTCTCTCCATATGAATGACATGAAAACTTCAATTTACATGTACTTGTAAAGGGAAGAGCACATGTTCTAATTTAATGATGTAAATGAAGAAGACAGGAAGGAGTTAATGGATTAACAAGGAGATTAGGATAACGACAATCTCCTGAATCATGTCTGCGTAGTAAATTTCACGTCTTTAATCTTTTTTAATTTCCCTTTTTATATTGCAACTTTTATTTCAAGTCAAAACAATTGGCTTTGGTTCATTCAACAATGTTTTAATCATAGTTAATATATAATTCCTGGGATGATGCCATTGTATGTTTTTTGGATAGATAGATAGATAGATGGAGATAGATAGATAGATAGATAGATAGATAGATAGATAGATAGATAGATAGGTAGATGGATGGATAAATAATAAATAAATAAATAAATAAATAAATAAATAAATAAATAAAATATTTTCAAAGAACAATATTTTATTATATGTGGGTATGACTGATTCTCCACCGTGAATTCATGAGGGTGTCCACTACTTCATGTGGGTTTTCTCATTAAACTCAGCAGGATTGTAATGAATCAGAAATTTTAAAAAAACTCACCTTTTGGTGTTAATTCATTACATGATTTACAGCTATTGGCTCCAACATCCAAAATACAGATTCCAAAAAGTAGGAAAACACAAAATAAAAAATTAATCCACAAAGTCATGTTTGTTGTTCTGTGTAGTCTCATTATCTGTCATACAGGGTTAAATAATGTTGTGAAGCCCAAATTTTTTCTAAATCTGAAAAAAAAAATTAAAATTAATAAGATAAAATTAAGAGTTTAATGACAAATCAATTTAGGAGTAACTTGATCAACCACACCATCAGCGTTTAGAGACAGTACCTATTCAGTTTAACAGCAGTTACAGAACTTATTTAGATGCATGCTTATATCTTGAAATATCCTGTGTAAAGATCCATACACACTAAATTGAATACACTGATAGTATATACATGACCAACATAATCAAACTTTGTTATCAAGAAACCATTTTCTAGAATACCATTTGAGTACCAGTATCGTGGTCTAAATAGTTTTACTTTGATTTTCCATCCTTAAGAGCTGAACAGAATAAAGGTATTATGCCAAAGTCAAAGATTCTATCACTAACATCAAGAACATTTGTCAGTTTAAAAATATGGAAGAAACAAAAGTGCCTATAAAAAACACAGACTTTGGGCAATCATATAGGTAAGCTTTCTAGAACTTAGATCTACCTAACTGAGATTCCAATCAAGGTGATGATAAGAGGCTTCTGTTAATGATATTCCTTCAAATTTTGTATCATGAATACTCTAAACAGTTCAAGCCAAAATGGAGCCTGATGATAAACTTCAAAAATACATTATATTAACATCAAGAACAATTTTAGATAGAAATATTTGATAATTGTATAACAGGATTTATTTTTTAACACCTTTCTGATGTTAAATTAAGATTTCTATACATTTGACCAATACAAAAATGTTTTTCGCTATCAAATTGATCCTAGATTATCTTTGGTTTACATCATATATTATGTGATTTTTTTTTTCTATTAGCTTTTTGTTCCTGCTGTCTTAAGAACTTTAAAATACTATGTGTATCACATTAAGTACAAGATAACCGACACTTAAGACTTCAGATCAATGCCAGTATTACCAAGTACTTTGACCAGCTGAGAGAAATAACGACTTCTTAGTCCAACAACTCAGCAGTCAATACAGGATTCATATACATGTGTATATAAATATGATTTCCCATGGTGTAATTTCAAATTTTTCTCCCAAAATTGAAACCTTTCTTAATCCTCTTATGAAAAATTTTAAGCCAAGACAGAAAACTAATTGAAAGAAGAAAATGGTTTTGAGGATTGAACACAGAGGCTTAAAAAATCAACTACAAAAAAAAAATCAATTGTTATTAGGAAATAAACTAAGTCAAATGGAGTTCAACTGTGGGTCTCTATCATGTTCTTAATATAAAGTCTTCAGTCTCTGTATTCTGATATAAAAGTATATCCCACAATTTGATAAAACGAGAAAGTAAGTAAGTGAAAAGAACAAAACAATCAATGACATCTTTAAATGTTTCTAATGTTTTCAAATCAAATATATTATTCTTGTAAGTCTTACAGACTCTTATATGATGTAATTTTTATTACAAAAGATGAACCCGATTGGATATTTTTCAATGAACACTTATTTACCAAATTATGGGTTTTCTTTATTTGTGATAGACCATATGTGCATATCTGTAAGATACAGAAATATCTTAAAGATTTACACATATATTATGTAAAGCTTCTGAAGATAAAATGAAAATGCTAATGCTTTTCAAATTTGTGTGGTAGATTACTAGTATTATTCTATTATATTTTACCGGACACTGAGAAACTTTTTTAATTTATTTACTGGTATATATGTATATATACTTTCACAGCTGTAAACTTTTTAAATTATAATGCTGACATAACACATTTGTAAATCCTTAAATGATTTATAAAGTTGCAGAGTCAATAGAGCCATAAAATATCTAAGTTTAAAACCATTAAAAATAAAAGCTTTTTTGTAACAGCAATTAGTTCCAATCATGTTTATAGCAAAGTTCAAGTATAATTTAGTTGATGTTAAACCAAAGGTGAAGAGGGGAAACTGTTCTACAAATGTTTAGTAATGGGTTATGTCAGTTTCATTTACCGCAACAGGAACCTCATAACATTGTGTTTAACTTTGAATGTAGCACAAAAAAGTGTTATTTAGATGACAAAATTGTGTTTAACTTTGAATGTAGCAAAGTTTATAAGATAAGGCTACATGTATATGAAGGTAGAGAAGGTCTGCTCTGAAATGTTAGTATATGTGTTTTATTTCATAAACATGTACTGCAAAAGATCTAAATAAAATTTACAGTTTAATCTAAAATGAAGATTAATTCAAGTGTTATTTAGATGAAAGTTACATAAAAATCAGGGAATAAGTCAATAAGAAATATCTTTAAAATTTAGTGAAGGAGTATTTAGTAATGCATAATGTTAAACCTTCTGCAATAAATTTGTATTAAATCTTGTTTAAAGTGTTAATTAAAAGAACAACATGCAGAAAATTTGCCAGTATAATACCTGCTCAATCTGTTCTGTTAATGAATAGTAAGTGTCTGTTATGACTTGTACATCCTTTTTGTCTTTATAACAGCACCAATTCTGCAGTTTTACATCATTTTCCTGTTATATCTAATTATCCTGAAAATTCCCTTTATTTATTACTTTCTAAGAATATTACCAAAATTCCTAAAATGAAAAATATGAGACAAGATCATAAATTATTTTATGATGTGGATGTGTTTACCGGTATTCATGTGACAATGCTGAAACATGAACTGAGATGCACTAAAGATGACATAAACATCATGAGATAGCTGTAATAATTTAAAATGTTCAGAGAAACATCTCTCATATGCAAATGAGACATATATATATATATATATATATATATATATATATATATATATATATATATATATATATATATATATATATATATACACACACACACACTTAATTAATCAGGATGTTATTATTTACTGCAACTCACTACACCTAGTTTTGTCATTAAATGACATTGCATTATCAACAAAATTTATTTCGAAATTTTCTATTTTGTAGTCTCATTATTAAATATGTAAATCTACAGGAAACAACAGGTGTATTGCTTTATTGTAAATGTAGAAGTTTTAAATAAAATCTCTTAATAATTGTCACTTTTATATGGGGCCTTCTTGGCAGAAACAACTATACCACAGATTTACCAGTCACATTGCCTTTCACAGCTTAGGTATGAACCCAAGGACACATAGATCAACGAGTGTCATTTTGTATTCAAAAAGCAGGTGGTTTTAATGTAGAAGTTTCAAATTAAGATCTCTTATTATGTTTTGTTCTCTCTTTTAAGGGGGGGGGGGGGGGGGATGGAGTGGAGCAGTTGATGGCATATCTGCCTAAAGCCAGTAAAAGGCAGTTAACCAACACACTGCCTTTCACAACCTAGATTTGAACCCAAAAGGGGCATGTAGATCCAACTGTGTCAATTTGCTTGCCAAAAGCAAGAGTAAATTTTTTGTCAGATACTCTGGTTTGTTCCAATACCCAAAACTGTCTCGATATTAGTGATAGTATCATGACTAGAATGTAGAACACCATTTCTATGCTTCATATTAGACAGAACATTTTGTTTGGTATAAAAAAGAAATGACCAGTTAGCTGATCACCTTTTTTGTAGAGGTGAGGAAACATAGCCATGAGAACCGTTTTGGAAAAAGCGTCTCACCAGGCTTTTGTATAATTCAGAAAAGTTATTAAGTGTATTTTGCTGACACAATATTTAACAGATCCTTTTGCTATTTCAGTGTTCTTTGGTGACAAGAAACATCTGCTACAACAGGAACAATTTCCTTTTCTTTCAGCAGTAAAATGTTGTTAGTCATATTAAGTATAAGCTCAAAAATGACTAAAAGACTGATAGATATTTTTGTCTTACCTGTATCGTGCTATTTAAATTGTCTTTATCGGTATATCTAGAAAGCAAAAATAAAATAAAAATAAATATTAACTGGTCTAACATTAAGCTAGGCAGACTGAATTATCTCCATAATGCTATACTAAATGAAAGAATCTGTTTTTTATCGTAGAAACATGTATTTATAACATGATAAATTTTGCCAGTCTGATAATGTCTGTTTTCGAGCTATGTATATGATACACATGCATGCACATACGATGTGCATCTACATAGGTTGTGTATCATATAATCAAGAATACATAAAAAGTGTAGGATATAGATGCCATCACTATGGAAATGATGAATTTTCAAAATAATGTTGACATTCATATTGTAAACAGCATGAAGATATTACTGACCAAATTCTAAACATTCCTGAATTTCAGAACTGAAACCAATATATAACTATTTATGTCTCAACATCCACATACAAATATTTAAATTTTTCTCTCTTTCTTGTTAAAATTATGTGATAATGTTTGATACATTTCAAGGTACCCTAATTCCCATGTCAATTTTAGATCTTACCAGTAACCTTTGCCATATCCTAAGGTTAAAAAATAGAGTTATCTCTTTTACAAAGTTTTATGTTCTGTTTTTATTATTTCATCTTAAACGATGCCAGCAACTGACAGACAGAATTCAGACAAGATCATGCTTAATTGCTCCCAGAAAACATTTACAGGCTATTAAAAAATCTTATTGGTCAATTAAAAAACAGACTAAAGTCTCTGACACAGATACATAAAAAGTAACGAAGTTGTACTAATTTGATAAAACACCTTGTGTTTCCACCTCTTTACTGCCATTAATGTCCAAACAACTTTATTCCAACATGCCCCCTTGTTTCTATGCTTCATTACCAAAACTGACAATTCTCACGAAAATTAGTCTCTTATTGTTTTTAAAACTTTTCTAATTGTGTTTTATGTACTGTTATCTTTGTAAGCTGTATAAACTGTGTGCTATTAAAATAATTACATATATCCTACAAATTTGTTGCTGAGAATTTATGGTTACAATTAAACAATGAACGCATTTGCTTGTTGTTGCTGATTCAATGAACTTTTTAACAATTTCATTGGTGAGGTTTGAAATTTACTTTTGTGCATTTGTTTGTGTATTTATGTTCCTCTTTTTTTACTTATGAAGCATACTAAATAAAATTACATAATGAGGATAATTTATCCCTTTTCCACCCTCCAACACACATAAATTTGCATGGGTTTTTTTTTAATGATTCCTCGTTAAGCTACCTATTGCGATTATTACACTGAACATAACAAAAACAAAAGTTATTAATCTTGTTTTATGAGGAAACTTTAGTGTATGTTACCATAGCAACAGAAAAACATACAAAAAGACAGATACCAATCATGACAATGAATCATGAAGTATGTCATTAATGTTACATTACCAACATACAGTGAATCTAGAACATCAAATAATCTTTGCTTCTAGATTACAAATTTTCAATCTATACTATTTGGAGAAAACCAACCATATTACTAGTATAGTATATACAGCAGGTAACAGACTGGCCCTTAGTTTCTTTATATGGTTGGTTGTAATGTTGTTTACTATCCTATCAGCAATTTTACAGCTATTCATTACAAGTTTTATTAATCCACTGTGATCTTCAACTCTCTGATCTTAGAGAGAGAGAGAGAGAGAGAGAGAGAGAGAGAGAGAGAGAGAGAGAGAGAGAGAGAGAGAGAGAGAGAGAGAGAGAGATGCACTTTACTCCTCTTGTTATGCCCATTGTGAATGTATATTTGTATAAAGATTAACAAGTGCTAATGGAATACTTCCCTATTTTATTTGTGACAAAATCAGGATAATACTGAGTACATTAGTGAATTAACCTACATGGTACAATGACCTTTTAAGAAAACCAGGAAACAAAATAGTTTTTCACTTGTATATAACATTAACCTAAAATACGGAAATCCTAGAATAAGTTAAATATGAACAAGATATCTGTAGATTACAAGTGATAAAGTATCTCACCGTGACCCAAAATTTACAATAAACCCCATCTTCTCTCGCAAGTTTTGAAATATTTTCTGGTAAATCTTACTTCCCTAACATGTTTGGCTTTTGGAAAAAATAGGTTTGAAAATGTTTGACCATTATAAATAATGACACCAAGGAAGAAAACATGGATGCTAGGTTCTGCTTTTTTTTTTTCAGGTACATAAGAGTCAGAACCATATTTTAATAGCATGAAAAAGAAATCCTTGGTCAAAACAAACTTTTTTGTGCAATTAGTTGCATGGCTTAAAATGAGGTTCTACATTCAAATCAAGATAATATCACTTATATCAAGATGCCACCAGTTATATAGTAGAATTTACAAAATGTTGTAATGATGCAACCTGTAAACCAACACAGGGCATCTGCATATTGTGACACGGGGCATCTTCAAAATGTTAAACAAGGCATCTGCATATTGTGTAATAGGGTATTTGCAAAGTGTGACAAAGGGCATCTGCAAATTACATACAGCATCTGCAAACTTTGACATTGGACATCTGCAAACTTTGGCATAGTGCATTTGTAACTTTTGTCATTTGGCATCTGCAAACCATAACATAGAACATCTACATTTGAACATCACAAAGATAAGGCATATGACATCTGCAAACTGTGGCAAAAATAGGGCATAGGACATTTGCAAATTTTGACATGAAAAATCCGCAACCTGTGACAGGTGGCATCTGTAAACTGTGACATAGAGCAAATAAAAACATAGGACACTAACTATATACAAACTGACATTCTACAAAATGAACTACTTTTTGGTAGCATGTTTTACATGTTTGCTTAAAACGAATCTTGTGATTTTCTTAGGTAACATGTTTTTAATCAAGTCCCTGAAAAAAACATATTTTCAACATTCAAAGATTTTTACACACATATTACACACTGTGCCTTCAAATATGACCTGTTAAAATATGTAAATATATTGTGCTATTTAAGGTAAATTCTATGGTTTATTTTTTCAGTATATCAATTTATCAAATCCAATTATTACCTGGCACAGGCATGAAGATGATACAGTAAGTAATTTCCAGGTGTTTTTACAAGTCAGTAAAAGATAACATAAACATGTTATGGGGTCAGTCTTATCAGCAACACTGGAACTAAAAGGTGTAACGAATTGATTAAACTGGACTAAGAATACTTTTATATACTTATCTGATAATTTCCCAAGATATTTATGAACTAATGAACCAGAAAAATATCCTAAAGCTAGGTGTTAGTGACTTTATATTTCTCAAACTTCCAGTAATTCATTTACTTGATGTGACATGATGATTTTGGCCTAAATTGAGAAATCTTAATGGTTTCCATGGTGACAAATCAATACTGTCTATACTGTGAAATTAACAAGTAAACATCCATTTCATCTAGATAATGGGTGACGAAAGGGGTTTTCCTTACAATAAAGATTATGATTTAACTTTAATTAAGGCATTACCAGCTAAAACAAAAGTGAAGAATCATCTGAAGTAACATCCATTTCTAAATGACAGGTGTTTGACTTAGGATCTGCAGTCACTACACCAAATCTTGGGTTAAATAAGCAGCTTCCTGTTTATGAAGAAAACATTCCATAAACTACACTGCCATCTACTGGTATTTTCATACACCCCTACTGAATCATACATTTCTACTGCGATTATATAATTCTCTATACATTTTCACTATAGAATAGGTAACAATGTAAAACAAGAAAATCATACCAATTACCGGTGATTCATACTTTAAACCACTTTTTGCCAATAGGTATGTAATTTTAAAATCCTTTCATTTTTTGTCCATAATGTCAATTTACATGTATCTCTTATTAATATTCTTAAATCAGCTGCCAGACTGATGAAATGGATACTAGCCATGGGATTCCTGCATGAGAACAATGTCCTTACTTCCAAATAAACATTTGCTCATTATAAGTACAACCAAGACTTTACAAAAAGAGAGTTTAAATGTTGTGGAATTTGTAGTGGTTTTAAACAATTACAGATAAAATCTTTTTAACAATTAAATGTATTTCCTTTTTTCCAGCTATCAGAGGTCTTGAGATTATATTTTATTATAGGTAGACTTTTGTAAATCTTTTCATTAGAATTGGCTAGAAGGCAAGCTTTCTCTCTCTCTGTCTGTCTGTCTGTCTCTATCCTAATACAAGTATCAAAACTATCAACAACACCTTCTGTCTCTTTCTCTGTGTCTCTTACTCTCTTTCCAAGTAAAAGTTTTAAAAGTATTAAGTTATTAACAGCACTTCTCAGTTCCCACCCACCCATACCCCCTCTCTCTCCATTCAGAATCTCCATTATAAACACACACACACACTCGCTCTCTCTCTCTCTCTCTCCATTCAGAATCACCATAATAAACTATCACTTTTTGATGTTAATGCACTACTTTTCAGTCTTTTTGATTGCAAGAATATCTAAACAACTCTCTCTAGGCAGTGCTTTTTATCTATTTGTGTAACGAGTAATGTTTGTTGAATGACAAATATCTGAGATACGAATAGTTGTTTTATACAATTTATATGAATTTTTTTTTGATATATACTATCATTTTGGGCAATACACTTGTATTACAAGAGAGACAAAGAAGACAAATTATTCCGTTCATCATTTACTGAGGCAATTTTCCATCTCTCATAGCTGGAAATCCCGAAAAATATGACATCTGCTGTATAATCAAGTTATCAATAAAAAGAATCCCACGAAGAAGCTAAGAATTCAGAAAAAAAAATTACAGGATAAAATTCTGGTATGCTAGTTAATTTAGACCAGACATACAATTTTGTATTCCTCTCTATACAACTAAGTATCTGAATTCACCAGTAAAGTAAATATATAAATGTAAAGATCAAACTCTAGAATTAATGCAAATACCAGATAAATTTGTTAATTTATATTGGCAATCATGTCTTAATTCAGTTCTTTAGGAATTACTGGTAAATGTTGCACTCAACTGTAACGATTACCATGCTGCAGAACATCTGCATATCTAATCACAAGTGGTATGGTTATTAAGGATCAATTGACAAACATCTTAATCTGCTGAACCTGTGAGAAAAAATGGAGAAATACTTAAGTCTAAATGAAAGCCAGAGAGGACAGCACACACGATTTACCTAATTTTTTAGCAGGTATAAATGTTTAATATAAAACTAAAAATCAAGCAATTATAACCAGCCTGAACCATTGTGCTTTTTTAAAAAAAAAACAAAACAGGCTAACTGTACTTGTTATTGCTTATACCTTACGGTCTAGATTTTGATTTCTTTCTCTGAACAGGAGCCTCAGTGGTTTAAAGTGGCTCTTATTAACAAAACTGCCTCTTACCACCTAATTCCAAATCTAACTCATGCAGGTCCTATTGTGAAAAAGTTTGTCAGTTAACTTAACCAAGGTCATTGTTTACTCCTGTCACTCAAGTTTTCTCCACCATTGCAGAACTGACTGTCTCCATATAAGCAAAAGAAACTTGACTGGAACATAAAACACTATTACTCAACTTCGACTCTGAACAGATCTTAGTGTGAGAGAAATTTAAGTTTGCTCTAAAAAATGCAGTATTATTTCCACAGAAATGACTCAGTGCCTCTCACCCCCTGGGTTCGAATCCCACTCGGGACAGATCCTAGTGTGAGAAATTCTGTCAGTTTGCTTGCCGAAGGTCAGTGATTTTCTCCAGGCACTCCGGTTTCCTCCACCATCCCAGAACTGACCGCCTCAAAATAAGTGAAAGATTCTTGACTGGGGCGTAAAACACCATTAATCCACTCCACTCCCAGAAATGACTATTAATCATAAACAGGGAATAACATGCTATTCCTCAAACCCTCACACCCAAGGTGAGTAACAAAATTGGGAATAAAGGTTTGGTGATTCAGTGACTTCTTAAATACTTCTAGTAGACCTTCTTAAACAGTTAGGTATACAGATTGAGGCTCAGCAGCTAATTTTTATAGCAATGCCTATAGCATTTGCAAAAACAATATCCAATAGTCCAATATCTAGTACCACCTTGAATACATAATTATTTTTTCTTCCTGATAAAGCTGTGCTCAATTGCAATGCGTAAATCTAAAATGAATACATGTAATAAGTAGTAATCATGCCAACTGCATATCTTGGCAGTGATAATATGAAAAGAGAGATTCAAGTGTAGTCTACAAATGCAGAAATCAGAAAATATGTTTTAACAAAATGACAGAGGAGTGTAAGAAATGTATATAACCTATGTATATGTACCTGCTAATTCTATCGTTAAGGAAATTGGCATGTCAGAAAAACATCTGACTCAGTTAGATCTAAATGATCTCAAGTCAGATTTACCACAGGGGAATGATTCTCTACTAATCTTAATGAAATAGTGTAAATCATGGGGGAGGTACTGATGTAATAGCATTTAGTTAAGGTCATACATCATGTCATATCAAACATCTCTACATTCCTCCAGGTAAAAAACATCTACCTTGTACTTAATACAGGTAAATGGACAAATATTAAGGCAATTACTGTGTCATTCTATTTAATCTTCTCAAAATTTGTATTTTATTTTTTCTTTCAGTAAAACCTTCACTTGCTTTAAAACTTGAATACCCATTTTTTTAAAGTAAATATTACTAGTGGTCAATATTTTTATTTGGCAACGTTACATTATTAATCAACATCTTTGAGAGTTAGTATGTACTTTGCAGCTTAAATGTGCTCTTGTATGGCATGAACAACTATCAATGTGAAAAGCTGTTTATTTTCCTCTCATCCGTTGCCGGAAATTTGTAGATTATTGGCATGCTCAGAACATGGAGCGTAAATAGACTTCTGATACATCAAGTACATCTAATCTTGCAGCCTCTATTGGTGAATTGTGAAATATATTAAAGGTATTTTTTTTTTTTTTTTTTTTTTCAATTATGATTTTTAGTCTAAGATAGCATTTCTGAGTTCTTGTTGTTATGTTGATTGATGAATTCATTGTCAGTCTCTACAATCACAGTTACCTAGGATACTTAAAGTCTGAGCAAGTCCAAATGTAAAGATCAAGATCCCATAAAGATAAAAACGTTAAAATTCCTTTTTACAACAAAACCATACCAAAATCCTAATTGGAAATTAAAATTTACCAAGGAAAAGGAATCTTCTCCATAATTTTCTGCTCCCCCCCCCCCCCTTTTTTTAAAAAAAAAAAAAAAAAAAAATCTAAATAACCTTAGATCTGATATATGAATAAGTCTAAAATATCTATTTTATGTGTTAAGTACACATCTTTTTATTTACAAAGAAAACAAGATTTTAGATACAGTAAAATTTCTATAAATACTACATCACACACAACAAAGTAGGAAGTCATTACCATTCAGACAGACAGAATAATTCATTACTTGTAACAAACACTCTCCGTCTTAAAATTTGAAATAATGCTAAGATGTTGGGTAACTGTAAAAAGTGTTATAATTAATTGTTAAACTGTCTGCCTGTGGGTGTACTAATTTAAATATTAATTACTATCATTTTTTTTTTTTATTACAGAAGGTAATTGACTGTAAAACAACATCAACAGGTGTCAACCAAAATTTTAAAAAAAGTTTTTTTTCAATTAAATTGTTCTAAATGTCTTTATAAGAAAAGGATTAATATATATACCTAATGTGTTTCTATATACATGTACCACATACTCTTCTGAACCATGGTAAGTCATACAATTTACAATTTATGACTTTTTGGTTCATGGTCACCATGACTTTGAAGCCTGTCACAGTGCAAGCTTTCCACAAAATGTATAAACAATGATTAATGCATTTTTAAACGCTTTTAAACTTATTGAGTGTAATTTTGTCTTCTTTTATCACATTAAGTTGTGTTATAAAAGATATTACATGTACAATCAAGTCTGACCTTAAACAAGGTCAAATATAATGACAAATTATATAGAACCTCAAATACTATTGTTACTACATGTATGTTTAACACAAATGAAAAATTAACCAAACAAATGAATATTAATATTGATATTGCAATCATCTGAAGCATTGTCTGAACTAAAAGTCCTGGTTTTGTTGGAATTGTCTATCAAGCCTATATTTCTATGAACTGCATCTGCATATTTTCCAACATACCAGATACACAATCCTCCAATTAAGTATTCTATCTGTATGACTAAATGTAATCTTGATTTACATAAGATTTTTTTTTCTTTTTAATTTTTTTTTTTTATATAAATTACAACCTTGTATGATGAATCATTACTTTATATTTTATTGACTTGTTATAAACATGTTACATGTATTGATTACTCTGGTATTAAATATGTAAATTATTAACTCAGGAAATATGCAGAAATCTGTTACATGGGTAACATAAACAACAACTTTTACGTAGGATATACCACCAATCCTTCTATCTCTCATATATACCACCTACAGTAATTAACTCCCCTAATGTAGCTATCCATCCTTCAGTATGATGAATGATAGCAGTAATGGACACCATAAATGACAGATAGTTCTTCATTATTATGTAATAATAGTTTCTAATTATTTTAGCATGTTGAAAAAATTAATTATCTTGTGTTCATATATACAGCAGTCTTGTATAATTTGAATGAGCTGTCAGAAGAATGTGTGACAAGAGATTTTCAAACAGATGGTTGGTTGTAATATTGTTTGACATCACTATCAGCAATTTTTCAGCTATTCTTGCTGAAAATAGGTAATTGCAAGGTTATTTATCTCTAAGGATTATTCTAAGGACAAGTTTGTGTATGTGTGAGGTGTACAATAGTGGGTCACAGTCTGCCTTGATCTAGCACACACTCACCAAGTCAGTATGCCATTGACGAGCATACCACTCCCCTAGTCATATTAACCTGACTTCAGAATTAAGAAACAGCTGATACTTTGATTGATCCCCCAACCTCCTGATCATTGTGCTACTGAAGTGGAACAGCTGCCTCAGCTTTGTTGGAAGATGCATAATAATGATTTTTAACATACCCCAAATCTGGACAGCTCCATAACACAATTGGATATAGAATTTATCGTATTGTTGGTACAGATGTTCAGATTTCAAGTCTTAAAGTTCTGTCTTTTTTTAAAAATCAAATTCTGTCATGATATCTACTTTATATTCAATCATAAAATTTATATTTCAAGCACTAATTCCCCAAAGCTTAGTTTTAACAAAACAATTATAAAAACTGAACTAATATGGATGAC